>JAWNLC010000238.1:0-600000 GCA_035041535.1 Drosophila cognata
CTTGTCGGCTCTGGCAAAGCTATTTCCAAAGTGGGAATTTTGGATTCCACAGACTCCAGCATAGCTGGTTCCACTCCTGACTTCTGTTTTGAGTTGGGCACCGGTGTTGTTGGCAGTGGCGCTGCTTCAGTTTCAACCACTTTGATTGTGGGCGATGCAATCGGTGTTTTGGCGGCGGCAGGCTTACGTCCCCGGCGTGACGGAATGCTCAACTTATCGTCATAGTGGGTTTCATCATAGTTTTTGCGCGGCAAATTGCGACCCTCGCGACGTCGCGGTGTCAACTCATCCTCGAAACTGGGCAACTGCTGGGGCTTTGGTAATACCGCATCGCTAAGAGTTATCGTGGCTGGCAGTTGCTGCTGCTCCGACTCATCTTTAGGCGCTGACAACGGGGTCCTGGCTCCCCGACGAGCGTTTACTCTCTTCGCTTGTGGCGGCTCCTCTGCTTTGCCCTCGACATATGTAGATGGCATGCGACCGCGTCGAGTTATCTTCTTTTCGGCTGGTGGTTTGTCTGGAGTGGAAGTTGATTTTCCTATTGACTCCAGCTCGTCAGCGTGTGCCTCCTGCACAGAACGCTTTCTGCCACGTCGCTTTGGCTTAACCTCAGCTGGTTCAACTACTTCGTTGATCACCTTCTCAGGAGCCAAAATTGATTTTTCTATTGACTCCAGTGGCGGCTCGTCAGCGTGTGCCTCCTGAGCAGCAGGCTTTCTGCCACGTCGCTTTGGCTTAACCTCAGCTGCTTCAGCTACTTCGTTGATCACCTTCTCAGGAGCCAAAATGGATTTTTCTATTGACTCCAGTGGCGGCTCGTCAGCATGTGCCTCAAGAGCAGTAGGCTTTCTGCCACGTCGCTTTGGCTTAACCTCAGCTGCTTCAACTACTTCGTTGATCACCTTCTCAGGAGCCAAAATGGATTTTTCTATTGACTCCAGTGGCGGCTCGTCAGCATGTGCCTCCTGAGCAGCAGGCTTTTTGCCACGTCGCTTTGGTTTAACCTCAGCTGATTCAACTACTTGTACGCTCGCCTCGTTGATGGCCTCCTCGGGAGAAAAAATGGATTTTTCTATTGACTCCACCGGCTGCTCGTCAGCGTGCGCCTCCTGAGCAGTAGGCTTTCTGCCACGTCGCTTTGGCTTAACCTCAGCTGCTTCAACTACTTCGTTGATCACCTTCTCAGGAGCCAAAATGGATTTTTCTATTGACTCCAGTGGCGGCTCGTCAGCATGTGCCTCCTGAGCAGCAGGCTTTTTGCCACGTCGCTTTGGTTTAACCTCAGCTGCTTCAACTACTTGTACGCTCGCCTCGTTGATGGCCTCCTCGGGAGAAAAAATTGATTTTTCTATTGACTCCACCGGCTGCTCGTCAGCGTGCGCCTCCTGAACAGTAGGCTTTCTGCCACGTCGCTTTGGCTTAACCTCAGCTGCTTCAACTACTTCGTTGATCACCTTCTCAGGAGCCAAAATGGATTTATCTATTGACTCCAGTGGAGGCTCGTCAGCATGTGCCTCCTGAGCAGCAGGCTTTTTGCCACGTCGCTTTGGTTTAACCTCAGCTGCTTCAACTACTTGTACGCTCGCCTCATTGATGGCCTCCTCAGAAGAAAAAATTAATTTTTCTATTGACTCTGACGGCTGCTCGTCAGTGTGTGTCTCTTGTGCAGAAGCCTTTTTGATGCGTGGCTTTGGCTTAATCTCAGCTGCCTGTTGGGACGATTTCTCTTGAGTGGAAGTTGATTTTTCTATGGACTCCAGCGGCGGTTCGTCAGCGTGTGCCTGCTGGGAAGAAGCCTTTCCTCCACGTCGCTTAGACTTATTCTCAGCTTCTTCAACTACTTGGATGCTCGCCTCGTGGATCGCTTTTGTTGCCATTCCGCGTCGAGGAACGCTCTTCTCACGCGAACCCGATGGGACAACCGGTGGTCTGCGGCCACGTTTATTGTGTTGCGTGTGGTCCGCATCCGCATTGATTGTCTCCTCTAGTCGTTGCTTTTTTTGCTCCGGTTCGATAGCTTCCTCTATGACTTCCAAGTGCTCATCGTTTGGAGCGGCGATCATTATAGTTTCCGGTGAAGCTTTGCGTGCATTGCGAGTGGGTTGTGTCCGTTCCGGTGTTTCTGTCACCTCCGCTGAGGCTTTACGGAGATGCCGCTTGCTTTGTGGAGTTTGTTGTGGACCAACTTCAACTTCAACAACTTCCGCTGATGGCTTGCGACTACGTCCCCGTCTTCTTGGCTCATCCACGTGTGTTTCTTCTTCTGTTTTTTTCTGTGCATGCGCTTCAGCTTTATCCGTATCTGACATTGATTTTCTTCCACGCCGTTTGGGTTTTGGTGGCGCGCTTGTTTCTTTTGACGTAACTATTTCTTCTACGTCTTTGTCGACTACATCTTCCACCTTCTTGACCATTTGCGATTTAGATCCCTTAATATATGCAGACGGCTTTTGTCCGCGCCCTTTTTTAACTTTTGGTTCTTCCGGGAGCAGAGCTTTATCTGTTTGTTTATCTGGCACAAGCTTAGGATCAGGTACAGTATCCATAGACGAGCTTTGCTTAGTTCGAGGAGTTACTGCTTCAAATTCCAGATCTTCCTCACTACTTGTATCCAAACCAATTATGTCGTATGGTTCTTCCGGGAGAAGAGCTTTATCTGTTTGTTTATCTGGCACAAGCTTAGGATCAGGTACAGTATCCGTAGATGAGCTTTGCTTAGTTCGAGGAGTTACTGCTTCAAATTCCAGATCTTCCTCACTAGTTGTATCCAAATCAATTATGTCGTCAATTTGTTCGATTTGTATTGCTGGCACTCCAGAATACTTTTCATCAGTATTTGTAGACTCCGTTGGTTTCTCTTTGGCTTCTACTGATACGTTCAGTTCCGACTGATCCACAATTGTAGGTTTAATTTCGTCTTGAACTTGATTTCGATTTTTAAACACGACTGATATATCTTTAATAAGGGTTACTTTAGAATTCGAAGCACACTTTTCATTATTTTTATATTCAGTTGAGGGCAACTCGATTGAATTTGAAACTGGAACTGCCACGTCTAGTATGATCTCTTCAATTTCCTTACTAACGGATTGAATTTCAAGTGAAGCATTTAAAGCAGTCACTGCTTCAGTTTCCACAAGCGATTCTTCAACTGTTGAAATTTCCGTATTCTTTTTAACTTCAGGCACATCTTCGTCATTTGACTGCTTTTCACTTATAGACTTTTCAGCAGATTCCCGGATTTCAGCCTTACCAAATTCAGCTACGACGGAATCATCAGCAGCCAATTCTATTGGGGGCTCATCTTTTTTCGAAAGATCCACATTTTCACCTTTATCTGTATCCATAACCTCAATAGACGATTCTGCCGGAGCTGAAACTTTCTCTTCCCGAACGTCTTTTACAGGCGCAGTTTCGTCATTTGATTGCTCTTGCTTTATAGAGCCTTCAGCAGACTCCCGCATTTCTGGATTATCATCAGCAGCCAATTCTATCAATGATTCATCAGTATTACAAGACTCGACAATCTCAGCTTTATTTGTATCTGCTGAAACTTTTTCATTGTGAACATAATCCTTTGTAAGTTCTTTTGACTGCTCTTCACTTATAGAGCTTTCAGCAGTTTTTTGAATTTCAGCCTTTTCGATTTCAGCTGTAACTGTATCATCAGCATCCAATTCTATCACGGATTCATTTGTGTTAGACGTCTCCACATTTTTAGATTTATTCGTATTCATACCCATTGAAAATTCCTCTTTCTGAACCACATCCTTTTTAATTTCAAGCGCAGTGTCGACTTTTGACTGCTCTTTCCTTATAGGCCCTTCAGTAGATTCCTGCATTTCTGGATTATCATCAGCATCCAATTCCATCACGAATTCATTTGTGTTAGAAGTCTCCACATTTTTAGATTTATTCGTATTCATACCCATTGAAACTTCCTCTTTCTGAACCACATCCGTTTTAATTTCAAGCGCAGTGTCGACTTTTGACTGCTCTTTCCTTATAGGCCCTTCAGCAGATTCCTGCATTTCTGGATTATCATCAGCATCCAATTCTAACACGGATTCATTTGTGATAGAAGTCTCCACATTTTTAGATTTATTTGTATCCATAACCTCAATTGAAACTTCCTCTTTCTGAACCACATCGTTTTTAATTTCAGGCGCAGTGTCGACTTTTGACTGCTCTTTCCTTATAGGCCCTTCAGCAGATTCCTGCATTTCTGGATTATCATCAGCATCCAATTCTATCACGGATTCATTTGTGTTAGAAGTCTCCACATTTTTAGATTTATTCGTATTCATACCCATTGAAAATTCCTCTTTCTGAACCACATCCTTTTTAATTTCAAGCGCAGTGTCGACTTTTGACTGCTCTTTCCTTATAGGCCCTTCAGCAGATTCCTGCATTTCTGGATTATCATCAGCATCCAATTCTATCACGGATTCATTTGTGTTAGAAGTCTCCACATTTTTAGATTTATTCGTATTCATACCCATTGAAACTTCCTCTTTCTGAACCACATCCTTTTTAATTTCAAGCGCAGTGTCGACTTTTGACTGCTCTTTCCTTATAGGCCCTTCAGCAGATTCCTGCATTTCTGGATTATCATCAGCATCCAATTCTAACACGGATTCATTTGTGATAGAAGTCTCCACATTTTTAGATTTATTTGTATCCATAACCTCAATTGAAACTTCCTCTTTCTGAACCAAATCCTTTTTAATTTCAGGCGCAGTGTCGACTTTTGACTGCTCTTTCCTTATAGGCCCTTCAGCAGATTCCTGCATTTCTGGATTATCATCAGCATCCAATTCTATCACGGATTCATTTGTGTTAGACGTCTCCACATTTTTAGATTTATTCGTATTCATACCCATTGAAAATTCCTCTTTCTGAACCACATCCTTTTTAATTTCAAGCGCAGTGTCGACTTTTGACTGCTCTTTCCTTATAGGCCCTTCAGTAGATTCCTGCATTTCTGGATTATCATCAGCATCCAATTCCATCACGAATTCATTTGTGTTAGAAGTCTCCACATTTTTAGATTTATTCGTATTCATACCCATTGAAACTTCCTCTTTCTGAACCACATCCGTTTTAATTTCAAGCGCAGTGTCGACTTTTGACTGCTCTTTCCTTATAGGCCCTTCAGCAGATTCCTGCATTTCTGGATTATCATCAGCATCCAATTCTAACACGGATTCATTTGTGATAGAAGTCTCCACATTTTTAGATTTATTTGTATCCATAACCTCAATTGAAACTTCCTCTTTCTGAACCAAATCCTTTTTAATTTCAGGCGCAGTGTCGACTTTTGACTGCTCTTTCCTTATAGGCCCTTCAGCAGATTCCTGCATTTCTGGATTATCATCAGCATCCAATTCTATCACGGATTCATTTGTGTTAGACGTCTCCACATTTTTAGATTTATTCGTATTCATACCCATTGAAAATTCCTCTTTCTGAACCAAATCCTTTTTAATTTCAGGCGCAGTGTCGACTTTTGACTGCTCTTTCCTTATAGGCCCTTCTGCAGATTCCTGCATTTCTGGATTATCATCAGCATCCAATTCTAACACGGATTCATTTGTGATAGAAGTCTCCACATTTTTAGATTTATTTGTATCCATAACCTCAATTGAAACTTCCTCTTTCTGAACCAAATCCTTTTTAATTTCAGGCGCAGTGTCGACTTTTGACTGCTCTTTCCTTATAGGCCCTTCAGCAGATTCCTGCATTTCTGGATTATCATCAGCATCCAATTCTAACACGGATTCATTTGTGATAGAAGTCTCCACATTTTTAGATTTATTTGTATCCATAACCTCAATTGAAACTTTCTCTTTCTGAACCACATCCTTTTTAATTTCAGGCGCAGTGTCGACTTTTGACTGCTCTTTCCTTATAGGCCCTTCAGCAGATTCCTGCATTTCTGGATTATCATCAGCATCCAATTCTAACACGGATTCATTTGTGATAGAAGTCTCCACATTTTTAGATTTATTTGTATCCATAACCTCAATTGAAACTTCCTCTACCTGAACCACATCCTTTTTGATTTCAAACGCAGTTTCGTCATTTGACTGCTCTTTATTTATAGACCGTTCAGCGGATTCCTTGATTTTGGCCTTATCATCAGCAGCCAATTCTATCAAAGATTCAACTGTGCTAGAAGGCTTCACACATTCAACTTTATGTGTATCCTTGAACTCAATTGACGATTCTGCTGAAGCTTCCTCATCCTGTGCATCATCCTGTGTCACGTCATTTGACTGTTCTTCTATAGACTTTTCAGCTGAATCCTGAATTTCAGCTACAACTGAATCAGCATCCACCGATTCTATCAAGGATTCATCTGTGTTAGAAGGCTCCACAATCTCAGCTGTATTTGTATCCATGGCCTCAACTGAAGATTCTACAACGGCAGAAACTTCCTCATCTTGAACTGCATCCCTTTTAACTTCAGGCGCAGCTTCGTCATCGGAGTGCTCTTCACTTATAGCCTTCTTATCAGTTTCGTGAATTTCAGCCTTATCATCAGCTTTCAATTCTTTCAAGGATTCATGTGTGTTCGAAGGCTCCACATTCTCAGCTATATTTGAATCCATAATACAAATTGAATATTCTTCAACAGCGCGAACTTCCACAACGTGAACATTATCATTTTGAACTTGAGGCGCAGTTTCGTCTTTATTTCTAGACTCAGCAGATTCGTGGATTTCAGTGTCATCAAATGCAGCTATAAGTGAATCATCCGCAGCCAATTCGATAATGGATTGATCTGTGCCAGAAGACTCCAATGGGTCGGTTATATCTGTATCCATGACCTCAATTGACGATTTACCCGAAGATACGATATCGGCATCTTCTGCTGTTGCAAGTGATGCGTCCAGTCGAATTTTTGGGTCTTCAATCGCAGTTGACGTTGTATCAGCAGATCTTGATACAATTTCGGTTTCCTTTTCATTAATCGAAGCATCCCCATTATTTGTTTCAGCTGCATTTGTGGTACTCAATTCAATTAAAGACTCGTTTCTGTCTTCTTGCTCTGCAGTTACATCTGTTTCGTTATCCTCAGTTACGGATTTGTCAACTGATGCGGACAACATTTCGGACACCATCTCATTGATTTCTTGCTCCTCCTTGTCGCTTTCGAGTGCATCAGATGCATTAAGTTCAATCATTGAGTCATTTAAATTTATTGATTCCGCAACAGCCTCAACTTCATTTGTGTCGGCTGTTGATTCTTCTGAAGATCTGGGGGGGATATCAACAGGCTTTTCAATTGCTGCGGAGTTGTTTTCAATTTCATCATCAAGTTCAACGATTAATGACTCATCCTGGCTTGTGCTGCTCATTTCTAGATCTGCTTCTTCTGTAGAATCCTTCAGTTCCTCTTCGTCCTTAGTTGTTTCTTTCTCCAGAGATGCGATTTGTTGCTGGTTTTCCACATCGTCAGACTCATTTAACTTTGATAGTTCCGTTTTGGTTGACACTTCTTTAGAAGACGTTGACATAGTTTCTTGGACATCCTGCTGTGGTTTAGAGTTGTCCTCTGCAGCTTTCTTGGCTGGTGTAGAGGTTACTTCGATCGGTTTACTTTCATCTACAGCTGAAGCATTCGTCCCATTCGGCGAATCATTTCGAGGTCTAGTTTCGATTTCAATTTCATTTCGGTCTTGAATCTCCATGGACGTTATTTCAGCAGATGTTATAATAATGTCAGGAATTATTAATTTATGGTGATTTTCTTTAACCGTATTAGTTACTGTTACAACTGAAGTATCCAGATCAGTTCCGACTGACCCATTTGCCAGTTTTACTGTAGATTTGGTTGTACTTTCCTCAACTCGATCATTAAATTCGATAATTGAGCTCGAACTGTTTAATTTGGCTTCTTTGGAGTCGGTAATTTCCAACGGAGCTGTTGCTTCTTCAAGACTGGCCTCTTGCTGATTTGCTTCAGTTTCAGCTTCATGCTGTACTGTTGAATCTTTAGGTAATGGTGTCTCAGTTTTTTTTGCATATTTTACCTCGTCTTGCTCCAATAATTCTTCAAGAGCTTCAAAATCATTTATTGGCAATTCTTCGTCAGTGGATGTAAGCGTATCTAGTTCTTCATCAAGTTTATCAAGTTCATCATTTGATGAAGGCTTATCTGACGATTTATTGAGCTTTTCAACACTCTCTGCTTCTGGATCAAGACCAGCCTCAGCTGCTTTTGAAGAATCTTGCATAATCAGTGACTCATAATTCGCCGCTTGATCTGGAACTTTACCTAGATTTTGACTTGATGACTCGTCGGCTGCATTCGACGCATCCAGTTCGAGCGTTGACTCCTCTTGCATTTTTACTGAAGATTCATCGATAGGATTTTTTGTAGTTTCCTCGCTCTCACTAAGACTAGCTTGGCTGGTGGCAATAGGATAAATCAGTGATTTATTAATTCCAACTATTTTCGAAGCATTCAAGTCTAACTCAGATTCAGTTTTATTGGGTGTTTCGATTAGCACGGCCAATTCTTCATTTGAGGCTTCGGTTTCATGGTCATCATTGTTCTTCTGTTTAATTGGGTTTTCGACCTCGACCTCATCGTCGCTAAGAACCAGAGGCTCTGTCAACCCAATTGTCGAATCCGTGCTTTCGTCCAGCATGTCCTCCGTGGGTGTGCGACTCGCAATTGGCTTTGTTTCCTCCAAGGTTACTTCGGAGGAGTCAACGGCGGTGACAATCAGTTGTTCCGAGAACATGGAATCACTGGTTTGATCCAGTAATTGTATGCCACTCACTTCACAGATGTCTGGAGATTTATCAGCGCAATGCTCATCCTTCAAAGGGCTTAGCTCCAGATCCGCTCTAGCTCCAGGTTTGAATGCGGTGCTTGTCAAAGGATCTTTGTGCGATTCTTCAATATCTCCAATTGTCATCATAGCCTCGGAGGATACACTGTTATGCGACGCCACAGTCATAGCTGCAGATGTGGCCAAGGGATCGGCAGCGCTTACGTTGTTAGTGCTCACTGTAGTCACATTAATTTCGACTTCCGAATCTTCAACAGTGGTTGCCTCCGCTGTTAGGACATCATCAAAGATTTTATCCAAGTGCAGTGTGGCATTTGTCGCATTCAAATCGTATTCGGTGGTTGTGTGCAGTGAATTGTCGCGCGTTTGTAATACGGCGCTGGCGGGTTCAATTGGTATCATTCGATTCTTGCCACGCGGCGTCTTGAAATACAAATCCTGTGCATCGCCTGCTGGGTCTGATTGTGTTACATCAAATGTGAGACAGTTGACGGTTATCTGACGTTTGGGCACTGCCGACGCGTCGTTTGAGTTGCCCTCCAGTAGTTCCTCAATGTTGTCCAGCATGGGCGACGCTGCCACCTTGGGAGTGCGCATTAATTCCCGCAGACCTCTGAACCGTGGAGTGCTGCAGTTCTTCGGAGTCTTGAGCAGCTCCCGCATGCCATCATAGTCAATTTTATCCGGCTCATCTGTATCCAAAGCCGGTACTTCAGTGCCGTAATTTTCATCCGCAGGCAACTTGTGAGCTGTTTTAGACTAAGTTTATTAACCAAGAACTAATCCATGCTAACAACTGACTTACCTTCAGCTTGTTGGGCCGCTGTTGCCTCCACAACAACACCCATGTCGCCCACAGATTCATCGAAAAGCGTAGATCTCTGTGGTGTGTTGCGCTGGCGCAGTGATTTTCGCGTAGACGCGGACATATTCTCAGTGATACGACGCTTTCGTTTGGGTGTGGCAGGCACGCTTATATTCGCTAGGCTTTCCAGGGCCGCCGAGAAAGAGGCACGCCGCGTTGGCTGCTTTCCAAGTTCCATGGATTGATGACGAGCGCTTCGCCTGGGCGTAAAGCTAACCGTCTTCTGCTGTTCCATTGAAAAGCATCTCGACCTGCGTTTGGGTTTGGGCGTTTGAACAGGCGGTGCTACGTCCTTCTCCACTTCTTTTTCCTCCATCTCATGAGAGTCGGTATTAGCTGCGAGCATCATACAAGAAAATATTTACTTACTATTTTTTACAATTTATATCAGATATTATTAGTTCCACGTAAGTTTGGCATTTACTTAACAAATAACAAATATTGCGAGTAATTTCAGGTAGGTGAACTATGTTTGATCGACTCACCATTGGCTGTGGGAGACTGCTCTTCACGGGTAGACACTTCCTCGCAAATCGTATCTTCAACCAGAAGCACATGTGTGATGCCCACTGTAGCTTTTTGTAATTTAGTTTTTATTATTTCGTAAGTTAACCAATTATATTGAATTAATATTCATTACTTACCATCTTGATTTGTGGTAGTTGTGGCCACCTCCTCGCAAATGCTATCCTCAATAACTTCGACGGTATCAGTTGTCAATTCTTCCGCAGTTGAATTGCCATTGCTGGAAACATTCTCTTCAACATGCGCATCGTGGCCAATACTCTCATTAGCTATTTTTGCCTTTGGGGATTGATTACTGGTTATTGAAATATCTGCTGCTCTTTCTAGAGGAGTCTTCGCTTCAAATGTTCGGTTCAGTGTGTCGTTTACCGGAGCATCATTGGGATTAACAATGTTTTTGCTGTTCTCCGTGAAAATTTCAGCATTTTCGACACAAACTAAAGATGCGTTCATTGAGCTGCTGACAATTTCCTCGTTCGTAAGAGATTCATACAGGTTTTTGCTTACACTCCGATCGATGGATGGCTGCCCAGCCTCTTCATCAGTTATCAAGGAAGCTATTGCCTCCAATGCTGCACCTGTGGAACTATGCATCACTTTGTCACCATCGTCAACAATGTTAAACGTTCGACTCAACTCAGCCGACGTATTCTGTTCACGCGACGGTGTCGAGGCTTCGTTGGGTGCAAAACTTGCCGTTGGCTTTAACCGTTGTGGTGATTGCACCTGCTTGGGCGAGTTGAGAGCTCGACAAGCTTTGGCCACCAGCTTGTTGCTCCGGCCAACGCCGCTCAGCTTGACGACGGCGGCAAGCGTGTTGCGCCGTTGCGAGGTTATCGTGTGACGCGGTTTATCAATGGATGCGGACTGGCGTTCGCGTGGCGATGTCATCGGTGCTTCATCTGCCAAAGCGGAGAGATTTCGTCGGACAGGTGTACGCCATTGTGGCTGTCGGTGGTGCAATGGCAGGCGACGCGGCACTGATAGACACTGTTTCTTGGCGCTGCTGAGCACCGCACGTTTCACCAAGGATGTGTGTTTGGGTGTGCCACCGGCTAACAGCAGTTGCTCCTTGGGCGTTTTGGCTAACAGACGCGACTGTTGCCTTGCCTTCATCGATGTCGAAGGGCTGGACGAGTTGGTAATGTCGATTATTAATGGCGATGCATCCGAGGATTCGTCGGTGGAATCAACGCTTATGACTTCACTGCTGGAAGGCGTATGCTTAAGCGTTGGCCGCAGTCGCTGAGGCGTTGTCAAATCAATGAGAAACATGGAAGATGATGATCGGATGCCAGCCACAGTTTTTTTGGATGTTGATGGAGTGCTGTATTCCATTATATCGCGACTGCAGCTATCATCGTTCTGCTCGGAGAGCACGCTCTTGGGCGTATTATAAACACTTCGTGGTGTTGTCACCGCCGACAGCAAGCCGAGACCTGTGCTCGGTTTGACCACACGCGTAAAAGATTTCTCAATTTTGACGCCAGTCTGGCGCGGTGAAAACGAAGTGATGACTACATCGGAGCGAGCGCAGAGCTGCAGCACTGTTTTATTGATAAGCGTGCTGGTGTTCTCCTTGTTCTGGGTAGCCTCAAGCAGATCCACTTTGGGCATGCTCTCCAATTCTTTGCACTCCGGCTCTGAAGAGGCATTGCTGTTTGTACTGATCTCCAGCTCGCGCAATTCAATGGATGTATTGCCCTCATCGTCCGAATTGATTGAATATCGAAAGCTGCAAGGGAAATCATCCGATTAAGGCACATTTGCATGAATAGCTTAAATAAAATCAATATTGACTGCTGTTCGAGGCAAAAAATTCATTAAAGCGATCTGAAATGGTTGTGACTTAAAACAAGATTTCGTAACAAAAATAGATTTTGCGAGGTATTGATTATTTCTATATAAAATAAAAAAAAGTATATCTATCCGAGCATCTTTAACATGTTGAATGTAATGTTTATGCTTACCTAATAATAATTTACATAATTTAATAAAATAAACATTTTAACTCAACTTTTCTATAGAGCTCTATCAAAGGGACGCTCTTGTAAATAACAATATTTACTTCAAAGAAGTATAACCAATATAATACTGTATAGAAATGCTTACAAACAGAAAAAATAGTTAAATTAATATAAATTCTTGCGGCCCTGAATATTGGTTGTATTGACTGCATCTTGAATTGGTCTTGATTTTGCTTGCGACGTTTAGCATATGGCAGCCCATTTTTAGGGGTTAAATGTGTGTTCGACGCTCGACTCTGACTACCTGAATGGCTGTCCTTTTGCTAGCCGTTTGTTGGCCCTTTTGTTGTTACTTACTTGTGAACGGTGAGGCGATTTTCAAATTGTCGACGCTGTCGGTGAGCCTGTAAAATGCACAGAATTAGCGTCAATTATTAATGTACCATTAAAACTGAGAGTTGTACTGACAATAAGGTTTGGCGCCGAATTGGAAGCTTGCTCTACCGGAGGATGATCTGGCGTGAGGTGCTCATCAGTGGTTCTGACAAATTGCCAGCTGTAGACATCGTTCAGGATTTGAATACGTGCACCATGCGGCAATGGACGCTTGGCCGTTGCATGCACAATCTGATCGTTTAACAAGATGGGTTTGTTGCGCGAGTGATTGTAAATGGTTACCTATAATATGGGATAGTCGCAAATGTTAAATATGAAAGACGCGCGCATTTTATCGCTTGCACACACACACCCAAAAAGCTACTCACCCTGCCAAAGGAATCGCATTGGATTTCGCAGTGAATGCGCTCGGCGTCGGTCAAGACTAAATCGCAGCCCAAATAGGAGCCAACGGTGAATTTGTTTCCTTTTGCCTTATACGCCACCGTAGTTCCACCAGCTGCATTTACACAACTCAATTGCGCTCCATCTAGTGACATTTTTAGTGTGTTTACCGTATCAGTGCAGCTGGCACCGGAAAATTGGATAAGTTTGTGGGCGGTTTGAGCGTCGGCGTTGTCGGCCGCAACTTTCGCTTGGTGCCTAGAAGCGAAGAAAAAAAAAAAAAAGGAAGCCGCAAGCAAGAAATAAATCTAGACTTAAGTGGCCTACAAATGCACACGCAAATTGTAATTTTTTCACTTATTATATCTATATATATATTGAAATACACTGGTTAAATAAATGCATACTTTTATTGTTGATTTTTATCGACGCAAACAGCCCGGTTTTCTGTTCAGGAATTCTTTTGCAAGGGACGCGCGTCTCAGGCATGCCAACCTGACCAAAACTGCGGTTAAATTCAAATGCCGTAATTTTGTATTTGCAGAAGTGCTGCCAACTTGATTGCATACTTTACAATGAGACCGCATTATTTTATTGGAAAATTATCGATAATTGTTTGGAGAGCACACAGCCCTGGGCGCTAGCTGGCTGCCCCGCGTTGCAAGTTAGGTTTTAATTTGTGTGATATGTATTAATATCTTTAGTCGCTTAATATTTAGTATATTTATGAAAGAAACACTATGTCGAAAATTATAATGAATGAACTAACGCATCCGCAGCGGGTGCGTTTGCTGTACAAAACCATATTGAGGCTACATCGAGGTGAGTGCAACTTGCAAAGACAAAAAACATAAACAAAAACATCTGAAACATCTTAATTTTCAATTTTAGGAATGCCAGCAGAACTACGCGCCTTGGGTGATAACTATGTGCGCGATGAATTCAAGCGTCACATCAAATGCAATCCGATGGAGGCGCAACTCTTCATGACCGAATGGGCTGTGAGTTTTACGTAAGCACGATATAAGGGGACATTCTAATTGCCACGCTTTCTGTTTGTAGCGCTACGCCTCCACGATAACACAGCAGCTGGGACTGCGCGGCAAGCCGAGGGGTGAGCTGGGCGAGCAAATGGATCCGCAGTCGGTAGAGATGCTCAAGGATGACCAAGTAGTGCAGCTGTACGAACTGATGCTGGCCGCCAAGGCACTCGATGGTGATACGATAACGCCGGATGATGTGCGTGGCCGTAATGAATAAATTGACAGCTTTTATTGTTTTATATTACATTGTTTTTCCAAAATTTTGTACTCGTATTTAATGCCATCCTCCTCCTGGATACCGTCTGGGGTGTGCTCGTCGAGCGGTATCTCTTTAAAGCTATCCGGGATTTTGGGAAAGAATGTGTCGCATTCGAATTTGGCATGGATTTTGGTCAAATAGAGGCGATGGCAACGCTCCGACTCCATTGCCTCGGCATAGACGCGGCTGCCGCCGACAATCCATACGTTCTCAATCTGCTTGCGCCATGCGGGGCTCTCGACGGTCTCCATGGCTTCATCCAGAGTGCGGCACAGCATAACATCCTTGGGCAGATCGGCTGCAGACATCGTTGAGCTGAGCACAATGTTCAAGCGACTGTGCAGCGGACGCTTACTGGGCGGAATGCCAAAATAGGTATTCTTGCCCATGATGACGACATTGCGCTTGGACTGATCGCAGACGCGCCTTGTCGTGCGACCAAAATACTGAAGTTCTGATCTGTAAATTCCATATATTATAAAGAAATTAATTCCGGGGTAACTTTGAAGCTTACTTGAGACTCCATGGGAGATTTCCCTTGAAACCGATGCCAAAGTTTTCGCAAATAGCAACTATTAAATTAAACTTAAGCATCTTGTCTTGCAATTGCAACTGATCTTATCTATCTCAAACTTATCTTTATATCGGAGCAATCTCCATAAAATTTGAAAGCAAATCTTCAAGGCAAAATTTGGACTTGTTATCGAGTTATTTCCATGACATTGTGAATGACACTGTTTGCCGATCACAGCTATAACCGATTTCTCACCTATCGAATAGTATTTGAGTATTTTGTCATATTGTGTGTTTAATAAAATGCGGGTTATTTAATGTGTCGTAAAGCTCTACAAAGATATTATTTAAGATTTGACTAATACATAATGTGTCGTAAAGCTCTACAAAGATATTATTTAAGATTCGACTAATACATAAATGATAATCTATAAGTGCATTTTTATTATTCTGGGCCCTCCAGCAGCCAGTACGTTTCCATGTTCCCCTTGCCTTTAACTTTCACAAAGCCACGCGCCTCCACAGTGTAGCCCACCTCACGCACCTTCATCGCCGTATAATTAGACAACTGGATCTTCCACGGATCGGCGCTACTCTCCATGCGTGAGGCCGTATTCACAGTATCTCCAAACAGGCAATACCTCGGCACCTTCATGCCAACTACCCCTGCGACGACTGGACCCGAGTTGATCCCGACACGGATAGCCACATCTTGAAGATTGTGGGCCTTAACCTTTTTCATAACGCGTAGTGCCATGTCGCAAGCATGTTCGGCATGCAGAGGATTAATATCCGGTGCTCCGGACACCGCCATGTAGACCATGCCCACAGTTTCCACCTTATAGACAAATGGTGATATGATTTCCTCATCGAGTGCTGAGAACACCTTGTTCAAAGTAGTAACAGCCTGCATAGCATCCTGTATGCTGTTTGATCCGCTGTCGTAGACGTTCATCACCTCAATAAAAATGACGGAGACCTCCTCAAAACTCTGACAGACGTGCTCTTGGCCCAATCTCATCTTTTCGGCAATTGGTCTCGGTATCATCGAGTATAAAAGCTCATCACCTTGACGCTTCCATGAGTCCGCCAATTCCAAAGACTTTTCCAGCTCATCGGATCGTTGTTCCTCCTTCTCGAACAACATCTCTAGCTTGGAGCAATGCTGCCAACCAGCCATGACCAGTTCGCGGCTCAGGCCGTGTGGATTGAGATCATTTATATATAAACCAATGCTATGCAGCTCATCAAGATCCTCTATCAGAGGGCTGCACAAAAATATCAAAGAATCCACATCCTTGATGTAGAACATCTGTCCCTTGATTAGAATGGAGCGCAGACCAACAGAAGGACGACGCTTTCCCGTCGCCTCATCGATTTCTTCTTTTGCGGCCTGCACTTCTAATTCATGCTGCTTTTCAAACTCCGCGGCCTTAGCCAGAGCCATTGTCTGTGCTTCGTTCAGGCTGAGATCGTCAGAGTTATCATAGTCAGCATTCAGGGCCGCATCGTAGGCTGCTCGACTGTTCCCGGTGCGTATCAACTCAAACTCGAATAGAACCGTTCGCATCTGTATAATGGTCTCCCATTCGACTTTGGTGTCCTTTGGTCGCCGGCACTTAAACACGTCCATGATGTGGGTGCCAATAAATTGCTTGGGATTAACGCCCGGATTGTGCAGAATCCACGTCTCAATAATCTTTTCCCCGGCCTGCGTTATATTCATATCATGATTTAAGACAATCGTAAAGGGAAATAGCTCCAGAAACACAGTCAGATCCACAGGTGGCATCTTAACCTGAGTCGGATGAGCAACAATATTAACACGCTTCGCCATATAATCGCGATTGTCAAAGTCCAGGCGATACTTGACAATGACCGTTAAGGGACCGTCTGTCAGCTTGATGGGTCCAGCAGTGCCTCCGCATATATCATTCTGACTCTCAATAACATAGGCCGTCATTTCCAAGCCATAGAACTCCCTTGCCACCTCCGTCATCTGCCCGATGAGGTACTTGGACATACCCGTCCTCCCACTACGATATACTATAACCGCTCCTTTGTCATCCATGCTGGTCAGCTGCATGCTGGGTGACTTCATCTTCGGGTAGGTGAATTTCATTTGCACATGTATATTATCGATCGACTGCAGGAAATCACAATAATAGCGACCCGTGGAGCGGATCACTTTATCATAACCAAAGTTGCTGAAGAAACGCACGAAGCATTTGCCAAAGAAATTCATGCAAAAGTCAAAGGACTGGCCCGTTACGGCGGATAGAGCTGCCGCAAAATCTGGCATCAGCTTATCCGGATATATCTGATGGGTTTTAAAGCTGTTGTGCTTGCATTCGACTATCTGGCAAATCTTCTTCCACGCCTCCAAGCCGTACTCCTCCTGTATATAGTGCTGCACACTCTCATATAGCATGCCGTACATGCTGGCAATTGTGGTCCGCTCCCCTGAGTGGGGAATGGATGGGAAAGGGAGGGAGGCTTAGATGGTGACTTGGGTCAGGTGGCTGTGTGTGCGTTCAAATTGATTGCGCCAAGTTTATCTGTAATGAGCGAAAGTTTGCAAAAATATAATTAGGCTAGCATATCGTAAAGTTTTTCCATTAAGCAGAGTGTTGTTACAAGAAAAAGCGCAAGTCAATTTATTGGGGATTATCTAAAGTCAAGCCTTGAAGAGCGATTAGTCAATTATTGTATTACTCTAGTCACGCTATTTTTTCATTATGCATATAAGGTCGAACTGAACACAAGTCATTACAGGAAACGAAAAGAACGAGAAGATAATAAAGCAATATATCAGGGAGTATTGAGAGCACTATGATAATATTCTTGGAGCAATTGATTTGATTGTTTTATAGATATCACATTTGAATTAACCACTTAAATACACAATCAATATCTTTAAGCAATGCAAAATAAATTTAAGTTAAATTAATAAATCTCTTTTTTAAATTGAATTTGGATAATCCTTGAAATGTTTTGATACAAAGTGTTTGGTTTGAAGATATTGCGGTTCACCTGCTAAACCGATTAAACCCGGAAGTCAAGCATAAAATTGAGTTAGATTTGACAAATGTCACATGAGCGTTATTTTCCCATCCATATCCACATCCACATTCACATACACTGCCTGCTGGTGCCAGAAACCCAGTCAAGTATAGCTGTTCGCGGCGCATGCACAAAAAAGTTAAGAGGCTTCGACCAGAAATATCTTTTGATTTATTGCTCTGGCAGTTTAATTTGGTTTTACATTCACGCCGACGAGACACGCGCTCGCCTGTTTAACAAGCTGCCTGTTTCCCGCATCCGTTGCATGTCCTTTCGCCTGTCACGTTCTCAAAATAACAGAAGCCTTCCGTGGGCTTAACTTACTTCACTGGCTTTCGCATCTGCTAATTTCTTTTGTTGTGCTCTTTATTGGCTTTCAACTAACTTGTGTGAATCATTTGTCAAACCAACTGAGAACCCATAAATTCAGCACGAATTTAATATGACGGGCTAAATAAATTAGGAAAACCTATAATTTTTTCATGAATACAATTAGTATGGCAAGAAATCCCATTTGGTAATAGCTAATTTCAGCTCAAGCTACATAGCAACTTATTCATACTCTTATTACCACAGTTTATACCAAAGTATATATACCATTAGTAGGTGATTAATTATCTTAGACATATTGTTTATCCAATTCGTTAAGGTCGGTTTCAGCATCAGACAACGTTTTTTTTTAAATCCTCAACTTTCATTCTTTCACAACCAATTTAAATAATCTTGTTTGGCTTACTAAGGGAGATAATTCTGTTGGTGGCTTAACATTTAAATTAGCTTGTTTATTTATTAATTAAAGACGCTTACATTATTCGTGGAAATACAACATTTAGGTAAATATATTTTTGGTTTGCACTGCAGCAGATCAAGTATTTTGCCGCTGACTTAGATTTATGCTTAGCCACGTCGAACTAGTCGCATAATTTATTTATACTTTACAGCACCAACGCGCAGCATATGCTGAGTGAGGCGACACACACACACACTCACAGATACAGACACATACGTGAATACAGATTTTTCTCGAAATTGTTATTTTCGTTGTTGACACTCAGTTTTAGCTGTCGACGTACCGACGCTTTCGGCTGCTGCTGTTCAACTAATTTTGTTGTTTTTGCAACAGTGTTTAACGATGCTTTGTGCCTGGTGCTTCATGGCTGTATCGCGTCAGAGCCTTGAACTTCTTCGTGTATCCTCGGCTGGCATCGTCGTCTGAATGGAGCGTGTCTCGTTGACGTCCAGGTCTTTTATAGCCGGCCCTGGACCTGCCTCCTTTTACGCGCACTTTACGCCTTTTTTTTGTGTTGTATTTACAGTGCCTGCCTTGCTGACTGTGACTGGTTGCTACCCCCCGATAATGCCACGTGCCCCATTTCTTCACTCTCTGCTGTGCAGACACGCAGAGCTACTCGTCCGCATCGTCATCGTTAGTGTTTCATTTCATGTCAATGCTCCCTCCGCATCCACACTCTTTCCCAAAGGGCTTTCTGCCAATTGACGCTCACTTTTCGATAAAGCATCAAATGAAAGTGAGTTTATATCTTCTTCCTTGTCATTGCTGGCTGACTCCTGGCTCTTGGCATTTCCCCGGAAAGGTTGTCCTTTCTCGCTTGCTGTTATACTTAAGTATTGCAATAGGGACGCACACAAAAAACCCGCAAAGGCATTGGTTCTGTGTTCAGTGAATCACATTACAGGGAATACTGAACTTAAGCATTATGTTACTATCATACTTAAATAATTATAAATGTAAACATAGATTTGTTAAACGAACAAAAATTAGTTTGAGATTGTTTGGAATACCTGTAAATTTAACTTTCATTTATTATTTCATTTATATAATATTTTATATTGACTGCGAATGTTATTAGTAACCTATACTAATAAAAACACCTTTGATATTCATTTGTTTTACTAAGCTTAATTTTGACATAACCATTTATAGGAAATTTCTAGGTATGAATATCAACAATAGAAGTGAAGTCCTGAGTCAAAGAAAATGAAAACCTGCAAATCACCAAGAAATTTGATTGAAAAGTTCTCCAGGCTCGGAGATGCTCCAAAACATTTTTTATCCAAAGATTGATTGGTATTCAAATAAGAAAAGTTTTTTTCAATTATTGAAAAGTTTTACGACCAGACCTTAAGCGATGCTTCAATAGACTGATACTTAAAAATTCACCAGCTAGTTCCACATTATCAATACCAGTTTCAACAAAGCGTATCCCTGAGCTGTTGGCCTCTTGTTCACAGTTCATGAATTGTATTATTGTTGTAGCCTTTGACATTGTCTGTGCATCGGCTCGTTTCGGGCCCTTCTGTATTTAATGCCCTGCCATTTTCACGCATACCTATAAAATACGCTACGTATACAAGCATGTATACAAGTGTGTGGGTGTGTGTCCTTTGGTCCTTAGTTGCGATTTTGATGTTATGCTTTAAACAATTTAATGCGGGTTTTTGGCATTGGGGAAAGCAAAGCTCGAATGCAAATAGAAAGGATTCAAAGCTAGCTTTTCGATGAACGTTGACAATTTTATGGCAGAATATTTCGTATGCTAAACCGATGATGATGATTATGATAAGTGTGGATGGATTTAAGGTCCATAAACGATTCGAAATCCATTATATTCAGCTTAACAAAAAAAGGGTATGCGGAAAATGGAAATTATGTTTGTTTTCGGACGCTTAAAATCTACTCAGAATACCATTAAGGAAAGACAACAACGGTTTATGTAAAAACAACAAAAACATAATTTCAAGAAGAAATTAAGATGCGCACGCAAAGACTCCACTTGAGCTCGAACTGGAACTCGAACTGAAATTAATTGAGACAACTAAGTTACAATATTACGTGCTGTTTTGAGCGGGCTTTTGTCACGCAGAATGTCTTAATTTGATTGCAGTGCCACATCCCAGGAGCAGAGGGACCAACCACAATTGCTACTTATATTCGCTAGAAAGTATGCTACGCTTTTATGATGAGTGTGTACCGTCTGTGTGTGGTTGTATGTGTGTGGGTGTGTTTGTGGTTGTGTTCGTTTCTGTGTTCTTGTGGTGTGTGCGCATTTTGACACGCGAACAGTTCATAAATGTTATTAAAATTGATATTCGGTTGGGAGCCAGCGACAGTAGGTTGCGACTAACTTACCCAAACGGACGTCAGAACATTTCCTCTTCCTATGTGACATAATCATGAAATTCAAGTGCATCAAAGCAACATATATATATATATATATATATATATATATATAAATACCTATATACGGAAATAAGTAAGACAAGACAAACACAAAAGTTTACACAAAATAATATTTTTGTTCGAAGTATTGCAAGTGTATTCAAAGTTTGGAATATTTGCCTTAAGAAATTATACACGTTGGCTGACAAATAAATAAAAAGCAATCATAAAAACTCGTTGTAAAAACTTATTCGTTTAAGTATATCAATTTAGGACAATAGAGAACATTGAAAAAAAACCTATTAAATAAGTGAGAAACCTCTGCAGTTTTCAAACATTATTATAAAGAATTTTTGAGAAATAATATCTAAATTTGGTTAACAACTCAACTAGATAATTATCCTTAAAAATGTTATGTTTTTTTGGAATTAAGTTTAAGTGTAATTTAATTTTAATATAATAATAATTTAATAATTTACATGACTAGCTCTTCAAGCACTTACCATTTTAATCATTCCAGAATAATGAGAAACATTCAAATTTATTGCATTTAGAAATTCTAGGAGTACAATTCCAGTACAGGGTGCTCCAAATGAGGGCATATAATATCATGTCAACTAAGGGTGCATTGGTAAATATCATATAAGATTACACGAGTACATTAATTGGTATATTTTTCACAATTCTCATTCCTCAGGTCCTGCCAGCAGCCAATAGGTTTGCATGTCGCCCTTTCCCTTGACTGTAACTGTGCCGCGTGACTCAATCTTGTAGCCCGCAGCTTGCACCTTTTCGCCCGTATAGCCGGACAATTGCACCTTCCATGGATCGGCGCTGCTCTCCATGCGTGAGGCCGTATTCACGGTATCTCCAAATAGACAATATCGAGGCACTTTTATGCCAACTACCCCTGCGACGACTGGACCCGAGTTGATCCCGACACGGATAGCTACATCTTGCAGATTGGCGTCCTTAATCCTTTTAATAACGCGCATCGCCATGTCGCAAGCGTGTTCGGCATGTAGAGGATTGATGTCCGGTGCACCGGATACCGCCATGTAGACCATGCCCACAGTTTCCACCTTATAGACAAATGGTGATATGATCTCCTCATCAATTGCAGAAAACACCCGGTTGAGCGTATTAACAGCCTGCATGGCTTCTTGGACATTATTTGAGCCGCTGTCGTAGATATTCATGACATCTATGAAAATGACGGAGACCTCCTCAAAGCTCTGGCAGACGTGCTCACGACCCAATCGCATGCGTTCTGCAATGGGACGGGGTATCATAGAGTACAACAGCTCATCGCCTTGACGCTTCCACGAGTCCGCCAATTCCAATGATTTCTCCAGCTCATCGGAGCGCTCTTCCTCTTTCTCGAACATCATCTCTAGCTTCGAGCAATGCTGCCAGCCCGCCATGACGAGTTCTCGGCTCAGGCCATGTGGATTGAGATCATTTAAAAACAAACCAATGCCATGCAGCTCATCAAGATTCTCTATCAGAGGGCTGCACAGAAAAATCAAAGAGTCCACATCCTTAATGTAGAACATCTGTCCTTTGAGTAGAATGGAGCGAGTGCCTTCCGAAGATCGGCGTTCGCCCGTTGCCGGATCGATTTCTCGCTCCTCACCAGACTCCTTTTCCAGTTTGCCCGCAAAGTCCTTGGCCTTCTGCAGCGCCGTAGTCTGGGCCTCGTTCAGTACCATTTCATCATAGTTCTCAAGGTCCATGTTGAGCACTGCCTCATAGGCGGCCTTATTGTGTCCGGTGCGTATGAGCTCGAACTCGAAGAGAACCGCTCGCATCTGAATCAAAGTATCCCAGGTGATGGTGGTATCCTTGGGACGACGGCAGTGAAACAGATCCATGACATGAGTGCCTATGAAGGCCTTAGGATTGACTCCAGGATTATGCATTATCCACGTCTCAACGACTTTCTCGCCCGCATGCGTTATCTTCATCTCATGATTTAAGACAATCGTGAAAGGAAACAGATCCAGGAACACATTCAAATTCACTTGGGGCATCCTGTACTGCGACGGATGCGCCTCAATATTCACACGCTTGGCCATATACTCGCTATTATCAAAGTCCAACCGATACTTGACAATAACCGTTAGAGGACCGTCTGTCAATTTAATGGGTCCAGCAGTGCCGCCGGCTATATCATTCTGACTCTCGACCACATAGGCTTTGATCTGCAGACCATAGAACTCATTGGCCACCTCCGTCATCTGCCCGATGAGGTACTTGGACATGCCCGTCCTCCCACTACGATATAATATAACAGCTCCTTTGTCGTCCATGCTGGTCAGCTGCATGCTGGGTGACTTCATCTTTGGGTAGGTGAAGCGCATAATCAAATGGATATTATCGATCGACTGCAGGAAATCACAGAAATAGCGACCCGTGGAACGTATCATCTTATCATAACCAAAGTTGCTGAAGAAACGCACGAAGCATTTGCCAAAGAAATTCATGCAAAAGTCAAAGGACTGGCCCGTTACGGCGGATAGAGCTGCCGCAAAATCTGGCATCAGCTTATCCGGATATATCTGATGGGTTTTAAAGCTGTTGTGCTTGCAATCGACAATGCGGCAAACGTTTGACCAAACCTCTTTGCCGTACTCCTCCTGCACATAGTGCTGGACACTCTCATACAACATTCCATACATGGCCAATTGGTTTTAAGTGTCTAAAAACTATGAAATAAATAAATACAAATTTAATAATTTTAAAAAATACTTGTTAACATTTGTGCCGACAATAATTGAATTGCTTAAGAGGGAAATAAGTTATTCTGGACATATTAAATTAAATTCTAAAAATTTAAGTTTCTGATGGGTTTATTTTGTATCTATATTATTAAATTTCAATGGAATATTAAACTTAATATTAAATAAATTAATTTAGTTGAACTTCTGGTCGCTTCCTACCTTCTTCTACAGATATCAAACAAAATTCTGCTAAATTATCGCATAGCTGACATTTCAGCAATTAATTGCAAGATGCAAATTTTTATATTAATTCATTATTATTTTCGTATTAAACTTACTTTATTACTTACTTTTTATTTGGAAAGAGCAACAGGAATGTTTTAAAATTGAGTTTTAAATTCCGATGCCTTTCACTTTGCCACTGCTTGCATTTTTCCACTCTTTCCCCAGTTGCGTTAATTATTTATGGCTTGAAGGAAATTGAATTTGCTGAGGCACATCAATTGCTTGATTAAATTTCCACAGTGTTTCCATTTACGAGGCAAGTGTTCTGCTCGAGGATGTTTTGCTTTGTGCTTGTGTGATTTCTTTTTCTTTTTCCTTCTTTTTTTTACTTTTTGTTATTATTATATTAATAAATGAATGTACTTTTGTGTTGTACTCCGAGAGTGTGCGTCCTGTGAATGAAGCGCGTGCCGCATTTGCCCACGACTTTTATAGCCAGTTGGCTGCCAAAATATTTTCCATTCGGAACCCTTTCGGGTGCCAGCCAACCCCTACCTCATTTTACTGTCAGCGGCAACAGCCACATGCAACGAGTGCCCGTTGACAGTGTTTCATTAGATGTCATTGCTCCTTGTTTGGTGACAATTGACGCTCACTTAGGCGATAAACTATCAATCAAATGTCTCTCCGCATTTTTCTTTTATTGCTTTTACAACAATAACTCTCACGCACATTATAAGTTCTTTGCATTTGTTATCGCTTTAATATTTTGTCGGTGGTTCAGAACCGCAGTTTGGGTATTACTTTGACATTTTGGATTTCCCTTTTGCTCGTTTATGTTTACTCAATAATTTACTCAATATTCTCATCTGATTAGATCATAAATAAACTCATAACTGAAAGTGTTTTACTCTTTTACCGCGAGTCTTTAATATGTTTAATATGTGTTTCCTATAATATAAACGTGCTTTATGTACATGTTGTGGGAGTATCTCAATTTTTTGAAACACTTAAAAGGATGCTTTTGTGAATCTTAGCAAGCATTCTTGACAAGCTTTCGAGTGGAATTAATGAGGGGCCCCAACCGCAAATGCTGTCAGTTGATGACAACGGTTAAGAGTTAAGGATGCCACGCAGAGCCGTTTTTTATATTAGCTGCCTGGTATGCAGCACACGCACACACACGCCCATAAGCACCCTCGCACACACTGGCTCGTATCCCTCTTAAACCTGTCGCTATAAACGTGACAGCGCACTTAATTAGCAGCTTGCTTCCTGCTGCCGGTTTCCGCCCGCATGCCTTCGATTTGTGTTGGCCAGCAAAAAATGTCCAAAATGTCTAAATAATACTTATTATATGATAATATTGATTGATGATGCACTCTGCAAAGTCTCTTTATATTTATATGTGTATTCAATGTAGTATCTGATTATAAAAATCTTAAGCTTCTAGCCTGGCCATGCCTGTGCTGCCTATTTGCCCAGGCCCACCTTGTTGAAGAGCTTGTCCTTGACAATTTGTGCCATCAGGCCGTGGATAAGCTCGATGGTTGAGCGGCTGCAGTCGCGCGTGGCCTTCGACAGCTTATCCTCGGAGCGCTTCTCGTTGACATCGGTGCCTATATGAAATGGGCATTGAAATTGAATTATAAATGTGTAATTGAATAATTGCTTAAGTCAAATCAATTTACCGCGACCCAAAAAGTTTTCACTTTGCTCGAGCTTCTCGGACAGGTCCATTATTTGGCCAGTGGTGTATTCTGTATTGGTCAGCAGGCCGGAGCTGCCCAGCGTATTCACCCAGTACTTGTTCCACAGCGAGTCGAGCAGCTTGCGATCCAAGTCCGACTTGAAGTAGCTTATCTCCAGCGGATAGTATTGCTTGCAGTGCACACCAAAGTCCTCAATTTTATTCAATGGTATCGTTTGATATTCCGATGGCTCCTCATTCGGTGGCTTGTAGCCCTTGGGATATGTGCGAAAGGCGCCAAGACAGACCTTGCCAGCGGACACGGTGCGCACCGGATCGACGACAATTGCCACGAAGGGCTCCTGGTAGGTCTGGTTGAGCATCTGGGTGGACACATCGATGCCCGACAGCCAGCAGCCGTAGCCCGGATGGCTGTGATACCAGCCGACAGCGTGCTCCAGGCGTCCCACCTCCTTGGCCGCCTCCATATAAGCGGTCATATACTCATAGGCCTGTGCCTGGGCATTCACACGCGTCTCAGTGCCCTCCACGGGGAGAGCAAATGCGTCCATCACAATCTGCAATTGGATTTAAATTAGGATCTGGACAATGGCAATCTGTTAGACGGGTTAGTTCAACGCGTTACCATTGTGTTGTCCTCCACTTTGCCGAGCATGAGGCCCATCACCTCCAGGGTGCCACCGGAGCGAGCGTGCATCACCATTTTGAGCAGAGCCAATGCGGATATTTTGATATCTTTGAAGTAATGCGGATCCTTTTCCCAGGGTTTGGCATCAATTATTTGACGCTGTTGTTCGGCATCATAGCGAAAGATGTCGTCACAGCTGGGCAGCGTTTGTATATTGTTTTCCAGCTCCCAAGTCTTTTGTGCAGCATCAACGTCCATTTTGTGGTTTATTTACAATAATTGCGGTTTTAATTTAACAATCGTTTAATTTTTTCGGCACAATTCTTCTTTATGTTTGGTCTAAAATGGACTGTAAGCAACAGCAAAGTGGCAGCTCTGTTTTTCTGCGTTTACAGCTGTGCAATTTGCGTTTGATTCTGTTAACGCAATTTGCTTCAACAGAGATTTTGAGGCGTTTAATATATTTAATTTTTTGACTTATCTGATAAAGTAGATATAATAAATAAATAAAAATATAATAAATTTTATAAAAATGTACTTAGTTTCTGATTACTATGTTTTTCGAGTGATCATCCAGCAACGATGTAATGATATGTTAAGAGATGCGTTTCGAAATAGGATTACATTAATTTTTAATAATTAAAAACTTAACAACAATTGGCTTAAAACTAAATACAGCTTGGATTTATTTATTTTTTTCGAGTGCCTCGACGACCAGTTTGAGAATGCTTGTTTTTAGGTCAACAGCCAAATGTGGTTTTAACTGGCGCATTTGATCAGCGACAAAATCACCAAAGATCTGTGCAGAATTACGAGTTTGTTCTTGAGCAACCCTCGCATGAAGCGACACATCTGATTGGACCGCAGCTGACGATTCGCGTTCATCGTCCTTAATCGTTGTCCCTGCCGATGTCAGCGATGAAAATAAAGTTGAACTCGTCTCCAAATCATCAATAAAATGTGCACTCTGCGAACGGGGCGTCTCGATAAATATTGGATCAGGTCTCGCAGCTAAATCTGGTTTCATCTTGAAAACGTGGAGATTCTTATTACATATTTTCTACGATAGTATTTGAAATTATCGCTTACCGAATTTGCTTTGAGTTTGTTATTTCCCTTGTACACTGAGCGCAAAAACTTCATGCATTCAAAATATTTCCATTTGACGGCACTATTTCGAACTTCCCTCACGTGACAGCCTCGATATTGGGCACGTAGATTTTCCCACTTGGCCTTGCAATCGTCCACGGTGCGATCCATTTCATCCGCAATTATCTGAAATTCGCTTTCACGCAATTTGCGATCCTTATAATCGACGTGATTTGGATCCCACAAAATTGTGCGCGGCTCCACAAGTTTTATCAACAATTTAATATCTTTGGGTGTATAATCTTTTTCGATTTTTCGCGGCTTGCGTGGCCTTTTATTGGCTCCCATCTGTTACTTAATAAGTCAATTCTAATATTTAGCTTAGACGACTTCAATTCTCAAGTTTTGCTTACCATTAATTCTTGGTTTTTCGCCGTAATTCTTACAATTGAGAATTGTTTGACACTTTGAGAAACGGCGC
Organism: Drosophila cognata; assembly: GCA_035041535.1. Taxonomy (NCBI): domain Eukaryota; kingdom Metazoa; phylum Arthropoda; class Insecta; order Diptera; family Drosophilidae; genus Drosophila; species Drosophila cognata. Next base: position 27,861 of record JAWNLC010000238.1, read on the forward strand.
TGCCAGACTAGGCCAGACATGTGCGACAACAATTTCATATGACAAATGTAGTTGCCAGATGTTATTGCCAGATGCAGTTACCAGATCCGAACAGACTTGTGTGGCAACTGACCATTCATTCTGGCAAAGTCTAAACTATTTTAATACGGCAAAGAATTAAATAAATAAAATGTTGCTCATCTGTGATCAATAAGAATCGTATTGGAAATTAGCAAATTTATTAACTCCCCGGTTTCTGCCAACAATCTACAGATGGCGCCAATTGATCTGCAATGAAAAAGTTCACAATTCCACTTATTTATTTGTTTTCTATTTTTTTTCATTCTTTCTTATCATGTTTGTATACATAAATATATGTATATATATAGATATATAATCACATGTGCTGAATCTACACAGAAAAGGAAAAACTTTAGGCCAAGAAAATAAAAGTCAAGTACAATTTGCGTACTAAACTCGACCAGATCCGTGAATCGGAAAAATCAACCAATAATAATAAATAGATTAAATACACACAAAACACACATTTGAATTAACTTTGGCTAACTATTGCACGCCATATCGCTCCATGGATAAGGCTGAGCTCTCTTCATCGCTTTCAATATGTACCTAATCATAGCAAGCACCAAGTGACAGGTGGCGGAGGGGTCCTTAATTCTTCATTTTCATCTTCGTCTCGCCTCGTGCAAAATGCTCTTTTTTTTTGTTGTTTGTTTGTATCAAAGCGCATATTAAACAATTAATCAACAACTTTGTTTGACTGGTTTCTGTGTGTCGGTGGTTGTTATTGAGCTGCTGCTGCAGCTGCTATCGGTTCTTCCGCTGGCTGCGGCGCATCATCTGGTTGCGCCACCGGCTGTCCCTCGCCACCCCACATGAAGCCACCAGGACGATCTTCCGCAGGTGCTTGATAATTGCGCTCAATGTGCTCGTTGAAAAGTCTTTTACTGCAAGCGAGTCAGTATGAAAATCAGTTTAATTTTGGCATGTGAAATGTGTAAAGAGATCGCTTACAGAAAATATGGCGTCTTTATCAGTCGATAGCCATTGGAGAGCTGCGGATAAACATCCTCCAGAACATAATAGATGTGGCCAACGCCCATGCCAATGATGTCCACCCAAACCGTGTTGCCCAGGATCATGGAACAGCAGAGCAGCACCCAAGGCAGATAAGGGGCCTGTTTTTGTGGGACAAAATAATAAGTAAATAATATATATTCTAAGTGCACTCGATTCTCCAATCGATAAAATATTAAATTCAATTTGCAAACATGCCTGAAAGTTGAGCACACCAAAGAAATTCATTGGGACCATGGGATTGCGTCTGGACCACACATAGACGAGCATTAACGTGAATGCCTGGCCAAGGAAGAGTAGATTGACAAAGATGCCAAAGAATGTCATGAGGACGCCGCCAAAGATGAACATCATCACAAAGTCAGAGCTGCGGCCGCGAAACGAGCCATCTTCGAGCATTCGGCAATAGCGATATGTGAACACCATATTGAAGAAGAAACTGATGCCGATGGTGCCAAAGTATAGGAATGTGGTTGCCAAACGCCACACCTGATATTTCCTCACAATCAGTGTGGGATTAAAGTACAATTGCAGCGGCGACACCAAATCCAGATGCTACAAAAATACAAATTACAAAAATGGGTACACGTCAGCGTCAGATTGGAAATGGCATCTGTTGGAGACTCACCACCGCCAACGTTGTGAGCACACAGACTGTGGTGTAGGCTCGCGTCACAATGGGAATTTCCATGTAGAAATTACGAAGTGCATTCATTTTCCAGCTTGTTGTTTCTTGTTTTTCTTTTCTTTTATTTTTTTTTGTTGGTGGATTGAAGGGTTTTTGTGCGTGTTTTTGGTTGCGCTCTGGCAACGCAAGCGCTCACATCTGCTACGGCTTCGCTCTACTGCGCTCTCCGTTTGTTGACAGCTTGTAAATTGTTTAGACTTTGTGTTTTATTGGACTTTTTTATATTTATTTAGCTTGGCTCTTAAAGGTTCTGGGGCATGTGATCGATATAAAATATTATTGTTATCGCTTATCGGTGAGTACAGTTATCGCACCTGTGCACTATACAACAGTGTGACCAGCCACAGTTTGCGATAATTTGTATATTAAATTTGACATTTTTATGTAAAGCAAATGAATCGCAAATAAAACAATAAATTTTATAGTGCAACTCAAAATTAAAGCAAGTGTGAGTAATTACCCTATATTTATTTGATTGGAGATAATTATTTTTAAAAATAAATTGGGAATACCTCAATTAAAAAACCGATTACAACGGTGGTGCCTGAGAACGTCGATAAGTTAAATACAAACACAAACAAATATCGATAGCTCATAGCTCTCATTATTCTTATCGGCTGCAAAAGTGCTGGTCGCCATTATCGATTTGTGGCAAAAAAAAAATAGAGTATTAAAGATCGCGTTGCAACATTACGCACCGGCTAAGAGCGCATTAAAACGCGGCGTTAAATCGAATCGGGCAGCGAAACGCTTTGTGCACCCAGCAACCACAAGTGATTTTTCGTATAAAATAAATTGCCACACAACACACAACTAATCAATATAAAAACGTCTCCGTTTGTCCATCTGTCTCTCTCTTTCTCCGACTGTGTGTGTGTGTATGTGTGAGTGAGTGTGTGTGCGTGCGTGTGTGTACTTGTCAGTGAGTGTTTTTTGGTCCATTCTTTGGTGCACATAATCAAATTAGATTGGAAATAAACTAGAGTGCAATTAAACTAAAAACAAAAAGAACAACAACAGCTTCAAGATGACTATGGCTGGGCAAACAATCAACGACAGGCTGCTCGCAGCTCGTCACAGCCTTGCTGGCCAAGGATTGGCCAAATCTGTGTGCAAGGCCACAACTGAGGAATGCATTGGGCCGAAGAAGAAGCATTTGGATTGTAAGTGCGCAAGGCGAATTCTATATAAAATTAAAAGGAACAAAATCATCGAATAACGGTTATCTTCTTACACACACACACACGCGTAAATTAAAAATTTTGCCATTCATTCAATTACACAAAGAAGCGTCTTGTGTTCTTCTCTCTCTATCTCTCTTATATTTTTCCTTTCCTTGATTTTGATGTGAAATGTAACGTTATATATGATGAAGGCATGCGCATGTGTGTGTGTATGTGCATGCATTTCTTTAGGTGACTCCAGGGCTTCTGTAAATTTAACTGTACTGTTTATTGCCAAAAAAAAGCACAGGCCCCCCTCTGCCCGTATTTAACGCCCACTCATTGTGTATATGTTTCTTTTTGCTCTGCACCAGCTTCAACCTCAGCTGCTCATTTGCGGTCTTTCCTTTGAGCTGCTTCGTCATTCATTGCTCTGGGCCTCTCTTTCTAATGTTACGTCACTTTCTCACGGCTGCACGTGTCTCAGATGATTTACAATGATAAGAGTACCTGAATGTGTGTGTGTAATTGCATTTGATGTTGCTTTTAATATGGTATTAAAGTTTGTGACGTTTTCAACAGTGTCATTGCCTTTTAAATTTATGCATAAACTGTATACAGCAACAACAACAAAAATCTATGTTTAACATTGCACTTCTGATTGGCCAAACAAACTGATCTTTTGTACGCCTTCTTATTGGATTCTGTTTGACATTTTTCTGCTATTGCTGCTGTTTACAAATCCATATGTATGTGTGTGTATGTGTGTTTGTGTTGGCCCGTTTATTTGGCACGTTTGCAACATTGGTGTTGTTGTTGTCCAATGAGCGCGAAGTGACTCATAAGAAATTTTGTTTAATGTCCAGTACCGTACATAAATACATACATGCATATGATTGCATGTGTATGTATGTGGGTGAGTGTGTGTGAGTATTGTACTCATTTGTCACATAATGAGACGCATAGCTCTGTGTGCCTGTGTGCGATAAAACTACGAATAGAAATTGGGCTTTGACGACATTTTATATGCGTGTGTGTGTTTGTTTCTTGTTGTTGTAATTAAGAAAATAAATGGAAATAAATCAAGCTGAAGCTTATGGTATCTATGTGCAGACGTCATGCTCCAGTTCCAATCAGACGAATATAAACCAAACAGAAATCTTTACTCTTTAAGCGGGGTATGCAGATCATAAATTCTATTGTTTATTGTTTATCAAGCAGCTCTTGTTTAGAAGAAAATCTTCATGTGAAACTTGTTGCCGTTCTTCTGCATCTACTTTATTCGTTAGTAAAAATATCGTTATTGCTCCCTTTTTTTAAGTATAGGTTATTTATCACTTGTTTAAAGTTACACACCTACAAAATATTAACTTTAATTACTTGGAGGTATCCTAAAAACAGACGTTCGTAATTAAGACTAGAGTCAATCCATAGTTTACCCATTAAAGAGACGAGCAGCCTTCAATATAGAAATTAAATAAGAGAGAATGAAAGAAAGAAACCTGTTCTTGGGTTCAATATCGCTATATGGCAGATAAATTTAAAAGAATACACTTTATATGACATCTCTCTCTTTCTCTCCTCTACCCTTTCAACCGTTTTCTTTGCTAATAACTTAAAAAAAAAACGAAAACCAGTTAGAAACTCGTAGAACAAGCAAAAGATGAACAAGGTAATAACTTTAGTTCCGGCAAATAAAATACAATTTATATTATATGATTATATATATTTTTCTTGCCCTCAAAAAATTTCAATTGCAACAAGTTATATACCTTTAACATTTTTAAACTTTTTAAGCAGTTTGACTTTTGAAACTTTGAGAACAGTCGTATTTGAATAATTAAACAACAAATTTAACTCCAACTTTACTTTAAAATCGAAGTAAACTGCATAATATTTTCAACTGATTATATAAAGTAATATTTGATATAGAAAACACTATTTTATCCATAAAGAATTTATCTATACAGCTTTGAAGTTTATTTTTCCATAAAAAGCTTTTTATCATCAAAGTTTCTAGAGAGAAATAGAAAAAGTCCCCAGAGAAGCAATCAATTCTTGATGTCATGCGTTCATTTAATGAATAAATATTAAAATTACCATACGGTTGTTTCTTACCATATTTCAATTTATGTGTATACCAGTTTCAATTACTGAATTGAATGAAGCGATCATGGATGTGTCTGAGTGTGCGAGTGTGTGTGTATGTGTGTGTAGGCAATCATCGAGTGCATTTGCAAGCGATTTCAGAGCATCTGCTTGCCCCATATATTAATGGAGAAAACGCCCCTCTTCAAAAGTCGATAGCACGCTATTGGCAACCAAGCTATGATACTAATCATATATTTATCATGCAAATGTAAATGTTTTATTCTGCACAGAATAAATGCACTTTTGATATGGCAACAGTCGCCGCAGACAAAAGCTTATCATATATAAATGCCCGGCGTTGAGTGTTTGGAATTTGTGGCCGAGCACAAGAACGATAAGAAGAAAGCAATGAACCGCAAAAGTCGCCACTAACAAGATGATAACAACATATATGCATATAAATATATTTTTATATGTATGTATATATACAAATCTTTTATTGTTCACAATTTACAATTCATAATTAATAATCATAAATAATTAATTTCTTTTGTTTTGTTTTGTTTCAATCTTGCAGATTTGGTGCATTGCACAAATGAACCGAATGTGTCGATACCGCATTTGGCCAATTTACTTATCGAACGTTCACAGAACGCCAATTGGGTGGTCGTCTATAAATCGCTGATAACAACCCATCATTTGATGGCATATGGCAATGAGGTATGTATCCCATATAAAATCTAAATTATGAGGGCGTCTCCTTAAATCTTTTATTCTATTCACATTTTATTTGTACGCTCGTAATTCCGGGGCGTTGCTTTTATGCAACTGAAAGAATGTCACGTTCGTTGTTGTTTTATTTTATTTATTTTTTTGTTTATTGTTTGATTTCGTGTTTGTTGTGTCTTTTGCGTGGTCTTTAGTTGGTCGCCTTATCTTGGTGTTTATTTCAACGATGAATGTTTTCTTTCTTCAATTCAGCTTTTTGGCGATATAATTGTTTTTTGTTATAACTGGGAGTCCTCGCTCACTTGGATGGCATTTAATTAGCAAACCATGTGTTGCCTTGTCAATTAAACTCTAAACAAAATACAAGTGTTTTCGTAGATCTCTAGATTTTTTATGCATCTCAATATTTGTTTTCTGAAGAAACCTAATTTTGATGTTTTTATGTTTAAAATTCAGATTCGCAATCAAGATGGTACACGATAATATATATTGAAAATTTGAAGTTTCTTACTCTTTTATAGACGGACCCCAGTCCACCCTATTGACATCTGAATTATAATCTCATAATAAATTTGAAAAAACCGATTGAGTTATATGATGTATTTGTCCGATGTTTGTTTTTGCTCATATGGTATCATATTATTCCTCTGTTAGTTACACCGGACGGGGACTTTCTCACTTCTTTTAATAATCTTTTAACACTGCCAGTAAAAGTAGAGTACAAAAACCTAACCGAATTCCCTTAAAAAAGTGTGGAAAAATATTGGAATCGGTTATACTTTTCGTACCATAATCGGGACCTAAATTCGTTTCTGCTTGGCACACTTTAGGAATCTGTACATTTTGCTTTTAAGTCAATCATTCTACCAATAAGTATTATTAATATTAAGTTATTAATCAATTGCTTTCCTTTTCTTTCCTCTTGCAGCGTTTTATGCAATATCTCGCTTCGAGCAATTCTACATTCAATCTCAGCTCCTTTCTGGACAAAGGAACTGTGCAAGGTATAACCTCGAATGCATTTCATTAAAATCTCCATCAGCGCAACAACAACAAACTATTTCCCAAAGACGAACATTTCGCTGCTTTCTAACATTTACTCACGCTATCAGCAAATCAACGAAAGAAAACATTTAACAATTAACTAACTATATACAAATTGATATTACATGCTTCTCTCTCTTCTCTTCTCTTATCTTTCCACTCTCTCATTTTTGACTCACTCACATGTGAATGCTGCGATTGCGATTTGGCTTATTCATTTGTGTATTCGTTCTAACGATAACGTTTCAATAATAATATTACGCCTCGAATTTGAACTGCAATGCGACTGCTTACTACTCACAAAAACTCACATAATCAATATAATCCTAATTAATTTTGAAATTCATTCCTAATTTATACCTATAAACATATTTAAACATAAACGTATCTGCAATTGCGAATTATGAACCTATACTACAGATGGTGGCATGGGCGTTCCAGGTGGCAGAATGGGTGAGTATTCTTTATAAACAGTTGCGTAACGGTTTATGGGATTACAAACAAAAAGAAAAAACAAACACCCAATATTTTCTAACTTTTGTGGCCATGGCTGTTAACTAAAGCAAAAACAAAAACCATTTTCTATATAAATCGATATAAATTTGACTAACTTACTAAAATAAAATCATGTTTTCAAATTTTATATTTGATGCTCAAAATTAAGTGAATTCACTGGCTTTTCCTAAATGTGGCTTATGTTGAACGTATAAAAGCCATAATAATACCCTAAAATTGTCACATTCAACAGGTTATGATATGTCGCCATTCATAAGACGCTATGCCAAGTATTTGAATGAGAAATCGCTCTCGTATCGCGCCATGGCTTTTGATTTTTGTAAAGTGAAGCGCGGGTAAGTGACAAATGCCCAACATGATAGATCCAAGATCTGATCGCATTATATGTATTTAATTGTATAGCAAAGAGGAGGGCTCGTTGCGTAACATGAACGCGGAGAAACTGTTGAAGACGCTGCCAGTTTTGCAGGCACAATTGGATGGATTGCTCGAGTTTGATTGCCAGTCCAATGATTTAACTAATGGTGGGTATATCTGGCATATCTGTATTAAATCTCATTTAAATATACATTCAACCGAACAGGTGTCATCAACATGAGCTTCATGCTACTGTTTCGCGATTTAATTCGTTTGTTTGCGTGCTATAATGATGGCATTATCAATTTGCTGGAGAAATACTTTGATATGAATAAAAAGCATGCACGCGATGCTTTGGACTTGTACAAGAAGTTTTTGGTGCGCATGGATCGCGTGGGTGAATTCCTAAAGGTGGCCGAGGTAAATCGTAACACAATAGAAACATCAGCGTTGTGCTCGAAATTAACAATAAAATATGAATTGTATTTACAGAACGTGGGAATTGATAAGGGTGACATACCCGATTTAACGAAGGCGCCCAGCTCTCTTTTGGATGCTTTGGAGCAGCATTTGGCTACGCTCGAGGGACGCAAGGTGTCCGCTGCCAATACGCCCACACAATCGGCGAGGTTTGTTGCTGTGATTAGTTACGAATTTGCTATAAAATTATATGAGTTATTTGTATTAGTTTTGAAAATATTTTTTTTATTTTCATTTCATAGGCTACTTAATAATTTGCTTATAATCGAGTTTAAATATGCCATTTAAATTTGATTTAATTGGATAAAAAAGAAACTATCGAAAAATATCATAGATTGCAATAATGATTGATGATTGATCTCAAATTGGGTTTTTGTATGATGGTATTTAATCTTCAACATTAGTTATACGTTTTCATTTCTTGTTTTAATTAATTTATATTTTATTTACTTTTTTTTTCTATGATTTTTCCTGTGTTTTGTGATTTTGGCTTGCATTTGTATGCGTAGCTATCAACGCACGAATGTTCAATCCGCTGTCTCTGCACTCTCTACAACTAGCTCGGCATTTGGCACTGCGGCCGCGTCCAGTAAATTTGATACCACCAATGGCATTGATGAGCAGCTGAAGGCTCAAGTGCTCGCCGAGGAGGAAGCCGCCATGAACCAGTACAAAGTGAGTGTGAATACAAGAAAATGTGTTCATTAAATTAATTTCAATTGAACGATATTTAATCAATTTGTTTCTGTTTTGCAACCCAGTCCAAGTTATCGTCGCCCACCAGTAGCGGTGCTGCTGGCGCTAGCGCTGCACTAACAAATCCATTTCTATCGTCACCGCCAGCCTCGCAGGCTGGTCAGCCGATAGTTGATCTGTTTGGTGCCGCGTCGGCACAGCCCGCTGCTGCTGCAGCAGCTGCGCCTCAGGCGCTTGCCACAAAGGCATCTGACGATTTGCTGCAGTTGGGCAATCCGTTTGCTGACATGTTCGAGGCCAGTGGCGGCAATGCTGCCGCTGCCGCCGGAGCAACAGGTGCTGCATTAAATGCCAATAATTTATGGATGCATAATAACGGTAGCATGCTATAATTTCTTTATTATTTACTTAATTACAATTTTATGTTGAATGCTTTAGTTCGTTAAGTGCTCACTAGTTAGTTGCTTAAGTGTTGTTTTTTATTATATAAGTATATATATATATGCTTATATTCGTATATATATATATGTATAACCCATGTCGTCTTGTAGTTGTCTCAGACCCAAAAGGCGCGCACTCCGTCCAAGATCTTTCTCTGGCCATCTTGAAGCACAATTTCTTGTTGCACATATATGTATTTTTCATCATAAATAACATGAATTTATTTATTTTTATTGTTTATATTTTATAATTATGTACCATATATAATTTTTAAAGTGTTTTTTTTTTTATAATTTTAACCTGATTTTTTGAATTCTGGTCTAATGTATTGTTACTCTTCATTTTCATCACCTGCTTTCTTTTCTCCACCCCAAAAACAAACAACTACAATTCCAACAACAACAACAACATCAACTATAACTATAAACATGACTCGATAAATACTCGATAACTCAATAACACGTCTAACACCCAACACACACAACTGAAAACAATCAAAATATACTCAACAAAAAAAAAAATATAAAAATAAAATAAACAAACCATAAAATAGGTTTCAATGGCTCAACAGTTTCCTCCGCTGCTGCTACAAATGCATTCGTTTCCGATAGTAATTTTACGTCCGTTTTTGGTAATACGGAACCAGCAGGTAAGTGTTCCAACTACAACAAGCCAGCTAATTTCTCTCATTAATACATAATACAACTGCAATGCAATTTATTGACAAATAATTACATATACTACTACTACTATATAATGCTTAAGACTAATTGCAACCTCTGATTTTGGGTGGGGCTAACATTTTTTCCTTTGTACTCATTTTAATGGTGCGGTGCTCCTAACATGCACTTCAAAACGAATATAAATGTTATTATCTTTCGTATTATCTGCAATGAGTATTAATTGCTGGTATGTTTAGCATGTTGTACTAACCATTTAATTAATATGTTCATATTGTTCTGCAATTTTTTGTTGTTGATATGTACATTAAATGTGTTAGCAGAACCCAAAAGGCTAGACTCAAATGCAATATATTAGTTTTAAGATTCCAAACACACACGATTCGTTTTACTGTATGCGTGAAACTCAATTCTACACATTTTTCGCGACTTTTTGAATTTTGTGCGTAATTTTGATTCTACGATTTTGTTGGTTTCATATTGTTTTTTTTTTTTTTGTTCTTGTATGTACTTATTATTATAATTTAATTAAATTTCTTTATGGCTACTCCTGAAAAAATTCATACCAATTATTCGATACAATAAAATCAGCGTCGAGAGCATTGCCAAATCCGTTTTACGATGATATGCAGCCCATAGGCGTGCCCTATGATAATTATATGGAACCACAACAGCAACAGCAACAACAACAGTCAGCCGCGTTGTTTTATATGCAACAACAACAGCAACATCAACAACAACAACAAGTGCAGGCACTGCAACAACTACAGGCACAACAACAACAACAGCAACAACAATACCAGCAAGAGCTGGATTTATTTCCAACTTCCACGATGTCGCAATTCTCCACAGGTGAACTTTTCGTGAACAACAAAAAAAAATGCAAAATAACGAAACACAGCAGAACCCAATTTTACGTTGTGCGCTTTGTTACTGTACAAAGCTTCAATCGTCAACACTGGCCTCATTATCTTGTGCTTGTAGTGCTGCGAATAAACACATTCACACATACACACACAGACCCAACAGCTCAACCACCCAACCACCCACTCATCTACAGATCGCGCAAGCTGTTCACAAGTCGTTGCGTTGTTTTTTTTATGTCTCTACTTGATAACTGAAGTCTTGCACAACTTCATTCAAAAGCAAGAAAATTATTAAATGAAATGTATTTGCCACAAATGTCAAATAAGCTTCAAGTGACTTGAAAAAGTTTTTACTTCTTTTGATTGTACGAATCTTCAGATTTTCGAATTTATCTATAATAATCTAATTTTTTTTTTTCTGCATTTAATATGTTTTGTGCAAGGCTTTAATATATTCGTGTATATCTCTATCTGTTATACATTTGGGTCCTGAAACATTTTTGTACATTTATCTTTTCATTTTAATTATTTGCTTATATTTGTCTTTGTAAATATTATTACGATTATAAATTTAGATTTTATTAATATTAATTTAATGTTTAAAAATTGCGTGATTGTGTTCTTTTGCTGTGTTGTTTGGTGTATATTGTCTGTAGCTTAGTGTAAAGATTTCAAATTGTCATATTTAGCTTTAATGCATTTATCTAGGAAAATTAGGGCAAAGATGTATATTATTATATGGTGTGCGTCTATAGCTTTTTTGAAGGCAAACCTAGTTGTGTTAGTGACCTTTTTTTTATATTTAATAAAAGTGTAAAAATTTAAGTAAAGTTTCAAAAAGTTTGGAAATTTCGATTCTTCCCTTTCATATAGTGTCTGCTTCCGGTTTGACTTTGGTTCAATTTAAAATGTATATAGGTTAAAACTTTAAAACTTTTCTGAATCTATCTAATCTCATAATATTTAATCACTTAATATTTGCTTAAATAACCGCTGAACAATTACAATAACATTTCCATCTGTACTTAATATATATTATATCTGCCATATACAAGCACATAATATTATACAAAATATATACATATATATTTATTCACATTATTTATTTTGTCAATGTATTTTTTCTCTTTTTCTCCTTTTTATGTTCTTGTGTACGTAACATAAAAAATCTAAAATACGAAAAAAAAAATACAAAACACTTACTCACATTGTCTCATGTTTACAATACGTTAATGTTGGTGGCACAACTCCATTAAAAATACTCCACTAAATACATATTTATATGTATGTTTGCTAAATAAATTAAAATCTACAACAAACAAACATTTGAACCGGACAAAACTTATAAACAAAAATAACGAAACCATTACAAATACTTGTGGGCTTTCATTTGTCTCATGTTCTATACATAAAAACTGTGTATGTCTCTTTGTGTAAATGTCTGGCTAAAATGGTGCACTGGCTATATCTTACAACAACAAATAAATGTCATGTGTAAATCACGGCAAATACAAACAAACCAAAAAAAAAAAAGGCTTCGATGCTTTGGGTGATGTTATGAAACCGGCCACAGCCAACAGCAAAAACAGCAATCAAATGAATGTTGTCGCCACAGGTGCCGCCTACCAGGGCTACAATAGCAGCAGTCCAGGCCTGACATTACAACAGCAACAACAACAACAACTACAGAGCTCACAACACCTACAGCAACAACAAATGCAGCTCCAACAGCAGCAACAACTACAACAGCAACCAGCTGGCACTGGCAAGATAATAACTGGCGATCTGGATAGTTCACTAATGTCACTAGTTGATAATTTAAATATAAATAAAACGGCAAGTGCAAAGTGAGTAAAATTGAGCAAAGGAATGCAAAAAATATTGTGTGTGTGTGTGTGTCTGTTTTGTATATATAAAAATGTTTAAGTGTGTGACAGCGATAAGGAAAGTGCATCACAATCATCTCAAACACGTTTCATCAATCAAAGCTCCAAAAACATTTTAAGATCCATCTTAAAGTAAAGAACCCCCGTTTGCTTTGTAAATAAAGATTAATTAAAAAAAAGAAAACAACCAAACCAGTCATATCTCTCCTGCCCCTTTACCCAAAATCCATCAAACCATGCCATAATAACCATATCTGCATTCATGTTCCATTTGTGTACATAATAGCTTCCGATCCACATAAAACTTACTTAGTTCGAGTATATCAGAGATTCTTTTAGTAATGTAATTAGAGAATCGAAAATCGAATTCAAAAAAACCAGTTTCATTGATTTCGTCTCTCTTTATATCATCTCTTACCACATTATATCTCATAGACCCGTGCAATGGAATTCACCTAAAAATACAGCGAAACCAGGTGCTAATTGGACACCACAACCAATGGCGGCTACAACTGGTGCTGGCTATCGTCCAATGGTGAGTTATGACTACTAACTCACTCTCTACTCTTTCTCTCTCAACTCAACTCAACTCAAATCAACTCAACTCAATCGAATCTCTACAACAATTCAAACAATTACAAAAATTACAAGAACAATAACAATAACAAAAACAAAACCAAAACAAATGAGATTAGCTTCAATTGAATGAGATATCATTTGTAAAATCAAGAGATATGACAGTTAAGGAAATAAAAGAAGGGAAAACAAAAGCAGTTTTTTTTTTTGAGTTACTCATAAGATTGTGTCACTCAACATTTTAGGCTCACTTACCTTCATGTAACATACAAAAGATCTATTATAATTTCGGTTTTTTTTTCTTTTTTTTTTAATTTTGTATATTTTCTAATTTTGAATATTACTTTCGAGTTGCACATTGCATTTGCTTTACAACTACAGCTACTTGGTTTATTTTTATTATTGTCTTGATCTGTGCGACATTTTTCTTAGATTAATACAACATTTTATTTATGCAAATCAAAAATTCTAGATGTTGTGGCCATTTTATATATATAAGACTTGAATTGTTATTAAGCTATATATATATAAAACTAAGAACGAACCAAGTTGTTGCAATCTGTACGATTTACTCAAAACGCATATCTATACTTATACATAAATATATTTTTTTATTATTATTATTCAACAACTATAATGAATTGGTTAAGGTTTCTCATACACTATCTGCACCACAACAACCACCAACAGCAAGAACAAAAATTACACAAAGCACTAGGGCTAATTATTGTGGCACACCGCGTAAGTGTAGGTTCTGAAAAAACAAAATTAACAATTACTCGAAACCAGCTCCCCTACACAAGCAGGCAATCAAAAATTATACTTGTTAATTCACTTGCAAAAACCAAAAAAAAAAAAAAACTACTTTCTTACTCGTACTTAAGTATTTTCCCATTATGATTTTATTTTCTCATTATTTTGGTATTAATATATACTTAAACATATTTATATATATAGTATATACATATATATAAACTATCACTTTCTTTTCTTTATTTTATGTTGCTTTATATATTTCAACTATCCAACGCATACCGCAATATCAAAACATATAAAAAAAAAATTAACCAAACAAAAATTACACCACCAAAAATTTACAAAAAACTCACGATGCGCCCGTGTTAATGCTGTCTGTATATTTGTGACATATTTATATATATATATTCATATATTTGTATATGTATATGTATATTAAAATATACACACACTATATATGTATATGCATATATGTATATGTATACTTAGGCACATGGCATGACAGTAAGTCCTGCGCCTATCACAATCAATCATCCGTATATACATGCTAGTTATCCTGTAATGCCAAATTATATGCAGGTAAGAATGATGCAAACGAATGAAAAAATAATTAAAATAAATTTAAAAAAAAACAAAAAAAAAAAAACCCAACGTACTACAAAAAACTTTGAACAACATAATCAAATATAAAATAATGTGTTTATACTTACTATATTTATGAGTTGCTTTTATTTGATTTATTTTTTTCGATTTGTTTTTCTTAAAATATGTGTATTTTTATTTTGAATTATGTTTGTACTATTTATTTGAATTTTATGTTCAATGCCTAAGTTACGACTTCACTATCACTATCAAATCTACTTACGCCTGACTTCTGTCCACGCACTGAGCTATGAGAACTGTTCCCCAGTGCTCCCTTTTTTTTGGTTATGGTAACCACTATCTCTACCTCTACTCTCTATAGGTGTCTCTTGGCATATAACACTTGGAAAAATAATCTGAATTGTATAAAATATGTTTTTTAAATTCACATTTCTAAGTTTTTGGGTTATCAACTCTGAAATTTTTAGTAACATATATATTTATTTTTTGTAGAGTTTTACAGTTATCGTTTTCGTTGACAATTTGAATTTGTATTCCTTTGTAGAACTCACTAACCCAGCCTGAAAACCATATATATGTATATGTAGCAGCTCACGGCGACCCTCCTCTTAAAGCCAATTACTTTTTGCCAACAATTCTGTCTATTTCCAAATCTAACCTACTATGTATCAACCAATTTGTAGCCCTTGGCGTCTGTCTTAGCCGTTTGAGTACCTTCCGTCCAATGCATGATTTGAATTTGAATTTGACAAAATACACATTTTCAAATACTAATTATATGTTTTGATGATTGTAGGGGATGCCGGTGATCAATCAGCAGCCGAATATGCTGGCACAGGCAGCCCCTTTGACTGGGGGGCAGCCGACGATGATGGGCACGCCGCAAAGTAATGCGGGCGCGGCGACGGGAATTATGCAACCCACGCAGGCGACACAGAATGGAGGCAACAAAAACGTTCCACTCGATCCATTTGGTGCGTTATAAGGCGCCATCATCAAACAAACACAGACACACACACACACACATTAAGCGCTATAACCTCATAGACAAGGAACATTACGAATACACATACATACACACACACACACATAATATAATAAATATAAATATATATTTACAGATATTGTAAAAGAAAAAGATTCACGAACACACAACTAAAAATTAAAAATGTTTACACTATGCTGCATGCGAAATGAAATGCTAAGAATTCTATTATAATGTTGAGCATTTTGGGCAAATTCAAAACGAAAAAAAGAGAAAAACGAACATAAAAATGAAATTGCTATATACATATACATATATTTATATTAATACTATAAAATATATAATGAGTTTGACTATTTATATGTATACAAACAATTTATATAACTGTATGCAAACAATTCCATACATAGCGAAAATGAATCAAATGAAAAATAAAAAATAAAAAAGTAGCCTATGTGAAATATACCTACATATTGTATGTAAGCAAAATACCTGTAGTTGTGTCCTGCGCCAATCACTAAACCTAAAAAAACACCTAAAGCTAGATAAACAATACTTTGCATGGAATCTGTTAAATACTGAAATTATTGAACACCGTCTAAAATTATATATATATATACATATATATATATTTATGGAAAAGTAAAAATTACTTCTTTATAGACGCCATAAAGCTATAAACTATATTGTAATTATGCTTAAGTGAGAGCAAATCTGAATGAAAATGTCTTAGCGTCTCTTAACATTTTGCAATATTTTAATCCGTCTTTAATAACTAATACTATTATTGTTATCTGTAGTCTATGCTTCTTATTTTCTTGTGTGCTACTGTACGGTTTTGTTAATTGTTAATAATTCTTTGTTGATTTCACGGAGACGGCAGTATGGAAAATGGAAAAGTGAAAAGTTACTCGTATTTGTAAAGCATTCCAAGCTAGTTTCAATTTGGTCCCAAATTACTTTTGTATATGTTAAGTATTATTTAAATTTTGAAATGAGATGCATTATTATTATTATTATTATTATTGTATAAAAATAAATAGAAACCAACTATATATACAATATATGTACGTACGAATGTATAATAACTGCTTGCGGCATTATTTAAAACAAAACATTCATCTTTATCTGTAGTTCATTTTAAAAATGTGTAAATAACATGAAAAGCGGCGACATGCTGAATTATGTTTAAATAAAAGTCGCATATAATACACAAAATACCAGATTTGATTTTTATATACTCTATAAACTCGAACGTGACGGATACACCGAGAATATATTTATTTTCATTGCTGGCAAATAGGAAACCAGCTGGATTAGTATTCAATGTAATTTGTTTATGATTTATTGTTCTCACTTAAGCGCTGAAAACGTTTCTCATAAAACGGTTTGCATAACACACAAAACTAATCTCTTATGAGCTTGCCTATATTTGTGTTGAATTTCGTAATTTCCTCTTAAATAATGTGATTAGTTGATTTTGAATATAATAATGTACCTAAAGTATCTTTCAATAATTTTGGATTATGCCTACAAGTAGACAACTCCTTATTATAAAGAGCGGGTCGCCGTAGAGTAGGCAACACTCACACACATCAAATGCAATAATATTAGAGGCAACAATCATACATGAAATGTTCATGGCAGCTATAGCTACAACAGACGAACAAATCAATGTAAATTTAGCAAAATTATACACATACTTTATCAAATGAAAACTATAAAAAATGTTTTATGACAATATTTCTACGCTGCAGTTTGAGCTAAATCTTACTTGAAAAAAAACCACACTCTAGGCCTAAATAAAAAGAGAATTAACAGAATTAAAAGTTCTATATATACAAAAGAAGTACGTATCTAAAATTGAAACATACCCCAAGAACTTATGTTCAAAGCGACCACTTGTTGATGTTTTCCATACAAAATTAGCTTACAAAAGAGAAAACATTACCAAAAGCAAACAACGTATTTACATTTAAAACACACATTTAACACGAAAAGTCCATGTATAAGCTTAAAGTGTTGGCTGTTCACATTGAGAGATACATACACTCTGTGTAGATACATTTAAGAAGTGCAATAGAGTTCATCATATGATTTATGAAATAAAAGAACGTCAGAATATTACATTTAATCGAATGTGTTTCTATTAGTTTATTCTTACCCAGCGATAAAATATGTACACCAAATATTATCTCGACAAAATCATTTTATGCAGACTATATAAGTAATATTTAATAACTGCATAAGTACAAGCACATTTACATTCTCAGAAGTAAATTCAAATATCTAAACATTTGCATAAAATTTATGTTGAAAAAAAAGAAATTAAAGCAAAAAAAAAAAATGAAACAAAACACAAAAAGAAATGTTAGTGCAAAATAAATGTGTAAAATAAATTCGTTTTGTTGTTTCTTACATATATATATATATTCACCATAAGTCTTGGAAATTAATATATTTCGCAATTGCAATTATAAATTTTTCTTTTCCATTTCGCTTGAATGAATTGTTTTCAGATATTCCCATAAATATATGTAATCAATCGATCTAGCAATCCTTGGATTGTCAACTCAATGAACACGATAGAATAAATAAAATACACATTCAAAGTATACATCTAATTTAAGATATACGCACACAACATTCCAACAAACCCCTTAAATACAAATACATATATTCAAAATGCCGTGCTTTAAGCAAGAGAAGAGCTTAGATTTTCATTCCCGGCGGGACAAAACCAATACCAGAGATCCGATGGCGCCCAAAGCAGTTCGACCACGAGCCATCAAACACCATGGACTCTTTGGAATGGCAATTGCCAGCCAGCATCTCGTCGTTGACGAAAAGTGGACGCCCGCCTCGCCGACTGAACAATTCACCAAATTAACCGAATTGTTGAGTAAGTAATCAATCTATATATTGAGGATTATGTAGAGTTTTTTGTATTGAGCCTGAGCTGCTCCTTAGCGCGTCGCGTAACCTACGAGCAGCATGAGACACAGGGCAATCGCCGTCGCCTCCGTGCAGGCAGTAAGCGATATAAATCTCTGTGCACCGATGGGCGAATCAAGCTCCAAAAGATATCGCAGGGGAATAATGCACACAAGATACGCAACTTTTTGATTAGGCATAGGGATATGCAGCGTCTCTATCAGAAAATGCCCATTCATCTAGTTGTGGATAGCATTAGTCAGCGCACTTTTACAATGCGTAAGGAACGCGATCGGCTGGAATGTCGATTGGAGCAGATGAAGGCTAAATACAAGAAATTACTGGTGAGTAGTCTCAGGCAGGTCTGCAAATAGTTTATCCCTAAATTCGCCATGTAGTTAGATTACTCTGATGTGGAATCTCGCATAAAGTATGAAAATGAGTTTGTGCTAGACGAACAGCTAAAATCACGCGATTTGCTTAAGAGAATTGAAAACTCGAACGTGCGCTTTAAGGCCATTAAGATCGTTAATACTACATACAAAAAAATGTTGCAAGTGTTAATGCAGGATGAAATATTTTACGAACCCATTCTGCGTTCCTTGGACGCTGACATGGCGGATCAGTCGAATTTCATCAAGCACATACTCTATCTGGGTATGCCGGCCATATCCAATTTCAGGAAGCTTAATCGCGTGTTTCGACAATTGGACGATAGGTCACGACAGGATGTTAAGGCCAAGCTATCCATATTAGGCTCATTAAAGAAGCCTGTTGCTATTGGGCCACCAGAAGTCAAGATTAAACAGATTGCAATAGTAGACCCCAAGCGGTATGTGCGTGAGACAGAAAGCATGCTTAAACTCCAGACAGAGTTACAGACAATCGAAAAAACAATCCAGCGCTTAAGATTAACAACATTATGCTCGCAAGCTAGGGAGATTTATCCGCGGTAAGCCAACTTAAGTAATTGGGAAACTATTTATATTCAAATGATTGTCTGCAGCATCAAGAATCAGGTGGAAAACAATCAACATTTGCGTTTTCAAATCGAGAAAGACAGACAGAATCGTAACAAGCTCATGAACAAAATGAATTATGGCAATGTTATGGAGGGTTTTTTACTTCATAATCTCTCCGAGGAGGAAATTAAGTATATATATAAATCGAATATAAGTTTAAATATACGTTTAACTTGATTGCCTAATAGCCGCCTGGAGCGCATTAAGCACTTAAAAAAGATATTGAGTGCGGATGAGGAGTTCGAGCAAGAAACTATGGACTATATTAAAAATCGAGGAGATGCCTTTGTAATGATTCGGTAAGCCTTACAAAATCAGTAGTTTTTGTTCGGATTTATTGTTTCATCAATATAATTTATGTTTTACTTTCTAACGCAGCTTGAGTCTTTGGAATCTTGCGGATATTCTTCGACATGTCGATCGTAATCCCAAAGTATTTCGTTATCCATATCGCAATTCGTATATGAAGCTCCCACTTCTCAAATTCGAGATGTTTGACATACGCGCTGTGCCACCAGAGTTATACGAGGAAAACAGTTGAGTTGTGATCATTATTACCAAAAATTTTAATATCTAATTGCCTTTCACAGTTGATAAAATTATGAATTTGATTAAGCGGAAGGTATACATACTAATGAAAGGTTACAAAGCTAATATGCAAAATCATATTAAGAGTAGCATTGAAAAATATCACCAAGATTACTTGAAGAAGTTAGCATTAGCCCGCAAATCCAAGATAGCTTCAGGAGCATTAGAGGAGGTAATATTCCAGGAAAAGGTTGATGCCAATATTCTGGATCGAAAGCGGATTAAGGCTCAGAGTGCTAAACTTATAGAGGAACATCTCAAAAATGCTGATTAACACTAATCGTTTCTAAGATTTTCATTATTAGTTGGTCTTATGAGAATTACATTCCTAACGATATGTATCAATGTACCATTTAAAAAAAAAGTCAGCTTTCTTAGATAAATTTATATCAATAAAACTGCAATGGTCTGCATGTTTATTTAGTACTGCGTTTGATATTTTTTTTTGAATTATTATTATTTTTTTAATAATTAATAATTATTAATCGAAATTATATGTGTTTGTAACCTTTACTACGATATACCCAGAACATAGCTATCGAATATATTTTAGTTTTATTGCCAAAATTTACCTTAACGCTTTTGCACACTCAAATGTAAGCATGACTACAAGTGCTTTCACTAACTTAACTAACTAACTAACTTCTAACTTAATCTATGAAAGATTATATTCCAAATTTGAAGTAGATAGTTATGGATTGTCTCCCAGTTCTGCGTGACAGACGACTCGGTTGGTGATCCTGATTAAGAATATATGTACTTAATTGGGTCGTAGATGCTTCCATTTTTACCCATTTTAAAGCACAAATGAATACAGCAAACCATGCAATGATTGTCTACTGATCCTATGATTAAGAATACAAAATTCATTCATTCTACATACATAACACCATACAGTTAGGTACACTGAACAGAATACTCGTAAACAATACAATTTGAAATTAGAATACACATTCATAATGCCTTGTTTCAAGCAAGAGAAAAGCCTACTATTCCGCCCTCGTCGGGATAAGAACAATGCCAGGGATCTGATGGCACCCAAAGCAGTTCGACCACGAGCCATCAAACACCATGGACTCTTTGGAATGGCGATTGCCAGCCAGCATCTCATCGTTGACGAAAAGTGGACGCCCACCTCGCTAAGCGATCAGTTTGGTGGGGTGACCGAACTATTGAGTAAGTGTGCGATTTCTATGCATATATCCAATAAGTATGAGTTGATTCTTAGGGCGTCGTGTAATCTACAAGCGGCATGAGACTAAGGCCACTCGGTTGCAACTTTTGGTGGATAGAAAGCGATTAAAAAACCAATGCGCTGATGGGCGAATCAAGCTCCAAAAGATATCGCAGGGGAATAATGCACACAAGATACGCAACTTTTTGATTAGGCATAGGGATATGCAGCGTCTCTATCAGAAAATGCCCATTCATCTAGTTGTGGACAACATTAATCAGCGCACTTTTACAATGCGTAAGGAACGAGATCGGCTGGAATTGCGCTTGAGTCAGTTGAAGCATACATATAGAAATTTATTGGTAATATATATAATAACATAGTAATTAATGGTGTGATACAATACTTCTTTATTTACAGCTGGACCGGGGTAAGCTACAGAACCTAATTAAGTATGAGAATGAGTTTGTGCTAGACGAGCAGCTCAAATCCCGCGTTTTGCTTAAGAGAATTGAAAACTCGAACGTGCGCTTAAAGGCCATTAAGACCATTAATACTACATATAGGAAAATGTTGCAAGTGTTAATACAGGATGAAATATTTTACGAGCCCATTCTGCGTTCCCTGGACACTGACATGGCGGATCAGTCGAATTTCATCAAGCACATACTCTATCTGGGTATGCCGGCCATATCCAATTTCAGGAAGCTGAATCGCGTCTTTCTTCAGTTAGATGCTAAGTCGCGGAAAACTATTCAGGAGAAGATACAACTCTTGGCTTCGCTGAAAACTCCTAAAGCTATGGGCGGCATACCACATCCTAAGACTAACGAAATTTTATCAGCAGATCAAACTCGTTATGTGCGTGAAACACAGAGCATGTCTATGCTAAAGAAAGAACTGCAAACCATCGAGAAGACAATCAAGGTGCTAAAGTTGGTGACACTAAGCTCACAGGCCAAGGAGATATATCCACGGTAAGTGTATATAGCTGATAATATTTGTTTAAATGTCTCGAATCTTCGTTTACAGCGTAAAGAGTCAGATGGAAAATAATCAACAACTCAATCGAAAAATCGAGCATCAAAGGCAGAATCGAGAAATGCTAGACAACAAAATGAATTACGCATCTTTGCTGAAAGACATTTTAGTCAATAATTTGTCTGAGGAGGAAATTAAGTATGCAGCTCTATTAAAAAACTATATATGTTTTTCAATATACTTTCCATTATAATGCCCAACAGTCGTCTTGAGCGAATTAAACACCTAAAAAGAATATTGAAAAATGACGAGGAATTTGAGCAAGAAACTATGGAGCATATGAAGAACCGCGGAGATGCATTTGTTCTGATTCGGTAAAGTTTATTTACACTCGTACATATACACAATGTAAAACGCATTTTATATATAAAAATATAATTTTTTATTCAGTTCGGGAACCCATTATTTATAATTATTTTCTTTTTCCTATCGCAGCATTCGACTTTGGAATCTTATTGAAATTTTACGACACATAGATCGGGATCCAAAAATGTTCCGCACTCAGTATCCAAATTCGTATTTGAAGTTGCCACTGCTCAAATTCGACATGTATGATATGTTCGCAGTGAAGCCAGAGGTCTACGAGGAAGACAGTTGAGTTTACCTACTTCACTCCGAACGAATTATTTTCATTGATAGATTTTATTCACAGCTGAAAAAATTATGAATTTGCTCAAGTGTAAGGTTTACAAGCTGATAAAGGTTTACAAAGCGTCAAAGAGATCGGATATAGATGACTACAAGGAAAAGTACCATATCGAGTTTTTAAATTCAATCAAATATAACCCTGAGATTGATGAAGACGAGGGACAGGGAGTGAAAACTGATGCAGTAGATCTGCTGGCGCAGAAAATCTTTGCAAATATACCAGATCGCAAACAGATTAAGGCTCAGAGTTATAGACTTGTAGAGGATCACGCCAAGCTGGATGAAGGATAATGAATTTGTACAATTAGTAAAGTTTACACATGATACTCTTAAAAGCTGCATTTTGTCTACTTTGAAACTGCAAGATTGTAACTAAATTTGGTTAGTATTTTGTTGTCGACGTCGTTCAAAGCAAAGTGTCGTATTTCGGCAGAATGTAATTTTTAAACTTTGAACAACATAATCAAATATAAAATAATGTGTTTATACTTACTATATTTATGAGTTGCTTTTATTTGATTTATTTTTTTCGTTTTGTTTTTCTTCAAATATGTGTATTTTTATTTTGAATTATGTTTGTACTATTTATTTGAATTTTATGTTCAATGCCTAAGTTACGACTTCACTATCACTATCAAATCTACTTACGCCTGACTTCTGTCCACGCACTGAGCTATGAGAACTGTTCCCCAGTGCTCCCTTTTTTTTGGTTATGGTAACCACTATCTCTACCTCTACTCTCTATAGGTGTCTCTTGGCATATAACACTTGGAAAAATAATCTGAATTGTATAAAATATGTTTTTTAAATTCACATTTCTAAGTTTTTGGGTTATCAACTCTGAAATTTTTAGTAACATATATATTTATTTTTTGTAGAGTTTTACATTTATCGTTTTCGTTGACAATTTGAATTTGTATTCCTTTGTAGAACTCACTAACCCAGCCTGAAAACCATATATATGTATATGTAGCAGCTCACGGCGACCCTCCTCTTAAAGCCAATTACTTTTTGCCAACAATTCTGTCTATTTCCAAATCTAACCTACTATGTATCAACCAATTTGTAGCCCTTGGCGTCTGTCTTAGCCGTTTGAGTACCTTCCGTCCAATGCATGATTTGAATTTGAATTTGACAAAATACACATTTTCAATTACTAATTATATGTTTTGATGATTGTAGGGGATGCCGGTGATCAATCAGCAGCCGAATATGCTGGCACAGGCAGCCCCTTTGACTGGGGGGCAGCCGACGATGATGGGCACGCCGCAAAGTAATGCGGGCGCGGCGACGGGAATTATGCAACCCACGCAGGCGACACAGAATGGAGGCAACAAAAACGTTCCACTCGATCCATTTGGGGCGTTATAAGGCGCCATCATCAAACAAACACAGACACACACACACACACATTAAGCGCTATAACCTCATAGACAAGGAACATTACGAATACACATACATACACACACACACACATAATATAATAAATATAAATATATATTTACAGATATTGTAAAAGAAAAAGATTCACGAACACACAACTAAAAATTAAAAATGTTTACACTATGCTGCATGCGAAATGAAATGCTAAGAATTCTATTATAATGTTGAGCATTTTGGGCAAATTCAAAACGAAAAAAAGGGAAAAACAAACATAAAAATGAAATTGCTATATACATATACATATATTTATATTAATACTATAAAATATATAATGAGTTTGACTATTTATATGTATACAAACAATTTATATAACTGTATGCAAACAATTCCATACATAGCGAAAATGAATCAAATGAAAAATAAAAAATAAAAAAGTAGCCTATGTGAAATATACCTACATATTGTATGTAAGCAAAATACCTGTAGTTGTGTCCTGCGCCAATCACTAAACCTAAAAAAACACCTAAAGCTAGATAAACAATACTTTGCATGGAATCTGTTAAATACTGAAATTATTGAACACCGTCTAAAATTATATATATATATACATATATATATATTTATGGAAAAGTAAAAATTACTTCTTTATAGACGCCATAAAGCTATAAACTATATTGTAATTATGCTTAAGTGAGAGCAAATCTGAATGAAAATGTCTTAGCGTCTCTTAACATTTTGCAATATTTTAATCCGTCTTTAATAACTAATACTATTATTGTTATCTGTAGTCTATGCTTCTTATTTTCTTGTGTGCTACTGTACGGTTTTGTTAATTGTTAATAATTCTTTGTTGATTTCACGGAGACGGCAGTATGGAAAATGGAAAAGTGAAAAGTTACTCGTATTTGTAAAGCATTCCAAGCTAGTTTCAATTTGGTCCCAAATTACTTTTGTATATGTTAAGTATTATTTAAATTTTGAAATGAGATGCATTATTATTATTATTATTATTATTGTATAAAAATAAATAGAAACCAACTATATATACAATATATGTACGTACGAATGTATAATAACTGCTTGCGGCATTATTTAAAACAAAACATTCATCTTTATCTGTAGTTCATTTTAAAAATGTGTAAATAACATGAAAAGCGGCGACATGCTGAATTATGTTTAAATAAAAGTCGCATATAATACACAAAATACCAGATTTGATTTTTATATACTCTATAAACTCGAACGTGACGGATACACCGAGAATATATTTATTTTCATTGCTGGCAAATAGGAAACCAGCTGGATTAGTATTCAATGTAATTTGTTTATGATTTATTGTTCTCACTTAAGCGCTGAAAACGTTTCTCATAAAACGGTTTGCATAACACACAAAACTAATCTCTTATGAGCTTGCCTATATTTGTGTTGAATTTCGTAATTTCCTCTTAAATAATGTGATTAGTTGATTTTGAATATAATAATGTACCTAAAGTATCTTTCAATAATTTTGGATTATGCCTACAAGTAGACAACTCCTTATTATAAAGAGCGGGTCGCCGTAGAGTAGGCAACACTCACACACATCAAATGCAATAATATTAGAGGCAACAATCATACATGAAATGTTCATGGCAGCTATAGCTACAACAGACGAACAAATCAATGTAAATTTAGCAAAATTATACACATACTTTATCAAATGAAAACTATAAAAAATGTTTTATGACAATATTTCTACGCTGCAGTTTGAGCTAAATCTTACTTGAAAAAAAACCACACTCTAGGCCTAAATAAAAAGAGAATTAACAGAATTAAAAGTTCTATATATACAAAAGAAGTACGTATCTAAAATTGAAACATACCCCAAGAACTTATGTTCAAAGCGACCACTTGTTGATGTTTTCCATACAAAATTAGCTTACAAAAGAGAAAACATTACCAAAAGCAAACGACGTATTTACATTTAAAACACACATTTAACACGAAAAGTCCATGTATAAGCTTAAAGTGTTGGCTGTTCACATTGAGAGATACATACACTCTGTGTAGATACATTTAAGAAGTGCAATAGAGTTCATCATATGATTTATGAAATAAAAGAACGTCAGAATATTACATTTAATCGAATGTGTTTCTATTAGTTTATTCTTACCCAGCGATAAAATATGTACACCAAATATTATCTCGACAAAATCATTTTATGCAGACTATATAAGTAATATTTAATAACTGCATAAGTACAAGCACATTTACATTCTCAGAAGTAAATTCAAATATCTAAACATTTGCATAAAATTTATGTTGAAAAAAAAGAAATTAAAGCAAAAAAAAAAATGAAACAAAACACAAAAAGAAATGTTAGTGCAAAATAAATGTGTAAAATAAATTCGTTTTGTTGTTTCTTACATATATATATATATTCACCATAAGTCTTGGAAATTAATATATTTCGCAATTGCAATTATAAATTTTTCTTTTCCATTTCGCTTGAATGAATTGTTTTCAGATATTCCCATAAATATATGTAATCAATCGATCTAGCAATCCTTGGATTGTCAACTCAATGAACACGATACAATAAATAAAATACACATTCAAAGTATACATCTAATTTAAGATATACGCACACAACATTCCAACAAACCCCTTAAATACAAATACATATATTCAAAATGCCGTGCTTTAAGCAAGAGAAGAGCTTAGATTTTCATTCCCGGCGGGACAAAACCAATACCAGAGATCCGATGGCGCCCAAAGCAGTTCGACCACGAGCCATCAAACACCATGGACTCTTTGGAATGGCAATTGCCAGCCAGCATCTCGTCGTTGACGAAAAGTGGACGCCCGCCTCGCCGACTGAACAATTCACCAAATTAACCGAATTGTTGAGTAAGTAATCAATCTATATATTGAGGATTATGTAGAGTTTTTTGTATTGAGCCTGAGCTGCTCCTTAGCGCGTCGCGTAACCTACGAGCAGCATGAGACACAGGCCAATCGCCGTCGCCTCCGTGCAGGCAGTAAGCGATATAAATCTCTGTGCACCGATGGGCGAATCAAGCTCCAAAAGATATCGCAGGGGAATAATGCACACAAGATACGCAACTTTTTGATTAGGCATAGGGATATGCAGCGTCTCTATCAGAAAATGCCCATTCATCTAGTTGTGGATAGCATTAGTCAGCGCACTTTTACAATGCGTAAGGAACGCGATCGGCTGGAATGTCGATTGGAGCAGATGAAGGCTAAATACAAGAAATTACTGGTGAGTAGTCTCAGGCAGGTCTGCAAATAGTTTATCCCTAAATTCGCCATGTAGTTAGATTACTCTGATGTGGAATCTCGCATAAAGTATGAAAATGAGTTTGTGCTAGACGAACAGCTAAAATCACGCGATTTGCTTAAGAGAATTGAAAACTCGAACGTGCGCTTTAAGGCCATTAAGATCGTTAATACTACATACAAAAAAATGTTGCAAGTGTTAATGCAGGATGAAATATTTTACGAACCCATTCTGCGTTCCTTGGACGCTGACATGGCGGATCAGTCGAATTTCATCAAGCACATACTCTATCTGGGTATGCCGGCCATATCCAATTTCAGGAAGCTGAATCGCGTGTTTCGACAATTGGACGATCGGTCACGACAGGATGTTAAGGCCAAGCTATCCATATTAGGCTCATTAAAGAAGCCTGTTGCTATTGGGCCACCAGAAGTCAAGATTAAACAGATTGCAATAGTAGACCCCAAGCGGTATGTGCGTGAGACAGAAAGCATGCTTAAACTCCAGACAGAGTTACAGACAATCGAAAAAACAATCCAGCGCTTAAGATTAACAACATTATGCTCGCAAGCTAGGGAGATTTATCCGCGGTAAGCCAACTTAAGTAATTGGGAAACTATTTATATTCAAATGATTGTCTGCAGCATCAAGAATCAGGTGGAAAACAATCAACATTTGCGTTTTCAAATCGAGAAAGACAGACAGAATCGTAACAAGCTCATGAACAAAATGAATTATGGCAATGTTATGGAGGGTTTTTTACTTCATAATCTCTCCGAGGAGGAAATTAAGTATATATATAAATCGAATATAAGTTTAAATATACGTTTAACTTGATTGCCTAATAGCCGCCTGGAGCGCATTAAGCACTTAAAAAAGATATTGAGTGCGGATGAGGAGTTCGAGCAAGAAACTATGGACTATATTAAAAATCGAGGAGATGCCTTTGTAATGATTCGGTAAGCCTTACAAAATCAGTAGTTTTTGTTCGGATTTATTGTTTCATCAATATAATTTATGTTTTACTTTCTAACGCAGCTTGAGTCTTTGGAATCTTGCGGATATTCTTCGACATGTCGATCGTAATCCCAAAGTATTTCGTTATCCATATCGCAATTCGTATATGAAGCTCCCACTTCTCAAATTCGAGATGTTTGACATACGCGCTGTGCCACCAGAGTTATACGAGGAAAACAGTTGAGTTGTGATCATTATTACCAAAAATTTTAATATCTAATTGCCTTTCACAGTTGATAAAATTATGAATTTGATTAAGCGGAAGGTATACATACTAATGAAAGGTTACAAAGCTAATATGCAAAATCATATTAAGAGTAGCATTGAAAAATATCACCAAGATTACTTGAAGAAGTTAGCATTAGCCCGCAAATCCAAGATAGCTTCAGGAGCATTAGAGGAGGTAATATTCCAGGAAAAGGTTGATGCCAATATTCTGGATCGAAAGCGGATTAAGGCTCAGAGTGCTAAACTTATAGAGGAACATCTCAAAAATGCTGAT
Source organism: Drosophila cognata (assembly GCA_035041535.1). Classification (NCBI taxonomy): domain Eukaryota; kingdom Metazoa; phylum Arthropoda; class Insecta; order Diptera; family Drosophilidae; genus Drosophila; species Drosophila cognata. Next base: position 57,087 of record JAWNLC010000238.1, read on the forward strand.
TAACACTAATCGTTTCTAAGATTTTCATTATTAGTTGGTCTTATGAGAATTACATTCCTAACGATGTGTATCAATGTACCATTTAAAAAAAAAGTCAGCTTTCTTAGATAAATTTATATCAATAAAACTGCAATGGTCTGCATGTTTATTTAGTACTGCGTTTGATATTTTTTTTTGAATTATTATTATTTTTTTAATAATTAATAATTATTAATCGAAATTATATGTGTTTGTAACCTTTACTACGATATACCCAGAACATAGCTATCGAATATATTTTAGTTTTATTGCCAAAATTTACCTTAACGCTTTTGCACACTCAAATGTAAGCATGACTACAAGTGCTTTCACTAACTTAACTAACTAACTAACTTCTAACTTAATCTATGAAAGATTATATTCCAAATTTGAAGTAGCTAGTTATGGATTGTCTCCCAGTTCTGCGTGACAGACGACTCGGTTGGTGATCCTGATTAAGAATAAATGTACTTAATTGGGTCGTAGATGCTTCCATTTTTACCCATTTTAAAGCACAAATGAATACAGCAAACCATGCAATGATTGTCTACTGATCCTATGATTAAGAATACAAAATTCATTCATTCTACATACATAACACCATACAGTTAGGTACACTGAACAGAATACTCGTAAACAATACAATTTGAAATTAGAGTACACATTCATAATGCCTTGTTTCCAGCAAGAGAAAAGCCTACTATTCCGCCCTCGTCGGGATAAGAACAATGCCAGGGATCTGATGGCACCCAAAGCAGTTCGACCACGAGCCATCAAACACCATGGACTCTTTGGAATGGCGATTGCCAGCCAGCATCTCATCGTTGACGAAAAGTGGACGCCCACCTCGCTAAGCGATCAGTTTGGTGGGGTGACCGAACTATTGAGTAAGTGTGCGATTTCTATGCATATATCCAATAAGTATGAGTTGATTCTTAGGGCGTCGTGTAATCTACAAGCGGCATGAGACTAAGGCCACTCGGTTGCAACTTTTGGTGGATAGAAAGCGATTAAAAAACCAATGCGCTGATGGGCGCACTCAAGCTCCAAAAGATATCGCAGGGGAATAATGCACACAAGATACGCAACTTTTTGATTAGGCATAGGGATATGCAGCGTCTCTATCAGAAAATGCCCATTCATCTAGTTGTGGACAACATTAATCAGCGCACTTTTACAATGCGTAAGGAGCGAGATCGGCTGGAATTGCGCTTGAGTCAGTTGAAGCATACATATAGAAATTTATTGGTAATATATATAATAACATAGTAATTAATGGTGTGATACAATACTTCTTTATTTACAGCTGGACCGGGGTAAGCTACAGAACCTAATTAAGTATGAGAATGAGTTTGTGCTAGACGAGCAGCTCAAATCCCGCGTTTTGCTTAAGAGAATTGAAAACTCGAACGTGCGCTTAAAGGCCATTAAGACCATTAATACTACATATAGGAAAATGTTGCAAGTGTTAATACAGGATGAAATATTTTACGAACCCATTCTGCGTTCCCTGGACGCTGACATGGCGGATCAGTCGAATTTCATCAAGCACATACTCTGTCTGGGTATGCCGGCCATGTCCAATTTCAGGAAGCTGAATCGCGTGTTTCTTCAGTTAGATGCTAAGTCGCGGAAAACTATTCAGGAGAAGATACAACTCTTGGCTTCGATGAAAACTCCTAAAGCTATTGGCGGCATACCACATCCTAAGACTCACGAAATTTTATCAGCAGATCAAACTCGTTATGTGCGTGAAACACAGAGCATGTCTATGCTAAAGAAAGAACTGCAAACCATCGAGAAGACAATCAAGGTGCTAAAGTTGGTGACACTAAGCTCACAGGCCAAGGAGATATATCCACGGTAAGTGTATATAGCTGATAATATTTGTTTAAATGTCTCGAATCTTCGTTTACAGCGTAAAGAGTCAGATGGAAAATAATCAACAACTCAATCGAAAAATCGAGCATCAAAGGCAGAATCGAGAAATGCTAGACAACAAAATGAATTACGCATCTTTGCTGAAAGACATTTTAGTCAATAATTTGTCTGAGGAGGAAATTAAGTATGCAGCTCTATTAAAAAACTATATATGTTTTTCAATATACTTTCCATTATAATGCCCAACAGTCGTCTTGAGCGAATTAAACACCTAAAAAGAATATTGAAAAATGACGAGGAATTTGAGCAAGAAACTATGGAGCATATCAAGAACCGCGGAGATGCATTTGTTCTGATTCGGTAAAGTTTATTTACACTCGTACATATACACAATGTAAAACGCATTTTATATATATATATAATTTTTTATTCAGTTCGGGAACCCATTATTTATAATTATTTTCTTTTTCCTATCGCAGCATTCGACTTTGGAATCTTATTGAAATTTTACGACACATAGATCGGGATCCAAAAATGTTCCGCACTCAGTATCCAAATTCGTATTTGAAGTTGCCATTGCTCAAATTCGACATGTATGATATGTTCGCAGTAAAGCCAGAGGTCTACGAGGAAGACAGTTGAGTTTACCTACTTCACTCCGAACGAATTATTTTCATTGATAGATTTTATTCACAGCTGAAAAAATTATGAATTTGCTCAAGCGTAAGGTCTACAAGCTGATGAAGGTTTACAAAGCGTCAAAGAGATCGGATATAGATGACTACAAGGAAAAGTACCATATCGAGTTTTTAAATTCAATCAAATATAACCCTGAGATTGATGAAGACGAGGGACAGGGAGTGAAAACTGATGCAGTAGATCTGTTGGCGCAGAAAATCTTTGCAAATATACCAGATCGCAAACAGATTAAGGCTCAGAGTTATAGACTTGTAGAGGATCACGCCAAGCTGGATGAAGGATAATGAATTTGTACAATTAGTAAAGTTTACACATGATACTCTTAAAAGCTGCATTTTGTCTACTTTGAAACTGCAAGATTGTAACTAAATTTGGTTAGTATTTCGTTGTCGACGTCGTTCAAAGCAAAGTGTCGAATTTTGGCAGAATGTAATTTTTAAACTAGAGTTATCAAAATTTCAAGGTGGATTACTAGTAACATATTCCTACGATTGATAAGAATATTTTGTAGTCATGCCAACATCGCCACCAAAGATGGAGGAAGTCTATATCTCCTGCAATTTTACAGATTAAGTTACCAAATTTGAATGACACCTTAATGCTTATTCAATGGTCGATGATAAAGTTATATAGCGGGTATAGACAGGAAGATATGTTGCATTTTCTTAAAATCCTTTGAAAAGCATTTAAGAATTTTTCAAAGTAAGCTTTGAAATTGTTTTCGACGTACTTTTCATATTAGTGTGAATGGTTTCATTCGATTGTTATGTACACGAAATAATTTTGTAACCAGAAAAACAAAAACCAAAAAAAAATAAATATATATAAATAAGAAAAAAAGAAGAAAAAAAAACACCACTTACAATGCCCTGTTTTAAGCGAGAGAAAAGCCTAACACACTGCCCCCGAAAGGAAAAGCTTGATAATAGAGACGTGCCTCTCAAACCAGTGCATCCTCGATCTCTAAATTATCATGGTCTCTTAGGCGTGTCTTTTGCTTTACAGCACATGGTCGTCGATAAGAGATGGACACCCAACTCATTAACTGAGCAATTTGGCGGAATGACCGATTTGTTAAGTATGGAATGAGCTTCAATTGTGTACACAAGTAATATTTTCAAGTTCTTCTAAAGCACGTCACTTCATCTTCAAGACGCATGACACGAAGGCCAATCGGCAGAAATACGTTGAGAAAAGTAAGAAATTAAAATTACAGTGCCGCAATGGACGAGTCAAACTTCAAACCATCCTCACTGGAAATAATAAGCATAGGATTCGAAATTTTCTGATCGACCATAAGGATATGCAGCGTCTCTATCAGAGAATGCCCATTCATCTTGTTGCTGATAATATTAATCAGCGCACTTTTACAATGCGTAAGGAGCGAGATCGTCTGGAGTGTCGATTAGATCAACTGAAACATCAATATAAAGGAATGCTGGTAAGTTTGAAGAAAATTAAACGCTCAATCGGCGAATATAATACAAATATATTGAAATAATTGTAGTTAGATCGTGCCGATCTGGAAAACCGCATCAGATATCAGAATAAGTTTGTTTTAGATGAGGAGATGAAATCGCGTGATTTGATGAAGAAAATGGAAAACTCGAAAGTGCGCTCGAAGGCCATTAAGATCATTAATATCTCTTATCAAAAAATGATACAGGTGTTGCGGCAAGATGCAATATTTTATGAGCCCATTCTCCGCTCTCTCGATGCTGACATGGAGGATCAGGCGAATTTCATAAAGCACATACTCTATCTGGGCACGCCGGCAATAGCAAAGTTTAAAGAGCTAAAAGCGCAGTATCGATATCTAGAGGATAAGTCCTCTCAAAATCATTTGATAAAAGGACAATTATTAGCCTCATTAAAAAATACTCAGAAAGCTGGTACTGTTGATGCCAAGCCCCGTGAAGAGATCCCGGCATCCGCAAATCCGAAGCGTTATTTGCGTGAGACTAGCAGCATGATTATACTTCAGAAAGTGTGTAAAACCATTGAGAAGACAATTAATGAGGTGAAATGCGGCACACTCAGCTTGCAGGCAAGGGATATTTATCCTCGGTTTGTTCACTGGATTTATTAACAGAATAACAGTTTACTTAGTCTAAATATTAATTTTCAGTTTTGTGATCCAAATGGATAATAAGCAGAAGATGATTCGATTCACCGAGCATAACAGGTTGACCCGAGAAACCCTAGAGAACAAAATTAAATGCGCAACCCTGCTGGAAAGCATTTTAATTAACAATTTATCCGAGGAGGAAATTAAGTATGCAACTTATAAAAATTCATGAATTCTTAATATATTTTCCATTATACTCTTCACAAGTCGCCTTGAGCGAATTAAGGAGCTAAAAAGAATATTAAAATATCTCGAGGAATTTGAACAAGAAACCATGGAGTATATAAAGAATCGCGGAAATGCATTTGTTCTGATTCGGTAAGTTCTATTTACACATACTATTCCTATAGATTATTAATGGAGAACACATTATTTATTCTTTTTATTTTCTCATTTCCATGACAGCATTCGACTTTGGAATCTTATTGAAATTTTACGACACATAGATCGGGATCCAAAAATGTTCCGCACTCAGTATCCAAATTCGTATTTGAAGTTGCCACTGCTCAAATTCGACATGTATGATATGTTCGCAGTGAAGCCAGAGGTCTACGAGGAAGACAGTTGAGTTTACCTACTTCACTCCGAACGAATTATTTTCATTGATAGATTTTATTCACAGCTGAAAAAATTATGAATTTGCTCAAGCGTAAGGTCTACAAGCTGATGAAGGTTTACAAAGCGTCAAAGAGATCGGATATAGATGATTACAAGGAAAAGTACCATATCGAGTTTTTAAATACAGTCAAGTGTAACCCACACAATGGTAGGGCCGAGGAAGATGGAGCGACGGTTGGTGAAGATCAACTGCAGATGCAAAAGACCTTGACAAATGTTCCGGATCGCACTCAGATTAAAGCGCAGAGTAACAGAATCGTTGATGATGGTATAAGACGACAAGATGCATAGTGAAAATGCCTACTAAGACACAAAAATTATTTGTACTATCATACACCAAATACAAATATATAAGAACTTACTAACTAAACTTTTTTCTTACATGGAAATTCATTTTTATGGTTGACGACAGGCTTTAAAAAATGTGAAATTGAATGCACATTTTCTTGGACAACAAATTTGTGTTAGCTGCACTATGTTAAAATCTCAGCTGTCCTCGGTTTCCGACGTTGAAAAATTGTGGAAATTGTTTTAAGGAACCAATGAAATATCTGTCTACTTATGTTTATACATATTTAATTTTCATTTATTCGTTCAGTTCAGTTCATTCAATTGCTTCTTACGTTGTTTTTTTTTAATTTAATTTTTTTTTAAGTTAAATAAAGATAAATAAATATCCAAAAATAAACATACAATAATGCCTTGCTTCGTTCGAGAGAAGACCATACCGAAGTGCATTCAGCGGGATAAGCAAAAGGATAGGGATGTAACAGCTCCAAAGACAGTGCATCCTCGTGCCTTACGATTCCATGGACTTTTTGGCATGTCCTTTGTGCGTCAGCATGCAATGATCGACGAACGATGGACCCCAAACTCTTTGACCGAGCAATTTGGTGGCATGACCGATTTGCTAAGTAAGTGTTATATATTGACTAATTGGTAATAAGTAGATCCATTGACTAAAGAAAATTGTTGACAAAATTTAAGTGGTTAAAATGTAAACAATATTCACAACTTTTCAAGAATTATGTATTTTTTGTGTTGCTGAGTAAAAGTTTTTTTATAGAACGTCGTGTGGATTACAAACGGCATGAAACAAAGGCCAATCGGCAAAACTACGTTGAGAAAAGTACGAATTTAAAATTACAGTGCCGCGATGGACGGACCAAACTTCAAACCATCCTAACTGGAAATAATAAGCATAGGATTCGAAATTTTCTGATCGACCATAAGGATATGCAGCGTCTCTATCAGAGAATGCCCATTCATCTTGTTGCTGATAATATTAATCAGCGCACTTTTACAATGCGTAAGGAGCGAGATCGTCTGGAGTGTCGACTGGGTCAACTAAAGCATCGGTATAGAGAATTGCTGGTTAGTATATCGAAATCGTGGCATTTAATCGATAAAAATGGGATATGTTTTGTGCGTAGCTCGATCATGCCTTGTTGGAAAACCGCATTCACTATCAGAATAAGTTTGCTTTAGAGGAGGAGATCAAATCGCGTGATTTTGTCAAGAAATTGGAAAACTCGAATATACGTTTGAAGGCAATTAAGACCATTAATAGTACATATCAAAAAATGATACAGGTGTTGCGGCACGATGCAATATTTTATGAGCCCATTCTCCGCTCTCTCGATGCTGACATGGAAGATCAGGCGAATTTCATAAAGCACATACTCCATCTGGGTATGCCGGCAATAGCTAAGTTTAACGAGCTAAATGCTAAGTATCGACATCTCGAGGCGAAGTCCCGCAAAAATCTGCAGGCAAAGTTACAAATGTTGGACTCTTTTAAATCACGTAAAAATATTAGTTCTGTAAATGCTAAACACGAAGAGAAGATGCCCCAAAGCGCAGTACCCAATCGATATTTCCGCGAGACGCGCAGCATGCTGGTATTGAAGCTTGTGTTAAAGTCCGTTGAGAAGACCATAACTGATATGAAAATGGTTACGCTATGCTCGCAAGCCAGGGAAATATATCCACGGTGAGCCCAATCACTGATTATCAATGAAAATCTAACTATCGCTTTGTAGTATGAAGAGCCAGGTGGACAACAATGAGAAGCTGCGTCGAACAATCGAAAGTGATATGATGGGTCATGAGATGCTTGAGGATAAAATGAAAATCGCTAATGTGTTAAAGGGTGTGCTGGTGAACAATCTATCGGAGGAGGAAATCAAGTGAGGCACTTTATAAAAACATAATTATAAATTAACTTATAATAATATTGCCTAAATAGTCGACTTGAGCGCATAAAGGACTTGAAAAAAGTTATGGAATACGAATCAAAATTTGAGCGTGAAACCTTGGACTATTTGAAGAATCGTGGCGATGCTTTTGTCATGTTACGGTAAGCATAAATATACATTTTAACTACATACATATTAAGACAGTTGAAGAGAGACTTAAAAAAATGAAGTAAGTCTTTAGTTATCAGTTGCTTGCATATATAAAGTCACAGATTGAATGAAAATAACGAAATTAAGTCGTACATTTTTTTAATTTTAGAATTATTTATAATCTTAGATTAATATTTTATTCAAAATGTTGAAATCTCTTAATTAAGATTGTGAAACTACGAATATTTATGATTTTTTCTATCATAGAAATTTTATTTAATCAGAAAATATTATTTTATTGTTTTCATTCAAATGTTTTTAATCGTAAACGCATTTTTCCTTACTGCAGATTTTAATCTTTTTAATTTGTTTTTATTTACTAACGCAGAGTGAGCATATGGAATCTCATTGAGATTCTGAGGCACATAGATCGTTCCCCAAAAACACTGCGTACTCAGTATCCGAATTCGTATTTGAAGTTGCCTTTTCTTAAATTTGAGATGCTCAATATGCGTGCTGTAGCACCAGAGATTTTCGAGGAAAACAGTTGAGTAATCATAATCTACATAAAATAAGATGTTTTCATTCAAGTACGGTATTTGTACACAGTTGATGCTATAATGCACATATTGAAGCGTAAAGTTTACAAACTAATGAAAGGCTACTTGGTGGAGCAGAGTCCGTCGGTTATAGCTCGTAATAAGGAAGAGTATCATGACGATTTTCTTGCCAGTCTTGAAATGTTCGAGGAAATCGGTGACGATGTCCATCAGACAGAGTTGCCAGAAGAGGAACTACTCGTCGAAAACAAGTACGATGTTCATGTGCCAAATCGCAAACAGATCAAGGCGCAGAGTGCCAAATTCCTGGATGAGCTTGCCAAGCGGGATGAATAGTGCACAATACATTAAGCTTCCTGTTTAGTTATGCCATCCAAAATACGAATTTACAATTTTCCTAGTGCAGTGGGCCAAATTTGTAAAGTAAATAGCGATCTGTCTGTAAAGTAATGCAATGAATTTACTCATAATAAATAGCAACGAGAAACAAAAAAATTATTAAATCGTGAGTTGCATTCGACAATCGATTGCAAAAAAAAGCTAAAGAAAGAACGGCTGTCTTAGGCACGCCGCATATTATATACTCTAGAGACAGGATTAACCTGTCAACATTTAAATTTTAAAAAGCAAACGTTTGTTCCCATTATATCTTTATGATATTAAAGTTGATTTTCCATTCAAATGCTAAGTGCATAATAACATTCACTCCTGAACTCATCTTTCGATGGCTTTCCTATATCAGCTAAGTCATTTATCGATCTAATTCGACTGTCTCCGCTCTATTATTATGTACTCATCATCAAAAACACATATATATTCCAAGCTGAGGATAGCTTTAAAAATGAGAAACAGCCGTCACATAGGTCTTCTTCAAGGCGTCACAAACTTCACCACCAAATTTGAATACCCACTGCAAGGGTCTAAATAAAAAAAAACAATGGAAGCGTGGAAGCTATGACTATCGTCTGCAGAAGTCGCTACTTAACTTCATATAATTGATCCGAAATTGCTGCAAACAGTCGCTGTCTGGGATTTCATCGCCTCAACTTTGGCTTTTGCTGGTACTAGTATTGGTACTATGTTCAACTGATGCGACGCCCTCCGGTTTGTTATTCAGTAGCACCGATAATCTCCACAATTGTAGGAGGAAGAATTGCACTGCGGCGGTTGCCACACAACATAATTGTGGACGAGAGAATCTCTCTTTTATTTATGAGCTGTGTTGTGTCTGTTTGGCTTATTTTTTGCACAAGTTGCGCTTATTCTTCAAGTTAGTACATACAGAGGCACTTGAAAAGATTAGAATGCTTCAGTTTGAGTTAAACCAAAATTTGAACGTTTTTAAAAATATTTGAAAGGTGTTTTTTTATTTTATTTATAATTTTAATTTTTCAATAATAAAACCAAGAAATTAATCTTTACAAAAGTTTCATATTTAAATTTATTATTGTTATTTAATACATATAATTACATTTCTAATTTCTACACAATTTAAAATACGAGCAACCCAACAGTTTTTTTTTATATTCATTTCTTATAATTGATGCTTTGGGATGAATGACATACAAAACATAAATATTTATTCAAGCAAAATTACCTCACTACACACATGTATTCATGTATGGTGTTTATAAGCAGTACAATAGCCGCCCATTAATCATTTCCTCTGACCAATGATAATAATAATGCCACTTCCTCTGTGAATAGAAAGAAAAAATCCCAAAATAAAATGTATTCATTTGATGAACGCGCTCTCAACGACAGTGTCATTAAAATGTAACAGCTTTATTTATCCAAAATAAATAAGTGCTGCCAACGAATCAACACCGCATAGCCGATCTACAAAAAAAAAATTCAGAGTGCTGCTTTTGAGTGGCGCATGCTTCAACTTCACTCGACTCTGGGGCACTTGTGTGGGGATCTGATATTTTCTTTTATCTGCCTACCCAATATCACGCTGGCGACGAGGATGGGAACACGCGACCACCACACATAAGGCATATAAATTAGGTTATGTAAGTCCGCTTAGACAATCAACGTGCCAACAGCCTCTGCCTCTGCCTCAGCCTCAGCCTGTCATATACATTTCATTCGCCCCTTTTGGCTGCTCCGGAGGGTAGGAGGCGATCTCCCTATGTAACAGTAAAGAAATTGTGCACAACAAGTGCTAAAAATTAGGTGATGCGATTTTGCGGTTTAAGAGTTAATGTCGTGGCCGCTCAACGAAAATACAATTTTGTTCAACAAACACGCTCTAATACAAATTGTTTGCTCCGATTCATTTATTTTGTAAGTGCTGAAATTAGTTTGTTGTGTAAATATAACTACTTATGTAGCCGTACACTGAAGGGCCTATGTTTAGGTACATTTGATTTATTGGATAATATTAAGCCATTAGCATTATATAAAATATTATATGTATATAAATATGTTCATTTATATATCTGATTCTATATATTATCTTGTTAAGATATTTAACAATTTTGTATTGTAAAATTTAAATATAAAAGTCATTTTGGAAATATTGTAAGGTTTTGTGTATGATAAATAAATTCTTAATATTGATTATATATTTTATTCATATATATATATATAAATTATTTAACTATATTCATTCGTATAGTTTTTCTTTAATTTTTTATTTTTTGATTCTATTTAAGTGTCTAGTAGTGTATATAAAAATAATTGAGGGCATCTGTCAGCTGTGAGTTTTTTGATTGACCTGCATGCAAGGCGCATACAGCTTTATCTATGGACATTAGTAGAAAACCTAATTTGTTATGGCTCGCCCCAAATATTGTTAAATACATGTACATAATTCAATTAAAAATATATTTATCATCACCATAAGACCTGAACATATCATAATAAATCAAATACTTAAAGCTACGGAAGTGTTGGCTAAGAGAACAAGATCAATTAGAGATCGCTTCTGACGTATGTAGGTGTCTTCACAAAACGTAAACTGAATCATTTCACATGACCCAAGGAATGCTTACAAACAATAAGTATTCAAACTGTGTAAATACACATAGCGAAAGCATTGCGATTGTCGGCCAACAGAGAAGACCTATTTAACCCGATGCCTTGCTCTCTTGGCCTAAAATGAGCAGCGGCAGTGGTTACATTTTAACCATCCAAACGGTTACAACATTTCCAGAAGCCACAGCCCACAAATCCCCATTGCTCCGATCACAACAAACGGTTTGGGTTTGATAATTATGAACCTTCTTGAGTGTTGGCGGCAGTTTGCGTTTGAAATTATTCGTGAAGGAGTCGAAGTTTCGTGGCTAAAACAATTGGTAGTCAGTCAACTTAACGCGAACTGCAAAACTAGCCAATTTTTGTGCTTTTCAGCCAGCTGAGTCGTGGCCAACTATTTTTTCTTCATTCCTTTTTGTACAATTTGTAAAACGAAGACGGACAATGGAATTGAAAAGTTGGATTCAGTAATGTTCCTGCATACTCTTTATGTATTCTCACAGAACAATGTTATTCATATATATTTGAGTATATATATATATATTTCAAAGAAAAATGTGTAATATTTGAAGATTTGCAGACCACACCTTAAAATATATTATTATACGCTAAAATCAAACTTATTGAAAACAAATAATATAAAATGATTAGGATTTGGTGTTAGCTGTTTTCATGGAAAATTAAATAGCTTATATTAGTTGTCTCCAACAGCATGTCCTAGTTTAATAATGTCTTTTTTTATAGTGTATTTGAATGGATTTACTGTGCGCATGCAGCTCCTAGGAAATTATCTTGTCAATGGCTGCGCTTCAATTGCGGTCCAGTGTTTTGCTTGGGCTGGGCCACTCTTAAGCCCATGTGTGCATGTATAGATGGATGGGAGTTAGGTGGGTAGGTCGGTAACTCAAGGCAGCTACCATCTTGAGATTCCCTTTTGGCAAGCTGATGTTTTCTTTTTTGAGGTGTGTTCCTCCTGTGCATGCGATAGTCGCTTCGTATTCGTGCAATATTTCTTCTTCATTTGTGGGAATCATTTACATATGGTTATGTAAGCCGCATCTATTGCAAGAAACCAACTGCGGCATGTTTTATTTAATTGCCAAAAACGGCAAATGCCCAAAGTGAAAGAGCCATAAATTGGGTATACATGTCAGACTAATATAATATCCACGTAAATTCATGCAGTTACAATTTTTGTTTTTTTTTTTTGGGGCGCGTGGTCGTTGTTTATTTCTCGGGCACAGCATGAGAGCAAAGCAATCAATTTGTTAACTAGTTCGCAATTAACATATCCCTAATGAAGCATTCAATTGAGTACTTTCCAATCGCTATGTTTTGTGAAGATCCGATTTGTAAGCCGCTCATTTGTTTTGTGCGAGTATTATCAATACAAGTTCTTATGCTTCTTTTGTTGTCACACCGATTTCCTCTGGGATACTACAAAAATCGAAACCGGCTTTTTGCACATAACAAAACTTGAGAAAAATATGCTATAAATAAATCTGTGTCACCAACACAAAGCGTGCCAACAATAGCATAGCAAATTAATACATTTCTATTCATGATTATGCAAACACGCAAACGGACACAACTGTTTTTATTTTTCTTCTTCTTATATTTAGTTATGTTGCCAATAAACTTGCTTTGGTTCTAACTGAAATTTTAATCTTTCCCAGCAACAGTCGACTCGTCTCGACTCACACAACGAACTTGGCAATCAGTACAGTAAAATGCCATGCATAAACACGGTCATAATGTTGTTAAATCTACCTAATTAAGTGAGCCTCATAAATATTCGAAATCATAGATAAAGAATTGCAGACATTTGCCAAAGGAGACGGGCAAAGCTCCACGTTGCACGTTCCATTTCGTGTTGGGATGCCATTAAAATCATTAAATCAGCCTCATCTGACCGCTGAATTTTATTCTGAAATTATGAAATCACTCTCACAAACTTTATAAATATGAATTACCGCTGTGTGAGCGCTATAACCACTGATTATTTTAATTACAATTATATGATAAAAGACAAAGCCAAATAAACGCCTAGTTGTCAATGGCAAAATGGCACAACAAATGTTAAATTACATGCTTGGTATACCCCGGAATTGCATAAGCAATGTTCTTTAGAATACAATAAATAAAAGGTTTTCAATTTAAGTACATTTATAAATATCTATAGAGCATATAAGTTTGATATGTTTATTAATAAATCAAACTATAAATAATATAAAGTTAGTTATATTAATTTTTATTCAATTTAATTACAATTACAAAGTTACCCAAATTAAATTTCTTAGCTGTAATTATGACTTTACTTATAGGGTAACTACTAGTCGACTAGAGTATACCGATTGGATGCAATTATGCAATTGTATGGTAAGGTATGGCTTTAGTCTGGCTGGATATGCTTCTCGAGTTCTCGTCGTCAGCTGCTGGTCTATGCAAATTTTATGTCTGAATGCTTAAGCCAAATAATTATACATACAGCTGTAGTTATCAGCAAATTGAAACAACAGCCGCAACGACAAGACCTTAGGACCCCCAAAGACCCCGAAATCCATTGTCGATTGCAGCAACGCCCACGATTTTGGCCAAGTCAAATGCAAGGCAACAACAAGAGCTACAACAACAAGAAACAACAACAACAGCAGCAACAACTGCAGCCTCACAGTTGTCTCGTAGCGTTGCCCTTCAACAGCGCCAGCAGCTGCCTGGCATTGTTATTGCTTTGCTGTTGTTCTTGTTGTTGCTGTTGTTGCTGTTGTTGTTGCTATTGTTGTTGTTGGTGCTGTTGTTGGTGTTGTCTAACTGTAAAGCGTGATAATGCAAACATTATACACTTCATTTCATTTGGATTGAAGATTGAAGTACTCCTGTAGTAGTTAGTTTCAGTGTACATCGCCTCTCGTCTTTCAATACCTCAATTAACTCATTATGCGCATGCGCAACTTCTGTTTACCACAAATTTCCAGCTTTGTGTACTCGAGATGCCTATCATCTCGGAAGCTTACACGACCAATTTCCAGCATCTGAGATTTGCAGATAGTCACTGTTTGTACCTCTTAACAGTTCTGTGACTTTGAATAAGTCAATTGTTGTTTTCAAATTTTCGGCGATTGTGAAATCGTGAGTTGTTGGCAAAAACAGTTCCGTTTTATATTATTACTTGATTGAAAACTATCCGAACACTAACAATAAGAGCGTTTTATACTATTTTATTAATTTATTTCAAATTCATAAAACGATTAATACAGTGGAAATTTATAAATTACGCAATTTAATTACCACAATCGCAATTAGTTCTTATTTACTTAGCTTTTCTCACTATTTTAGGCAAGTTAGCGCAAGTTACGAAAGTTAACAAAATAAATATGTAAAAATGTTATATACAAACATCAACAAATGCTGTTTGAGACTTGTAAAAGATTTCGAAACGAATATTTGTTTCACATCTTTGCAAATTGTTTTGCTATTATTAAATCAACATTAATTCAACATTTTTTTTAAATCAAATAATAGTTTATATATGTATATTACTTCACCTTAATCTGTCAAAACATAAACTTGACTGCAAAATGATGATGAGGTCGGAAATATCAGATATATGAGTAGCTATTTGAGTTTAAAAGTGTTCATCTTTGCTTGAATATTAGGAAGAAACTATCAAGAGAATTGGTATTGAAGTGACATCACAGATGAATGCTGCTTAACTTGTTAAACTTGTATTCGAAAAGTGAGTTTGAGACCAGATTGGAAGACTCCGTTGTTCTTGCAACTTTTGTGTGGCGCTCTTTTCATCAGACATGTATGTATGTATATGAAACTCGAAGATTCATGTTTTTCTTGGAATCCGAATTGTATCATCAAATTGTACAGAATGTGTATAATATTTTGACTTCATGTGCTTTCCCATTCCGTCCCAAAAACACTAATATTACATTTAATTACATTTATTTACATATTCGATTAACTTATTTGGAGGAGGACCTGTGTGTATAACAAGTTGTGATTTGTAGTGTTTGGTGTGACAATTGTTTTGTTTTTAGAGGAGCTTGGTAGGAGTGCAGCTGCGTAAAGAATTATTTTCTTTATTAGACAATGTAATTTCATTTTTTCATATATATATTACCTCAACTTCTGGGCGTTTGAGCGAGGCAGACAGCTTATATCATAATTGCGTTTTCTTGTGATTATGTGTTTGCTTTGGTTTAGATTATATTGATCCAGGACTATGTTTTTATCCAAACGGATACACTTGCCCGGTCGCATGTGTAACTTCAAACTGCATCAAGAACAACCCGACATCTCGGAACTTATATGTTGAAAAAGATGCGCCCACTGACAAGCGAGGCGATATACATAATCCATTTGCCGATATGTGGGTTTGGAAATAAATACTATCTAAGCGTAAACATTTTTTTTATGAAAATATGAGCGAACTCCAAGTAACCAGATATAATTACCCAGAGTGCGGAACCACCAACATCAATGCATGCCTCTGCTGGGGTTTCTTGTTTGTGGGGCCAAGTACAGGAACTTAGGGGACGTCCCTGTCCATTGGCGTTAAGCAGATAAATCCATTTAACACCGAGAATCAGATTGGATATAAGATTGCCTCCGAGTCGTTTGGAATCTGGTTTTCTTTTTTAAGCATTTCCATTGGTAGAAAAAATCTCAGATGCAGTCGAAAAGCGTCAAATTTTTTCACAAAAACAATTAAAAAATTTTTTTTTTTTGCTATTTGGAAGCCAATATTTTATAAATAAAACTTTTTTTTTTGAATTTTGAATTTTGAAGCCGAATTTAATATTGTTTTCCGTTCAAACTGAGCAACTAGAATGATTTTGAAATCTTCAAGGTGAGTGAGCTATAAAGTTTTTCATTTTGAAATCAACGCCTACTATGTCAGTTTAGTTTTTACATTTTCCAACTTTCTCAACATTTGACCAATCTGCAAGCTCAATTGGTGTAATTGAAAGCCCTTAACGGCTTTTTAGAGCCTCATTAGACTGGCGTTTGATGTGATTGAATTATTGGACACTTAAATGGGCGTTCAATGGAAAATGCTAGGCAGCCAAACTTGCTGGTGTCCAAAACGCGATTCCCTGGCTGGAGAAGCGTGAAAAACCTTTTACCCGTTTAGCACCTCTTACCATTCCTCCTCCCTCCTCCCTCCGCTTAACTTAATACTATTAAGCGTCAACACATCTTCATTGCTTTTCTCCCTTCCAATGAAATGGAAGCCTCACATATCTTATTATTGTCGGCGAGGCTGTTAATGAAGTTGTTGCCGAATGGGCTATCATGTCTGCTGCTTCATTAGTCCGGAAGTGTTATACATGTTGGAGTCTGGGACAGTCGAGTTGGGTGGCTTGAAGAGGGGTATCAACTTGATGCATGTTTGGGGGTAATTCGTATTTAATTTGATTATAGCATACCAGGTTATATAATGCCTGTTATTTAACACCTTTTTTTAGCCATCCTATAAGTTACTGTAAAGAATCGTAATAGTTGATAAAATGCTTATAAGGCATATAAAAAAGTTGTGTTGACATACGCAACATGCTGAATGAAAAAAATACTAATAATAAAATTAATTGTGGATTTATTTGTTTATGTTATACTTCATACCAGGCACTCCTTCTAACATTTAAACTTAATTACAAACAAATTATAAATACAGTACCTGAATTTTTCCTAAGAATTTCTAAGGCATTTCCTG
The DNA here is from genome assembly GCA_035041535.1 of Drosophila cognata. Classification (NCBI taxonomy): domain Eukaryota; kingdom Metazoa; phylum Arthropoda; class Insecta; order Diptera; family Drosophilidae; genus Drosophila; species Drosophila cognata. The sequence continues at coordinate 74,046 of JAWNLC010000238.1, forward strand.
GTAGGTGGTAAAGGTATAGTTTAATCTGGTTAAGCTATACAATTAGTAACTTTGATTGATTGTTAAATTTATAATGACCGGAAAAATTCATTAAACTCATCGGAAATTTGATCAATAATTGCTCTCAGAATAATTATGTACTTAAATACTTCGCATTAAAGATTTTTCAATTGTTGGCGGCATTCAATTACGACTGCGCGGCTGCACAGCTGTTATATCATATAGTGTTTTTGGGCCCCGAGTGCAGTTTCGAATGCAACCAAAATGCTGATAAGCGCCAGCCCCAGAGCTGCACACAAGCGATCCAACAATGGCAGACGGGAATCGTTGCACAATAACCCACAAAAGAGCCCAACTTTGCCCAAATAAGACCCATAGCCCGAGTAACCTAAAAAAAAAATGATCATAATACAGTTTACAGCATTGAGCTTCTAAAAAAAGAGCACCAGTTGTGGGTTGGTGTGTGTTGGTGTGTGTTGGTGTGTGTGTGTCTGTGTGTGTGGGAAACGACAAATAAATTACAACAATGCTTAAGGTCAAGTGATTTGTGCAGAAAACAAGGCATATATAGAAAACATATTGTTGGGAGCTAGAGATGCCAGCCAGTGCTGCTTTTTTGATAACCAAAGAAATGAATAGAAACGGCTGCAAAGGAAACATGGCTAACTTTTAAAGACCGCTTGGGGGTCAAATGCCGTTAAAGTAACGAGCGAGCGACTTGCCGTTGGATCATCACCATTGTCGCAGTTCAACACTGTAGCAACACGTGGGTAACTTTTTTAAGCTAGGAAAAAAACCACGAAGAATTGATTGCCACTTTAGAAGGCCAGCTGACTGCCGCATGAATCAAGAATGTCTGGCAATTGCAGACAACTCTTAAGTTCATTGGGTGACTGCACTCAGTCGTCTTGCTTCTCTGACATTAACTTCCCGATTCTGGGAGTGTCGACTGCCAGCGAATTAGTAGGGCGTCAATTTGTACTGCCGCCGCTCGTTAATTATATTCACATTAGCTTGCCAATTATTAACTGCCAAAAGAGTCTTTGCAAATGGCAAATTTGTAGACGATAATTTGGAACTATATGCAGCAAAGAAAATTGCAATCAATAAATTAATCTGGTTTTTTTTTTAAAAGCTAGTTGAAAATTATATAAAAATAATATTAAATAATACTTATTTATAACAATGAAGACACAATTATATAACATAATCATATAATAATTCATATCTTTAAAAAATAAATTCCTTTTTGATATTCTCTTATCAGAAAGCCATCAACCAATCAGTCATTTTTTTTCGCCAACACAAAATTTTTTTTTTGCATAATTGCAACTTGTTGCAAATTGTTGTTTGACTTAGTAATTTTACTCGCGTGCAAACTTTTTTTCTTTATTTTTTTTTTTCTTTTTGTGCTGTTCCTTAAAAAAATAAATAAAATAAAAAAAATTGTAAACATTATCACAAGCAGCAACGTGATTTCCGGAAGTTAAAGCGCAACAAAGGCGACTGCGCAAATGTCGTCGCTGTCGAATTGCCTTTTGTTGTTGTATCTGCTGCTGCTGTTGTTGTTGTTGTTATTGTAGCTGCATCTACAAAGAAGCTAAAGAAGAAAGTCGTGCGACGACAGCTGCCGCAGTTGCAGTTGCAACCTCAGCCCCAGACCCACAGCCATCCTGTTTTTCGTGCAAATAATGTCAGTTGTGTTTGTTTTATAATCAAAATTACAACAACTTGCCCGACAAGGGGCCAAAATAAACATGCAGCCAGCATAATTGCAGCCACGCTCAAATCAACGTTATGCGGGTGCAGGTGAGGGAGCTCACTTTAATTATCATTCGCATTATCTGCAGGCAGTTAGGCAAGAACTTTGTCAGACACATATGGATATACGATGATTTATAGCCGAAAAGTGTGGGCCCAGCTCCGGTTTCTTGGATACATTCAATTGCCACGTGGCAGCTGATAGCTTTTTGGTCTGTCAGTTGAATGCTGGAATTAGACGCCACAGACGTCAACAACGAAATTAGCTGGCCAGCCAAGCAACACTTCAAATAGTTAAATTTTGCTAAACAAACACCTGCCTTGGATTTAATGTGAATAGTTGGTGTTTTCCTACTTGTTTGCTTCTGTGACTACTTGGTACTTTAAAGACAAATAATGGAGTACAAGTAATACTTCCTGATAACTATAATATATAGAGAATTTTCTATTAATCAGTTTCTTATTTATTTAGATCATTTATTTGGCATTGTTTATTGAATTTATTTGTAGTATTAATTCATATTTAAGGCATACGCTTCCCAACTCACTAGAATGTTTCAAAATTCACTTTTTATTGAGAAAGTTTCTAGTCAGCAAATGAAAACGATTCAACTTTCGCCCATAAATATTTCCAAAAGAATTCCCTTACATCATCAGCATCATTAATCACTGGCAGCATCCATTTAGACTCTGCATGATTGCATAACTCGAAGTCAGGGCCAAACTCAAAATAAACTCAAAAGAATAGTTACGTCAGTCGCTGTTGTTTGCTTTCTAAGAGATTAACTGCGTATTAACTTTTATTTGTTCTTTCTTTGTATACCCGTACAAATGCTGTCATTTGCGACACAAATAAGAATTAAGGAAAATAGAAAGAACCCATCAAATTGAAAGTTATTGATTGCTTCTTAATTAGTTGTTCGACCAAACCAAATGATGTTTTTTGTTTTGCCCTGTAGACCATTCTTCTCGACCATTCTAGCGATCATGTCTAACTTTTTGCTACTCGCAGATATTGCGTAAATTGTTGTGGCGAAATTTGAGCGGCAGAGGCTGGCATTTAATTAATGTTCTAACATAAATGTATTTTTGCGGCATGAGTGGAGTCTGTAAGAAATTATTTTTTGGCCACGTTTCGTGCCTTAACGACCTTTTGGAAGCTGATGCCAGTCATCAACATAAGTATATAAATTATTATCGGCAGTCACTTTACAAGGCAGCCGCGACTAATAACAAATAAGAACTTTGCAATTATAAGCAGCCAACTGCGAGATTCTCTGTTCTTAGTTTCATAATATATGAAAATAGATGGTAACAATTAACATAAAATTTGTATATGGTAGTATTTTTTTTTATTTTATAATATGTGGAGATATTTTTGAAACGAATATTTCCTCTCGCACGTAAAAGTGAGTATAATAAACATTTTTAATTGGGCGCAGCGTTAATTGTAGTCAATTTTGTATGCACTTCAGTGCCGGCATTTAATTAATTATAAGTCTACTTGTTAAAATGAAAAAAAAACCTGTACCATCCTGACTGTCTATTCAAAATTTATTGAAGGTCATTCTGCATGCCAGACAAATGGCTTTAGCAGCGCATCCGCGAGACGCATTCAACAATTACCAATTAACGTTCAGTTTTGAGTTGAGACACTGCCTTGATGAAGTCTTCACAGCTTCCATCTCTTAACTCTAACTCCATGCACTTCACAGCTTCTCCTCGATGCTTGACCTTTTAATTAATCATGGTTAATTTATTTGTGCATACACAAAACTATTTTTCCACTTTTGACTTGTTTTCTTCTTAACGGTAGCTGCTGTCAGTTCGTCTAGGTTTTTCATATTCAACACCAATTTCAAGCGTCTAAATTCAAGTGTCCATTAAATTTCACACCAACGGGCATGTTTTTAGCTCAACGCGAGCGTTGCTTTGCATATTTGAATATTTTATAGTTTACTTTATTGTCTTGTTTTTGTTTTTTTGATTTTGAAATGATAATGAAACTAGTTTGTAAATCTTTTTATTTAGGAATTTTGAGTTCAATCAACCTTTTCTTGGAACAGAAAAAGTTACGTTGAATTTAGAATTGTTGAATTGCGCAATTCTTAGTTTGGTATTAAAAAAAGTAAATAAAAACAGCTTTATTTCTGGAAACTAATGTAATTCCAACAATTATGTAGTTGTAACTTCAAATGTAGAATATGAGATAAATTATTGAGTATTGTTCAGCTTGCTTAAGCATATCGAATTCATGAGCATCTAGCAATTAATGAGTAATTTATTTCCACACCAATTATGCAATGCTTTCTATAACTTGTCTTTTTAAAAGCACGACTCACACGATTGTATAACATGCAACAAAAGTAATGTGTAATTCCGTAAGCTCCGGCTTCTATTTACGACACTCAATCCCTAGGGCCATACATAAAAGTAGCGCTACGAAATTAGAGCAGATAAATAGTCGAAATTATATTTTACAATTGCAAAAATTGATTTCCAGAGAAGAGGAGCGAACAATAGAAACGTCGCATCATCATCATCATCAAAAAATAAAAAATAAAAAACGCAAACTCAATAAATAAATGGATACGATACGATATTTGCAATGACACAATAAATAAATCGAAAAACAATTTTCGGTAGCAATTGTGTTAAATTTAAAAATTATTTCCCTCTCGCAATTTCAGTCGTTATCAATGGGGATCAGTGGGTGAGTGGCATAAAAATGTGAGTTCGGTACGGATATTGCCACCGTTGCCACAAAATGACATTTTGTATCGCAAATGGCCTATTAATGGTCAGCTGGAGCATAGGCCAGGCTCAGACAATGGGCTGCTTCTACACTTTCTTTAAACAATCAAGAGGTAAACAATTGGAATCTGTGGAACCACAAATCAAACACTCCTAACAATGAGAAATCGTTCGCATTAGCTACAATTGTTTGGCACTTTTTCGAATCCCATTAAAATTGAAATTGCATTGGACCACACAATGTGAATGTGCTTGAGACATACTTTTTATGGAGGGTATTTTAATTGTGACGCAAAATTTGTAACGCATATTTGACTGGTTAATGTGAATTTAGGTACATATAATCAGTTCTACCTAAATATCATAGCGAAAGTTTTTGGTATATAGATTTTTGGAAAATTTAATAAAAATGTATTAATAATCAAGGGTTACAAAATGAGATTTATACATGTGCTTGATTGCGATAAACTAAAAAGATGATCAACATTTGAAAGCATTTTATATAAATAACATAAATTTCGTTAATTTTACATGTGAACAACTTTATTGAAGATTTGATAACTACAGAGTGAAACTTACTCTTAGCCAAAAATATATTATGAAGTGTATCTACATGTAAACAATTCTTCAATCAAGATGATCCGTTGGCTTCCGGCACGGGAGTCTGTGGCCATGTGTGTGCACTAGGTCAATATAAGCGCTTATCAACCCAATCAGCGTCTGCAATTAGCTGAAATTGCATTTAAGTACTCGTAAGTGCAACAGGCCTCAAACAAAAAATGGTTACAAATTCTCCGAGTTACGTTTAATTTCCGCTCGTCAACAATTGTTAAAGCGGTTTCCATTTGAAAGCTGACGGTTAGAAAAACGTGTGAACATTATGAAATTGCAGTTGCAGACGCCGTTGCACTTAAGTGGACTGCACTCCCAAAAACTTCTACAACAGCAACGCTCAACTAAAGTGGGGTTAATTGTGGCTTTTGTTGGTCTTGTGTGGAGCTGAGTTCATTTATCATCTTTTATGATCTCCTGAGATCTGACGAGATTTGTGTATCCTGTCATAAAGCTCATTTTTCGCGCACATCTCTCTGTCTCTCTGAATTTGGTCTAAAACAAAACTAAATAAACAATTTCTCGGAATTTATGTGTCTTTGTTTGTTTGCTGATGAAAATTCATTAATTCGCATTTATCATTTCATAATCGTAAAACATCTGCTTCAAGGTTTGCCTCTTGAATTTTTCTCCAGTTTATTTTAGGCAGGCAGAAGTTAATAAATTGCAGACTGCATTTTATCTGTTCACTATTGCATAATCATATCTTGTGGTCCTGGTTTTTATTGTTTACCTTTTTATTTAGCCAAGTAACTTTCTCCACCAATAATTTGGACAACACTTTAGCTATTTTTAGGTGCCCATCATTCATTTTTATTTTTGGTTTGTGCTCTATTTTGTAAATAAATATACAAATAAATTAAAATCCATTCGTTTAATTTATTGAGATAGATTGCAATTGTGGTTACGAACTTGGCAATTTGGTTGTTGATCAGATAAACCGAATACAGTTCCATTAGATATATCTATATGCAGCAGAAGTTAGATTGGTATCAAAGCGTTCAGACTTTCTCCAAGAAAATTAAATAATATTTTACAAAAGGTTATACACACACAACCACAGCGAAAATCCGGACAAACAGAAATTGAATTAAGTTCAATAGTTCAGGATGAACCATGACGTGCCCCTTTTTTTATTTATTTACTACTTTTTTTTTTGTGGCAGCATTTGAGTGTGTTGCTTTGATGGCAGCGCTGAGTACTCGTAACCCTGTTGGTATTCGCACAGACACATTTACATGTTGGTAATCCCAATACCAAAAGCAACTTATGCAACGAGTTGCCGATACAAAAGCGACATTTTGGCGTCCCCGCTGGGATTGATGGCAATGTTGAAGTCATCCCATCATCTTAGATTTTCACACGCGCCAACAATTAGTTCGTCAGCTCTTTACCTTTGGTCTCTGGTAGAAATAAGCCCAATATGGTAAAACCAAGTCCACAAAAGCCGACTGACAAGTACATGGTGGCTGCCAAACCGGGGCCAGAGATCATAAGCGGATATATTTTGAGCGAGACGAGCATGAAGGTGCTCAATAAGGCCATGCATATGGACGTGCCAAGGGAGCGTATCTGCGAGGATTAAGCAAATGCATTGAGTTATTGTTAAATGACGGTGTTCAATCTTATAAGTATATGCAACGTAGTAATTATGTAATTATGTACTACGCTATATTATAGATAGATTTCAAATGGATTCCCCAACTGTTTTTCAAATGTTTTCCATACAATTTGAAGGAATTTGGTGTTCATCCAATATGTATAATATTTTTCACCGAATTAAAGGTTTTGAGCAAAGTCTAGAAATTCTTGAAAACAAAATGAGATTTTTGTTTGAAGACTTTAACCAAAAAGAAGTTATGATTGATGCAATAATAAGCAAATTCATCAAGTATATATATTAGTATGGCGACTATATATATATTTATATATACAGTGAGCGACAGCTCGATTAAAGCAGTGTTAAAGAAAAAACATAATTGCCTGCCATAAACTAATTATTCATTATTTTTCAAAAATTCCAAAAACCGATGGTAGGTACATGTATTAACCACCAATATGAATGGATGACCCTCATAAACTGAGGTTTCCCCACCTGCTAGGTAGGATTATGTAAAAATGTAGCCTATTTTTAGGTGACAGCTTATTTGGATCAGGTACATTGTGGACACCTGGGAGCCATAGAACCCGGATTTTTTACCTAAAGTTGAGTATTTTCGGAATAAATAGATCAATACTTTGTAGTCAGTTTAGTTATATCTTGCATCCCGGGTTCAATAAGCCCACAAGGACTATGGACAAACGGACTACCATTGAACAACGGAAACTCATCCTGGCACACCACAAGAACGGATATTCACATCGCCAAATAGCTGAAATGCTCAATATGAGCAACTTAACCATGTATAACATCATTCGGCGCTTCGTCGACGCAAATTAGATTGAGGGCAAGGGCATAATGGCACCAAACCCGCTTTTCACCGAAGAGGAGGATCGGAGGATCATCAGGAAAATAAGGGCAAATCCCAAGCTATCGACTCCAAAAATGACTCAACAGGTGCAGGATAAAATGGGGAAAAAGTGCTGTGTGGAAACTGTGCGCATTGTTCTGCGCAAACATGACTTAAATGCCCGAGCACCACGGAAAAAGTCCTTTATAAGCGCACCAAATAAAGGGACTAGGATGACGGTCGCCAAAACCCACTTGGACAAGGATCTGGAGTTTTGGAACACAGTCATATTTGGAGATGAGTCCAAATTCATCATTTTTGGCTCGGACGGACGGAATTATGTGTCCAAGTGGGTTTTGGCGACCGTCATCCTAGACTTATGGCAGGCAATTACGTTTTTTCTTTAACACTGCTTTATTCGAGCTGTCGCTCACTGTATATATATATATATATCTACTCAAGCTGTGTAGCTTTTATAAATCGTCCATTATATAATTTTTATACTTATATAATAAATTTATATACACTTTCTTATTAGGCATGTGTAAAGTGATTCACCTTGTCTCCAACATTCCATCTCCATCTTACTTATTATCAGATATTTCAGCAACGAATATAGGCAATGCCACATAGCAGCCACCAGATGCAACGCCGGCAAGAAAACGGCCTGCATATAATTATGACACATCTTTAGACAAATATGTATATGAGGATCCAAAAAGTCTGTATTGCATAAAAAAATAATTAAACATCCTAAACGATTCTGGCTTGACAACAACATAATCGAACTCTATTTACCATTTACGATCCAGTAGGAGTCTAAAGATTACATTTCCCGTCAAGGCACCCAGTCCGATCAAAGCACCCACCCAAGAGGCCTCATTGACGCTGATGGGTTTGTTGAGGGTCGTCTCCTCAGAACTCAAACCTGACAACGATGGCGCAAACCAGCCAATGGTAATCCCATGAGTCAAGGTCATTATATGCACTATATTTTGTTTTACTGCCTTTTGGCTATATATATATAATATATACATATATATATATATATTCTATAACAAGTAAAAACAGTAAAACAAACAAGAATACATTTTGCAGTCTTTAGTCAAATTTCGATATGTAATAAATGAATAACTAAGTTTTTTTGAGTATAGTTGTGGTCCTTAAAGTATTCAGTTCTATCTGTGATTTGGTGTTTATATCAATTCGCATTATATTCCATACAGTGATATCTCTTCTTCTTTTTATGGGTCAACAACCCGTAACTTTTTTGGAGTTTAAATTGGTAGTATCTCTGGTACGAGGCATGACCGAGGCTTGTTTTCCGGATCATCAGGAGCCCACGGAACATTGTTCCGTCCTGGCACTGGTGGTTGGCAGTTCGCCCTCCACACTCTCTCCTGCCAGGAGATCAGCCGCCCGAGTGCTTTGCTTCTTCTCCTTGGAGGCAAGTGTGTTAGGTGTGCTGCCCGACATCTGTGATGCTATTACCAGTCGGCACACTGGTGGAGGGATCAGTTGAGGAGATTTGACCAACCATATATGTATATGTATATGTTTGTTTACGTGTGTAAATATTTAGCTTGTGTATCTTTATTATAGCACAAATAACCCTTTCCTCTGTATCAACCAAAATAATTTATGTGCGGTTTTTTACTATACAAGATAATATAATAGTGAAGATAATGTTAAAACAATACAATTAATCATTTATAATGTTTTACGTCGGCGTCTTTAAAATCTCTCGTCGTTTCTCGTCTGGAGGCACAGATCTCACAACCTATTCACTCAAAGGCCGAACTGCAATTCCCTCTTCGTCGTCATCGCCTGTTCCTCCTGCTCTTCGCCGATTGTCTTCTTTGAGCAGATTCGGCGTCTTGCGAATTCGCCCTCGTCGTTGTTTCTTTGCTCGTCGTTGTCTAGGTGTCGTCGTTGTTGTTCTTCGTTGTTGTCGGAATTGGCCTTAGAAGCCATAAAGCGAACCCACATTTATAATATATCAGCTATCTCAATCAGGATGACAGTTTGCTTACAGCACTTATCTTATTTTCATGGCTCACAGCTTCTAAATGACAACAACTCATATATTTCCACAGATAAATGTGACTTTTTCTATTGTTAAATTATTATTAAGCTTTGGACATAATTTTAATTTTATAATATTATGGAAAGAATTTGCAGACCAGCTTGCAACTGCTGTGCTTAGATCTATAATCATAAAATTTATGCAACAGCATAAAAAAGTTATTTGTGGGTATCTAAAAAACAGTAGCAGGCATCTTTCAGAAGTTCATCTCTAATATGCATTAACCAACCAGAATGGTATATGTATTATACATGATGCTATTTTACTCACATTTTACATAATATTTTATTTTGGCTTATCCTTTAGATATACACAAAAAGTTATCAAAATAGTAAATATAAAAGTTATACCACTATCTATTTTAATCAGTGAGAGGAAGACGAACATAAGCAACGACGCTACAAACACTGTCTAATTTGAGTTAATAGTATAGTTATTTGCTAAAAAGTAAGAAATAATAGTGAGATTTTATTGCACATTTCCAACAAGTCGTAAAATAATAACAAAAAACTCATTAAAGCAAAAAATGAGCTTAATTCGTACAATGAAAACTCAACGACTTGGCAGCAAGTCGAAATTATAGCCAGAGTCAATTGGCAAGAGTGAACAAGTTGGCAACTCTGAGATTTGTTGCATTGATAAACTCACAATTGGCGATCGTGTCACAATAAATGATTTTCCTGCGATCAAGTTATTATTATCGTAGTAGTTCCTGGCAGTCCTCAGCATTGTCTGCGATCCCACAAAACTTATGTCGTTCGATAATGATGGATTCCCTGTGCTACCAGCCTGTTGGCATCAGTGACTCTGCAACGAACTTGCATAAATCTTCATTGCATTTTCTGCAGTCATTTTTTTTTCTGTTGTTTTTTTTTCTCTTAGTGACGTCCGCATCGTGATTCGTGGCCTGAGTTTGCCCAGGGTCGCAGTTCAGACCCTGAGGTCTGATGTGGAGTTTTGTAAAATGCTCAATAAAAGATACATTTCTGTTGCTGTTGTTAGTCTGAAATTGAGTAGCCACTGACCAGACTCAACATGACAATTATGTCGCTGAGTTTTATAATCAATATGGGGATCAGTCTGAAATTTCTTTTTTCTTATGGTCAGCTGCTAAATATAACTTTCATCATTAGCGTACGATTGTTTTACAATTTGCAAATGTTTAAGTTGTATTCAATTTAATTTTCATTTGTTTTTCTAGAAATCTATAAATTCATATTGACATTCCTCTTGGATGACGCTCTGCCTAAAGTATACTTTCAAAGAGTTAAAAAAATTGAAATATTTATCTTACATATATTTTGGAGAAACAATGCTCAATTTTCTATGCTCCACTTTTAATTTTGTTTATTTTCTTAATTTGTGTAAAGCAGAAAAATGTATGTTGTTTTTAAGAAACCATTAATCAACCTTTTTAGTTATCTTTAACTTTGATCTTGACATTTTTAGGTTTTCAAGCAGAATAAAGCTTAAATTTCGACATTTTTGGGTTCACAACGTGAATGAGTATAATGAAATTTCAGAATTGCCTAAATTCTGTACGTTTGTTCAAAATCTGCCCACACATATGCATGTACTATAATAAATAAAATTTTAATTAAATAAATACTAAAAAGTAGGAGAGTTAACAATAACCCTCAAGACCTTTCGTTCGCTAAAAATAATTATATTAATTACACTTATTTGCAATTAGCACAAGAAGTTGTTGAAAATTCTACACTAAAATCAACAAATTGACGCTGCCAGCAATGACGGCATGAATGGATGAGTAATTGAAGTCAGAAGGTAGTAGCAGCAGATTACAACGGTACAAAGAGTACAAATCCCTTGTTTTTTATTTATTTATTTTTTTTTTTGTTCTCATGCTGTACCTGAAGTCTGAACATGTTGACAGCAGGCGCGACAAACGAAGCCGACTTCTGCGGCTGTCGCTGTGTGTGGGTGCAACATGTCAGTGGAAGATGCAAGGGGTATCTGCCAGATACTCGGTGGAGGCCACCATGTGCCGCCAGCAGCCGACTGAAAATCGCACGTTTCTATGCAAATCTTCGTTGCTTTTCAATCTCGCTTCTATTATTTTTGGGGGGGGGGGGGGATTCTCTCTCTCTCTCTCTTGGGGTCTGCTGAATCTTCGTTGCCTGTAGGTAATAATTATCGCTTGCATTACGTATTTCGGCTGTTGGCCGCTTTTGTTTACGATGCCAGTGTTGCGCCTTTTTTTTTTTTTGTTTGATAGTCGGTTAGGCAATCTTAAGCTGCTGCCATAGAAAATGGGTGTTAAAATTAACGGGACTTAAATGGTTTTTCAATTTTACAAAGGCTTCGCTGCCTTGTATTCGATTATAAATGCAAAAAAAAAAACATAGTAAAAAAACGAAACAGAAGCCCTCGTTCCATGTACTTTGATGGATAGTTTTGGGTTAAATACAGGTTAGGTTATGGCTTCTAAAGTGGTATGGCGATGATTTGACACTTTGCTGCAAAATGGCAAACGACCTTTTAAGGTTGTTGCTCAATGTGCAGAAACTGGCATGCATTCAAGCATCTAAATATCTTAGCCTCTGGCTCGCCTTTAACGATATGCAGCTGAAGTGCGGCAAGTTGTAAACTGAATTAATTGTGGCAATGAGTTCGCTGCAATTGCCAAATAATTTTCTTATTATCTAGTTAAACATGGGTCTCCCATGCTGAATTGCAATTTTGTGAGGTCCTTGAACTGAGTTGAGCAGGTGAAAAATACTTGAAAAAAAAAATGGGCAAGAAGTAAGTGAAGTAAGTTCGCAGTAGAAATAGACCTGACGGGAAGGACTTACTCTAAAATCAAATGAAATTATTTTGGAACTTCCAGGTTTTTTTTTGTTTTTTTTTTCGAAGTGCCGCGGTAGTTCTAAATGACGAATACAAAAGACTACTCAGCTCAGCGCGTGCATAAACATAATTATGATTAAACCACTCGTAAAATCAATAACACGAATTATTTTTAATGCTGCTGGCAAATATTCGACGCTATCAATAAAGCCATTAATTATAGTCAAAGAACAATTGAATTGAAAAAGTCAATATCATCTCCAATAAATACCCTGTACAAAAATCTCAATTAGACAATAAATGAAATATTTGAAATAATTGAAGTTCAAAATTGTGATTTTAATTAAATAGTTTAATAAATTTAACATTTCAAACATAATCTTTTTGAAACTCAAAATAAATATATATCTTTTGCATATAAAACACTTTATTCGATTAGAAATGAAGCATTTGAAAATGTTTAATGTTAATTCCCTCTATTCATTTCTGAAGGGTATACAAATTGTTCAATGTCATTTACAACCAATTTACAGAAACGTCATCTGTGTTAGTATATATTTATATGTGTGTTTTTATATATTTAAGATATAAGAAGACAACCCAAATATGAAATGCTGAATCGACTCGTTATTAAAATCACGTTAAGTTGAGCATGCGCAGCAAGTTCGTTGCTGCAGTCTTTCGTTTTGTGTCTTTGGGGTGATTATCAGCGTCGCTTCTGACGATTACCGGCTCTTTTAATAGAATCCAATGGTGATTCGTTCATGTAGTAGACAGACAGACGCTGCTGATGGCTGGAAGTAGATAGCTACCAAAGAAAAATAAAGAAAAATTAAACTCGTGGGAATATTTGTGACTGCGATTATTTAAGCATTTCCTATGGCAAAAGCATAATCGAAGGCGCAATGAATGCGCCGTGTAATGTTGCCATCTGCATCGCGTGAAGGCGGAGGGAGCGGACACGGAGGTGGAGGCAAAGATGAAGTTGCAGAAGGAAGCAGAAGTAGCTGTGCCCAACAAGAAGCATCAGCAGCAACAGTCAACTCAAAGATTTAGTTATGCAATGGCGCTTGTCAGGGCTGCGAGCTGCAGTCAAAATCACTGCGCTCATCATCCTCAAGAAGCTAGCAAATCATAAAAAAAAAAAACTGTCCACTGTCAACTCTTCAGCTGTCTTCTCTCCCATTCTCTTTTCTCACTCTTCCTCTCGCAGGCTATTGCCAGTGGCCCATAAACAGAAACCAACTGAAGTCATAAAGTCGTCAATGACAGCGTTTCAAATCAATAATTTCATATTTGTTTTTTACCCCGAGCAGCTGGTAAGCTCAAGGGGCCCTTCAAGATTGTCCATTAATGATATGTCTGCGCGAATCCATTTTTCCATCATCAATTGTGTGCGTCACTCGAGCTCTTTCATATTATGATCCAGCTACCAAATCTTGACATTTTTTATTTGGTTTTTTTTTGTTTTTTTTTTTTTAATGCGTAATATATTTCTATTCGTTTTCAGTCTAATTATATATGACAAGCTTATTTGCCTATATGCGTAACCATATAAAAAAACATGAATTTAATTTCTAAAATTTTGATATGAATTTCATTTTTGCAAAATATGGAGATATTGGAAAATATATATGCATATATATTTTTTTTTAATTTTCAATTATCAAATTTTTGTATTTAAATTTATTCTGAATTTTTTTTTTTACTGAATTTAGCTTAAAAGTTGAATTGTAAAATACAAAAAATTTGTAGATCAACTTTGATATATTTGATGTGATTAACAGTTAACAAAAATATTTGTATAAAGTGAACAGCAATGCAATGCTTAACAGTTTCGTATTCGTTTCTCTATCTCTCTATCTCTATCTGTCTCTCTTGCTCTCGCTCTAAATTTGTTAGCGGCCAGAGACGTCAACTCTCTTAAGTTGTAAACAGCTGATCGCTGGACCGGTCGCAAAGTCAATTGCATTTGTTTTCAATTTTATTTTGTTTTTGTTTTTACTTTTTGCTTTTGTTTTGTTACTTGAAAATGTTGTTGTTGTTTTCGAGGAAGATGTTCGCTTACTTCGTGGCTTAAAGCAAAGATTTGCGGTAGCTTCGGCGACTTTGCCGACTGCTTTTCTTGGGTGACTTTGCTGGGAGTCGCTTTTGTGCGTTTTCGCTGAAGAAGAGTGAGCCGAGTCGGCATCGGGGGCCGAGTCGGAGTCGCTCAACTACTAAAGTTGGACGCCGCATTTGCCAATTGAAACATTCAAATGTGAATATCGTACGGGTGAAGACGTCTTCTGTTCGGCCTGGCTCCTCAGTTTGTACTTAAATTCAGACGATTTTTTACACAATTTTATTTCAACTCGAAACTTTTGTGTGCTCTCAAATATCGACTGTGAATCGTTTCAAGCGTATCTTCATAAAGTGCTTTATCTTTGAATTTTGTGCATTTACTGGATTTATTTTATTTATAAATAGTAAAATTTATACCAGACTTTACGGAGAACACTAATTAAAATGTGTTTTTAAAGATTCTTATCGTTGAAGATGCAAAGTTTTTAACAAAATCACTTTAAATATTCTGTATAATAAAGCAAAGCCAATTTAAAAATAATTTTCCTTTTCAAAAATATTGGTCTTAAATATTGTTTGACAATTAAAATATCAACTCAGAGATTTTTACTAGTTTTTATTTGGATGAAATATTACCACACTTTGCTCCATTAAACTAATAAACTTTTCTGGCGGTTTGTGGTCGCTATTGACATTTTAAATTTAAAGTGATTTTGATTTATCTTTCGCTTCACGACAACTTAATCGTGTTAACTGTGTATTAGACAACCAAACCCTAGTGAGTCATATAAAAGAAGAAAAAGCAAAAAAAAAAAAGAAAACGAGATTAAAAATGCAACATTATAATTAATATAAAACAAGAGAAAAAACGAATCAGCGGAAAACTTTATTATAGCAAAGCAAAACATATTACTTCACTCACGAAACCGAAAGCAAAACCACTTTGCGAGCACAGGAAGAAGTTGCTGCCACAGTTTTGTAGCCACAAAATATCTGACATTGAGAGTGTTGCTGATGCTGCCGCTTAAAGGTAAGTGAATGCTCAGACGTCTGGAATCTTGGCAGTTGTGTCTTCTAAGCTGTTTATAAATGTGTAACCAACAGCTGCCTTTCAAAAACGAGCCTAGTTTCATTTAATGCCATTTGATTTCAATAAAGAGCGATTTTAAGACATATTTCAATTACTGCTCTTGCTTAATGTTCCCAAACGAGTTTGCTAAGTTAATTATTTCCAATTATTCCATGCAAATCATTTTTATTGAATACTGCTTCTTTTGAGTATTTTATAATTCTCTGATATGGATGCTCATATTTTACTTCCTCTCTAGTTTAGCATTTAAGATCCCTAAGCAAATTGTTAAATATGCAGCTTCATTTTTAGTTAGATACTTTTATTCAAGCTATCCTTAAAATTGAATTGGAATTTTATAGTTGTAACTCAGTTTTCCTTTTTACGTAACATCTCAAGAAAATCTTTGTTAGATTTGTGGGTTCTTTAAAGTTTTTTTTTTATTAAGTTGTCGGCAGCTGACCATAAAATATTGCAACATGTCCTTAAAAAGTCTTGTTTATTTTTCTTGACTCAATCAAATCAAAACATAAAATTATTATGACTTTATAATGATACAAAGTCATTACAATTAAGTGTCAGTTGCTTCTTGGTGTCTTAATTAACTGGCTATGATTGACTAAAACTTCAATTTTTTAATGGTTCTAACAAATTATGTTTATAATTCGCAAATAATTTAGCCTGTCGAATGCATGATTGATAAATTCATTGATTATGTTTAGTATAGACAAAATTTTGATCAACCTTTGAATTAATGGCATACATTTCAATGAGTCAATGATTTTTGTTGATTTTTGCAAGGTATTTTTAATTGCATATTGGTTTTTTTCAATGCTTCACCGCATAAAATTACCATTTCTGAAATCGCCACAGCTGAGTTTTTGGCATTGTTATTAAAACATCTAAGATAAAGTACCAGCAGTTCAAGGATGCACAGCAGCAGCAGCAGAAGTGGCTCAGAATGAGATGCTTGGGGCATTTTGAGGCAGCTGCAGTGCTTGGTTAGATAATGCCGTATTGCAGCTCCCAAAATTACAGTTGAAGCGACAGCAGACACAGAAAGTACTTGAGCAGGAATTAGGAAATGCGGCTTAAATGTCAAAGAGTTGCTACAGATTTTTCCAGCCTTGTGGCGCAAATGAACAAAAGAAAAGCGCAATGTTGCCGCAGACATTGCTTAGGAAAAGACAAATTTAGGCCAAATGTGTGACTTAACATCTTTCACATCACACACACACACACAGACATACACACAGCTACACACCCACACACACATACATACAGTTGGAGCAAGCGAAGGTGTTTTAGTTATTTTGTTTTATGTGGCAGAGGGTTAAAGTTGAGCTGGAGGAAAGAAATAAAACTAGGGGGAACACAAAATAAAAAGAAAACACAAAGCTGGCTTAAAATGTAAGCAAATGCTGTATACAATATAATTTTGCCTGCATTTTGTTGTTGCTGTTGTTGCAGATGGCCAGATAAAAGTTCAAAATGCGAATGTTGTTGCTTGGTTCAGTTTGATTTTGGCTTGGTCCGCTTTGCTCATTAACGTTTGCCAGCAAAGAAATGGCAAATAAATTTAAAAGTCATTCAAGCAACAATGCCCAAAAGCAGTGGGGTCTGCTCCCCCACCACTCTCTCCCTCGCAATCAGTACCAACTACAAGTTGGTTTGTTGTCTTCTATTTGGTTGATGTTACTTTACTTGTATTCCATTCGAGTGTTGATGCGTTAACTGCCGCTGCGTGCGCATCGCTGAAAAGCCAATGAGCCGCATCTGTTGCCGGCAGTCCGCTTCAGCGTACGATCAAGTAAAAGTAACCTAATGTATCTTGTTTTTTTTTTTCTTACCCCCTCTAACCTTAAGTTTGCTGCTAGCCTTTTTTAGTGCCCATCTTTAGTGATTAATGAAGTGTGTAAATAATGTACATGTTTTCTGCTTTTGATGCTGCCTCAAGATTTCAACACATTCTAAGCATCAGGTTGTTTTTCTCTCCTCAGCATTGTTTTGTTTTTGTTGTTATTGTCTGTTATTCTTTAAGTGCGCAACATGTTTCGCTTTGTCTTGGGCGCTAAGCTACGTTACAGGTTATGAAAACACACTCTCGGATATACAAAAGACTTTGACAACGAACTTGCGAGGCACTAAAACAAAAGTTAAACAAAACATCAGCGCGAGATGATGTTTGTCATTTTGGTCAAATGTCAGCAACGCTTCAAGTGTAATAAATAAATCGTGTGTCAACTTTATTTATTTTCGTTTTTTTCTTTTTTGTAGGCAGCAAAACAAAAGATTTGGGCAACGAACTTGAACTTTTGTGTGAATTATTTTTAACTTCTTGCCAAATTGAACTTTAAGTCGAGTCAACTGTAATTGCATGTATAAAAATGTTATTTTCCCCCTTAAATTACAGTTTCTCACAGCTTAAAGCATGCGTAAACCATTGCATTACATCACGATTTGAAATATGATGATTATGTTTGCATTTAGCAGCTAAATGCCAACTTCTTAAATAGCTGTAAAAATATATGTATGCATTTAAAACTTAACATTCATCAAGACACGTGCGTCGCAAATTGCGTAGACGCTACGTCAGTTCCAATGGTATCCGCTTTTGTCTGCGGCAGGCATCTCAGCACTTGATATATGGTCAGCAGCATGCAGCTAAATGTCAGAGCAAAATGCTGACCTCCATGCGATGACAGGGTACTCTTTGGGCTGCCATTGAATGGCATTTGCTTTGGCTAGCATCTAACTTCAGTTATTGCCAAAGTCGTCGAATTGGTTATTAGAAATGAGAGCATCTTTATTTATATTGTAGATATAATAACAATAACTCAATGGCAGCCAATCCTCTATACTCTTAAGCTTCAGAGAAATGGTTTTGTCTTTGCAAAATTTTATGAATCAAAAGCGAAAACGATAGATACCTAAATAAAAATGGGATTTTAAATTTAATTATATTTATTATTATCATTAATATCAATAATATGTTAGATGTGCTTTCGAGAGAACAAGTTTGTCAACACACAAATCTATAAACTTAACAGATTTCTTCTATTAAAAAATTGAAAAAGCAAATCAGCGAGAAGAACTTGTTTACAGATACCCATTCTACGCCTCTTTAGGGTCTAAATTCAGCTAATGACATCACTTAACCAAAGGATCACGCAGTGCGGCAACTCTTAAAAAATTTTGATCCGGTTTTTAGTAGGGCCATTCATAATGGGATTTATGTTAAAAGTATAATCAGGTGTTGGCCACAGTAGGTGTCTCTTTTGCTAACCATTTATATAAGTAGTCGTTTGAATTCATGACCCATGTCTTTATACAATAGACATTATTAAATATATGTTTATCAAATGTTGGTTAACTTTCAGTTCCGTATCATTTTTCTCAGGCTGACAGCAATTGCCGAGTGTCATTGCCAGGGATTCCATCAGTACTTAAGAAACAACTGCCAGCGATACGTTCATTAGAGCACTACTACTTCAGGCTACTTAAGTAGGCATCATAGACTGCCACAAGGCGGCTTTCAGGCAATTAGAAACGCCTCAGCATCTACAGAATTATAAACCAAGACACCTATGATTCCGCATGTTATATTACTTTTGATATGCTCGCGTAGGTCATTTTGATTATGGGCTTCAAGCACAATTAAAAGCGCGAAGGCAACGAAATGACAAGAGCTCTTAGCAGTCATAACCGAGGCACTTTGATGTTTTCGACAACTTGTTGGCTTTGTCATCATTCAAAAAACGGCACCAAAAACAAAAGCACAGCGCAAAAAAACAAACAGCTATTTAGACGGCGTGTCTGGCACATTAAGTTTGCTGCTTAAGTCTTTTGTTGTTACTATTCATTCATTTTTTAGAATTGGCAAAGGCGCACAAAAAAGCCAATAAATTATAATTTTTTATACTTTTTAGCTGGCTTTCGTATTTTTACTTTTATATTGTAATAAAACTAAACAATAGAGTAAAACTTATAAAAGTAAACATTTTTTGATACCCAAATCGTAGCATTTACTTTTTTATTGCAATAATCAAACTTAAGTAATAAAATAACTACAATATCAGATTTTTGGGATCGGAAATATTATAAACAGTTCGTGTAATATATAATTGTGTTATTTTGGGCCCAACTGGATCACAAATTGGTTTTTTTATTACCTTTTATTTTAATATCTTAAGTGAAGCAAATATTGACATTAATATTTCATGCCATTTCCGCTTACATTACATTTTCCACCACTGACCCAAACAATACTAAAGACAACAACAACAACAACAACAGTGTGCAATAAAATCATAACAAAATTAATATCAAAACTGACTTTCGTTTACAAAGCGAATCCCAAAAAAAAAAGAAAACAAAACAAAAGATAAAAAGTCAGACAACAACAGCGGCGGCAACAAGAAACAATTACTCCAAACAATAAGCGACTAATTCACTGCTTCAGTTCAGACGTTGGTGGCACATGAGCACTGCATCTGTATCTGTGTGTGTGTGTGTGTGTTTTATATACACAGAGCGGAAAGTATATGAGATGAGTGCGAGTAATCATAAAAAGGCCATCACGATGAGGAAAAGTGTGTTGGTGTTGTATAAATTAGAGAAAAGCCGCAAAAGCAAGGAAAAATTGCTGGCCATTGTTGTTGATAATTAATCAGGAGTAGCAGCAGCAGCAGCAGCAGCAGCAGCAGCAGCAGCAGCAGAAGCAGCAGCTGCAGCTGATTATTTAACCGAGTGACATAAATCCGCGGCGGTGGATGGGAATGAAACACTGACCCACATTTTGTGGGTGGCTCATAAATCTGATATCGAACGAAGAGAAACAAAAAGAAGGAATCAAAATGCATTGCAAGAGTTGCCACCGGTTTTATTTCGGATTGTGGCAACTCTCAGCTAGACAATCTGGCGGCAGAACAATTGCAATTACCTATTAATTGTTGCTGCTGTTGCCGTTGCTGTTGTTGTCGTTTTCGTTGCTGTTTTGTTATGTTTGCTGTTGCTCGACTGCTGCAATTGTTGACGGCGTGGTTGGCGCCGCCTTTGCTTGTTTGTCATAAATTGCAGTGTCGTTGTTTTCGCTTGCCGGCGATTACCTCATATCAATACAAACAGCAGCGCACCAGTTGCGGCTTTGGTTTTTTGGTTTTGTTTGTAGGTGATTTTGAATTATTTATGTTAAGTTTTCGTTAACTAGCCAGAAATATTAAGCTTTTATTTTGTGAAAAAGTCTGTATTAATTATAGATTTTTTTGAATAATATTTTTGTTTGATATAAATATTCCTGGCTACTCGGAAGATTTAAGACATTTTTACCAAGTTTAACAATAGAATCCCCTAAATTTTATATAATTGTTAAGCAATCAAATAACAGGTTCGATTCTTAAGTTTTTGTATTGTATAATTCTTGTTTCCAAATTGTTTGTGGTCTGTATGCTTACCGTTGTTTTATGATAAGCAATAAAGTATTTTTTTCGATTTCGTGCGTCTTTTACTGCGCTTCATTTTAATTTATTAATGACCATGTATATGTGTGAATTTGAAGCACATAAGCAGATTTTATTAAGAATTATCATTTAAACTTTGATAATTAAAATAATTTAGTTGTTTCCACACAATAAACTTCTAATTATAGGTAAAGCATTTAAGTAACCAGTAGTCGAAACTATTAAGACATTGCTAGAAAAAATAGCTGAAAGTCATAATTAAAAGTAAAAAACATACAAAAATAAAATTAAAGCAGTATACGTAATAAAGATGAGCAAAAAAGACCCACAATTTACAACATCATAAAGTGGAGTGATTGTTGGCCAGTGGAGCGAGCCAGGGCACAGCAAGAGGCGGGCAATTAGCGCCCTTCGGCGGGCGGTCAAATGCCCCCGCGGGGATCACAGCGGTTGCATGAACATTTGCTGCGGCGCCGTGACCCAAAACGCGGAAAAATCTAAAGCGTTAAATGGTCTAGCTTGCTTTACAAATCACAACAGAGCTCCAATTTGCCACTGCGAACTCTTACAATTATGTATGATTCGTAAAGGGTTGCGTGGTGGGCGGCGCTGTGGGCGGTCCTGGCTAGGGGGCAAGTGTGAAACATGTAGACAGGCATGCTGGCACGAAGCGTCGAACTGTCTACTGTCAGCCACTTTTTGCTACGCCACACAAATTGCAAATGAGCAGCATGCAAAAACTGCTCTGCGGAAATGCACAAGAATTCTTGTGCAAAAAAAAGAAGCTAAAGTAGAAAAACACAAAAACATACCAAAATCGTATCAAAGGTAGAATATGCTTTAAAAAAAAAATGCCGATGGCTGTAAAAAAGCCGAAAAAACAATTGCATATGACCTCAAAATCTATTAGCACGTCGAACTCTGGCGGCTATGAAATGCAATCGCAGCCACCTCCTCCCTTAGGGCAATTTTTTGGTAAAATTTTTTGGCTGCAAACATTAATGTCCAAAAACTGTGAAGCTGCCCCAAAGCTAAACAACAACATCAGCACCAACAGCAGCAGCAGCAGCAGAAGCAGCAGAAGAACAGCAAAAACAATAATAGCCACCACAGTTACTTCAGTTGAGCATCTGAGCGCCTGTCTGAGCATCTGAATCTGTGGCACGTAGGTCAACGCATCAGCGACCGCATCGTCTACATCGTCTGGCTCCGTCCACCTGTCCACTTGTCTGTCTAGCTGCCTATCTGACGGCCTTTAGCTACATCTCAGCATACTAAAAAAAAGTTTAAGTTTTGTTATTGCAAAATTTACATGGGTTTTTGCTACACGTATTCTCACCTGACTTTGTGGGTTGTTTCTTTGTCGGCATTCAAGTTCCTTACAATTAAAAGTACATTTAAACTAGAAATAAATATTTTTTTTTGGTTTTTTTTAGTAATATTCATAAAATTATAAAAAAATTCGTTATAAAGTATTTAAAATTTGCATGGCAGACCTTTTCAAACAAAAACCCGTCTAAGATCAGAGCGTAATTTAACTTTTCGAACAGTGTTACGGACGTTTACCTATTTTTCTTATTATTTTAGAAAGGTACAAATAATTTATGATGAATTGCATGTTTAGCATCAGCATGACATATATAATTGTAGTTGGTGTTGTTGACCTAATCATTCATTCGTTATCTCTGCGTTTGATTTACCGTACTTGGCATTATGCCGTTATTAAAGAAACAACAACCACAATTTAACCCGATTCACAGCCCTTACAACATCTTCCGTTAAATTATTCAACATTATTATAATTATAAATTGTGCAAATATTTAAACTCACATCAGCTAAACGATTTATGAGCTCAACGTTTAGGCAGAAAACAACGAAAAATGCAAAAAGTACGTCACAATTGTTCATGGCTTCCATCCTACAAATGTTGCCAATATGAAATAATCTTTAATTGCGCTGCTCAAAACTCTTCTTGAAAACGAAAACCAACGCATCGTTTGGAAACTCGTCTCCAGAAGCAAAATTAACAAAATAAATAGTGGTTTTGGAACTTTCAAAAATGTTGTCTGTGCTGCCTGAGAAACGTAGCTAAAGTTGAGTTGCTGGCACACGTTGTGCATTTTTAATAACCTTTTCACACAATTAATTTAAAGCTCAGGTAGGAAAAAAATATAAGAAAAAACTATGTTTATGTTTAACATATTAATTTGCATTGTTTTTAACAGTATGTATGGTAAAAACCAAATGTTGAGATTGAAAATTAATTGAACAAATTAGCATAGGGTTGCGTATTTGAAAGTGTTAACACAAAAGACTTAAGACACGAACTTGAACTTGCTAAACTGCAGCGAAGCTTGAAATTTATATGCGAATTATTGAGCCAACAGCTGTTTTCACATTTTTTAGGCAAGATAGCCACTCACATCGTTAGCCAAAAAATGACCATCTCCAACTCGTTGCTCCCACATCAAGTTTTAACATTATCTTTCATTTTTTTTGGTGATTGTATTGAAGAGGCGGCGATTTTATGCAATTTACGCAACAGGAATTGTCAGCAGTTCCCTGTACGCGCCTCCGGCTGCCGTTTCATAAGACAGTGAATGCAGTAGGTGCACATTTGGCGTGCCTTTGGATAAAGGTGAAATTTGCTTGGCATATGAACACAGATTACAAAAAATAAAACAAAACGAAATTTAAATATAAACAATATATCTTGTTATACTCTGTCAGAGCTGCACAACAAATTTGTCATAATCTGACGAAGAGATTTCTGAATCTTCCAATTATTTGGATCAGGATGAAAATCTATATAAATATATCTTTATTTGTTGATTATATTTAAATTGTGGATTTCAAATGTTTGGAAAATTTGAATTTATGCACATAAATAAATAGGTTATATATATGTTTGCATCTCTAGCGCAATTAGATTGCCAGGGTATACAATTTTCAGCACTCTGCAGTTAGCCGTCGTTGCCTTGTTTTGCTTGGTTAGCAGTCGAGTGGGCCACACAAAGATGCTGTCAAAAGGTTCGCTCGAGCGAGCAACATGCGGCGCGGCGCACGAGATAAAATGGCAAAACAAATAAATCAAAACTACAAATAACACGTATAAGACATGTTGCACAGATAGGCAAAGACAAAAGGCAAGCCAAATATTTTGACTATGCATAGGTATGCCTCAGTTTCAATTTAATTTTCAATGGCTTTTGTTGTTGTTGCAGTTTCAACACTTGGCCAGACAACAGATAAAGAGAAAAATTCCGAATGCTTCCTTCATGTCAGCGCAGCAACCGTAAAGGTTAAGCGGCAACTTGACAAAAAGGTTAAAACGATTTAACAGACATTTGGCAGCGATGTCTGTACACCCAGATTGGACGATGCATGTAACGAACACCCGAATTGCGTCCTGGACATCGCCAGCCAGCTATTTATCTGCTTTTGTGTATGTGTGTGTGTCAGTTAGCTTGTGTGTGTGTGTGCTTCAAGCCGGAACAAATTTTTGTATTGTCACGGCCCTCGCCTAGCTACCAAATGCAAGATCCAAGCCGGGGTATATTTATTATTATTTTTATGGTTGCCTGCAAGCACCTGTTGCACTGGCCCGTGTTGACATTTTTTCTTCACGCTCTTTGCTGCAGTTGTTGGTGTTGTTGTTTGGGACAACTGATAATGATTCAGCAGCAACAGCAGCAGCAGCATCTCAGCAGTTGCAACTTCCTTATTTGCCATTGTAGTCTTTTGATATTGTTGCTTTTTACTTGTTTCTCTTTCGTTTCTTTCGACTTTCGTTCGACTGTGAATGCCCTGGCAGCCAGCCATTTATCATTTGCAATGTCTTCGTTGAAGATGATTGAATTGAATTTCTTGTTTTGCCAGCGCACTCGAATTGTGTAAACATTTTGCTGGCAAGTGCAAGTAATTAATATATGTATGTATCTTATTGAATGACTTTTAAATTGGCGTAAGGCTGCTGTAAAATGTTAAGATTGGATTTCAAATAAATATCCATTCAAAATAATATAGAAAAATATTTCAGCTTTTTATAGTTTCAGTTGATTTTCAATTTCTGCAATTGCGGAATTTAATGAAATATTATCAAATGTAAACGAATTGTATAATTAACAAAAATAAAAGCGAAATAAATTAACGTGTATTTCAATCTACTGATGCCGTTCAGAAATCCTTGACAATGACAAATTCATTTGGAGTAATTGCAAATTGAAAAACGTGCAATTGGCCAACATCGAATCGAAGCAATCAAATAAAATATATTAAAGAAGCATGCAACGAACACTTGAACTTTAACTGAATAAGTTGGACAGTTATTTATTTGGGAATTAAAAACGTTTTATTAAATTCTAATGCCAGTTGTTTGTTTAGTTTGATTATGTAATTTGTGCATTTGATGAAATGAAGAAAAAAATTAAATTTAGTTGTGAGAACGACGAAGACAAATAAGAACCCAAACCCAAACCAAAACCCAAGGCAAGCAACTAATTTAAATACAAACAGCAATTTCAGCAGCCAGTGCAGACTCCACCAGACAATGAATAAAAAACGCTTTCGCAAAAGCCGTGCCCGCTGCATTCCCCCCTCTTTCCCATCCAATGTGCTTGCATTGAATGTTTAACTCAAATTTATGTGCACATAAAATGTATTTCGATATTTTGTTGTTCAATTTTGCATTGTTATTGAAAACTAAATAGTGTTTTAGTGCAAAAACTGGATAGCTCTAGATACAAAATTGAAGTAGCTGTGAAATTAGCGAAACCATTGAAAATTATTTAATTGAATGCAAAGAGTGTCACTGGGTAAGCAGGTTGCTTGCTGCGGCTCCTCCACTTGATATTGTTGTTTGCAGTTGTGCAAATTAAAAACCATTATATGAAATTATGCAAAGTACGCAGCAAACAACAACAACAACAGCAGCAGCGTCAGCAACAACAACAACAACAACAACAGCTGCTGCATAATTGAGCTGACGGAAGTGACAACGATGCCAAAGTGAATGTCTTCAACGTTTGACTGACTGACTAACTTAGTAACTGATTTACTATGTGCATGGCACAGCTGTGCCACAGCTTTGCTTATTTGCTACAGCCCTGCGCTCAGGCTCTATTTTATGATTATCACACATACGCCCTGCGGCGCCGTTGTTTCCAGCTAGCTAATCCAAATCTTCATAAGTGACGGACTGACGTATTCACTAATTAAGTTGTCGCCTCCCACAATTCTTGTCATTTACAGAAGGCTTTATTGCATTTTATGACACATATGCCCTGCGGCACAGCTTGTTATATACTCTGCCTATGCATCTCTGTATTCATCTAAGGTAATCATCTTCTACCTATCTATATCTTGTCTATGGTGGGTGTCTTAATTATGTTCATTATGTAATCAAACTCCAGTGACTTTGTGTCCATGCTGCGCGTACGCTCGCACAATTATTTGTTTTTGTTTTTGTTTTTGCCTTTGTTATTTTTTTGGGGAGCTCGTATAATTTCCATTATCTAATATGCCATTTCGTGTGTGATTTTATTTGTTTCTCTTTTTTTTTTTGGTCATCCCACGAGCTGTGGCAATAAATATTCATAATTTTTCTAACGCGTTCGCAAAAAAATATTAATCTTTATTGTTTGGTTTATTTTAAGGCGACTCAGTGAACAAAATGAAGCGTGCGCAACTGCACTTACTGTGCTGTGGTAAGTGATTAATTAATATTATACGATTTAAAATTAATGACACACAAACATATACTACACTTTATTCAGATGAAGATCAGCTTAAGTATTATTTCGTGCATCTGTTATTAATTTATGGCTTAACAGTTAATCAGTGCTGTTCCAAAAATGAAAGTCAGTTGGGGTGTTTGATCTCCTTGAGTAGATGTCAACGAAATTTATTTATGTATTCATTTAAATTAAGAAGAATGCAAATATCGAATAATTTACTGCTCCATTCAATTATTATTATAGCTTTGATGGTTAAACAGGTAAATAAATATAAGAGACGCGGCTTACATTTCGCAACAATCCTTGACCTTGTCAACGCATCAAGTAAGATTCCCACAATCTATTAACGCTAACGGCACATTTAAATGACGCATGAGGCACAACGCACTCACGCATGCGTAGGCAGCAAATCGGCCAAAGAAAAAAGGAAAAATATAAATGTGACGCATAAGAAGAGCGGAATGCGTTTAAAAGTGTCTTTGTTTTGAGGCAGGTTTATCGTGCGTGGCGTGCTACAGAAAAACGTGATGAGCCGAGTTAAAGATATGAGTTTTGAGTTCAACTTGCTGTTAATTAATGAGGCTGCGACCAGGTGAATGCCTGGGAAATGCCTATAGGAAATGACACACACAAACAATCATTAGCCGGTGACCCAGACCCAAATGTCAAATGGATGGCAAAGATATTGCTGCTTAACTCAAGTCTCAAGTCTCAAGTCATGATCAACGTAAAACTTAACTATTGAACAATGCAAATATTTGTGTAATTTACAAGTGTGTCCAGGCCCCCATTTGACGCATGACTGTGGCCACCTGGCGTATACCTAATGGCTGGTCATGCGATTCGCTTTTTTATATGTATTTTTTTTTTTGGGCGTTTCAATCAAAGTGCAAAAATTATAGGCAATTGTTTAGTTATGTGGGGCAGCAACACCCTCGATAGCATCTTGAGTTACTGATTCACGGGCCATTGAATAATGATTCATATAATCACAACGATTATGCAGCAATCGAACCTTGAATCTTGCGGTAACGAATTTATTTTTTTTTGGTTTTCTTGTGGTGTCGTCTTCCAGCCAGCCGCTAGTTAAATTGTAGTTCATCAACAACTTCTCTCTTCTTCGTATTTACCTCATTAATATAATTGTTTTTATGGTTTGAAAATTTAATTATTGCGTTTGGCGGCCTGAGGTTAGTAACTCGCTTCACAATCACAATCACAATCACAATCACAGTTACTGTGACAGTCACATTGACAGTCACAGTTTTGCGTAATTCGGCAATGGATATATAAAAGTCAAGGTCTACTCAGTCTAGCACCCGGGAAGTTAATATTGATCTGATACCAAAGCTAATTTATCATTAGATCCAAAACATAAGCAAGATTATTAATGAGTTAAATGGGGAATTTGATTTATATGAAGAATACCAAGCATTTTAAAATTACTCATAGACATTAAAAATGAAAAAGATAAATGCATTAAGAACATTGTTCATCGCTAATGAGCTATGAAATTTTTTGAATTAAGCTGGCACTAAGTAAAACCAATTTATAAACTCTTGAAAAAGATGTACCTTATGCAGGGTTAAGAAGGTTTTGGAATTTATACTTGTTCCGCACTATAATAACTATTAATCATAATAGCGAAAAAGTGACAATACAGCTTTTAAATTGTGCTTTTATTATTATTATAAAATATATTTTTATAATTCCATCCGCAGCTCTTTTCTTGCTGGCATATGTGAACCAAACCAGTGCAGAAACTAAGGTAGGCGCAGCATTATCTGGAATCTGTTGTTGTTACTCATAATTAACCCACCTTTAGCAAACTCCGGCACGTGTTCTGGCCAAACAAACGGGCGCCACACAATTCGAGGAGGAGCGCTACGAGACGCATAAGAACTGCAACGAGCACAAGCATCATCTGAAGAAGAGGGCCTCGGACGAGGATGTGGACTATGAGGTTTACCAGGGCGTAGTCGGTCGTCCGGGCATTGACTTCCCCATCTATCCACGCATTCCAAAGACCACATTCAGTTGTCGCTCCTATGGCAATGGCTACTTTGCAGACATGGAAACCGATTGTCAGGTGGGTGACAGATAAGTTAATTTCAAAATGAGTGTATCTAATTAATAAAATTATATTTATTATATTTTTGCAGGTATTTCACATATGCGAGGAGGGTCGCAAGATATCGTTCCTCTGTCCCAATGGCACCATATTCCACCAGAGTGAGCTCACCTGCGACTGGTGGTTCAAGGTCAACTGCCTTGGCTCCTCGGGCTACTACGCCGAGAGCTCTGAGATCCTGAGCAAACAGCGGGTTCATCGGGTGCGTCCATCGGTGCCCGTGCAAGGCTTTAACATTGTCGGCGGAGGTCTGGATATTAAACCCAAGGTGAAGCCCGTTGTTGGTCAAGCACGTGAGGGTTCACGAGCCACGAGCAACAAGTCCGAGAGACGCATCGATTCCACGGAGGAGCTGCATGCATCGCTGGAGACCGTTGACTTCGATGATGTGTCTGGGGAGAAGCAACGCAAGGTGCTGCCCAGCATTGATAACAATAGCAATGATCACGAGCACGAAACACAGGTCACGGCGGAGAGTTCATCATTTGTTAGCGGTGCGGGCAAGCGACGCTCTGGCAGCATCATTAATAGTAACAATCACAGCAACGGTATCAAAGTCAATGCCAATCCCAACAGCAATGATGATTTGAGCATATTGAAGCCAGTACGTGGTCGCAGCAGTTCCTCCTCGCAGGATCGCGGCACCCAGCTGCGTGGTGAGTCCAGGGAACGGGCACGCAATGGTCACCGTGGACAGCAGCGCTACAAGGAGCTGGACAGCGAGGAGCAGCCGCATAGCAAGGAGCATAGCAAGGAAAAGCTCAAGGACAAGCCCGAGTTCTTCGAAGCACACTCGACACGGTCCGCGCAGAGCACAACGCCCTATTACATCCCCAGTAGTTATTCAACAGCGCGCCGCTTGGAGCCTAGCAAAACCACGCCGTTCTACACACCCACGGTGCCCAGCGTACCCAAGTCCAAGTCCACCGAAGGCAAACTGAACTATATTAAGGGCGGTCATGCTGCAACCACTCCCAATCCGAATCGTTTTGGCAGTCCTGCGATTTCAGGTCTGTTTCTTGAATCCTCCGTGGCGCCCAAGATCGCGAAGCCCACAGTTAGCGCCAATCTGGAGCTGGAGAGCACATACAGACCCCTAATAATAGGGATGCGACATCATTATGACATTGCCAGTTCCGGAGAGCTGAAGCCATCGAAGAAGTTGAGTGAAAGTCGCGATTATTTGCCTACAACGCCAGCGTCTACAGCGACCAGCAATGGACCCACCTATCTACCAAAAATTGGTGCTGCTGTGCCCAGATCGAGTGCAGCTTCAGCTGGTGAAGATTTGCTGCTGTTTGCGCCCAATCCCGTTAAGGAGGAGTCTGTTTATCGCAATGTGCAGGATATGCTGAAGACTGTTAATTTGCTCAAGGATAAGTTTGAGGATGTTGAGCTGAATGGACAATCAACGACAAATACACGTGCTGGACTTGAGATACCACCGTCATCTGGGCCAGATGCACTTGTCTCGCTGGCCAAATACTTTGCGCAGGAGACCAATGAGTCTGGCAATTCACTCGCTAAGACAGATAAATCGGGCGTCCACACAAAGCTATCCGTAAAGGCACCAACGTCCACGGCCAAGCCCTCCGATACGGCAGCGACACTGACCACCTCCGACACGCCACCCAGCATCAGTGAGCAGGCGGATGACATCAAGCAGAGCCTACTCAGCGCCAAGACGGTACAGAAGTACAGCAATCTCTTTGGCTTAAAGGCAGCCAAGGGCCGTGGCCAGACTGAGGGTCAGGCGAACATTAGCGCCGGATTAGTTCCACTAAATGAGACACAGGCGCCGGTCAAGTCAACAGATTATCAACCCTTTCCACAAATTGGCAGCACGGGCTCCACATTAGGCGTCTTGGCTGAGAAGCCCGAGTCGCGGAAGATTGCACAAATCTTCTCGAATGCATTGACCAGCTATCTGGATAATCCCAACAGCTTTCGGGCTGAGCTGGCGTCACGTGCGCGACCCACAGAGCCTCCAAATTTTAAGGTAGTGACCACAACGGATCCTTCGCTGTTTAGTGATGGCACCGCCAAGTATTATTTACCCACAAAGCCAGCACCGGAAGCAACGACGCCTCAAAGCATTGCTGTGGAAATCAATCATAAATTTGATTCAACGCCTGCACCGGACTACTCCACCACCACGGAACTATATGAACTGAGCACGAGCCGTGCACAGGATTCCGAGTTAGAGTTCTCCGCGGAGCTGTCGCCGCCCAGTGCCGATTCCGGCGAGGGCGATCAGTTTTTGCAGCAGCAGGAAACGCAATCTTTCGTCAAGTCACGCAACGATCTGCTGCAGGAGGCGCGTCCCCAAAAGCTGATCACAACACACAAGCCCACTGAGCATCCTTGGTCACTGAAATCGCAAACGGATTTCCTCGATCCGCTAACTATCAACGATGCACTGATGAAGGAGCAGCGCACGACAACAACCACAGCGCCTTTCACCTATCTTCCCAGATCGACGACTTCGTCACCAGCGCGCTATGAATGGGATGACATATTCCGTAGCTATGACATTCCACGCGATGCTCTGCCCTCCAGCACCGGACTGCAGCGTATTGCCAACAAGCTATTTGGTGGACTCAACGAGCAGGAGGCGGTGCATCTACGCAATGTGATGGCCAAGGCGGAGCATGATCGTCAGGTGCTGAGTCTGCTGCTGCTGCTCATTCAAACCTGCGATGATCACAATGGCAAGGCGCTGGAACGCTCACGGAAGCATCTGCTAAACGCGCTGATCGACATCGACAGCAAGTTGCCCGCCAGGCAGAAGCAACGACTGGCAACGACAACGTCACGTGTGCCGGTGACCACATTCCGACGCAATGGCAATGCGGATTACTATACGAGCACAACGACGCCACCGGCTGGCTACACGACCACAGAGCTGCCGCTGTCTGCCATCACCACCAGCACAACGGCGCCGGGCAGCTATGAGGAGACAACGAAATTCGAGATACATGTCGAGGACGTGGACGATGTGGACTTGGCGCTGACAACGCCAGCAGCGACGCCGGCATCGCTGCAGCAGCAGCCGGAGGTGAATTCCGATCGTCGTGCACTGGAGCTACTCAAGTCATTATATTCGCTGGCATCGAAGTTTAGCAGCAGGCGATAGACGGTTGCCGATTCCTATTATGGCAACGAGTTTTGCCAGGCGCTGCGAAAGAGTGTGCGAGTAAATGCTTAACTTTTAGTCAACTCTATTACTCCCTTCCCCACTTGCCCACTTCCTTCTTCACGCCTTTCCTCTCTTCGTCCTGTGCCCTTACACCACACGAAACCGAGCATTTTAGCTAAATTTTGACTTAACTTTATTTTGAATACGCAATTTTTGGAGTTCGCTTCTTCTTGTTAATGCAATTTCCGCATTTAGTTTGTAAATATGAAAAAGTTCGAAAACAAAATACTCGATAAATACTTGAATAATACTCGTTTAACAAACTACTCAAGACATTTTGCGAGTTTTATGAAATTAGTTTCTTTTAGTTGTAAATACAAATTACGAGTATTTGCCACGACCAACCCCGAAATTAAACATGAACAAACTATA
Source organism: Drosophila cognata (assembly GCA_035041535.1). Lineage (NCBI taxonomy): Eukaryota > Metazoa > Arthropoda > Insecta > Diptera > Drosophilidae > Drosophila > Drosophila cognata. The sequence continues at coordinate 106,547 of JAWNLC010000238.1, forward strand.
TGCCCATATACATTTGTATGTCTTTATGTCTTGCTCTTTTTTGTAAATATTTATTTAACGTTAATAAAGTACATATAAAAAATAAATAAAAACAAAAAAAAAAAAAAAATCAAACGGCTTTTATTATTTATTTGAGATGAGCTGAATAAAATAAAAAAGAAAGAAACAAATATTTAGTAATTTACAATAGCACAAAGTTTTTAAGAATACAAATTTTGAGTTTTTCTGTTTATTCACAATTCATTTCAAATTAAAGTTTAGTTTATTATCAATATTTATTTTGAGAACTAAACACGTACTGAATAATCCAAGATGAGGACTTGAAGAGAAAAAAGTATGAAATCAAAACATTTATTTAAATATGTCGCGTAATCATTTATTTATAATTGAGGGAATTCCCATATTTTTCTCATCATTTATTTTATATGTTCGATAAGTTATGAAAATTTTTAACTTACATATTCTAGATAAATATATACAGTTTGAGGTTAGCTTAGCCTAGAAAAGAAACCAAAAAGGTTTACGCATAATGAACGCGCATAAAAAGATTATCCATCAAACCATAGTAAAATAGCCATTTACAATAAATCAGCAGGCATTGCCCAAACATTAAATAACTCAACTTGGATAATCGAAAAGCTCCACACAAATTCGATTGTCAGGTTTGTGGTTCTAACCACTCGCAGATGCAGCTAGTCGGCAGACCAGGAAAGGTCAAAAATAACAAAAACACATAAAGCGCTCATGTAATCGGACACAAATTTAAATATTTTTGTCATTTTGTGTGTTGAAAAAAAAAAAAAAATATTCGAACGTTATTGTCGATGCCTCAAGGGCGCAACGAAATCAGATTCAATTGCATTGCACTTGAAATGCAAAATATATCTAATTAAATAACGTATACGTAACAAAGCGAAATATTACATATACTTACGGGTATACAAACATATCTGATAACCTGGCAACAATGGCACACACAGCACAGTGTCATAAATCTGCTAAAGCGCAAGCACGAAAATAAACTGACGGACTGTCAAACTGACGAACTGTCGAGCCACATAAACATAAATTTCGTAAAGATGCAGCCGCGGCTCCCAGCTCAGAACATCATCTATAAATGCCTCCCGCCAATCGGTGTTCGACTGCAGTTTGTTCTGACGAGTGGTGCAGTTCACAGGCAAAACAGGCTTAAGGATAACAAATACAAATACAAATACAAATAGAGCAGAGATCACTTTGCCATGCTGGTACAACGCTACGCCACCGTATTGGCAGGTGAGTTAACCAAACGCGACTGTAGCTCAGGGTCGGTTTGGCATCTGGGAGACCCAGCACGTAACTCAACAGTGACCGACCCGCCTCATCATTATTAGCACTTCCTTTGGAGCCCACTGTTCTTGTTGTTGTTGTTGTTGTTATTGTTATGGGCGTCTGTCTGTCTAAGTTTTTGCTGCCTTGCATATTTACGAGGCATGCGTCTTGTTTTTGGCCGAAAGCAAACAAGCAATCGCAATTCTTGGCAGCCAATTGATGTTGCAGTGCGTTATTGTTGCACAGTGGCGCGAAAAATAAACATTTTGTTGCAAATAGAATTTGTTATTTTTCAAATAATATTTAATATGAATTCTTTCGGTTAATCAATTCGAATATGTTAACTGAATTTAATTTTCAAAAATGACCCACCATGTGAAGAACACATTCATACAATAATCTCCGCTTGCACCACTGTGCCAGACACCTGAGTAGGAAACTGATAAATAAAGATCGCAATGTGGAGCCGTCCGCGTTTGCTATCAGTGCCAAGAATCGCAACTTGCAACGTACTTGGCCCTAAAATGGACATTTGCCCGCCTCGGAATTGAAGCTGCGGCTCAGTTGTTTTCAATTTGTTGCGTCGACTGGTTCGATTCTCGGAGCAAACGCCAAATCTCATCGAGAATTTTGCACAATTAGAAAGCTTTAATGTTGAATCATCCACTTCTTGCAGTTCTACTGCTGCTCTGGAGCGGATGTTTCGCCCAAGTGCAAGTGCAGGTGAGTTGATGACCATAACGATTCATGCGAATTCCAATTGAAATCTCTCTGCACAGGCTCAAAGTGGTTACAACTATGTGCGTCCGGAGCTGGCCACCACAGGAGGCGGTGGCGCTGTAGCAGCTCGTCTGCAACCTGGGCCCTATCCCACAGGCTCAGCTCTGCCCCTGACAGCTGCGCCTGCGACAGCCTACGGCGCTGGCCTGTTTCCATCGCCAGCTGTGGGCTATACGCCAAGTGGACAGGCAACGACTGCATTTGGCGCTCCAGCCTCTGTATTGAGCAGTGCCTCCAATCTGCCCAGACGACCAACCGGCACCGGCTTGCAGGGAGCATCTAATGCGGCTCGTAGCGGTCCCTATGGTCCACAGCAGCAACAGTACGGCAATACAGCGGGAGCACGTGCATCCCCTACTTCTGATGATTACAACGATGGCGCCGATGGTGACTATTCGGCCATACCCGGCGTTGCTGGCGTGGATTATCCCATTTATGCCCAAGTGCCGCGCACCAATTTCGATTGCACTCAGCAGGCACTTCCTGGCTACTATGCGGACATTGAAGCTCAATGCCAGGTCTTTCACATATGCGCACTGAATCGCACCTATTCCTTCCTGTGTCCCAATGGCACCGTCTTCAGCCAGGAGACGCTCGTCTGTGTGTGGTGGAATCAGTATGACTGCGTTTCGGCACCCAGTCTATATGCGAATAATGCCTACATCTATGACTATACCGTCGGTAGCTCCAGCTCCAGCGGCACCTCCAACGTGAATGCCTATCGTGGTGGTGCACAGCCTGTGAGTACAGCATATGGAGCAGTTGCTCAGTCCGCAGCCGTGGGCGGCACTCTGCGTGCCACTGGCGCACCTCAGCTGACAGGCTATAATGCTCAACGTGGCGCGTTTGCCACGCCTTCACCGACGCCGACCCAAACGCAATCTATTTATGGCCAAGGCACCATCATTCGACCCGGTGGCGTCTCTGGCAGTGTGGTTGCTCCGGGTGCGAATAGGATTGCGCCAGCTGCAGCTGCTGCTGGTTTGGCAGCCACCGCATCGGGCATCTTGCCGGATAATGCTATTGGTAGCTTCGCTCAGCCTGTCGTTGGAGTTGGCAATCGAGAGTATCTGCCGCCGAACAGCGCTGGGCAACGCCAACAACGCACTCAAGCATAGAATCTAATGAATCCAAGCATCTGTACCCGGTTATATGGCAGTAGACTCAAATGTCCCTCGGCTTAGCATAAATAGTATTTACATCCACACACACACACACACATACACACACACACTTAGGAGCTCCTTACACCATCTTATGTAGTTAAACTTAAATTCATATGTATTCAATTCTTATACTATATAATAAATTGCATTTGTTTAAAAAGTTCTTATTTTTTTCTGGGTCTTTATATTTACTCTTATTTTTATTTGAACTATCAAACGAAAAATCAATCGAAAATTTAGTTGAGTCTGTGTGACATACGTTTGAAAGCGTATTTAATTCGCGATAATTAGAAGGCAGTTATTTTTCTTTGCTGTAATATATACAATTATCAGTAGCCTACATCACGAATGGATCTTTTTTTAACTTAATGATTAGAAACAACAAAATTATTGTTTCCGCTACATGATTACACGACAACAATAATTTAAAATTGCTTATTTCAGTGCTTACTGAGTTCACTAAGAAAATCTAACTGCAGCATCTTGTTGGACAAGCTTCGTTTTGTTGCAGCACTCTTTAGCAATTTCCCATAGTGCTGCTTGAAATCTGATCGTAAATACATTTGCCTGCCACGCTTGAGCTTGGGTTCGCCCGTCTTGGGCATGGGTATCGTGGGATTGAAAGCCATCTGAGTGCTGTCGTACTGTGCAAAGAGCTCATGCGCATTGCTGTCGATACAAAATAAATTGTTTATGTATATGCTGGATACAAGTACCAGTATTAAATGGAAATTCGTGTTGCTTACAGTTTGCCAATGTCTGTGGGAAGTGCCCCCTCGCCCGAGGCAGGCACTCCGTTAGCTATATGCGCTGACATGCGACGCACTGTCGGGTGATAGTGACGCGCCAGCAGGGAGAGCTCATAGAGCGATGTACTCGCCGCATTGCAGAACTCGGGATCATCCAGTTCGGGCTCATAGCGACCGGAGCCAATTGTGGTATCCGTGTCGAGGAGCGCATCCAGCACCGAGGTCAACTGGAATGTCTGCTTGATTGTTCCCAGCGTGGCCAGAGTGCCATGGTGCAGTAGATGCAGACTGCCCATCAGGAGACGCTTTACAAATGCCATCAGACGCTGCTGGCTCATGTTGCGCCGCCGCTTGACCAGCACCTCATCAAGTGTGCGCAGTATAATGGAAAAATCCTCGTGATTCTTGCCCGCCTGCACGACGAGCATGTTGCGATAGAAGTGCTTATAGAAGCGTATGGGATCTATGTTCAAGACTTCACCCTGGCCAGAGAGGATAACGAATATTGTCTGGATGCAGTGAAGCTGCTCGCGATATCCCAAATCCTGCTCCTCGAGTATGCGATTCAGAACATCAATAAGATCCGCAAAGAACTCCAGATTAATGACATGAGCGAATCTGTTAAAAGAAATATGAGTTGGCTGATGACACGCCTTGAGAGCCATAAACTTACTCCGCCAGACCCTCAAGGATCGCACTGAGCACCCGCGATGTGGGATCATTCTTCAGCACACGGAAATATATGGTGAAAACCATTTTGATAATTTCTGTCAGCTTGTGGTGTTGGGTCTGTTTGTTCTCCTCGGCCCGCGTCTCCTCCAGCTCCCGGTTCACCTCGGTAAGTTTCTTGCGACGCTTGCGCTCCTTCTTCGACAAACTAAGCAAACGCTGGCGATGCGATTCCAATTTCTTTTGCTTCAGTTCGTTCTCCTTTTCCGCATCCAGATTGACATGCTTGATCTTCAGGCCCATCATGCAAGTGATGCACTCGACATTCACATTGTTCTTGTTCGTCTTAATCAGATGATTGATTCGACGCACTATAAATAGCGTCATGTCCAGCTTCTTATCATTGCTAAAGACCGAACGGAAACATTGATTGACCATGACGCGCATCTTGCCATAGTTGCAGTTGAGCATGTAGACCAAAAGCTGAGCAATGTTTTGAACGTAATTGAAGTACGGATGGGCCATCAGCAGATCGCACATGCACTGCACCGCCACGCTGGCCATTTTGATGGTTTGTGGCGTCTTTTGGCCACCACGTTTGTTCACCTGCCCCGTCAGATTTTCCAATTTCTGCAGAAACTTCTTAAACTGCTGCAGGAGCGCATTTTCAAAAGTCACACGATCCAGGGTGGCTTTGCGCACCGTTTGCATCTTCGTATCCACCTGGCCCACACGATATTCGGGCAGAATATCATTGAAGATATTCGTGACTGAAATAATGGCTAGTTTGCGTACAGCGAACATATTGGGCACACCCGTCGCTGAATTAATCTCGTCCATTAGCTCGTAGAGTGCGTTAAGGTTGCGCATTTTGTCCTCCGGTTTCTCCAGAATACCGGAACAAATGATGCCAATGCGATATTTTTGGCGTTCGATTTCCTGCAACCTTGCAATTAGCAAATCTGTGGTGGTTATGAACTTCTGCTTGGGTGCAGGCCCTTTATCATTGACCACATCATCATCGCTGTCCTCAAAGACATCAGCATCGCTTGCTGACTCCGCCTCATCACCATCATCTTCCGCTTCCTCCGCCTCGTCTTCCGCCTTGTGCTTGGGCTTGGGCACATAGTCGACCTCTGTTGTACGCGTTATAATCTCACCATCGCGTGACTTAATCGGCAGCAGGTTGACCTTAATCTTTTGCGCCGCCTGCTCTTTTTTGCTGGCCGTTGCGTAGGCCATTTCCAGACCCACCGACTGCTGCTGCTGATCATCCACGGGAGCAGCTTTTGCTTTGCGCTTGCGTTTGTTTGCATGCAACAGCGCCAAATCATCACCGTCCAACATATCCGCCACATTGTCCAGCAGCAGATCGCCGCCAAGATCATCGTCCCCATCCTCATCCGCATCCAGGCCTCTCTGCAGCCCGAGGGACTCGCGTTTGTTGTGTTTCTTACGCTGTGCAAGGTTGTCCCGCTTGTGCGCCTTTTGTGAGAAGATGTTTTGGCCCTTATCCCGCTTGGAGCTCAATTGCTCGCGTTTTTGTTTGTTCTTTTGTTGTTGCTGCTTGCTCAGCGGCGTTTTCTTCGACTTCAAGTGCGCAGCACGCTTCACCGAGCTGATTTTTACCTTTTTCTGCAAGTGTGGAATGTAAACTGGGTGTGAAACAATGTTGAATGATTTATTTATTACTCACCGTGCCCATTTTATTTAATTTAATATAATTACAGAATGTATTTAACTAAACGTCGGCTAGCAATTTTAACACGTTCGAGCACATGGCTGTCCAGGCAGCCAATAGAGGTGGCACACAGGTGGCGATAGTATCGATAGGAGGAATATCGGATTGCCTCCATTATTGATAACATAGCGCCTTTTGTTGCTGTTACAGTTCAGTGTCAGCGTTGTTTGCTTATTTTTCGCTTTGATTATTATTTGTTACAATGTCCGACGATGAGGATGATTACATGTCTGACAAATTTTTGTCGGGGTAAGTCATATTGTCATAAGCTGTTACCGTGCTACGATTATTAATATATAAACTATCAACAGTTTGCAGGAAGTGCGTCCCAGCTTGTTAAACAATCGCGCCAAGAAACGTGAAATCGAGTTGCAAACAAAGCAAGAGCAAAATAATAAACGACAACGAGAAGCGGCCAATGCTGTGTCCATAGACAACACACGCCTGCAGGAGTCGCTCAACAAACCACTGGCTGCTGACAACAAAGGTTTTCAGCTATTGGCCAAAATGGGCTACAAGGCCGGCAGTGGGCTGGGCAAACAGGCGAATGCTCGTCTGGAACCCATCGGAATAAGCATCAAGAAAGATCGTGGTGGTCTGGGCCGGGAGGCTGCCATTGCCGAGCTTGCAGCCAAGCGGCAAGAACTGAGGCGTGAGCATATTCTACGCAAGGCGGGCGTAGAATCCGGTGAAGAGATCAGTACGGAGGCATATCGCAGAAGAGCCACACAAAAGGCGGAGGAACGCAAGCTGAACTATGACATTAAACGTTGCCAGCAAACGTGCGAATCGCTGGACTTGGCAGCCGGTGTTCCTGAGCCAGATCTTGAATTCTTCTGGCCCCCCAAACCTGTAGAGGGCGAATCGCTGGACTTGGCAGCCGGTGTTCCTGAGCCAGATCTTGAATTCTTCTGGCCCCCCAAACCTGTAGAGGCCAGTGAAGAGGCAGACAGCGAGGAAGAGGAAGCGTCGCAGCAAGACGACGAGCAGGAAGAGCAGTACAGTCCTAGCGAGCAGCTGGAACTGCTGATAAGCTATATGCGCATTGCGTATACATTTTGCTATTGGTGTGGCACACACTACGAAGGCGTCAAGGATTTGGAGCGTAATTGTCCCGGTTTGACGCGGGACGAGCACTAATTATAGATTTAGACTCATTATTTAGGTGTTAGTTTCACAAAATACGTGCACATTTATGTATATTACAATAAAAAGTCGCCAAAAAACAGTTATGTATAGCGGTGTACTAGGATTGATTCGGAATTGAGGCATCACAATTGAGGCTACACGCGACCCTCTAACTTCTGTATAAGATCGTGCGTCCGCTCAATCACGCTGTATATGAAGGGCCGCTCCATGGGGTCGATGCGCAGCATATACTTAATAAGATCGTGCATATCCTGCGAAAGGCATAAAATATGTATAGTTACTTATTAATATCTTCTTAGGATCGTATAATTTGAATATCATATAGGCCGTATTTGAACTTTGATCTTAACCTCTGTATAAATTGAATCCTCTGGAATGTTGATATTGCCGCTGAGCACGGCCAAAGCCACGCTATCGCCACGCTCGTAGATGGGATCGAAGGGACTGTTAAAGTAGCACATGGCATAAAGCACGCAGCCAAGACTCTGTGTGACGAAAGAAAGTGAAAGAGTTGAGTATGAAAATATGTTTCTCAATTACTATTCACCCAAATATCGGTGCGCTCGTCTATGGTGCAGTATGTTTTGACGGTGAACAATTCGGGTGCCCGATAAACAATTGAGCTGCGTTCTTCGGCCTCGTCTTGGAGTCGCTGGGCGTCCGATTGTCCGCAGATTTGCAGGCGTGCCTCCGTCATCGAGCCTAGATCCAAAATGATCGGCTCGAAGGAGTCAGACAAACATATGTTGGCAGTTCTCAAATCACGATGCGCCAAGGGCACTGGCTTCACCTCATGGATGGCTAGCAGACCCTCACAGATGCCCAGAAATATTTGCAATATCTGCGCCTCAGGCATATGATCCTGTTTGCGGGCGCGCAGCTGCAGGTGATCCCACAGGGAACCATGCTTGTAGTAAGGCAGCACAATGAACAACGTGCTCGTTGTATTTATCACAATGTCCGCCTGGCCAATCAGCTCATAGTCCACCACGCTAATCACATGCTCCGAATCGATTTTGCGACAATTTTCGATTTCACGCAGGGCGATATTCTGATCCTCGATGCTGTGGCAAGTGATGCGCTTTATCGCGTAGCAGCGCCGCGTTGCCGCATTCTCCGCCAGGTCAATCAGACTGAAGCCCCTACGAACAGATAGTGAGAGATAAGATTGTAATATCTGTGTAACTGGAATATGGGGCATAACCATAGTTGATAGAGCACATGGGATATACAGATTGGGGTGCAATTAATGATAAGGCTGACATAACGTAGCGTAATTAAAATTATAATAAAAGTAGTCACTGCGAAATTATGATTTAACTAACACTACGATCGTCATTCACATCGTCGTCTTTAAACATAAATTTAAAAAAAACAACATTAAATAGTTACAAAACTATTTAAAATTAAATCAATTTGCATCAGAATTAAACTCGAACTTCAACTGTGTGCCACCTTAGAAGTTGGTACAGAATATCTGCCAGTCAAACATTCTCTCTTGTCTATTAAATATTGAAGGGGGTAACTAATAGTCGAGCTCTCATTTAATTGTTTTTATTTTTTCCTTTTATATTTACCCTTGTGCGAGTCGCTCGCGTACTGTGTAGCGGGAGCCATTGATGTTGAGTCTTTCTTTGCTGCAGAAGCAGCCACGTTTCACAATAAGCGTCCATCCAATGCTGTGCATTTTGTACTTTCTCTAATTAATAACTAATTTCAAAAACGCACAAAACTCCGAGCCCAACAAACCTAACTAAAAAACAACAACAACACTTATTTTGTGTCGCGATGAACAGCTGTTGGCAAAGACGGGGTCGTTATTCGCCACACATGCAGCATGTTGTCTTGGCGTTGCCACCTGCCGCAATAGAGCATACTGAGTGTGTTTAACTTATTTTAAAACGCTTTGTTTTTTAATTCGATAAATGACAATAACACCGGACGATGCTTGGCAGGACCTTATAGGTATCAGCGCCGATCCGCCAGACATGCGCGACAAATGCGATCAGTGCAAGTAAGTAAATCACGCGGCATAAGTTGCCATATAATTGTATGGTATTTGTTTTTGTTTCAGACGCCCCGCAGTTGTTTGCTGGTGTTGTGCGCTGCCCCAGCCTCCTGTTGCGATTGCTTCGCAAATTGTGATACTGCAACATCCCGCCGAGGAGAAGCGGTCGCTGCGTACCGCACTTATGCTGCAGTTGGGACTGCAGCCGGGCAAATGTGTTGTCTACAAGGGCAAGCGTTTCCCCAACACCCGCCACTCAGCCGATTTGCAGCGTGTGCTCGACTCGCCGCGGACACTGCTGCTGTATCCCAGCAAGGATTCGGTGCCATTAGAGGAGATCGATCGTAGTGCAGGACCTTATACGTTGGTGCTCATTGACGGCACTTGGCCGCAGGCGAAGGCCATCTATGCTAGCAGTCCGTCACTGCATCGCCTGCGTCAGGTGAAACTCATTGCGGTAGGCATAAGCGATTATATTATACGTACGCAGCCGACGGAGGGCTGCTTGAGCACACTGGAGACGGCGGCGCAATGCTTAGCGGTTCTCGAATCCCAGCCAGAGCTGCGGAAGCTGCTGGTGCGCCCGCTGCACGCGCTCTGCAAATACCAGCTGGACAATGGCGCCGTCGAGCATCAGTCCAAGGAGTTTCTGCTAAAAACCAATCAATATCAAAAACCTATTGGCAAGCGGCTCAGTCGTTTACTAAACTACAGCAATACAGTGTGTAGCAGTGGCAGTTCCCTAGAGCCTATTACCCAGAAATCTTGATAAGATATTAGTTGGTGCTTTATGCACTGCCGGTGCTGCATACATAAACATATATTTAGTGCATATTAAAAACTATTTGTAATTTTCTACGTAATGATGTAGTTATTTATATATATTTTGTTGTAATTAAACCATGGGCTTGTTTCTGGCATCTGTCAGGGCTCGGATAATGCAGCATTTGGTAATAGCATAGATTCTGATACAGGGATTCACCTCATCCTCTGCAATAATTACAATTGTAAGATAGCCAAATGAATTTATTTTCACTCGTTTCTCCACTTACTGCCCTCTTCTTCACAGTACTCAATGGAATCTCCTGTTGCTGGCCACATATATTTGCGTACCAAGTCCACATTCAGCTTGTAGTTATCTAGGATGCCAGTCTTCTCATAGAAGCAGCGTAAAAAGCACTAGGAAAATGCGTTGAGAAATATATTTATAGAATTTGTATTAGGCACAAACCATGGTGGTCCTATCAGTTTCATCCAATAGTTCGCCCGTGGCATTAAATTGCTGCAAAACAGCTAGGAATAAACATTTATATTATTAGATAAATACATTTCTCCACCAGATTGAGCTTAACTCTGCACAGAACTCACAGATTGGTGTTATAAAACTTGTATTACAGATATGCACAATCTCATCCATATCAATGTAGCCCTCTTCCCTAGGCGCTTGGGTAGTAGTCGATATGTCATCCACATCGCCATCGAAGCTATCGTAGTTTATAATGAATATATCACCATTATCCCTGGCACGGTCGCCAAACACATTGAGAATACCGAGACTAAGACTCAGCAGGATCAATAGAGCAACAGATATTTCAAACTTTGAGAACATTTCGGAAACGGTAAACAGACTTTAGTACGTAGCTGCAAATACGGAACTCTTTTTATATGAAATCTATTGCTCAATATTAAGTAAACAAATTTACGCTGCACGCAATGTACAGCTACATTATTTATCACGTGATAAGTATTTGTAAATATTATATGTGGATATGGCGTGATAGCAAATTGGTTAATATCAAAAACTATTGGACACAATGGAAATAAAGACTCGATTTAAGCTTGAATGCAATACAAAAGAATGAAATAATTTTCATTGACAAAGGTCAATTTGTGTTTAATAATATTAATATTATAATGGTCCATAGGTCCAAGGGACCAGCAAACGTGGATTAATTTTTTGTATATTGAATATTATGTCTGACATTTTTTTCCAAATTTCGCTTCTATATTTTAAAACTCAAAGGCGGTTCAATGTTCCGGCTGCAGATACTAATCGGTCAACATTTTCAGAAAAAAATAATATAGTTAAGCCCAAGAAATAACTTTAACTTTAGCAGCATAAGAAAAAATCATTAACATAAAATTTCCATTTAATCGAACAATAAATACATGCGATAGCAATATTCTCATTGAATGAATACAAAATTAATAATATTTTAATGTTTGTCAAGAGAAATCTAAGAAATTCAATGGGTGTAGTTTTTTCTATACATTTTTTGTTGTTTTTTTTGAGAAAAAAGTTAACGAAAATTAGTTAAATTAGCATAAAGTTAACTTAATAGGTGTCGGGAGCTGTAGTATAAATCGCGCAACGAGGTCAGTGCTTAGAGTGAGGATCATAATAGATAAAGTTGAATTAGTATAGCCGAAAGGATAAAATGAATAGGTATATAATTGTATAATATGTAGAATAGTTTTTGTATTTTTTTTTAAGGCCTTATAGATAATTTGTTCTTAATTTTGTAGCTTTTTGCAGTAATTTTTGATGGAATTGTTTTTGTATTAAATTACTCTATGCAGCGTCCACGTTGCATCCACACGTCAGACCTTGGCGCCCCAGGCTCGTTTCAGCAGATAGGCGCCCTTCTCGGCGATCATTACCGCCGGCGCGTGCGTATTGCCCGATGTGACCTTGGGCATGATGCTCGTATCCATCACACGCAATCCTCGTATGCCATGGACCCGCAGCTCGTGATTGACAACGGCGAGTGGATCCTGTTGCGGACCCATTTTGCAGCTGCCCGCTTGATGATTCTCCGGCCCCGTATTCTGACGCACTGCGCACTCCCAGTAGGCATCACTGCCAAAGGTATGAGTTTCACAACCCTTGACGACTGTTTTGTCCAGGCGCATGCCGTACTGCTTGAGAGGCGACATCTGCGATAGCCTGATGGCAAACTTGATGCCGTCCACAAGGGTCTTGACATCATTATCATCGGTCAGGTAGTTGGCAAAAATGCGTGGCGGATCCAGTGGATCAGACGAACGCAGTGTGATATAACCTCGTGATCTGGGATTCAGAACAGCCGGAAACATTTGTATGGCGCGTGAATTGTTTGAGAGCAGTTCACCCACTTGCCCAGTGCGAGCGCAGCTGGCCAAATAACCGCCAAAATACAACTGCAGATCAGGTAGATCCGGTCGCTGGGCAAAGCGAGTGGAGATCTTAGCTGTCACATCAGAAATGCCCGTGCCCGACATTAGGCCATCGCGGAATAACAAATACTCCATGGCTGTGGCCCAGTTAAGCGGCGCCGTGTCCGCATCGTCGATGAAGAAGTTAGTAAAGAAGGCTACGTGGTTCTGCAGATTCTTGCCGACGCCGGGCAAATTGTGTACAGGACGCACATTTACCTGTTTCAGATCATCCTTGGGACCCACACCGCTCAGCAGTAGAATCTGTGGTGAATTGACTGCGCCAGCGCTGAGCACCACCTCCTTCTTGACCATTATCTTGCGCATGCTGCCGAACTGATCGCTGACCTCAATCCCTAGCACGTTCTTCGTGTGCGGATGAATCAGCACTTTTGTGACTGTCGTATTTAGCAATATATGTAAATTGTTGCGCATGCGGGCGGGACGCAAAAACGACCTCGCTGAACTATAACGAATGCCATTACGAGCGGTCATCTGGGCAATCATGAAACCCGTGGCATTTTGTCCATTCAGATCCTGCACCGAGTAGCCCATCTCCTCGCCAGCCTTTAGTAAGGCATAAGACAGTGGTGGATTATAGGGGAACTTGCCCACGGGCAAAAGACCGCCCTTTGCATGATATTCCTTGCCTACAGCATCCAGCTCTAAGTTATCTTCGGATTTCTTGAAGAACGGCAGCACATCGTTGTAAGCCCAGCCCGGATTGCCTTCTGCAGCCCAGGCATCGTAGTCCTCACGATTGCCGCGAATGTACATCATGCCATTCATCACCGAAGTGCCGCCCAGAACTTTGCCACGTGGCCAATAGCAGCGCTGCTCCGTCGAGGAGAGACATGCCATGGGTTCAGGTTCTGTATTATAACGATAGTCAATGTCACTGCCTATGAAGTTGAGGAACATGGAGGGTATCTGAGCACCAACCGGCTCATCGCCACCTAGAAAATACAATAGTGAAAAAAAGGTATTCAAATTAGTATTATGGGGATAAACAGAAATAATTATCAGAAAACTTAAGTAAGTTGCTTTAACAACCAGCATCGCACAAACACACACTGGTAGCTCAAAATTTAAAGCTTGCCACAATGTAGAATACAAAACCGTCAAAGGCTTGACCTTTAAGAAGCAACAGCTGGAAGCTGTTCCCGAAATAGCCAATCGATGCATTGTTGTTTCGGTTAGCAATACCACAATTGTAGTCCACTAATTTTAGCATACACAAAACCACAAAGTCGTCAATAAGAAAGAGATATGCTCATTAAAAATCTATTCACAAAACGTTTGAATTTCAATCGTACATTTCTTGACATTTTCTAAACGTGATCAGTGTTTTTTTTTTAAGTTTTCAATCAGCATTCTAGAATTTCCGTTTTGGATGCGCCGACGACATTTGGTCATTTCAATGCTCATCAATTAATTAAGACAATTGAAATAAAATGCAATTGATTGCTATTTAAGCCGTGGGACTTAAAAATCTACCGCTTGCTGTCCAAGTAGTTATTTTATCATGTCATTTAGTCAGTTCGAATAATGCCAAAAGCAAACAAACTGCAATTGCCACAAATTGTGGCCAATACAACAATCACTTCAACGTACACATTGTTATACAAAAACTGAAATACCTGTATTTAGTATGCCTCAGACGCAAATACAATAAAACAAGATTCTTTCACAATTCAATCCCCAGTTTTTTTTAATGCTTACGTCGCGAAATGACAATAAAACAAGAACAATTAGCACCGAATACTTGATTGAATTTTAATATTTTAGCTTGTGTACGAATGCATTAAATTGTTTAGATTGTGCGGCTAATATGGTGTAAATAAAGCAGTATTTCAAGCAAGTACACATTAGACTACGTTAACATAAATAATTAAATATAATTTATAAAACAATATTTTCCCAAAACAAAAAACTTAATAACCATCATAAATGAAATAAACAAATATTTGCCAGTCAAATAGTCTTAGATCATTAGCTTGCGTATTATCTCATGCGACAATGCAAATAAAAACAATAAATGAGATGATATATTTAATGTTTAATAATATATAAAACACTTCACCTAAGTGGTATTTATAAAACACGAAAGAGTTGTGAGACAGACTTAGAGTCAGTCAAAGAGTCTTAGAAGATTAGTTTGCGTAGGTATTAATTGAATCTCATGCGACAATGCAAATAAAAATAATAAATGAGATGATGCATATGAAAACCTTAGCAGACAGACTTATTGATAATGAAAAGGTACAAAATTGATTTAACCCAAATATCCAAATACCTAATGAAACACATTTGACCTCTGCGAGAAATACATCCGCTTGCTGATGCACAACATTTGCAGATTGCCGACATTGACGGTGAATAATTAACCAACAAACGAAACGACTAATTTATTGTCTCTAGTCAGAATATGAGTTTACAATGTGTCAACCAGGGGATTATATAAATTATATGTGCAATCAAGTAGAATCGACACAAGATCCACGAAGATATGCTTAACGACAAGCACTTAAGATGCACTCAAGATAATATCGTTTTTCCAACGAAGTAATTGCAATAAATGCCCACTTGCAATTGCACTTTGAGAGTTGTTGGCACATTAACACCAACTAAAATTAGTTAGAAACACATCTATCATCTATATTTCGCTTGTTTGTTTGTTTTGGCAATTAATATAATTAGTGACAAGGTATAGTAATTGTTGCAACGTAATAAATAATTAAAAAGGCTTCAAAGCGACACTAACCCTAAAAGCAACTCAAGCAAGCCAAGTGCCAAGTACGCCAGCTGATAAGCCAATGCTAACGGACGGTTTCAAGGTTGAGAAATTAAGATTAATTATCTTGCCAAATCGTAGAGTTGCTCTGAGAAATGAGCGCTTGTGGGCTACTGCTAAATTAGCATCCTTATCACTCTGAGGCCTTTTCATATTACTGCCTGGTAACGCATCAATTTACATCAATATATGTATTTATATTTTAATTTATTTATATAATTAAACATATTTTAAGTTCTCTTGATTTAATGTTAACTGGATGCAGTTAAATATGTATTTATTTTGTAATTACTTTATTCGCCTGTTCTTGTTAATAAAAAATAAAATGCCTTAATATATTTTTGAAACCCGTCCCAGAATATGTAAATGCCTTGACATTCGCTGACTAAGTGAAGCAGTGAGATTAGGCACAAAATAATTGTGTATAATAATTATAATGTGCTAAACGTTTTTATCAGCCTTTAACCAAAGTGAATGCCCTGCATTAAAAACAATCAACATGTCCAGTGAGCTCCCCTCCTTCTCGCACGCTTTTATTATGCGCATTTTAATTCATTAATACAAAATGTGTTAAATGATACAAACAATTGCCAATTGTTAAGTGCAAAAAATCAGTGAAGCGACTAATAAATAACTTTTCAGCTGGACACCAAGACCAAGTTGCATATATGCCTATAAGCAATGAACTACATGTGTATATGTATTTATAGCAGAGTAATTTGCATAGAAGCAAATTACTGGCAGAGTGAAAAGCAATGTGTAGCTTAAGAGAGGGGGGAGATGGGTGGTAGCTCGTTTACTTTACATAATGCTCAAGGCAGTTGCGGTTGCTTCTTTGCCACATTGTTTTTAGTGTTGCATGTTGTTGCTATTGTTAAGTGTTGCTCAAGTTGCTCATTAGTGTTGTTGTCTTTGTTTATTATTGGTGTGTGGCTGTTGCGGTTAAGCTTCAATTACTTCAAAATAAATGCAACATAACGCGTGTCTAATTGCCCACAGCGCCCCCATCTGACAAAATAGTAACTGGATCGTATGTATATATACATGCGACTGGCAACATGTTGCTGTTTGTTTAGCAGCTGTCAAAATGAATTGTTTATTACTTACCGGCTTCAACGAGCAACACTTTCCATTGAGGCACCTCGGAGAGACGCGAGGCAACCACAGAGCCCGCTGAGCCGCCGCCAATGACAATGAAATCGTACTCATAATCCGGCTCCGAACGAAACTGCACAATAATATAATAAAGTTAGTGTAATCAATTTTGCCACCATCAACAACTGAGCTCACCCTTGAGCTGGCTCGTCCGCAGGGATCCTCCAGATCGCATTGGGATCGTATGAATACCTCGAGTAGACCCATAAACAGCATAAATGCGCTTCCGCCGCATGTGGAGGCAAGTGTGGGGCCGGTGGGCACGCCTACCAAACAATCACAGGCCGATGTGCTGGTGGACATGTTGTTTCAATCACTGTGAATGACATTTAAAATGAATATAATTAGAAAACAGATTTTGCAGACTTCAAGCAACAAAAGATTTAGGCAACGAACTTGAATCATTGTGTTTAATTATTGATATTTTTATTGGCAAATTATTATTAATGATCACATTTTAATAAATTTTACACTTAAATTTGACCTTGCAACTGCAATTCACTACAAAAAATCCATGATGCCAAAGCCCGATTTATTTAAGCACTCAATAAAACAATGCTTTGGCTGCCGTCGCTAAAGAGGCGTAGATTGTACACGCGAAATGTCCATAAAACGAAACAGAAACCCAAACAATTTTTGGTAACTTTAGCCAAATTGCCCCCAGCACTGGTAATAACAAAAAAGGCCGAGCTGTGCATAAGACAGACAGAAGTCATAGCTCATCATTTTCGGAGGTCCAAAAGAGCTTGGCCCACTGCTTATCTGCTTTGTTGCTGGTTTTAAGCAAATTGTGCATAGTTTCACATGACCTTAGCCCAATGTAGCTGAAATGCTTGCTGTCTTTTATCTTATTTTTTCTTTTTTTGGTTTTTTGGAAATTTCAAAACGTTGTACGTTGAGATCATGCCGCCTTTGCCGCTTCTGTAGGCAATTCAATTGTTGAATAATACGAGTACTCGCTGTTTGAGACTATAATTGTGAAATAATTATGCCATTTGTTAATCCAGTTGAAATTTGGGTGCTGATCTTTGAACCAGTAGGCGAGATTGGTAGTGATGTTTGTTATTTTAGAATGAGTTGAGGGCAGTCGGGGATAATAACAAGGCTTGAGGTTTATAATTTCGTATTGTTACATATATTTCTTAAGAAATTAAATTGGTTGACTGTGATATTTATACATTTTAATATTGTGTTCACGCAGCATGAAGTGTGGCATCATGTAATTATAATTAAATTCATTTTATTTTGCAACGCGGCCCACTATTCATACGTTTGACAGATGAAGACACTTAATAGCCAAATGGAATTAGCGAAAATAACCTATTCATTAGGCGAATATCCGAAATATCTCAATTTGCTAACCGGACTTTTTTTTTACACAATTTTGGCAAACAATTACAGCGGCTTCTGCCCGAAATTAACAACACAAGTCACTTTACAAATTGTTTTTCTTTCAATTTTTGGAGATGTCTACAACGTTTTTGACCTCAATTAGACTGAGCAACTTGGTTGATTCGATACAGCAATAAAATTGCAATTTGTAAACGCAAAACCAAAACCACCAGAATCAAAAACGAAACTGAAACTAAAACAGAAACCGAACAGATTTGAGAAGTTCAAGCAATTGCTACAATTTGAGATCGCGAGATCGATTTGTTACAATGATGGTGCGCACATTTGACATTTGAAACACGATTTTGTTGCCATCTGTGTTCGGTTTTGGCCTCAGTCTCCCTCGAAGTTAGAGTTCCAAACTCAAGTCGACAACAGCAAAATTGAAGGATGCCCCGAAAGTAAAGCGAAGCCTACGAGAGCGTGAAAAATCCAAAAGAGAGGCAGTTGACCTCGCAACAAGTTTTTCCATCAAGCCAAAAAGTAAAAACAAACAAAAATCAACAACAACTACCCAGAAAACAACCAGACGAACTTCAATATGCGTGCAGAAATCGTGCATAGTTTTCCATAAAAAAATATAAATATATACACACTTAAAAGTTGCCCTGAACAACTTTTTGTCCCCAATGAGTTACTGGAAATTAAACGTGTAGTAAAATGAAAAAGGAGTGGCTTTTTGGATTTCTGCTATGTACACAAACTTAATGTTTGTTTAATTATATTAACGACTGAACATAAACTTACTTAAATTGTGATTAATTGGTATCCAAAGAAGCTGAAATATTATTGTATTATGCATTGCAGGTAGCTTAATATTGTATTAAAGACATATTTGAATCTTTATTGAAGGCCCATAATGAGGAAAAATTGAAGACATACAAATAAGTAATCGTTTTCAGCTTGTTACTCATTAAGTATCTTATGCATTGATTATGAAGATTGCAATCTTTATGCTTCACACTTCCCTGGCCCGCGTTCACAATGTTATCGGGGCCCTCCCTAATGAGCTATGTTGTATTTATATCTATATATCACCAGGGCGTCTATTGTTGTGCGCAGTGAAGCGATGCGCCTGTCGATTATGCGAGTGCCACATATCAGTTGTTGCAAGTAAGTACATTCATTGTTTTCCCACTTTGAGTATATATGGTATCTTCATTGATATGGTTGGCATTGTCTGCATTGCAGTTGCCTTTGAAGGTTTCTTTCAGTCGTCAGTCTATCAGTCAGGCAGTCAGTCAGTAGATCTATTCGGCGTGTTGGACTCGTGCTCATTGAAACGTTTCGTTGGTGTGAACAAGATAGTTATTAAATAAAGACACAACTGCAAACTGGCTTATGCCGTTGCTCACTTCCCCCTCGTTGCCTATGTTTTTGGGAGTTTTTTTTTGTTGTTGTTTGCTGGTGCTTATTAGTGTGGGAGCTGTGCATTTATTAGAATAATAATAAAATAAACTAACGGAGTTTATGCGTGCCATGACAATGGCGTTAGATTAAAGCGTGCGATTTTACGTGTGAATTGCGTAATATTGTTTGAGGCTTATGGATAGGGCTCTTGTAGGAAATATATGTCTCAGGGTCTTATTCAGACAAACTTTTACTAAATATTAAATATTCTATATCAAATTGAATTCATTGCAACATTACAATCTTTGAATACTAAAAATAAAAAATTATAATCTTTGATCTCAAGCAGCGCCCAAGAGTCGTAACCAATTTAATGGTCTGCACATTGTAATAATTAAATTCGCCAATATGACTCAACTTGGGGCCACACTATAAGCACAAACTGGTTTTACAAATCAAAACTAACTAACTGTTAATAAGAAAAAAAAGCGAAAATAAGCAGAAAAAATAAACCAACAAATTTGCAGAAAAACGGGTCATAAAGTATTTTACCATCAGTCGCGTGAAATTGGCAAGCAGATGCAAATGCATGTAAATTCAGAAAGCAAGTAATTGTAAACAAGATAAGAAGTCAAAACCAATCGTAATACCCAAATCAATCGAATTATGTTTCTGGTGTGCAAGCGCCTAAAGTGGATTTATAAATGAGCAGCAAAATCCACGACGCGGCAAGGTTAGAGCGGAGCAACTGAATGCAATGCAATAATTTCAAGTGTTGCAGTGATATTGATAAGTGAACTGCTCTACGGCTATTATGTGGCTGCAACGCCGGCGGTTGGCTATTAGAAATTGGCCAAGAAACCAAATAGTGTGGCGGCTAAAAACATAAACAACAACAAGCAACGGCTATAGCTACAACAATCAACATGCAGATACAAATGCATTCGCAATTTAAAGGAAGCAGCCGCGCAATGTATAGATAAACTTGGCCAATGTATCTCACAGCTTGTATCTGTGGCGGTGTATCTGTAGCTCTGCCTCTGTTGCTCGGATGCCGGTGCCGGTTCCATGAGTTAACTTCCTATTTTCACTTTCATGCGTCATGCGGCCGGAGCTGACTAAAGAAAAGCACTAACAACAATAAAAACAACAGCTACTAAAATGCTGTTGTTGGTTTTCTTTAATTTTTGTTTTTGTTTTTTTTTTTTTTTTTTGTATTTTTGTGTGTTTTTCTTTTGCACATTTCGCATTGTCAACGCGCTTTCAACAATGTGCGAATATTTTGATATGAGAATTTGGCAATAGCTTTGGATTATTTTGTTGCTGTCATTGGCCATCACGTAATTGCTGGTGTTTGAAGAAGGCACATTGCTTGATTAATTTTTCGCATTTTCTTACATTGGTGTATTTATCAATTTGTCAGAGTATTTGGAATGCATGTGCAAAAGCACGTACAGATGTTAAATAATGGTTAACAAACGTGTAACGTTTAACAAAATATTTTAATGTGGTGTTTAAAAATGACGATGATAATTTGCATACTCGCGGCTTTAAATTCTTTTCATTTATATTATTGTGTGCTAATTGATAAGTCTATCTACAACTAACGGGTTTTCCTATTCTATGCAAGTAAATGTGCTTAAAATAGCTGCCATTGTTTTGTAATGGTTACAGACACAGTATCGATAAAAATCTATATAAAAAACACAATAAAAAGGCTAACAAAAAACAAACCAAAAGCGAAAACATCAATTACAGGGCACGGGTTAAGTGTACAATTGTATATTTGATAATTTCTAATTATTTCCAGTTAACACAGACTCATAATTTACAATTCGTTTTTGTTGACTTTGGCAACAAACAGAAACGGAAATGCCATAAACAACACTTTCAATTTTCTTCCACTTCAAAACAGCAGCCCGAAACGTGAAGATCTGTTTTACATAATTTATTTAAATTTGTTGCTATGTTGCACGAACTACGTGATTGAATATTTGCAACATTTCGCTGCATTTGCATTTTCCCAAAAAAAAAAAAATTCAGTTGCATTTTCTTGCAGTTGCAACAACAGCGATTACAACTGCAACGCCATGTAATACCCTTGGCTGCCCAATGCACGGCCGTTGGGCTGATGCTTGCCAATTACGTTGCCACTGCCAACAAGTAACAGCAACAACAATGCGACCACAATTAAGCTTAAAGTGAAATTCTGCAATTGCTGGCGCATCATTTGAAGCCACGCTGAGATGAGCTTTGTGCCTTTGATTGATCGTTGGTTACGTGCTAAAAATGGCAAGAAAAAACAAAAACAAAAATAGCAGCAACAACAACAGCAGCAGAAGTAAATGAAACGTGTTGCTATTTTGGCCTCCAGGCGGATGCAAAAGTGGGCAGCCCGTCAACGGTGCTCAGGAGCTGCCTGTCAACTGTGGTGCAGCTTGGATTTCTGCCAATGGCCAGACACTAAACAACACTTTTAGTTGCATTGCTTAAAGAGTGAATTTGTTAATAGACTGGCTGCTGTTGTTGTTGCTGCTGCTATAATTGAAGTGTATATCAAATTTCTCACGCTTGTCGTTAGCATAACGTCTCTTATACAGGCAGCCAACCGGACAGATCCAGATTAAACATATTGTTCATCAGTCAACTTTAGGTGATAACCAGCTTTGATAACATGGACTTAAATATTTTGAAACACATGCAAATGTTATTAATTATGAACTTAATTGTTCTTTAAATTTCACAAAAGCATCTTAATTCAGCATATTAGTTTAATTACCAGTTTACTTCAAACACTAAACTCCGCCAATATAATTTTAAATTCTAAATTATGGACAGAATATCTAAATACCGTACAATAATTTCGTAGACAAGTTAATAAGTATACAAACACAAATATACGCCATTTGGGGCTTAAGTATTATTCAGTTAATTAAAAGTCGGAAAAGCTATTATTAATTCATTAAAAAATATTTAGTGCTTAGTAAAGTATATGTAAAAATGAAAATGTATTTCGCGACAAGTGTGGATAATTTTAATTGTCCTATACCCTTTCTAAATATAAAGGTATTAAGTGTATAATATTGAAAACAATAAAAATGAATGACAAGCAAGTTAAGCCTTTAGCTTAAGCCTTTCAACTTTCTAAAAAGTAAATATGCATGAAATGATATGCTAATCATCAAATATTATGGCATTCTTAAATGCCAACACCAAGTCAATAAAGACTTCAACCATCTTATGTGACCCAGTTAGTATTTTTTAGTGTTGTCACTGTCTATGGCTTAAAAGTGTGCCACTTCTGAACTAAAATAAAATCATAACGTAAGCAAATAGAGCTCAAACCGAAGATCGCTTAAATGGCAAAAGGCAAATGAAACAACAGCAACAACAACGTCAGCACAAAAGGAGCCAGGTAAAAGGCAAACAGATCACAGATGAATGCATGAATGAGTACTAGCCAAAAAAAAAAGGGAGCCAACAACAGTAACAGCAACAAGACAGATAATAAACAGCTAGCAGCAAAAAGTCAATCGTTGCCGTTCAAGAGCAGCAACAATAGACAACAAAAATCCTATAAAAATAGCAACAACAACCACAACAACAACAGCAACAATGGGAGGTAGCTGTACATTGTAGCATTGTACCAAAAAACATGAAGGGGTACAAATTGTGTCTTTAGCTGACATTTCAACATTACTCCAGCTCCAATTTAAACTCCAACTGCGACTCGTGTGCGTTGGCAAACACATTATTGGTTTAACTACATGCCAAATCTTTCAAGACGGCACAAAAGAAAGCGGACGTCGAGCGTGGGTGTCTGGCGGTCAAAGCACTCGGCTATTCAATATGTAGCTTAAAATTTCTTTTCATTGCCCGCAGCGGGCACATGTTCGAGATACACTCGATAATGAGCGTACATCAAATATGTATATTGGCAATTGTTTCTAACCACTTTTTGCCCTCAATAACGAAAGGTGATTGATCATCGCTTCACGATACACTTTTTACACTTCAAGTTCGATCTCTCGCAATAAAATCAAAAAACTTGAAATGCAGTAATATATAATACATTAGCTTTTCAACTTGGGCTTAATGAGTTGAGGCAAAGTCATAAATTTGCTAATGATTTCGATATTTTGTATTTAATTAATTTTTTAATCACGCATTTGTTTTGGGAATTCTGATTTATTCGAAATGCGATGAGTAAGAATTTGAATTAATATGTAAAATTGGTTGTTTGCTATGTACTCTGTATGGAATTTAGAAAAAAATGGATTAACAAGAGAAGTGGAATTTAATATAACAGGTAAGATTTGACATGTATTATTCTGCCTAAGAGTTGTGCACAGGTTATCTAGAGTATGACAAGGACACTCTCTATGTGCACAGCGCGTTATCTAGTCAAAAACTCTCAACTAGCTCAGCCTTGTTTCATTTTGGCTTACATGCAAAATGGAGCTATAAGCGGATATTCACATGCATTCAAATCGATTGCAGATCTTGAGGTACAATTTTACTCACACTAAATAAAGAGCTTTGAAGTTTCTTACAATGCCTCCAGCTTCCGTTGGCAACAATAACAAATAAAAAAAAGTTAAAAAAAACCGGGTTAATTTCCTATTACTGTAATAATTGCGTTATTAACTGTTATAGCGTAACACCTTAATGCAAGAATGAAACAGTTTTTTAGCGTTTACTGCAAATTTGCTGGCGTAGAAAAATCAAACCGATTAGTGCTCATGTAAATAAAAGAAAAACCAGCACAATGGGCAAACCGCTCGAACTAAAATTAGAAACATGTCTCAAAAATCGTGAGACATGCACACACATATTTCTCGAGAATTGTGTCAATAAAAAACGTATAGTGCTTTTTTAGAATGTAACTGTAAAAGGTGCAAACACAAAGCCAAATCGAAGCTTACTTTAATGCGAAGCTCCGTTTTGGCGGTGGAATTGACGCTTCCTCAAATGCCAAAACTGTTGTCAATAAAAAAGTATAAGTTACTTACGTTTTGTGTGCCCGTGTCTAGTTGCTGCCAGTTTCTTTTTTGGTTGCCACTAAATAATAAGTCTTTGAGTTTTATTTTTCTTATTATGCCGCTCCTTATTGGTTATGCCTTGTTAGTCAATTATGTAACTCGCCGAAGACGTCCACAAAAATTTGTCAAGATCAATTTCTTAAAAGTTATTCGGATTTTTGTAATACTTTTTTTTTTTGGTTAGCACACACAGTTGCACACACACGCACAGTACTTGGTATTGCCTTCTTTTGCTTATACGGGCATCTCACTGGCCGGATTACAGTTTAGGCCTTGCTAAGATTTCTGCAGCTTGTTTCGAACTGCGCGCAATCGCAGACCGTCATCGACTCAGCGTCTGGCTGTTAAGCGCGGCTCTTTTTAAACTTCCCCCAACACCAGCACAAAGCTTAAGCTGTCGTTCGGTTCGCCGCTGAATTAATTAGAGAGCCACTGGTTCCAGTTGGAGCTTAAAGCTCGCTGGCCGCTCTCCGTCTTTTTGAGTGCCGGCAAGTTTAAATTGGTTACCTTTTCCATCGCTGATTGGGAACTCATAGTTTTATTTCCTTAAAGTTTTATCGAAAATTCAATTATTATTCTTTTTTTTTTAGGTAAGAAAATAAACTATTCAATAAAGTTTAATCTATAATTGGAACTTTAATGTTTCACATTTAGCTTGGCATCATTGACATGTTTATTTGATCATTAAACATGTTAGACAGCAGTTGAATCATTGCCTAGTTAATACCACAAACCAATAACCAGTTAGTATGACTCATTGAAAAGTGCTGTGTATACTCTCCCAATAATGCTAATCATGCATAACATGCAATATAAAATTAGACACATTCCACATCTACTTGCATCTCACACCCGCCGGCAGCATGTATGTATTGTAGCCGACATACGTCACAAGGCTTCTTCAACCACCGCTTGCAGACAAATTGCCTGGCAGTTAAATAAGCGAGTGCAAAAACACTCGCTGAGCAGCCCACACAGAAAGCGTCGATTGTGCTCAGTGCGCCGGCGCAGGATTAACGATTTGTAGGTGGACAACGAGTTGGCTCAAGACACTTGAAAGACAAAATAAAGTGCAACTGCTGCGGAACTGCGTTGTACAATTTTAACAGTTAAAATCTAGCAAATATATTCTAAAATATAGAAAAAGGAATTTCTCGACAAGTGAGTGTCATAAAAGTACGAATATCATAATTATAAATGATTTTAACCAGTTTGTGAAATGCAAAAAGAACTTAAAATAAACCCAGCTGCAGCAAATTATAAGAAAATTTGCATTAAGACGAAAGAAATTATAAACAGTGCTAAAAAAGAAACACCAAATTGGTTGTAGTGATTAATTGTTATTTATATAGATTTTTGTATCTAAGTAAAATCATAGTAAAAATATCTTATTTAACATGAAAAAAAAACACGGAAAAATGTCTCTATGTTAAGGGTGGGTTGATGAATCATACGAATTAGACATACATAAGTATGCGTACAGGTTTCATGGCTGTGTTTGTGTGTGAGTGTGATTGTGAGTGTGTGTGTACAGCTCAAGTAATGACAAATAACAACAAGAGTGTGCAAAAAAAGTGAAAACCCCAAGCAGCAGCAGAAGCTGGCAAAAAATGAAGAAAAAAACTCTAGCACAGATTTGTGGTAAAATCGATGTGACAAGACAAGCCCAAACTTTTCTTTTCCATTTTCTTCACATAACTCTTTGTTTAACTTTGCGACTTCTTGATTTTGTTCGTGTAGTCATTGTATCTAATTGTTATTCTGTGCAGCTACGCGAATCTTCAAAGCAGACAAGACCACACGCAGAGCGGCACTAGCCACAACCGTTTAGAATGGCTGACGAGTATATGCCAGATGTCAGCATGATGGACACAAGTGAGTACCATATTGCTTCCAAAACTAATGATGGCTTATTAGGAAAACGGTAGAAAGTTGCCGTAAAAGTTTGCCTCTAGTAGTTTGCGAAACTAACAGAAACTAATAAGTAAACTCTTTGGGTGCCATTGAAATGTTGTAATGAAATGCGTAACAGATTAAAGTATGCATTCAAGAGTCTCTTGAGTAATAGATTGTATACCAAGAACACAATGAATGGTGTCATATTATTTCTCGATTTCTTATTGTCTTTTCTGTTTTCTCTTAATTATATGTGGAATTAAATTAAATATTATCTTACTTTTCTTTTATAAACTACTTCTGCCTAAATGTTGCGCTTTAGAGGGAGTAGTCTGTTTAACCATCACATAACTAATTCGTTCAATTTGTCGTCTTATATTTTTCTGTAGCAACTAATGAGACTACGATTTAGCTTAGAAGTAATTAAAATATTGAAGTGTATATGCATACAAGAGCATTAAAATTCTATTTTCTGTTTTTATTAAAAATTATATATTTTTGCGTTTGCTGCAGTTGTGCCCGCCATACTGGGTCTCACTGCGGCCGCAGTACTTTCGACGGTGGCCTGCATCTGTGCGAAGCAGATGCGCCTTCGGAACAAGAAGCAGAATCATCATGATTCATCATTCCCATTCCAACCGACACGACGTCCGACCGCAGTTCGTTCGCCGAGTGGCCAACCACCGCACTATCTGAAGAAATCGCCGTCTCCCACTGGAGGCAAGCAGATGAGCTTGCTCTCGCCCATGCAGGATCAGACGACATCGCCGATAGCACCACAGAATACAAAATATGCCGAGGACGATGAGTCACCGCCGCAGCAGATGGCACAGCAGCAGCACCATCAGAGCTCCAATAAGCTAAACGTTGTGGACAATGCTAAACACCAGAATCAACATCACTCGCCGGTGGAGACCATTGCCAATGGCAATGTGACCATTACACTGGACGAGACGCTCTCGAATGGCAAGGAGCTGACCATAAGCGATCAATACGGCAAATTGGGCACCATTTACTTCAAGCTGCGCTATCTGTCTGAGAGGAATGCTCTAATGGTATCGATTATCCGCTGCCGCGGCCTACCCTGCAAGGGTGGTGCTGGCGGCACTGGCGACATACCCACTGGCATGAATGGACGCACTCAGGCGGCCACCGATCCGTATGTGAAGCTACAGCTGCTCCCAGACAAGCAGCACAAGGTGAAGACACGCGTGGTGCGCAATACCAGGAATCCCGTTTACGATGAGGACTTTACCTTCTATGGCTTAAATATAAATGATCTGCAGAATATGAGCTTGCACTTTGTCGTACTCAGTTTTGATCGGTATTCGCGCGACGATGTCATTGGTGAGGTTGTCTGCCCCTTGACTTCCATTGAGATTGGTGACATATCGAAGGAGGCGCTCTCGATCAGCAAGGAGATACAGCCCCGCAGTCTGAAGATACGCGCCCAAGGACGTGGTGAACTGCTCATCTCGCTATGCTGGCAGCCGGCCGCTGGACGATTGACTGTCGTTTTGTTGAAGGCGCGCAATTTGCCGCGCATGGATGTTACCGGACTGGCTGATCCCTATGTCAAGATCTATTTGTTGTACAATGGCCAGCGCATTGCCAAGAAGAAAACACATGTCAAGAAGCGCACGCTGAGTCCGGTATTTAATGAGAGCTTCGCTTTTGATATACCCGCTGCCGAGGTACGTACATTATAATAGTCATTAACAATTTTGTGTTTTAAATTTCGATCACGAGCTCGATTCCAAACCCATTTATCAACAATGCCAATAAGCATAATTTTTAAGTCAAAATATATATTCCATTAAATTAACTAAATTCCTCAAGCCAAAAATACGCAAATTGTATATTTTTTTCTCGTATTACTTTTTATCTGAAGCATTTTACGTGTACAGTATTATATGTAAACCAATATTTATTTGAAGATACTTTTATTTTTGTAACCTTAACTTATACATATATACATAAACACACAAACATTTCAGGGTGCTGGAGCTTCCTTGGAGGGTGTCTCTTTGGAGCTGATGCTGCTTGACTGGGATCGCGTTACCAAGAATGAGGTTAGGTTCATTTCATGCTGTCAATTATTAGGTACTTAACAAAAATGTTGCTTGTGTTTCTTTAGGTCATTGGACGCTTGGAGCTGGGTGGACCGAACTCGAGTAGCACCGCATTAAATCACTGGAACGAGGTTTGCAATTCGCCTCGTCGCCAAATTGCCGAATGGCACAAACTAAATGAGTAAGCGGATTAACTTTATCAAAATTTTGGGGGAGCGACCCAGCGCTGGCGCCGCACACCCAACAACAACCAAGGCAAGCCAATATTTTTGTTAAGTTTGCTTGGGTTGAAAATGCATAAGTTATTAAATTATTATTAAAA
Organism: Drosophila cognata; assembly: GCA_035041535.1. Taxonomy (NCBI): domain Eukaryota; kingdom Metazoa; phylum Arthropoda; class Insecta; order Diptera; family Drosophilidae; genus Drosophila; species Drosophila cognata. The sequence goes on from JAWNLC010000238.1 coordinate 135,338, forward strand.
TATTTTATATATATATTGTGGATACAAAGGAAACTTCATTTCAAACACCAACAAAATTAAATTTTTGTAATTTAATTTTTATTATTATATTTTATTAAGCTCAAATATCCTTTTGTTTGATGTGTAGCAAAATCACATTGGAAAAAGTTATATTTACCAACAATTGAAATTATCTAAATTAAATGTATTAGAAAAAGTTTAGTATGTAACAATGCGTATAAATGTAAGATATTTAATTTAAAAATGTGACATACATTTATAATTAACGCTAAAACAGGTAAACATACGTATTTAAAAACAAATTAATTTTCTGCTGTATAAAAAAAATAAGATTTACCATTGAAATTATATCAATTAAATGTTTTATTTGGCGTATACATAATTTTCTTTTCAGTATAAAATGACGTATTACCTGAAATGCAAATTATTTGTAGTCCATTTATTATAACTCTGCCCACCATAAATACATTTGATATTTGTTTAATATATATGTATTTCTATTATATTAAATAAGCTTTCCAGTATATGCATTCATTTTTTTTTATATAATTTATATCGAGCTAAGTTGAAAACACCAATAAAATACATAAACGACAAAACCAAAATAAAATTGAGTAGTGCTTTACAAAATTTATTGAATTGTGTCAGAAGTGAGATAAACGCTATCAGCTCATCACTTTCTATACATAAAAACGTACTTATAAAAATAAAATAAAAACCAAGTCAAAATAAATCGAATAAAAAAACTTGAGAGAACACGCAGCAAATTGCTTAGGCACCAAAAAGCTACAAAATCACACACAAAAGAACGAAACAAGTCAAAACCCAAGAACTAAACAACACAATAGAATAGTACTTATAGGAGATAAATACAAAACCAAAGACATATGTATGTAGAAACCACAATTAACAATTAAATATATAATGTAGAGTTACGAGATTCAAGATACGAGATGCATCAAGTGCATAGCTCAAAATGAAAGCAGAACCCAAAAGCATTATTAAAATCTAATGGCACTTGCTAAGCGTACTTCTAAAATATTTCCAATCATAACTAAGCAAAGCTTACGCAAAACACCCAAACAATTGATCAGTTTATTTATTTAGATGCTAAATCTGAAATGTAATGAATATTTATCAGACGTGTATTACATGAAAATGTTGACAGAGAAGCAACTTAAATATAAAAAGCTAAGAAGAAACTCAAAAAATAAAAACATTAGACGCGAGCACAAAATGCAAACTATAAATATAATCATACCCAACCAAAAAAAAAAAAAAAATTAAATATGTGTCCACAATCAAATTTCAATTCGTCTAAAGTGCATACAATAATTAAAAACAAGCAGATTTCCATATACATAGACATATTTATACATATATGTACATATAAGTATATAAAGGTACATACGTCGAGCAAATAAATAAATATATATATACATGTATATATATATATATATGAATTAACTATATACATGCATACATACACCGTGAAATGTATAATTCTACATATACATATGTAATAGAAATGATAAGAAACATTGAATGGTTAATTTCAGTAATAAAAACATATTATATAAAATAATAACAAACGAGTTTCAATTATATTTAATTGTGCTTATCAATTGAAAAACAAACCTCTTGCTATCATTAGAGAATTATGCAGAATATAGCGCTGGTATAAGGGTTGCTGAACTGCAGGTCATAAATTATGTGGGGCATTATATTGTGGGAATTTTGTAGGCGATTAACATTAGATATACTGTCAATTCTGACGAGCTTTATGGGACAGTGCTATCCATTTTTAAGGGACATACTAATTATTGTACTACTTAAATGGAGATTAGCTTTTTCTTCGACCTAAAAGTATGCGTTAAAACTTTTGACTTGCTGAAACTAGTTTGAACTAAACATTATTATTCATCGCAAAAGAGTGCCATAAAATTCGTGATTCGCTAATGATTTTATTTTGCACCCCAGTTAAGAAATGCTAAAATTATAAAATATTATATTTTCTATCTGTTATATATATGTATTTCGATCATGCCTTATTTGATCGGTGGCAACATTGGCGAATATTCGCCAATAGTGATGTCAGATACGTGTAAGCATCTGCCAGAGTTACATGGCAAGGTTCATGTGATCAGCGATCGCTGAGTATAAATAATAAACAATAAAAAAAAATTCAAATAGAAAATTATAATATATGAATAAATATAAGTAATAAGTTCGATCAAAATTAGCTGAACAAGTTGCGCATCACTAGCAGCTGCTGCGCATCACTGATGCTTGCCTGCAAGGGGCTGATCAGCTGTGAGAGCTAAGCGCTAGGCATGCGCACTTGCAGGCAAAAAAGCTTTCCCGTCGTTTTTCGATTAAGCTCGTTGTTGTAACGGTAATTTTCTTTAATTTTAACTTTGTTGTTGCTGTTGTGTTAGGAAGTCGAACGTTGTTCTTCTTGTTGTTGTAGTTGGCACTTGAATGTTATTGTTGTGTTAGTTCTGGTCGTCGTTGTTTACGGTTCTTAAAGGTGTCTACTGTTTTACACCTGGTACTTATAATGTATAATATTTGAGAGAGAGCATAACTTTTTAAAATCTTCTATTAGTATAAATTTTCGGCGAGTTTTATTTGACTTCGGTTTTAAATGATTCATTCGAAATCTCGTCGCCGAAGAAAAAAAAAGGATTTCAAAAAGCAGGCAGCACGCACTTCTTTTTTTAAACTTAGAACGGACAGTTTTCCATTCCCATATTTGCCTCTAATCAGCACGTGAGCTCACCTTCTCTTTCTAATTTTGCTCTCTCTCTCTACTATCTGAAGATTCAAACAGGGCCTAATCGACTGTTGGCATCTCCGACTATCGACACCTACGCTACCCGCCGCAACAAATCCTTCTAAATTATTGTTTTTCATTTGCTATCGGAAATCGAAATGTATCGATATTCAAGAAGCATAGCAGTTATCGATAAGCAAGCGAGATTCTATATTGCAAACTTAAAGTCCATCCACTTATTATATATATGTGTTTTTGAAGAAAACAAATGAACCATTTTTTAAAGGGTTCCGTTTGTAATGAAAGCTAATATCAGCGGTATTAAATATATGAATATACACATATGTATGTATGAAAATACGTATCTCAATTTTATTATATTATTTTGTATTATGTACATATGTGTTCAAGTATGAACATGAGTTACTGTCCCCCCGGAGAATGTTCAAGTATGAACATGTTGAGATGCCGATAGCTGACTAAATGCAGCGTTCTCGAGATTAGGCACTTGAGGCGAGCATGCATGGGGTCAAGCTAATTTTAGAAGTTCAAGAGGGCATGGGACAAATATTGCAGTCGCTGCACACGATGGAGGGAGACAGCGGTCGTCTTACAAACGGCCGCTCTCGATAAGAGACCAATGCGGTCGCCTTACAAACGGCTGCATAATATATTTCTACATATGTATTTAGATTTAAGAATTGTGTATAAATAAAGGGCTTGCTCGTCAGAGCAGGCAGTTCGAAACTAATCGTCGACTCAGCTCGTTTGATTTCACACTATACGTGTCTCAAATATATGTATATTCATGCAATAATACATTATAACTATATAATATACTACATATGTTATAAAGTAATGAAACCCAAAAAAAGTTGGATGAAAATTTCGAAAAATTCAGTGTGAGTTGCTCCAGCCGATATTGACCTGCTCATCAGTTTGGAGGAAGGTGACTCGACCCTCAAATGCTCGTCAGTCTGTAGTTCGCGTAGCAAAGTTGCAGAAATCCAGAATTCTTCATCTGAACAATCCATTGACTCATTGTTGTTGTTGGACATGGGCTCTTTATTTAATGAAGGCCTCTGGTGGTATTTTGTTTTCCTTGAAGAGTTTCTCAAGTACAAATGCGGCATGGTTGAAATCCCAATTCATCTCCTCCAAGCATTTGCGGCTCCAATCCAGATTCATTTGGCTCTGCGCACTCATGGCATGCACCATTTGCATTTTTGTGGCATCAGTGTGTGTTACCGTCGCCGCTTCAATTGGGCTGGTGATGGTGGCCACCGGCGGTGGCAATAGGGCAACAGCGCCTGCACCGCCAACCGCCAATCCGTCCGGATGCAGACGAGCTTGAATTGAGTTCTTGTTGAGGGCAGAGCTAACTGGGGCTAATTGCATAAATTCGCGCGTCTGCTTCGTCGATGCTTTGGTTATGAAAATCGACTCGTTCCGAATGCAGACGCCCGTATTCTGTGGCACGACGATAAACGTGCGCACAAAGTGATGCAGCTCGTACGGCTGCATGTCGATGGGCGTGCTGCTGCCAGCATCGCTGGTTAACTCCTTGAATATGCCCGTCACCGTGAGCACCATCATTTGCGGATTGTAGATGTTCAGATCGACGGTGAAAGTGCGCCGCTCATGCAACGTGCGCGGCCATTCATCCAATGTGGAGACGCAGGCTAATCGGCCACTCTTCAATTGGCGCACACGCACATCGTCCCGGCAGGTGTACATGATGCGTCGTAGATTGCGATTAAATTTCCAGAAGCTGTTCAATCGACCCGCGTGGCTGACCGAGGCCATTGACATGGAGAGGAATGCATTCTCGTGGTAGGCATCCAGCAGTGGCTGGCGATTGTTCGAATCGAATATGATGAAGTACTGGTCCAAGAACTGGCGGACAACGTCAACGCCGGCGCTGTCGCACAAGTAAAATGCCTTTGCCGGTGGCAACGAGGTCGATTCACTTAAATGGAAATGTACCTGGGGCAGCAATACTTCCCCATCCAGCTTCATTAGTTTGGGAAATTTACGTCGTACTTTGCTGATAAATTTCTCGGAATTCTTGTAGCGCGAACAGCATGGATTATTGCGCAAGACCAGCTCGACAATTGGTAAATTGCGGAAGACCGACAGATACGCCAACGCTGGAAGCTTGTTATCGCCCAGATAAAGTATCTTAAGATGAGGCAGACGCTTCTCGATGCCCTTGAATGATTCCACGGTGGTCATGCAGTTATCATTTAGATTGATAGCCTCCAGATCAGGAATGTTCTCGCATATGATATCCAGTGCGGTGGACATGACTTTCGCCTGGAATAGCGGGCAAAATGTGGGCTTCAGATCCACATCGGTGTGGAAGCGCGACAGATCGAGGGCCTTGGTCTGCAGTATATACCTTTTGGCCATGACGGCCTTCATCTTCGCCTTGAACTCCTCATTAATACTGGCCAGTGAAACATGGCTGCGTACGTGCGGCATCAGGCGAAATCCATCCGGGAGCTGTGCATGCCGGCCCAGCTGAATTATCCGCTTGGCCATCTCAAAGTCATCCGTGAAGAAGATGGCACAGTGCCGCTCAAAACGCCAATATTGTGGCACAAGCACGTGCGGCGACATTGCCGCCAACAAGGCGCGCAGCAGCGTATCCTCGTCATAGATCTGACCATTTTGTATCGTCACTTGATACCAGCCAGCGGCATTGGGAATCAGCTTGCGAAATTTGCTTCGTGAACGCCGTGAACTGGGCCGATCCTTGACTGTGGTTGTCATTTCGCTCATGTCGTCATCCTCACCCAAACGAAATTGTGAGGTCTTGAAGCTGACGCGACGTTTGTTCCGACCCTTGCGAACGCCGCCACCATTGCCGCCGCCACTGCCAACATTGTTGTTGCAACGCTGACCGCCGCCTCCACCATGCTTAGGCATTGCTCACACGAAGTCAACGATGTAGAATAGTATAGCGCACAGTCCCAATAGCAAGATCTTTGGCTGCTCAGAATTTACAGTGCCAATAACGGTAGTCGCATAAACAATGTATTTAATATACTCACAAATGGATCCAAGCAATAATTGCACAGCAAAATGGTGAAGAAGCTCGAATTTGAAACACAATTTCACAAAATTCTCTGCAGTAAATGAATTTGGGTGCTCGACCAGATGACTGATGTCACGTCAATGAAAAATGCTTGCCTACTTGTTTTTATCTTGCCTTTAATATGCATTACAAATGTGGCATCACAGAAATTAAATACGAAAATGGTCACACTTAGGAAATGTTTATTTTGTAAATTCCTTGTCGTGTTACCTTTAATTGTGGCAGTATTAGCGTTCTGTATATAAAGTAAGAAATTAATTATATCTAATAAATATATTATATAAATGAAGATCGAGCAAAAAAAAAACGAAAGCTTTAGGAGATGCCGCCAATAAAAAATGATATGTAAATGAAATATTTGCCACGACTGCTGATATGGACGATTTTTATTAAGCTTTAATTAATCTTATCTTATGCTCTTACGAGGCTATTTATTTAAATATTTTGTGAATAAATTCTTAGAATTTAATTAATCCTTGCTGCTTTTTGCCCAGTTTTAGCTGGACAACTGAGTACCTGCACTCTTTATGAGTCGCTTTTACGACTTCATTAGCGGCAAATTGAAGTGCGGTGGTGGGAGGGATTGCCCAGATGGTAGCGATGAGATATTCAGTACTTGGTATAACACCACCTGCCATGACATGAATCTTTTTCGCTGCAACTACCGATTGTGATAAAAGCGATGCGAATAAATTTATATGTGCAAATGATACTGAGTTTGAGGAGATTCTAACCAAGTTGGGGGGTAATTGCACTTGAGTTTTGGTGTGCTACTTATGAATGTATAAGTTAATATATGATTTGATATTTATAGCGCACCATATAAGTTGAAGTTGAGTAAGGTGTGTGATGGTATAATAAACTGTTCCAAAAGCGATGATGAATCTGAAGAGCTGTGCGGCGGCAGCATGTGTCCAGATTATACTTAAATATGCGACAAGAGAAAGATGTCAAAGTGCTGCCGATCAAGACGGGGATGCAAGTAATAGATTATTTCGAGGAAATCAGTTATATGTGGCAACGCTTACGATAACTTTGGTGAGGTTGTCAACAATTGCGAAAATAGTAAGTGGATCAACCAGTAGGTCGACTGTCTGCGTCAGTGTGATCAGAGCTCATATGCACGCGATGTCAGTCTCTCGATGCAGTGTGCCTTGGATGACGGCCAGGTTGATTGCCAGCGAAATAGTCAAGTTTGAACACCAAATTGTATGTAACCTGTGCATTCGGCTATAAAGACAGCTCGGGAGTCACCAAACGATTGCACACCTGTGGTGAGAATGGGACTTGATCTATTGAGAAAGAGAATCCCATCTGCGAGCCCATTTGCGGTATCACCTCACCACAGCATCCCGATGTTACTCCCTGTGCTGTGAGCATATATCAGCGCACATACAAACTAGATTACTTATGAAAATACTGCTTCCATGTCATAAAGATTTCTTGAATTTCTAATCTAATTTTTACATATTATTTAGATTACATTATAGTGAAATAAATTAAATGATAGATAAGGCAGCGTTGCTTACCGTGGTTAAGCCTTAAACTTTTGGTGCCCCAGTCCGACCCATTTGCTTGGCTACCAACGATGCCGAAGCTGAAGATTCGATGACTGTTAAACAATAGCTGGGTGAAGGTCTCACAAAATATGAGGTTGAAAAATGTATCCTAACATATATTGTCTTATTGATCAGCGAATCGAAGAAATATAATATTAATGGTTTTGTCGAAATTATAAAGGAATATGCAAAAAGAGACCTGCACCTTTGAACATTGAATTCACTTTATTATGATTTGATTTAAGAGCTAAAAATAAATGAAAAATTTACATTAACTAAAACACACACACACACACCTCTACTACTTGGCAATTACATAAGTATATAATATATGTAATTATTTTTATTTACTTATATTTTTTTTAAAGTACCATATTTGATTTTTTCATAAACCTTTGACGCAACTTTCCTTGTAGCCTGCTTCCATTTGCTATGCTTAAGTTTAGTATTAATTTTGTTTCCTTTTTAAATTAATGTAACTATTTCGCTTTTAGTTTTTACTTTTGTATTTCTTTTTCACATTGAGATTAGCGGAATTACACTCTATCTATTTTAATGTTTATTTTAAATATTTTGCTTTATTTTTTCGAGCTCGTCATATAATACGATTAATACGGTCCTACTTGTTGAATTATTAATTAATTACTGACCTCTAGTATGAATTTTAGGACACAATTAGTGAAGTTCACTTAGCTTATACGTTATTTTTAGTAAAAACTTTAAATTAATTTTTTTTTTTAAATTTTGCTCTTGATTTTTGAATTTTCATCACTTCAGTCTTACCAAAAATATTTATGTCAACAGTATTTGCCGTTTGAACATTATAAATTAAGTATTATGTTTTCATTCCTACGCATAATTCAAAATAGTTTTTCTTATTTATCGCAATATTTAGTTTCATTCATAGTTTCTAAACCCATGCAATTTTAATGATCAACTGTATTTTTGTATTTTTGTTTTTTTGCATTTGAAAATTTCTTTGAGAAATTTTTGTATTGAATACGATGCACGTAAATACAGAAAGGATAACTTATGTTTTTCCAGTTCTAACTTTAGTAGTTGTATATGTACATATCTTTTATACTTTATAGAGTATAGTTTACATAAGCATTGATTTCAAAGCTGTCGTTCGATTTTAGATATTATTGCGAGATCTGTTTTGCGCATTGAATTAAACTTAATCTTAAGAACGTGCCGGATAAATATACATATGCAATTCGAGAGCTCTGAGGATTCAAACAGTTTCAAACTAATGATGGTTGGAAAGATGTTAATTTGGTACTTTTGATAAAGTTTTATATGGTTGATACACGACGACAAATTTGCTAGCTAAGAGGAGCAGGCTAGAGGAGCATGAGAAAACTGAATAGACAATTTTTCAACGCAAAGTAGTTTATGTGGATAGATTAAGCCGATAGAGATAGCCAATACTAAAAACTAAAAACTTTTTAAGTTATCATTGGAAAATCATAAATAAAAATGAAGAGACAATGATCCGGTCATTGTTCCTGCTGATTTATATCTAAAAGACATAAATATTCATTTATTTCAGTGTTTAGTTTCCTAAAAAAGTATCAATGCTTCGTAAGTAGCTCGAGCTCACCAACCTATATAAATTCAGCGAATATAAATTAGTTGCCATGCAATCCCATTGTTCCATCAATAGCTGCAATTCGGGAATTTAGTATAAAAATTAAGTGGACGGTGTAGTTAAACTAGAATAATTTATACGTATAATTGGCAATTTACAACTTTGCTTCACGCGTTATATATATAAGTTAAGTGTTTGTGTGTGTGTGCATGTGTGTGTGTGTGTATACGTAACTTAAATCGAGCAGAGAGTACGTACTAGGACTAACTACGAATTAATACTGTACAGGATACGCGACTTCTTATAGAAACTAATAAACGGACCTCAGCTCGTATTGCATACAGATCGGCGGTCAACACAATATCATATATGTTTATCATATATAAATATCATAGGTAGGTAATAATTTAAGAACGGGTTTAGGGCGTGGCCAACTTAAAAGTAGGGTGTTAGCTATCCTTTATCCTTGCCGGGCCCAACACTAACGCCGAGCAGATGCTCACCGGCCATCAGGCCCGCCGGCTGATGCGCATAGTTACGGATCTGATGTAGCGAGATCAGTTGATTGGGAAATGCATTGGCATTATTCTGGTTGACATTCTTGTTGGGGAAACTGATGGCATCATAGAGATAGGGACGCTGCGCCATCGGATGGTGGCTCAGCGAATTCAAATGCGGCGGCATCGAGTTGATCGGTGTAAATGCCGAGTTGCTGCTGCTCTTCGCTATTGAAGCCGCATCATAAGGCCCCACAGTGCTGGGTGTGGATACTGTAAGAAGGCATGACATTAGCTAAACTAAACATAATTTCAAATATATAGATGGTGACAACTAATCGGAAACAAATATATACATTTAAGTAGTGTGCTTGACTGAGAAGTCACCTCACCAAAATAAGTATCTACAGTAGCGATGTATGCAGGTTTTGTGGAAATGAGGAGGAATCCTCAATACACATCCTAGCAGAATGCGTCGCCTTGATTAGAAAGAGAAGCAGCATCATAGGGAAGCATGTCCTGAGTCCAAAGGACAGCTGTAGGCTCAGAAAGGGGGCACAATAGACCTTCTAGGTCGCAGTGCTGGTTCTCCCCATTTATAATAATAATAATAAGTAGTGTGCTTTATTCACGATTCACTTTTAGCCACTCAAAATAATACAAGTATTCCACTTAAAAATAATAAGTTTCTTGAAATTGAGTACGAAAAAACAATTTTGACCCCAAGATTGCTGGTGACATCGGAATATTAGATTTTGGCGATTTGTTTATTTTATTTTTGTACGATGGAACTTGGACTTGTTGTTTACGAATGGAAAGTAATTCTGAGAATTTTTCAGTTTACGATACGTGCGGAGATTATACGATAAGTTGATAGTAAAAATTATAAAAAAAATTACAAACAAGAATATTTTTACGAGGTCATTTTAACTTTTTTTTTTAGAATGGCAAGTAATTCTCAGAATTTCTCTGGTTGATAGTAAAAATTATACATATTTGTTTAAGGCGGCAAAGTCTGTTAGAAATTTAAACTAAAAAGTAAAGTGAAAAAATGTTGTGTAGCCTCTTCTTAAATCGTTGTTTTAATTAGTTGCCAAACGCTGTTGTTGGTGCAAACTTACCAATATCCTCTCGCACAGGTTCGGGCATGATGCGATGATGCGTTTGCAGTTGCTCCGCCGGATGGCCATTGCTCTGATTGCTATTGGGCGCTGTGGGTTGTACGTAGTGGGCCTCCATGCCGTGTTGGGGCGGTGGTTGTTGTTGCTGCTGTGCTGTGTGTTGCTGTGGGTGATGGTGCTGCGGCTGTTGTTGCTGTTGCGGCGGTCCATGTTGCTGCGGAGGCACGCCCAATTGCGTGTGGTGGTGGTGCGGCTGCTGCTGCTGCTGTTGCTGCTGTTGTTGCTGTTGCTGCTGCTGTTGTTGCTGCTGCTGTTGTTGTTGCTGCTGTTGTTGTTGCTGCTGCTGTTGCTGATGCATAACTTCCATGGCATTCGACGCCGCTGCTGAATCGGGACTTACTTTTGGCCAATAGCTGTTATCGCTGGGCGCTATTGAAACGGGCGGCAACACCAGATTATTCCGCTGATGCTGCGAGTTGCCGGCTGCTGTTGCGGCTGGCGTATTATTGCTTTGACCGCCAGCAGCAGCCGCGGCGGCGGCGGCAGCAGCAACAGCAGCTGCACTGCCTGGCGCAATCGGTGGCCGCTTGTCGGTGCGCTCCGCATGCTTCTGCATATGCTTGGTCAGGTAGGTCTCCTGGGTGTACGATTTGCCGCAGTACTGGCAGATGTGCGTCTTCAGATGCTTCGATTCCTTGTGCTTGGGTATGTGCTCCAGCAGCGAGGGCTCATCGGAGAAGCACTTGTAGCAGGAGTTGCACTTGAACGGTTTGTCCGTTTGATGGCAGCGCGAATGCGACTGCAGATTGGAAAGCTGGGAGAATGCCTTCTGGCAGCCGGGATGACGACACTTGTATGGCTTGTCCCCGGTGTGGGTGCGTATGTGCTGCTGCAGGTGCGACAGCTGCGTGAACTTGCGTTGGCAAATCTCGCAGCGGTACGGCTTAATGCCCAAATGGATGCGGGTGTGCTGCGACAGATACGATGAGTTAGCAAACGCCTTCGAGCATTGTGTGCACTTGTAGGGCTTCGCTTCGCGCATGTGGATCTGCGTATGCAGCTGCAAGTCCGCCTTCGAGCTGAAGATCTGCATTAGATATAGAAACAGTTTAACGAGAGCTTTACATGGCTATCAGGTATTATGAAATTTCTACTCTTTTGCATTGCACTGCGTCTATTATTTCGCTCTAATATCCTTCTTCCCATATATCAATAAAAATATACATTTTCGAAGTATTTTACTCTTAAATAAAAAATATCTTCGAATTATCATATTATAAGCAAAATAGATTGCTGATCAAATTTGTTTCGACAACTTTAAATTCGGTATTAATATAATGATAATGAAAAGGCTAGCAATATAAAAATACCTTTTAAAATCTTAAGTCTAAATGAGAATTTTAAGATTTGAAACTTTCAGAGGACTTTTTGCAATGTAAGCTCCCCTAAACCTTCACCTTGCTATCCTTCACATCATGCGTCATATGATGTGGCGAACTGGTTGAAGATGAGATGCCATTGGCATTGGCAACGCTGCCACTAACTGGAGTTGGATTTGGAATTGGAAGCGGATTTGAATTCGAATTTGGATTTGCATTAGGATTGCGCTCATTGAGCGTTGCATTCTGCATCCGTATGCCGCCGTTATCCACGCTGTTGCTGGTCACCACAATGTGCTGATTGGGATTCGGATAGATGCGGGATTTTCGGCCACGAGTGGAGCCTGTGGGCGCTGTGGAGCCACTGGCGCTGCTGCTGCTGCTGCTAACGACAGCTTCATTAATCTGGAGCTTGGAACTGTTGCTGCCACCATCGGCAATTGCCAAGGCGGAACTGCTCTCAAGCGGTGGCTTGGGCTGATGCAGTGCCTCTCCGCCGCCACTCAAGTGATATTGATGCTGCTGCTGTTGTTGCTGGTGCTGCTGGTGTTGCGGCTGCTGCGGCACCTGTGGTTGCTGTTGCGGATGTTGGCTATAGCTGAGCACCGAACTGCGCAGATCCGGCGTGTTGGAAAACACACTCAACGGACCGAGTGCCACGCGCTCATTCAAACTGTTGCGCAGATGATCAATGGAGCGATGCACGGCGTGCGAGTAGTCTCCGCCAACGGGCGGAATCTCGCCAATTAGCGGAGAATTGTGATGGTAATCGAGGCCACCGCCAATTGGACGATACTCAATTAAACGACCCTCCATTTTATATTAATTATTTCAATTTTTGTTTGTTACTAACTTTATGGTTGTTCAATTTTAGCTAATGCCGTTTTTAGTTGAGATTTATATGCGTAATAGTCTATAAAAAGTGGTTAAAACACAATTTGTTTATCTGTGAGCAATATACACAATTTCACACAAAAAAAAAAACAATGTTCATTTGCAATTATATTTGAAATATGAGTTCAATAGAGGAATTTCACAATTCGATCGCTTGACTTTTAAGTGAATGTGAGTGGGGTAAATAAATATGAATGAAGAGTAGAAAACTTTCGTCATGAAAACCGAGCTTTAACAAAAATACTCAAAAATCGCTTGCCTCAAAAATATTATTACGAAAAACGTATATCAGAATCTACATAAAATTCAATTATTTGTATGGCCAAAATGGTATTACTTTAATATCCAGAATAGTTTTAAAAAATTTGGTTTTCTAACAGCAGATTTCGCAGTAGATTTAAAATTATATTGGTCAATAACTGGTGATTCATTGATATTTTTATATACATTTTTACTGCCAAATGCAGTCAACAATATTGTTTTATTTTAATCTTTGTGTACCCCAATTTAGCTGTTTGTCACCAAAAAAATGTTTGCTTAATAGCAGCGGATATGTCATCTTCTGCCTGTTGCACGCCCTTTTTTTCAAATTCGTCCTTTTTCTAACCAATTTTATAGGTGTTGCGCTTCAAAATCTGCGAGTCGAGACCGCAAAAGCGTTTTTGTCTCGGCCCGTTGCACTAGCCGTTTATTTATTTTTTGTTGTCCGCTTTATTATTTTGCTTTGTCCTAAATCTAACGGCAATTTTACTGCGTGTTTTTCATTTTGCATTTTGAATTGCTCGTTTCGGTGTGTGTAGACAATTTTTTTCCATAGCGGGAATATTTTTTCGGCACGCATTTGACTTTTCAGATTTTATGCTCTTCCTCCCCATGTGGCTGGTAGTGAGCTTTTTCAATTTGACTATTTTCTCTGCATAGGTTTCTTTGGTTGTTTTGGAGCGCTTTGATTAGAATTTTCCATATAAAAAATCTGCTATCCACTGTTTCCCACTCTCGCTGCCATTCTATGTTTTTATAGGGCGATGAAAATTTTTTTATATAGATTTTTTTTTAGTTTAGTTTTTTTCCATTTTTTGTGTAGCATGGCAAGTCATTGAAGCACAGACAAGCTGCAGACATCCTGCGTATTTGTCAGGTGAAAGTCCTCATTGTTTTTATTTGCTTTGCTCTATTTTTTTTTTTTGTTTGTTTTTGATTGGGGGCTTTTCTATTTCTAAACGCCGTGAATAATTCATTCATTTGTTGCATATTTCCACATTTTTTTCAACGAATGTGAATGTTGATTTTTGATATAAAATCGAGTAGCTTTGTTTATGGGGCGCTTAGATGAAATTGCAAGTTCGTTTGTCATTCACGACATTGACCTTGAATGGAATTTTTGTGGGTTACAAATTCCAATTGCAAAAGGTCGCTACTATTTTATATATATATATTTTCATTTGTCATTTCGAGCTGATATTACAATGGATCTTTTTTGTGAGACTTTTTGTAATTATTGTTCATTGTTCTAATGTTGAATTTTGCGAATTTCAGTAATCTACTGACATTAGTCTCTGAATCAATTTATTAATTTAAATAGCATTTAAAGCTTTGAATATCCATTTTATTAAAAATTTCTAGTTTTCTTGATTCTTTCAGCTTCTAAAGAAGTAATTCGGATAGAAAGTAGGTTTCTGCTATATTTATTGAACTAATATGTAAACATATAAAAATATTTGTTAAGCTAATTTCCAATGCATTTGAAAATAATATTCCTAATTTTCACGAACATTGACATTGTACTTTTAATATAATTAAGTTGCTCAAATAGTGTAGAAAAATGAAATAAACTTTGTAGAGGGGCAGAGAATTATTTATCCTACATACATATATATTCAACCAAGCATTTTATATTCGGTTCTTTTTATTTTATTTGTTAGCTAAATAATTATTTGCGTACAAATTGCGACATGCATTTAAAATGAGATCCTCATTTTTTTAATGGCATTCAGGGTGTTATATAAAAGAGCTTATATGTGAGTGAGTTACATAGTTTATACATACATACATATATTATACATATATTAATGTGTACATAGTTATGTGCAATGCACATAATGTAAGCCCAGTCCTAAGCCCAAATTAACAAAGAATCAAACAAAAATGCAAAAAATCTGAAAAACTGGGGAATGCTTTGGGCATATGTATGTATGTATGTATGTATAGCCATGTATGTGCGAGCGCCGTTTATTTGTTTTGTGGGTTGAAGTTCGGGTTTATGCATAGTTCGGGCTTTTAACTAATTAACATTTAGCGGTTTGGCCTGCCTCCATCGCTCAAACTCTAGTTTGTTATTATTAATTGAAAAATATGTAAAAGTGTAAAAAAGAGGAAAAAAAATTCATCCGCTTTTTTATAATTCATATTTTTTGTTATTATTGTTGGCTGATTAATGCATTTTTCACACCACTATTTAGCTCATTTTATTAAGTTGCACAAAATCACAGAAAATTTTCAGCTTCGGTTTTTATTTTTATTTTTTTTTTATTTATTTGTTCTATTGTCAGTTGATGAAATATGTATAGCGGGCTGTCATAGGATCCACACATATTTATTTATCTTTTTTATTATATTTTTTTTTGGCATCCATTTTAATGATATTTAATTTCACATTTGCTGCCCCTTTTTTTTGTTTTTGTGGAGTCACGCTTGTATGCACTAATCATTAATTAATTTCACATCTCTTCAAATATGCAATTAATTTTTGCTTCGTAGCTTAATTAAAAATAATATACATATTAATCAAGTTTATAAAAATGTTAGAAGCTTGTATCCGCAATTTTCCGGTCTCGATTGTGACTACGTTGTGAACGCCGCGATTGCTCTTGATTAACTGATCGAAAGCTTGTAAATTTTATGTTGTGACCAACAGGATCAAAAGAAAAAAAAACACTGAAGTGTGTATGTGTGTGGGCGGTAGGGGTGTGGTCCAGCTGTGAACGCACAGCTGCGTCTCATTAACGGGTTGTGCAGCGATTTGTGTGGCGCTTGCTCTGCATCTTCTCAGCATATTAAATTTCCTGTCTTTACCCTGATCCTGAGCTAACTGAGTATCATGCGTGCCTCTGCCCGAGACTTAGATATATATATTCAGGTGTTTTGTGCTGCCCAATTAGCTTAAGCTCGACTGACTTTGCCAAACTCACAGTTGCAATGACACAGGCGAGCAGCATCAGATCGAGTTGGTGTGAAGTCAGCTTGAAAAAGATGCGCCATGCCTGAGCCTGCGTAATCGAGCCTGGGATAATGTCAACTATGTGCTCTCAGCGTGGCTTAAACGCTTGAATATTAATTTAGCTTGGATCAGAATATTCAAACTTTCTCATGCATTGCCCAATTTTTTTTTACTTCAAATTAATATTTGATGAGTACAAGTGCATTTTTGAATTACTGAATTGAGTTCCAAAAAAATGCTGACTTCAATTTAACTCTGTAGTTGTCAATGTATATGATTAGAACCAAAGAAAAGATCTGATATTCTATAATCGTATGCTCAATCTTAAATTGAAAAGTACCTAAAAAAAGTAGGGCAAAATTTTGAGCAACGAACTCAACGAGATAATTGCGTTTATTTATTTCTATCAGTAGCATGACCTTAACACTATTCAGTAGTCTGCGATAAGAGAACTGATGGCTAACATCTGTTGAAAAGAGACTGGGCTTGAATAAAAGAAATTTTGGTGTCAAATTAATTTGTGAGATCACCAAAATGTTGGAGTAGTTCTCTGAGAGAATTATGTACTTATATGTAGTAGATCATCTTGCACTAAAATTATGATTGGCCTCTCAGCATCAATTATCAATAAAAACCGCAGAATTGGAGCATGCCTTATCAGGAAATTATTAAAGAGTCGACAGTTTAAATGGATTTAGTGAGCGCTATATATTAATGCGATTGTCAAATTTTCTATTTTACGAATCTGCGGATTATTTCGCAATAAATCGTTTGTTGGATTTATTGCCCAAGTAAAATGCGGAAGTTGACCTTGATATTGAACACAGAGAACAGCTGATATGCAACACAGAAGCACACACATACACAAGCATTGGCAGCGCCGGGAAGAGCACACATTTATTATTTATATGCACACAAAGTCACACACAAATAGCGCACATATAAGTGTATATGTATGTGTCAAGGAAAACAAAGCCAGCTGCTTCGACTGCTTCACTTTCTTCTTAGCGGCAAAGCACGTGACGGCGAGAGACGCGGCAGCGCAATAGAAGTTCGCGTATCTTAAGGATACACTCACTTACACACACACACACACACACACACACACAGACACATAGTCTCACACACACTTTGTTTGTGTGTTGCGGCAATAAATAAACACAGCGCGCAATTGAATCGAAAGCCAGCAGCCGGAAAAAAGTCTAAAAGCGCGCACACATTTCACCGGAAACGGAAACCGAGGCAAGTGCTAGTTCGAGTTCGAGTTTCTTTCATTTTTTATTTTTATTTTTGCTGGATCGTTGTGTTTGTTTGCGCTGCAATTGCGACTTTTTCTTAGCCCTCTCGCGACGAACAACTTCAAATACAGCTGAACGACGCTAGCCGAAGACGATGCACATTTGTTTGTTGTGGTTGTGTTTCTGTTTCTATTTGAGATATTCGCTGTTGCTGTTAGTGTTGCTGTTGACGTTGTTACTTTTATTGGTGGCGTCTCAAGGAACATGTTGCTCACACAGAAAAACACACAGCTGAACTGAAAAGTCGCGCGCTTTAGCCCCGTCGAGCATTGAAAGCATCAAAAGCCGTCGAGTGTCGAGCGTCGTTTTCGTCGAGCAGCAGCAGCAAACGCGTGCCGCGAGCCGAGAGCACGATCCGTCACCAATGTAAAAACTCAACTAAAGCGATGATGAAAAAATCTGAAACAATATATTTTCGGGGGGTCGTACACACACACACATACAGACACACATACGTATATACAAGAGAGATGCAAAGCAAAGCAGCGGCGACGGCGGCGGCGGCGGCATCGACAGCCACGAGGTGGCTGCCAGACAGACAAAACGCGCACTAACACAAACGCAGCGGCGTTTCAAAACGCAGTAGCAGCGAAATGTAGTTGTGTGTGTGGGTGGGTGGCAGTCAGGCTTACTAAAGGCCGCCGCCGGCCGACACAGCGGCAACAACAACAACATCAACAACAACAATACACACACACACATAGCATGAGGGAAAGGGCTAACACACACACACACACACAATCAGGCAACAGCAACTTCGAAAAAAAAGCACATAAAAAAAGTAGCAGCGACAACAACAACCAACTAAACGGGCAAAAAAATGCCACGCACACACACACACACGCACACAAACACACGCATACACACAGCGAAAAAAGCAGCAGGCGAAAAAAGAAATGTTTTGGTTGCATAGGCGGCGTCGCTGCTGGCGCTATTCAAATGCTTCGCGTTGCGCAGCAGCAGCGCTGCCAACGTCGCAGCCACCTGACAGAGCAGCGCCAAAACAACGATAGCAACAACAAAAACACCAGCAACAACAACAAAACGGCAGGCAACAGCCGCCGTCAACATTGACCCAAACTCAATTTGGCATGGGGCAAGTTTGGAGCCGACCGATGGGCTCTAAAAAACGCGCAAAACGAAAAAAAAAAAAAAAGTAACCAAAGAATTGTGTGTGTAAAAAATTTAAAAAAGGGGAATTTTGACCACGCACACAGCCTTAGCAGCAGCAGCACATACACACACACACACACACATAGGATTGCAAACGCATGGAATTTTTTCGCAGTCAGCGTCGAGTTAGCCTTTGCCGCCCCCAAAAAAATTTGCTGTCAGCTGCCTTTGCCCCCTTCACGACCAGCAAACGCAACCGCCCCCTTAAACCTAACGTCTGACAATTTTTTTCGCAATTTGTTTTGTTCGACTTTGATGCTGTCTGTTTTATTTTACTTTATTTTCATTTTATTTAATTTTGCTGTTTGCAGTTTGACTTTGCAATTTGCGTTTGACTCTGTTATTCTGCATGCACCGATAGGTAGGCTCTATAAACAATAAATGTATTGAACCAATAATTATACATTATTAATTATAATTATTTAATTTCTAATCAATTAAAATTGAATTTTAACTATGTGCCTGTGAGTAGACAGCGCTTTGTGAATGCTACTCACGTACGCTGCTGGACCCACTAATACAAAGCAGCGGTGTTGTCAACCGCCGCTTGGAGCACTCTATCAGTCTGGCGTCGAATTACGAAAAAGAGAAACCCAAAAATACAAAAAAAATTGAAAAAAACAGCTTAAAAAAGAGCTTGAAAGCGCAATGAAACTGAAAAATAAAAAATGTTTCGCAGCGTCGGCAGGCACACCTCTGGCAGCCTCCGCCCTGACCTAAGCCACCACGTGGCTTAACTGCCAGCAGCAAGCCTCATGCACACACACACACACACACCCACACCCACAAACATACCTCCCACACACTCACCCCATCACACACACACACACACACAGACAGGCCACAAAGCGCACTCATTCCGCTGCGCTGCAGTCGTCGCTTGTCTGCCGCTCTTCGACGTCGTCGTCGACGTTGCTGCTATTCCTAAGTTTTTTTTTTCGCTGCTTCTGCTGCTGCGGCTGCTGCAACCTTGCCTCGACTTCTACTCCACTCTACTTGCCCCTCTCTCTGCGCATTTTTCTATTTTTTCATTTTTTGCATTGCTTCCATTTCCATTTGCTGTGCATTTTTTCCACGCAGCCTCCCCTTCGAAAAAAAGGTTTTCTCTTTTTTTTTGTGGCCGCCTTGTCACAGGAAACAATTTTTTTCATTGCCTCGTGCCATCTCGCTCGCACGCCGCACTTCTGACCCGCTCAAAAACAGTATTTTTTCATGTATGTTTTGTTTTTGCATTGCTTTTGCGCTATTTTGCCACTTCAATCGTCCCTCCTCGTGTTGTTGAAATTGTTTTTGTTTTGCATGCTGCATTTGCCTTTGCTTTTAGATTTTATTTTAGCTTTTCACTTGTTTTTTCCAGAATACGGGTAGCAAAGTGCAGGAAAAAAATCCTAGAGTTGCCATTGAAAAATTTATTTATTATAAATGAAGGTTTTTAGTTTTATAGAATTGGGTTAGACAATTGAGGCTACTTAGCGCAAAGAGTAATAAGTACAGCTAATATTTCGCTGGCAGTTTTGGATGAAAAGTTTAGTTTGTTTTTCGAAAAAGCGACATATTCTTGTGTTGTTTTTTTAGTTATTAACATTAAAAGTTTTTATATAATATGCTTTTCTAGGTCAATAGAGAATTCCATACAACGAAGACGTTTTCGTTCAGATCTTATACATCCTAACAAAATAATACGATTTTTTTAATAAAAATCCAATCAAATTTGTATTTGTTGAAAAATAATGAATAACATTTGTTCTGTTTTTTAATTAAAATTGCATTCATTAATTATTAGCATTCAATTTTAATTTACACATCTAATTTATCATATTGTTAGATCGGAAAAAAACATTTTTCGCTCAATTTTGATTTGTTGCCCCGAAAAACGAGCTGCAATATTTTGGCTTTTTAAAAAACTGTGGCATCATTTGTGTTTGTGAAAAACTAATTAACACCACGTGGCAACACTGTCAGTGGATTTTGATGTTACATTTCCTCTATTTTTTTTTTTTTTTTATTTTTAATTTCGTTTGAGTGTACTCTTTTTATACGTTGTTTTGCATTTTGCTTTGCTGCGCTTTTTTATTTTATTTTGGATTTTTTCATGTCACACAGCATTTTTTTTAGTTGTTTTGTTGTGATGCTGTTTTCGAACACAGTGGACAGTCGAAAACACACATACACATATGCATATTGACAAAGTGGTTTGGGTGGTGTGTGGTGTTTTTTTTTGGGCGCAAAGCCCGCACATTTGCTATGGTTACTTGCATGGGCTTATGCCGATGCGTGACTGGCGTTTGTGGACTTTGAATACAAACAAAACAGACGCATACTCTCAAACACACTCACACTTGCACTTGGGCCACTCACACACACACACATACGCACACATCATACAAATACATAGAGAGAGCTATGTAGGTTTTTACACGTATATGCACATGTGCATTTCAATACGCATTAATAACTACGAATTCAATGCGACGCCCATCAGACACACACACATACATACACACACACACTTAGGCGGACACCCCATCCAATCCAATCCAATCACTCACACACACACACACACACACACACGTACACACACACACGCACACACTAACGTATGAGTGCTGCTTCTGCTGCTGCTGCTGCGTCTGCAACGGACGCCTAAAAAAGGCAACAAAATATAAAAATCAAATTCTTTTGCCTTTTGCCCGCCTCGTTCGTTAATTTCGTCTGTTTGCTGGGCCTCATTCGCACCCTTCGCCTCCCTCCTTTCACAACAACAACCAGAATATTCTGCTCAACGCTGTGGCCGCTGTTCGTTCAAAAATTGATGGCAAAACGCTGGGCCGGCAAGTAAGCAACACAAAAACCAAAATCGAACAAAAAATATTTCATTTTTATTTGAACTGCGCTTAGGTCTAACATTTTCCCTTTTTGAAATGTACATCTATAGTTGGCGATTTTTCTATTTTTTTTGTTTTTCACTTGACTTTTTCCAAATTTTTAGACGTGTTTTGTTTGTCGGCCGCAAAACGTTTTTCCATGAATTTTTTATACGTTCAGCGCGGCCATTGAGCCATTTTCAACGCGCTTAGAATTCATTGATACTTTCGCAAATTGTTTTCCCATCAGATTTTTTACACCACTCTCCGCTGTGTGACATTGAATTCTCGAGAGTATCGCACAAGTATTTAAAGCGTATTTTTATAAACTCCATTTTTATTATTATTTCGTTGTCAACTCTAAGGATTTAATGGTCTGACATTGACTTTTATTAGAATGGCTTTCTTATTTTACAGTTCAACTGTAATGTTTTTGGATTTTTGAACATAAACTCCGATTTAATCTGTGTTACAAATCCTAACAGAGATTGTCAATAAATGAAAATGAAATGAAATATTTATATATGATGATATCTGACCACTGCTATAAGAAGAAAAATTACGATTATGGGAGCACCTAAAATGGTAAGGCACATTTTGATTAAACCGGGAATCCCATTTTATTTGTATGGGTGAACTATAATTATGATTAAATTAGCTAAAACCAACTGTCTTTAGAAGAGATTCAATTGTTTATTTGAACAAAGCAAACTTTATGCCAACAGTCATACGATACCAAAATAATCATATAGGCGATTATTGATACATGAATGTGTTTGCAAACACAGAAATGTTTTCTCAAGCATGTGCTGGTTAGAAAACATATGTGATGAGTTAGCAATAACGGAATATGAACAAATCTTATCTAAAAAAGTGAGAGGGCTAGATAAAACTTATATTAATAAGCTAACAAGGGAAAGGCATTCATTTCATAACTTGAGCTTTGGGCGAGAAATGTTTGATTATGTCTATTCCCATATACAATCGAATAAATATATAAGATATCCAAGTTGTATAGTTCAATTAAATCTACATTATTTAATATTGAGATAATTATAGAAATTGGTTTCATTTGTTTACGATTATTTTCGTATTCGATGTATTGCAATACTTAAGCAGAAACTCCACATGAGTTGAACTGACACTTGAATTGCTATTTATGTTTTGAATTGAAACTTTTCTGTGAAATTGTGTGCAACGGCTTCAAATTGAGACGACGGACAAGTTGTCGCAGTCGGGCAACAAGCTGCGAGCGAACATTCTGTGAAGCAAACTTTAGCTGGAAAAATATTTGCAATGCAGCTGACTCAATGAAAAGTGACAGCTGATTTAGTCGGAGCATTCAATATACATGTGCACTTCTGTGTGTGTACGAATAACGTACAAGTATATCTGTGGATAAGTATCAGAAAATTGCGATACCTGGACAAAACAGACGTTGTCGTTGAGTGCTCGGCAGTCGAGTGATTTATTTGTTGCCACAACGCCCAGCGATGCAGTCGATGGACAGAATGAGGCGTGAATATAATTCGTATATTGACCTAAGTAGACATTTTCGCCTGTACGATGAACAGTCAATGGACTGGCTGCAGGATGATCACCTGCGCATCCACATGAATCCCAATGGTAGCGTCGATGGGTCGCTGCAGCATGTCGATTGCCATTCGTCTATTTATTTACCCACTTATCCGCTACTGCGTCATCACAACTTCAAGCTGAAGTCCTATTACTCCAACGTGGGCAACTGTGTGCAGTGCAACAAGCGGTGAGTTGCTTCCATAAATAAAATATATGCAGGACTACTGCAAGCCATAGCTTAGCTACACAACAGCCACAGAGGAATAAGGCTGCAACTATCAGCAACTAACTGATTTAATTAATTTTTCGTAGAATTCATACGCATATAGAGTGTATAACTTTTTTTTTAAGAGGCACTTTTTTTAACCTATAAACAACATTAAAATATATATAGCTTTGTCCCTCTGCCTTTTTCTTTGCGTAGTATTCCCTCAGTTGCTCCTGCGTTCATTAAACTTTGAGTAATTCCGATTAATTGCTGCAGATAATAAATATGAATATGAATAAATATGTAAAATCCATCAGATCCTGCTGGCACAGGAAATAAAATAATAAATAAAAAGCAAACTCGGTGACAAAAAATTAACAACACTGACAGATGACTTTTTCTGGAAAAAATTGTGTTCCTTTTCAAAATCAGATGTAATAAAATTTTTATACTCAACTAAAAGTTAGAAATAAAAGTTATACAAATTTGGTTACAGCAATTAAAATTATTAAACTAAATTTAACTAATTTTGCACTTGTAAATATGAAAAAAACTATATCTCATTTGTGTTGAGTGATTGCATGTGACAATTTGTGTTACTTGCAGCCTACGATTTGCTGTTGCAAGCTTAAAATGTCGCGACTGTCCGGTGCGCTGCCACATTGACTGCTGCAGGCAGCTAACTGTTAATTGCATACCACAGCCTATGGTGAGCACAAAGATCGGCTGTTTGCTTGATTTTGTGCCACACGTGGCACCAATGGTGCCAGCCCTGATCGTGCACTGTGTGACAGAGATTGAGGCGCGTGGATTGGAACAGGAAGGTCTCTATCGCGTCTCCTCCACCAGGGAAAAGGTGAAACGTCTGCGGCGCAAGCTGCTGCGTGGCAAGACGATGCCGCATCTGGGCACCAAGGATACTCACACGCTTTGCTGCTGTGTGAAGGCGTTCCTGCGCTCGCTGGGACGTCCACTGATACCAATATGCTACAGACAGGACTTTGTGCTGGCAGCACAACAAATTGATGCGCTGGCCACGGAGGAGCTACTTTATATTGTCATGGTGAAGCTGCCACAGGCACATCGTGATACATTGGCGTTTCTCATGCTTCACTGGCAGCGCATTGCGCAAAGTCCTGCTGTGAAGATGTCTATCAACAATATTGCTGTCATATTTGCGCCAACGCTTTTCGACGATGTCGATCTGAATCTGAGCAATATTGTGATATGGCAGCAGGTGTTGCGTGTGCTGCTCCTCCAGTCGCCTGGCTTCTGGGCCCAGTTCCTCGAGGTGGAGCCACTGCAGCCGGCGTGCTCGGTGGATGATGACGACTGGAAGCGTGAGCATAATCATTCACCCAGCCTGCATTGGCAATCAGTGAAAACATATTTTAGATCTATGGTAAGTTGCCGAATGAAGAACATTGTTTCTCATCTAACGATTTTCTAACTTTAACAGGTAAATCTTGCTGGCTGAGGCGATTGCCATGATTTGTTAGTAACGGATATAATCTGTTGAGTAAATGGTTTGTAATAATAATTACAATTATTTTTATGTCTCCCTGTTTATCATTAACATTCTTGCTTTGCAAATGTTCTGCGGAAAAACAGTTGCCAGATTTTGAGCAGAGGCGGTATTTAACTGAAGAATGAAAGGAAACAATTCGCTTTATTATGATAATGTTTGTGAACTGCACAGAAATTATAAAATATAAAAATTAGTTAAAGGTGAAATATAATTTAAAATCATGGTTCACATTTTGTTTTAGAAAATAATCCAACCTAAAAAATTGTGTACATCAATTTTTGGGCATAAAATGAGGTGTAAATTATCACTTTAACTAAGTTCCAGCTTATCAAAACTATTTGTGTGCCCTGATCCAAAACGTGTAAAATAAAGTTATGAGAAAGTTTATAAAAGGCAGAAGAAAGCATCCCCGACTATATAAAGTATGTATATTCTTGATCAGCATCATGTTCTTCTCTCTGTCTACATGGACGCGTCGTTCTCAGAGATTGTCTCTAATCTAGAGACTTTAAATTTTTTAAATGAGTTCTCGAAAAAAGGTCGCATTTTCTGTGCATATATGTATGTATATACTACATACAAATAACTTTGAATTTTTAAGCTTATGTTCAGGGTATCTTCTAGTGGAGCTCTCCCAATTAGACATTTTTTTCTTGTTATTTACTTTTTAATAATTTAACTTTGATCGGATTTGTTCAGAAAACTTTCTTAAATTCTTGAATTGTAAAAAGTAATTGAAAAATATTTCACTAACAATTTGTTATTTATGTTAGTTTCGAGTTTAGAATCAACTGAAAAAATGTTTAATCCAACTTAATTATTTTCGACATTTGTTTAAGGAGAACTGAGAAAAGTTTACACGTTTTGATTATTCAGTTAAATACATTTTCAAAACCATAGTGCAACTGAATTTAAAGTCACTTTTTACGAATTTTAATAATTTTTACACAATTGCTGCATGTTGATTATTTATATTATTTGAAGCAGTAAGCAAAACATGAACTGAAATATTTGCAAGTAAATAAAAAAAGGTCGCCTAAAGCGTCAATACAACAATAAAAAATTGAAATTAATAAAAAAAGCCACTAGATGACGGTTTAAAAACAATTTTCTGAGTGTTGGGGGAAAAAAATGTATGATTTCATGCAATATGCAAATACAAGCAAAACAAAACAAAACACTTAAATGCAATGGCCGAGTGCATAAATAGACAAATACACACACACACACACACACGCACACACA
This sequence comes from Drosophila cognata, assembly GCA_035041535.1. Taxonomy (NCBI): domain Eukaryota; kingdom Metazoa; phylum Arthropoda; class Insecta; order Diptera; family Drosophilidae; genus Drosophila; species Drosophila cognata. The sequence goes on from JAWNLC010000238.1 coordinate 161,366, forward strand.
CACATACCCGTGTAGCACATCAATGCATTGGAAAAATAATATACATATAATAAAATTAAAAATAAACAAGCTGCAGCCTGCAGCAGAAAGAGATGGCAATAGCTGAGGAAACGAGACAGAAGTCATAGATTTTTTGATGTGTTTGTGTGTGTGTGTGTGTGTTCTGTTGCCAACCGCACTAAAAATAAAGAGACAATGGATGAGAGGTATGCTTTTTTCGGTCGATAGAGGGCGACACACGTTAACATTAACCAAATGCTAATGCCAAAGGCCTCTGACCAACACAAACACACACACACACACAAACCCCTACGAGCACACTCACACGCACATACACAGTCAAGCATATGCAGGGGCAATGGTATTACGCAAGGGCCGCCAATACTGTTACAGCAAGTTGCAAAAACATAAAAATAAACCAAAAAATAACAAAAATCAACGACAACAATAAAAATAAATATAAAAATAGTTTACATAATTCATGCATTATATCGGATAAAATTTTAATACCCAGTGCTAGGCGTGCGTGTGCATCCCAGTATATGTGTGTGTGTGTGTGTGTGTATGAGTGAGCTGCGCAGCTTGACAAAAAACCATTGCCTACTTGGGGGCGAGTGTTAAAATTGTCGGACAAATGGCACGCTTGCAATGTGTGTGCGTTCGTTTATGTGTGTGGGAGTGTGTTTGTGTGTGTGTGTGAGCGGCATGTATGCATAATCGCTTGCAGTTTTAACTTTTTTATTTAGACTTTTTAGCCTATTTTTATTGCTAATTAAATGAGGGGAATTACAGGCACACATACATTAACAAACAGCATGTGCATATGCGCAAGATTGTGTTTGTGTATGTGATAAATGGCTTTTTATTTTTATTTTCTCTTGCTTTCATTTTTATATTTTTTCTCTAACGTAGCGAAACATTTTGCGCTCGTTTCTCGCATGTAATTTTACTAATTGATAGTGTGAGCTATTTTAAGGGGCCTCCTCACACCCGCCCACTTTGTGGGTTGCACATGGACTGGACATGTCCGGTGCTTCAGTGGCTTTGTGCGTGTGTAATTGTGTTAGTGCACAGCATGGTCGCTAAGGAAAGATGAGTCAATGCAACTAAAAAAGAAACCAAAGAAAAAAAATAATAAATTCAACTAAAAAATTTCAGTTAAAAATAATAAAGGGGCATTTCGCGTGATGAGCTGCGGAGAGTGGTGCTTGGGGATAGGCGCTTCAGAGGCGGGAGAAATTGTATGTTGCACATACGTACATACTGGCACACACACATGAACACACACACATACACATTTTGCGTGTGCGCTAATAATAAGTGGCCGCAAAAAATGTTTGCATGCTTTTGCGCGCATTTCGCTTAATTCTTTTTTCCGCGAATGTATGTAGGCTGATCCGTATTTCTTTTTTAAAGTGGGCGCGGTTACGCCTATTTTTTTATGACTCATATGAAATATTTATATGCTAATAAAAAATAAATGTTGAGTAAATCAGAGCAGAAGATTCTTTATGAAGATTGCCTTTTAAGCTTATATGTAACACCATACTTATATTTGATTTACTGGTAAATTCATATTGTAGTAGCTACATTTTTCAACACCCTGCATGCACATTAAGTGCATTGATTTTACTCAGCGCAGCGCTCGCAAATAATTTGAAATTAATTTAATAACGCCATAAAATGAGGGGCATATAAGTACAACAGTTACAATCTGTCGCACACCTTCACTCCGCTTCTCTTACATAATTTTTGAGTCGCAAAGAAAAGTGCAAAAATAACACTTGCCCCTCCTTTCGCCGAGTTAAAAAGCACAGCAAAAATATAAACTGATATGCGAAAAGAAGGCCAGCGCACACTAACATGATAGGCTGACTGCATCTGTATCTTACTCACATAGAGAGGCAGCCCACTAGTGAAAATATTGCTCTATATGGTATATGAATACGTAGATGTGGCCAGTCAAAGGCATTACAAAGAAGAAAAAAAATAGTGGCTCATGTTGCTGCTGTGGCTGCTACAACGTGAGTGCAAAGTGAAGTAATTCCAATTGAAGCTGTAGCTGCATTGGCAACAGCCACAACAACAACAACTACAGCACCAAGGAGACTGACAAAGCAGCACCGAAAAAAAGCCAAGTGTGGGTAATTAAAAACGTAGCAGCAGCCCAGCAGTCGCTTTTGAACGTAGAAACGCACTAATTTTCAGTAGTGCAGCTTACACACACACACACACACACACACGCACACTCATAAATTCAAATGTATGTGTGAGCTTAAAAAAGAAACAAAAAATTTACACACACTCAAAATATATGCACACCCACACACACACACACACACACACAAAGCACATACACACACCGCAACTGTGAATTCACTCGCACGCAGCGGGAGCTACAAAAAATGCTGCAGCATACTTTTAGGCATGCTGCTATTTCACTTTGCCTCGCACAAATGAACACCTCTCCGCTGCTGGCTGTTGTTCTTGTTTTTGTTGTTGTCGTTCTTGTTGTTGTTTCTGCTGTTGCTGTTGCTCTTGCTATTGTTGCTGGCTTTTCAGCAGCGTCATCAACATCATCAGTCGTTTGCTTGTATGTGTGTCGCTCATCAGCACACGCTGCAAGAGCCGTTAGCTCTGCACCACAATTTGTAGGCGTTCTGGGTGTGGCATATCTGGCCGACTTATCATTCGTCCAATGGACAACAAATTTTCGTTTTTGTTGCTGCTGCTGCGGCTACTGTGCTACTGTTGCCCAAAAATATACATAACAACAATTATAACAAAAATGCCACAAAAAACACAATTATGTACTACTATTTCTATAATGATTGGTTTTTTTTTCTGGGCGTTTTTCAATGTACTTTAATTTGTTCGATCTTCGTGATTGCACACATTCATATACATAAGTTAAGGCTGAAATTACATGATTGCATGTCGCTATCCACCGAGAATTTTTAAAAGCCATTCGAGTCATTTTAATTAATCAATATATATATTTATTTTATGTTAATCCAGCATCATGTTAGGTTAAATTAAAAATGTTATCAAATTGAATTTTGACACACATAGACCACATTTGGCCCTTTGTGATACCGTATGGGATCTAGCTCGTCACTCGTGTAAAATCTAATATCAAGTATTTATAAATCTTGCAATCGTGACCGGTCCCAGTGAGTGGCATCCCAAGGTGGCAAATCGCTTCCTGGCAAGTGGCGGGCAGAAGCAGAAAAAGTGTTCCGGAGATTCTACTTCTTCCACTTCTATACTATTTCTGTAGAAATCATTATACGGCACCTGGAGTTTATAGGCATGAATGCACAGCTCTCAACTGTGTATACCTTCCTAATGAGGAGGGTTAATAGATTTCCTTTCCAAGCAAGCTCATCACCCTTACAGTCGCCTTCAATGTCCTGGTGACCAACCACCCATATGATGCTGATAACATTCTACTTAGGCAACTCATGCCGAGATTTGCGATAGCTTTTTACCGATAACGAATTCTTTTATATCAAGTACTTCGGTCTGAAAAACACAGCAATGTGTGGAGAGACTGAAAGATAGCTGTATATTGGGTTGCTCAGAGTAGACACCTAAGTCTACGTGGCTGTCTAGCTTTGAGCCATCTGTGAAGAAGGACACGGGTGCCGGTGGTTCGGGGTACCATGAGTCCATTCCTCCCTTCTGTCCCACTGGCACGTAGTATTCCGTTTCCAAACTAATCTCAGTCTTATGGCCGTGAGTGTTGCATTTTCCATTTCTTGTGTTTCTAGAAATGGAATGTCCAGAATGGCGTCCAGTACCTCACTTGGTATGGTACGAAGATCCCCGGAGATGCAGAGTTCAGCAATGCGCTGAACTTTGTTAAGGTCTAGATGGTTTCCATTGTAAGCAAGGTCACCATACTATGACCCTGACACTTGATGTGTACAACCATTGGACAATATTTGGGGAAATATCCCATTTGAAGCCAACGGATTTCCGACAAGTGCATAAAGCGACTGTTGCCTTTTTCATCCGTACTCGGGTGTTAAGGTTCCAGTTTAGTTTCGTATCCAGTGTCAACCCAAGGAAATTGGCACTGTTACTGCAGGAGACAGTCACGTTATTTAGCCTGGGAGGGAGGTGAGGAGGAATCTTGTATTTTCTTGAACAAGTTCCGTTTTATTGGAGTTTACACCTAATCTACATTTATTTGCCCAAGATGACAGCATGTTTAGTGTACTAGTCATTAGGTCACATAGAGTTTGGGGGTACTTTCCTCTGAAGATAACTGCAACGTCGTTCGCAATCGATAATCAAGTTCAAACAATTTTTGATTTGGCATTGAAAAACTATTCTGTTAAGGACTCTTTTGAAGGCCAAAGCCCACCCGGTAACGTGTCTCACGAATATCACTAACTCCATGCACCGAAAATCTGAAGTTGCCACCTGCCGCAGGTCACCAAAAAAAGGGAAACCGTTAAAAACAATAAGCTCAATTAGCTGCAATTAACACGCTGCGAATACAAACACACTCATACACACACACACACCCACATGCATACACATACATATAGGACGATGCTAATTGACATTTTATGAGCAGCTGCAGCATCTGCTGGCCGCAGCTTGAGTGTCATTGGCCAAGTGCGTAGGCCGCCAAAAATTTAAGCTGAATGAATTGTGGGAAAAAATGCACTTGATACTGGGACACGGTTAGGCACCGAGGGAGAGGAGCAGCCGTGCGAGGTCGCAAGGGCTGACCGTCTGAAATTCGAAACTTTGCGGCAAGCAAATCAACTGGAAAATTGTAAACAAACGCCGTCGCATCGCGTTGCCTCTTGCGTTCAAAAGTACCGAGCAACGTTTGCCTTGCTAAATGGCGAACAATTTGCAATACGAAGGACCGTCGGACAGACAGCATTTTACTGTTAAACCTTTGGCCTTAATTTAACGATTGCGAATGCAATGCAAAAAACAGTAGATAGAATTCTGGCCACAACTCACCTGCGGACACATTTTGCATTGATACTTCCGTCCACTGCCGCCGCCGGCGGGGCCATGTCCACCGCTGCCGCCCACCCCCGGTCCGCCCATCTTACTGGCATTGATGGGCTGGGGCACGACAAGTAGCGCGGCAGCCGATGCTGCTGCCACGGCGTTGTTATGATGATGCACAGCGGCAGCAGCCGCTGCTGACACATGATTGCTATGATGAGAGCTGCCACCTAAGCCAGAGTTGCCACCACCAGGGCCAGAGCCAGCGCTATTGGTGGCTCCACCAAGTCCCAGACTACCTGTTAAGTAAAGTTGATAGTTTGGTTAGTTGAATAAGAATCACCAATAAAAAGCGCAACTATTTGGAGACATACAAAAAAATAACTATTGTTCTCCAAGTAAACCTTTTTTTGTGAACCAGCTTAAGATCATCTCTGTATTTTAACTTATATTTAGAAAGGTGAGTTAGGAACTTGACAATAATCCTAGCATATTTTTAAAGAAATTACCCGTCCTTTATTTGTATAAGATTTGACTATCATTTGAAGCATTGGTGTTACTAACATATTTGTAATTCCTAACAAATAATTAGTTCTCTTTAACTGAATTTTGAATATTATAAAAACCATGTTTTCATGGCAAATCTACGCTTGTAGAGTTTTCTCATGCATTTTATTTCAACTTCTGATTTCTTCCTTTTAAACTCTGCACTGGCCAAAAAAAAAGTATTAGAAAAATTGTTGACAAGTGTTGCAGGACCTTAAAAGGCAATCTTTACGTTGGGGTTTTCGGACTTACCTTGTCCGGCGACTGCCGCATGATGCTCCAGACGATTGTCATCCAGAAAGTGACCTGCAATTGAGTTGTTTGCTTCAGTTGCTGTTGAATTGTGTCAGCCGTGGCAACATTAGATGGCGCCACGGCTGTCCATCAGTTTTCGCTGTGCAAGTCGAGTTGAGTCGAGTCGAGTCTGGTAGAGTCGAGTCGAGTCGACTCATGCCGCTTGTCTCTGTTGAAGTTGCCGACGTTCGCTCACATCACGTTCGCAGCCAAGCTGCCACCTGCCGACAGGCCTGCTTGCCACATGCCCCACTGCCTGCTCCTGTGCCGCACAAAGCTCGCTGGCTTCTCTAATTAAACTTGGCCGCTCTGATTGCCACTGGGAAATCGCTCACGAGCTGAGTTACAGTTTATGTGAAAATAGTTTCACATTTTTTTCAAATATCTTTTTATGTCTGGATGCCATCTATCTAAGCCATCAAACCACCTAACCATCTATCTATAATTGAGTGCCCAGCGCATTTGCGTGCAAAAATTGTGTGAATCCGCTGATGAGCTGAACGGATGAGTCGAGGCCAGCCTGGCGAGGATTATCGGCCGCTACAGCTGGGGCACTGTTGGGGCGCCCCATGCTGGCATGTCAAAAGCATTTCTAATAAAACATTTGCAGACAATTGTTGCCACCAAATTGGTAGCAAAGCCTCCTTCTCAAGTGAGTTGGCCAGCACAAACATTGTTAGTGTTAATTACGGGAGGGCGAATGTCGCCAGCTCGGCAAAATTGTCTAAACTGAATGAACAGGACAAGAGATACACTTGCCAATAAAATGGATGAGGTAAACTAATGATATATAAAACAAAAAAAAAAAAACATATTTCAAACAGTTGAAATATTACATTTAAAAAAACTAATTCGTCTTATTTTTTATAATATTTAAAGAATTGTTTATATTATATATTTTCTAAAATATTTTGATAATTTTCTTTGCATTTTTATTTTTATTAAATCATTTTTTTAAGATACAATTTTTTTTGGTATAGAAATTCATATGTAAACTGGATATATTTTGCAACCTTATTAGATTTTTGTTGAGTGTAACAATATGAGCTACTACAATGTTGCAGACAGGCCAAGTTTTAGCCAAGAGTCTGAGTCATGGCCAACATAGTTGTAGCCGTCCGTATTGTTAATTTGTACAGGTAAAAGCGAACAGGCATACAAGTAGGAGCCAATGCATCGCATAGATACATCTACATCTACATTGTTGGCAATGTTGCCGAGATGCTTATCGCAGCATCAGCATCAGAAGCAGCAGCAGCAGCAGTGCAGCAGCAGCAACATCAACAGCAGCAATGTTATTGGCCAATTGCCTAGCGTTGACATTATCGGGCCGAGATCATTGCCGCCAACGGAGTTAAGCTGATATCGAACCTGAACCCGAACCCGAACCCGTTTACCGCAAACCCTTTTGGAGCGTGTTGCTGTCAATGTTGCCGCCGTTGTACTTGTTGTTGCTACTGTTGTTATTGTGGTTGCTGTGTGGGGCTACACAAAGATGTTGTTTGCATTTTAGGAATTTATGTAAACATCTTGTAAGCAGCTTGTTGCCAATTGTTGTTGTGGCTGATGTTGCTGTTCTTTCAGTTAAAGGTCAATTTTTCGTGGGAGTATCTGGGGTGTATCTGGCCGAGCCACATTGTCCGCTCGCTTTTGTCTTTGCCAACATCATGCCGCACGCGTGTTGCAATTTAACTTTTATATGCAACGTATGCATTTTTATGCCAGATTACAATCTGCAAATCGCGCGCGCCCCGCAAAAACCGTCTACTATCTGCTCGAGATTCGTGATTATCGTCTGCTGTTTTTCTGAGCAATTAATTAACCAATGGAGCACCGAACTAAGCAACTGCAGTTACTTTGTTACCTGGGTCAGGTATCCCACAGTTTGGGGCAGGTCATTACGGGAAACGGCGATGTTCGATTCAGTTCGATTTGGTAACGCTACTCACCTTTTTGCAGATTATTGTGATGGTGGTGATCGTTCATTTTGGCCTACAAAAATAAAGTTATGAAAGTATTGTTACAATTGGATTAAGAAACTATTAAAGTTTAATTTTTAAAGAATTCTTGGGATGAGTTTAAGCTTCAACAACTAGAATAGGGGATTGGATTTGTAATAGTTTTGGTTTTATGATTTTAATTTTAAAATACTTAAAGAACAGTGGAAAGGGAATATTACTAATATTTTTGCTGCATTATACTTTGCTAGATCATATTTAAAATCCAACGCCTCTGATATTCTCCACATAAGAATTGGCGGACCCAATCATCATGTTCTTAATATATTCAATATTTAAACACACTATGAAAGCTATCGTTGTTGCTGCAAGTATTTGCCTTTGATGTCAATTAAACAATCAATTAAGCAAAAAACATTAGATATGCATTTAATAGGCGCAGACTGTTCCATAAATACCCAATCAAATGCACCTGTCAAAATATTTAAAATTCTATTAAATTCGCATTAATGCTCAGAGTGAAACATTAACAAAAAGGTCTTAAAAAACAGCAATAAAACAATATAAATTAATACTCAAAAAGTTAATATCTGAGCCAACTATTGTGTGTCGATTGCAAACGTTTTGAATGTAGCTGTCAAAGCAATTTATGATTAACAAAACAAAAAACGCAGTCAAATAGCAAAATTCACGTGAAAAGAAATCCATGCAGCGAAAATCAAATCCAAGCGTGGCAAATATATATACATATATATCAATTCTAAGCGAGAGTGCGAATGGATGTGGAGGAAAAGCAAATAAAAATAAAAAAGCGAATATAAAAAATATAAAAAATATAGCTCTGACTTCTGCTTTCGATTGCATGTAAATTGTGAATATAGGTTAAAAGCCTCGAGAGCATCCCTCACCCACTCTCATTCCCTCACTCTCTCTCGGCTCTGGCTACCTCTTTGTCTGGGCCAGACATGACCTAGGACAAACTGCAAATAAAATGAAATAAATTCCAAGTTCTCATGCAAAAAAAACCTGTCTCAATAAATGCAGCGGCTGCTTTTGCCTAAACATTTCCGATATATTTAGAAAAAAAAGCCGCAACGAAAAGCAAACCAAAATGCAACAAATAAAAAAGGAGAGAAAAATACAGTTATTTGTATACAATATTGCAAACACCAACAAAACAAAACAAAGCATGGGGCAAGTGGGGAGCTAAATAAAAAGCAACAAATCCGAAAGCGGCAACGAGGCACGCGAATTTTAGAAATGTTTGCATTTGAATTCGGTTTTATTTTTCCCGTTGTTGTCGTTGTTGTTGTTGTTGTTCTTGTTGGCGGTGTCTGTATCATTTTTTATGTATGTGCCATAGACTAATGCCCACAATCTATGCGCATTTAACAGCACTTTAGCCACTGGCACCACTTACCTCGTATTCCTGTTTCAGGGACATCGGATGATGCTCGCTGGCATGCTGATGTGAGCGCGGCGTCGGTGGCCAAAGATTGTAATCACTAATATCCTTGGCATGCTGCACAAATTGTTGTCATGCAATGAGATGAGAACAAAGGCAATTAGTATATTATTATGGGAACTAGAAAGCGGGGAAAATAGCGAGAATTTCTCATACTTTTATTAGAACTTTTTACATAGCAAAAATGCAAAATTGTATGATATATTGCAATGACTTGCATAATTAACTGACGAATTTCATATATGTATATACATTTATTCAAATAATACGCCCACTCCACTAACAACTAATCAATTTCTAATGGAAACCTGTTTTTAAATTCATTTCAATCAATATGAGTTTGTTTTATATAAAAGAAAGTTATAAATTCGCATAGGCAGCTGTCACACAGCTTTTGACTTGACGCCATTTAAATCGTTGACATATAAAGTCGGGTTAGCAAATATAAAAAAAGTACAGTGATATTCAAAATACAATGTATATATATGTAGGTTTAAATATAGGGGAGTATCAATTGAAATAGAAAACCGCGCTACACACAATCTAAGGTGTCAAAGCGACGGCGTTGACGAGCGGCAAAAGTGCGGCGGCTTCTGCTGCTGCAACCAAAAATAACAAAAAAAAAAAAAGCTGGTTAAAAAATTGTGCATAGCGCAAGGGGAGTTTCCACAGCGTGTGAAAACGAAGCAGCAAGTTTGTATGTGTGTGGGTGTGGGTGTGGGTGTTGGTGTGCATGTGTGTATGCGTGTGTGTAATCCACGTAGCGTTAGTTTTTTGTTCCTCTTAGTTGCACTACACCCCAGCTCTGCTTCAGTTTTGAAGAGTTTGGTGTGAGCTGTGAGTGTGAGTGTGTGTGTGTGTGTGTGTGTGAGAGTGAGTGTGAGTGAGTGTGAGTGAGTGTGAGTGTGTGTGTGTATATGAACTCCGACTAGTTGGTAGGTGGACAAACGAAAAAGTAGTCTAAAAATAAAAAGGAGAATAAATGCAAACACACCTACACACACCCACCCACACGCACAGTGACACATACATACGCACAGAGAGTGTGCGATGCTGCGTTTGCAGCTGCTGATGAAGATGACCAGAAGTAAGAGCCAGCGCCAGGGACATGAACGGAAGTTCTCTCTAACCAACATGCCAGCAACAACCAGCCAGCCAGGCTGTCTGCCAACAACAACTACAACAACAACAACTACAACAACAACAACAACTGGTAGTAGAAGAAGAAGGCGTCGAATTGCCCACGCCAACTTCCGGCCAGCCGTCGCTTTCGGTTTGCAGCAGCACGCAGCAAAATAGAACAAAACGAAATTTCGAAAAAAAAACAAATTCCAAAAGAAAAGTGGCAAAAAAATTTATATTGGTACAGCGCAGCAGCAGCGGCGCTCTATTGCTGTCTCGCTCTTAAGCTCGCTCTCTCTCAGCCTCCCTCTCTCTCTCTATCTCTTTGGCTGACCAGCGCCAAAACATTTGGAAGAGTTGAGCTCGGGGAAAAAAAATGTTTCTGTGCTAGTGGAAAAAAATCAAAACAACATTTTTTTTAACCCCTTCACAGCGGCAGCGACGCCGACTGCAGCGCTCACACTTTCGCGCTGGGCGCTTTGACCACTGGAGCATTTTTGTTTTTTTTTTTTTTGTTTTTGGGTGGTGCAGTTTCTATGAGCAGTTCGTTGTCTAGCGCAAATAAGAAAAAAAAAAACGGGCGGAAAACGTGAATTTTTTTGCAATTGCAGGTCCAGAACTCTAGGCCCAAACTCCTCGCAAAGCGCGTTTTGCACATTGTAGCAACCTTTTGGCCATTGCAGACTTCAACTTCACATTTTGTAGCGGCGTTTTTTTTTTTTCAATATTTTGTAGAAGTTTTTTTTTTTATTTTACATTTTGGTTTTATTTAACTTCTTTCGCCTTCATTTTTTTTTTATTCATGTTTCTGCTGTCTGCTTCTATTGATTTTTTTTCGCATTTAGTCGGCTAGGAAACAGAATTTTTTGTATTGTTCCCATATTTAAATGTTTGACCATACTGCCCCCCCCCACACATCTCCTACGCGTTCCCTTGGCTGCGGCCTGAGGTTAGAATTTCGTGGCCATTGTTGTTGCTGCTTGTTCAACTTTATTGCAATTACTTTAAAAATTGAAGTAGCCAGCGGTTCACGCGGTTTTTGGTCCAACTCGCTGCTGCTGCTGTTGCTGCTTCCCAGCCCCAAACCAATACCGTGTCGAATTCGAACTGTAGCAGCCCTGACAACTGGCACCATTAGTCAGTTTCAGTCCAGTTTTTAGCCTCAATCCATGTTGCGCTTTTGCTTCGCTTAGCCTTTCAATTTTCACTTTTTCCCCCATTTTTTAATTTACTTTTTTTAATTTTGTTCCTTTTCTGCTTTTCATTTTAGCGTCACGTTGACTTTTTTCTAATTGAAGTATATAAGTATTAATTGCAATGCTTTGTTGTGAGGCGTGCTGTGGCTTAGGGTGTTCTTTTTGTTCCGCTTCACTCCCGACTGCACATTGGAGCAACTGGCTCAGTGACTTTTTAATTGGAAATTTAAAGAAACCAATAATTGAACCTACTCCGAATTGAATTTCATAAATTTAAAATAATGCTGATATTTTTAGAGATATGTTGTTCGTTTCTTAAGGAATTCCTTGCAAATAAAATATTTAAGCATATATTTTGAAATTTTGTTTAAGTTTGTTGGCATCATCGATAGTAAACTGAGTCAAACCAGACAATGAAGATGAATTCTAGTTCAGACGCAGATAAAAATCGCTCTTATATATAATTATAATAGTCATATTTCAGTGTTCTTCTTCATATTATATTCTCATTAAAATAGAGTGGCAATTTCATGAATTTCTGTGTAATGGCATTTGTTAGGTTTGAATTGCGTGTCATCTCAACTTTAAGTTAAGAAAATTAAGTGCAATTGCTTTCAAAATTAATTAGAAAACTTTCCATGTCTCTCTCTATCGCCAGCTAGCAGTTGCCATCTCTTAATTTCACTAATGCAAGTGACAACAAGAACAACAGCTCTGTGTTGTTGCCACGGCGATTGTTGACTTCAAGCTGCGGACACCCGTCCATTGTTGAACTTTAAAAAACTAATTAAGTACGGATATCCTTTAAAAAACAAAAAAAAAATAAGAAGTCGCGGGCGCGACGAGTTTTAAATTGTTTTTCCGGTGGGTCAAAGAATGCGCTATCGAGTGATTTTCAGTAGGGAACCCTTTGTGGTGCGGTTCGACGTGCTGTTGCCCTTGGAGACAATCAATCTCCACTCAAAACAATAATTTCATCGCACCAACAAGTGAAAAGCGAGCCCATTTAAAGAAAGCGAGTTAAAAAACGTACAAAACGAAAGAAATCTAGATAAAAACACTAAAAAAAAACACGCACACACACAAACAAAACTGGCCGCGACACGCAGAGAAAAACTTGTTTACATCTTTAAAAACGGATGAAAAAATCAGCAAAGTAAAAAATGCAACAAGAAAAAAATGTACGAATTTATTTTCTTTGTGGCACGCGAAGAGCGAAACGCAGTCAAGAGCAAGGATATCCATGGAAGGAGCGACAGAAAAGGTAAAAAAAATTGTGCGGTGCGGGGAAAAAAGGACTTCAAAAGTGGGAGTATGATGCTGCTCAAAGGATATATATATATTTTTTTTTTGTATCGTCGCGTCTGCTTGCGCTGTGCAGGGGTAGTCGAGGAACGAGGTTAGAGTTCTTACTGAGGTGGACTTAGACTGGAGCTGGAAGAAGGAAAGGCAACGAGAACGGGTCGTGACGGGGGCGAGGGACAGGGGATTGGGACTTTGTCTCCTGTGCTCGTTCCTGTTCGCGTGGCAACAGACAGAAACGGTTTGAGTCTGGTCAGTTGTCGGCTGAAGTTCGTCGAGTGAAAGTGCAGCGGGTTTGGTAGCGGCTGCTCAACCGGGGTTAGAGCATGGTTAGGTTTCGTGGGTATGGATTTTGGCTGTAGATTTTTTGGCCTTACCATGCGTTCTTTGGTGGCAGTGTGGAGCGTTTGTTCAGCTCGATGGTATCAGTAGGGGTAGTGCGGTAATGAGTTAACCTGACGTTGGTTGGGCTGTGTTTGGCTCAGGGATAAGGTCGCTGTATTTTAGTAGCTGAGTATATTTGGCCGATCAAATTTAAAATTTAAATCTAACATAATATATTTAAAGTAGATAAGTAAATATAATTTTCATAGTTTAAGAATTTTATCGAAAATATTTATTTTAATCAAAATTGTGAAAATCTACTTAAAATTATAAGCGAATTACAATATAAACTAAATTAACAATCCCATAGTTTAAAAAGACGCCTAGTTCAGAGTCTGTTCTGTGAATAATGTTCTTAAAATTGCTATAAATCGCAACTGGGCCCCAAGTAAAAGTGAAGTGACATCATTATCAGTCCAACTTCTACTAATTCATTAGATGCGCTCATTTAATTTACTTAGCTCGACAAGTTCCAGCGCATATTAATTATGAACTCTTCATTGTTGTCATCCGCTTTACTATCCCCACCGCACCCACCACACACTCACCAACGATTTAGTTCAGCGCCTTGGTAGGCACCACTCGGTGACTGCCAACTACCAACTGCCAACTGCCAACTGCAGAAGTAAGCGTTCAACTTTCGCAAAACTTTGGCGTACCAAAAACCAAAAAGAATATAATTTAAAATGAAGAGCAATCTTTGGCATGAAGGCTTTTAAATATTGAATTAAGAACGCGGCTTTTTATTTGAAAACGCATTTTAAGATTTAAGATTTAAGATATATCTTAGGCTGAGGTTTGGTCAGAACGGTTGGCAGCAGTAGGGGAAAAAGACGCCACCAACGAACCACTTGAGCCATGATTTGGCTCATTGTCTGGCCACACCGACTTGTATCCCCTTCTGCCGTATCTCCTATGATATATGTATGTGCATAGCTAATTTGCAGAAACTGTTAGGATATCTTGGAAAGTAAATATGTTTTCAGGCAGGAACTCAGAACTGAAATTTTAATAGAGTCGAATGAGTAAAAACTTTTCTGTGCGGAAGGGTCAGCATAGAGGATATTGACTTGGATATTAATGCTGATCAAGCATCTATATACATATTTGATGTCTTCCTTGAAAGTGCTAACATTTCTTAGGGTATACAGAGTAAGAACTTTTCTATTTTATCGGGGTCAGAGGTTAGGGTTTGGTTTGGCTGATTGATACTCACATCGACATTGCCGTTCCACATGTAGTGCATGCCAACTGCGGCGCTGGGATCGTGATGCGTCTGTCCGGTCATGTGCTCGGCCATCACGGCGCTCATCCAGTGGACGAGGCCCTGGGTGGGATTCTGGCCCTGCACGCTGCCGATCGGCATGTTGACAGCGGCGGCAGCAGCAGCGGCGGCGGCCACAGCAGCAGCAGTTGAATTGTTGTTGCTGTTGCAGTGGCTGTTATTGTTGTTGTTGTTGTTGTTGTTGCTGCTGCTGTTACTGTCGTGAGTTTTGCACGTGGCAGAGGCGCCCGTTAATGGCTGCGCGCCTGTTTCCGGTGGTGATTTTATGGAATTGCCGTAGCTGGGACGTGTTTGTGATGCGGGTTGATTCAAATTAATTGCGGATCCGGCCGCAGTCGCTTGGCTGGCGTCCACGGGCGGTGTTGGCGGCGTCGCTGGCGCTGAGCCCGGCAATAGTCCTGAACCAGGTCCGGTTTCAGCGGTTTGGTGTGAGGAATGCTGATTGTTGTTGCTGTTGACGATTTCGCTTGTTGACCAGCCGTAGCCGTTGTTGTTGTTGTTGTTGTTGTTGTTATGTTGGGGTTTCTGCAAAATTAAAAAGTGTTGTTTTGTTGTTGGGTGAAAAGGGTTTTGCATTGAGCATGAAAGATGAAATTATTTTTTTGATGATTTTTCAAGTTTTTTTCTTGCTGTTGTTGTTGTTGTTGTTGCTGTCGCCACAGAACAACAGCCAATTTTCGGGCTACCCATAATTAGCGAAAACAAACAAGCCAAATTTTCTATATTTTTCTTACGCTTCCTAAATTTCACATAAGGGTTGAATTCAGAGTTTGAGACGGGTCATTTTTTTCTTAGTTGAAATACTTTAATTGGATTTTAAAGCTAATTATGACTCCGATCGATTAGCGATAAGAAGGGAAAATTGTATAAGAAAATTGAGAGCCTATAACTCAAAAATTCTTTAATAGTGTTTTTCTTATAAGAATTTTACTCAGAATTTAAAGTATATAAAAGTTAACAAAAAAGTAAAAACATTCATGTAACAAGAACATGAAAAGATGTGCAAATCGTTTTTAGAAAATTCCACGAAATTTTCTTGCAAACACGTTTTCCATTTTGTGCTATTTGTCTGTCCACCGCTGTATGTATTGGGCACGTTTTTTATTCAAACTATACAATCGAAATAACAAACCAAAAATTAACACTATAGTAAAAACACATAAGTAAATAAATAAAATAAAACAAGAATCAGTTGTCAGAATAATTTTTATTAAGAACCAAGTTGAGCAATGCTTAATTTGTGTTTGATATAATTATTATTTGTTATAGTTAAAGTAAATTAAAATATATATTTAGTAGTAGGCTAGGCGGGGGATAAGTATCCCCACTTGTCTACTTGAACCAACATGTAAGTAAAATAATTCTAAATTATTCAGCTTAAAGTTCAGCACTTTTTTATAGTTTGCATAAATTCTAAAAAATATTTAGTGAACTAAGTGAATTAAGGCCGTAATATATGATTATTATTTAATCAACACTCAGTTATAAAATACTTTTGTAAAGTATTTGGCAAACTTTTCCGCTAACATTAATACTAACATGCTCAGCAATTTCCACTTTTGCAACTTTTTCAAGGACATGCTGCTCATTTTCTTCCGCGTCCTGCGGCCTCAGCTCCGCCTTCAGATGACTGCGCTTCGCTGACTCGACGGCGGCCGCACAAACAGCGGAGAACAATAAATTGCTCGACAGATGCGAGCGTGCCCCAGGAGGTGGCGTGCCACTGCCCACTGCCCTAGTGGGTGGCGTTGGGGAGGGAGTCTGGGGATACCAACGGCTGCCATCGCATTGTTGTTGTTGCTGCTGCTGCTGCTGCTGAAGCACGGCGCTGGCGAAGAGGCTCTTGTAGAATTCAGCAGGCATAAGAAATGGTGCAGGCGTGGGCGGGACATTGTTGAGCGCGTCCATGTAGCTGCCTAAATCCTGGACGCGACGTCGTCGAAACTGATCCTTAAGCATGATGACGCTCGAATGTAGGCAACACTTTTTTCATATCTCTTTGCGACAATTTCACTTTCGCTGGTGTTTGGTGGCATCTATCCGGCAGTTTGTCTAACTCGTTCACCGTTTGTTTCGATTCACACATTCACACAAAACTGTGACCGACCCGCAGGCATAAACAAAAACAACAAGTGGTATGAAAAACAAATAAACACAAAAACTTTTTCCTGCCGAGCTTTGCCCCGTTTGCGTTATTTTGTTTTGCTTGTATTCTTTACTTCTTTGTCGCAACTTTTATTTTATTTAAGGGGCTGCATAAAAAAGTTTTTATATGCTTTATTTGTGGCTGTGACGCGTCGAGTTTTTGCCAACACTGTTTTGTATTTTTAGATGCAGTTTTGCAAAAGAAAAACAGCAAATCATTTCATTTACACCAGATGAAACCAGCAAATGACCTTGAAAAAGTTATATCGCGTAGATTGGCGTTTTACTTTTATTTTATCCTTTTTATTTTGTTTCATAAAATGTATTTTTTTGTCCACTTAGTTTACTTTACAGCTTGTTGCGGATGTTGTGTATGATTTATGTGATGCTTCAGTTGACTTGTTGATGTTTATTTTCCATTTATTTCCGCATTTTGTGGCTTCAAACGATTTAGAATGTCGTCATTGCAATTGAAAGTATTTTAGATGATTAATTTAGATGATAAATACAATTTAGCATAATCTGACAATTGTTAAAACACTGTAAATTGTCGAAAATATTTATTTAATTTTTAAAATATTTATAATTTTGGTGAACAAAAAAAAAAAAAAAAATGAAATAACTTTTTTCAATTGTATTTAAGTTAAATATAAAAAAAATAAAAACAAAATAATATCTGATATGTGATTTACAAAATTAAGCAAATAACTCAATAAATAAACAGCAACTCGAAATTGCTTATGATGTTAAAAGAATAACCAAAAATCTGTGTTTCTTTATTTTTATTTTTCTTAATCATCGCTTATACCTTCCAAGGTTGATTTCTTTCATTATATATATATATATAATGATATATTATTATATTTTTATATTATAATATATTTTGTAATTTGATTTAGGTATTGAAATTGACATATTTCATTTAATAATTTAGCTTTATTTTAATTTAATTTAATTGTGCACTTTTTTTTTATATATATATTTAATAAATCCATTTTATTTTTTAATTATGATTTGCACTACGTTATTAGGAACTTTTTGTTGCGATTATTATACTTTAAATTTCGATTAGACTTTGATAACTTTTTTTGATTTTTGCACTTTCTTTAGGAACTTTCGTTGCAGCAAGGATGCCGCTTTTTAAATGAGAACACACGCTGGGCTCATTATTATTAATTTGCGCTTGACAGCAATTGCAACATCACGGATATGCCACCGGAAGGGCACTTGTGTGAGTCGAAGCACACATATATTTCTCTCTATCTGATAAATTGGATGTTACATGTGAGCTATAGCAGTTTTGCAGGTTTTTTTCCACACTGTGATGAAAGTTGTGGTGTTAGTTGAATGCATATTACGCATACGCCGCGTTGCAGCTGCTGCTAAACGTTGTTGTCTCAAACTGTCCATGTGGGCCGTCAGTGTGTGTGTGTGCGCGTGTGTGTGAGATTTTTGTGTCGAGTCCTTGCCTCAGTCCCGTCCGTCTCTGTCATGCAGTCAGCGAGCGTGGGATAGCTTGCAACAACTGAACAACACAAACTCAAAGTGCAGCAGCTGAAGCTGAAGCTGCCGCAAAAGAAATTGCGAGCGCGCGCGAAGCAGTCAAATATGTATACAAAGAAATATACACAAGCACACACACACACACACACGTATACCCTGTGTGTGTGTGTGAGTGTGTAAAAACTGTTTTGTATGTTGTGAATGCTTTTCTTTTTCTTTTCCATGTTTATTTTTTTTTTATTTATTTTTTTTTATGCGCTCTGCTGCCCGCGTCCCTGCACCGTTATATGGCAATCTCAGCGTCTGCTCTTCTTGTTGTTGTTAAGTAATTTTTTTTTTCGCTTTCTTTTCCTTTTTTTCTTATTTTATAATTTTTGCTTCTTGCTCCTTTTTTATGAACGCTGCCGTTATAAAGACATACATTTGCAGCGCACTGCAGCATTTTCTTGCAAGAAAACGTAGCGTATAAAAAAAATATAGCTGAATTTGCGCGATGTCCTGTTGCCTGGGCGGTTGGTGGGGCTATGTCCTGGGTTGTGGCGGGTCTAGTATGCTCCGACTGGGAGCCAGAGGGTTTTTTTTGCCCGGGCTTCAGCACGGCAGATTGATTTTCTTATATACGGTTTGCTCGTGTTTCTGATTTTTATTATGTTTTCTTTTCTTTTGCCATTTTATTTGATGTATGCATGTGTGTGTGTGCGCGAGTGCATATGTGAGTTAAAAAGTTCTTAAGCACCATTACTATTATAATGGAATACAAACAGGTGTTGAGCAATCTATACTATATATAAAATAATATGAAGAAGAAGAATAACTAGAAGTATTCGCACAAAAGTTGAGGGGGGATATATAATTGATAAATGATGATATTAAGACTAAGTATGATAATTTACTAAAGGTAGAACTTCCACACATATCTAATATTTCTGAATCGCTTTCATGTCATTCAATTTATTCAGGAATTGTGAAGCAGTGGAATATAATATTGGGTAGAAGTTCAATACGTATTTTAAAATTCCGATTAACTTTCATCTCAAACCATTTATATCAGAATTGAATTAAAATATGTTCATTTTACTGTTAAGGTGTGGCATATATAAAGACTAGACTGGATAACTACATTCAATTGCCACCATTAATTGATATCCTTAGTCAAGCTGTTGTTTTTACTATTAAAGGTCGTTTTAAAATGCATGAAACAGCTTAAACACTCACATGACTATCATTTTGTCATCTAAATGTGCTCTGCACATGACATCCGCTCTATTTGTTTCCTAATTCTCTTATAATGCCTTAAAGCTAGAGCAGGTGCTTCAAAAGATCTTTAAGATTCGACATAGTAAACCGTGTTTTTTCATAACAATGGTATTCAAACATAAGCCATGTAAAATGTTGTTCAAGGAGTATGTGCAGCAGAACCGAGTCAAGCTGAAACTGAGCAATTGAAAATATTGCACTAGATTACAGCCAAAAAAAAAAGCTATAAATGCTTAATGTCCGAGTCCGAGTTAGAGTCAAGTTGTAGCTGCAGCTGCAGAGCGTGGCACTTGTGGCTGTTGATGACGTTTCTAATTGGGGTGTGCATGTGTGTGCTTGTTTATCACGTGGCGGCACCTGCACACATGCAGCAGTTGCAGCACTACTTTAGTAGGAGTAACCGCGTCGCGGAACGCGTCACGTCGCGCCGACGACCAATGGATTTGGCCAAACGCAAGCGAACTGAAGACAACGGCAGTTGCAGCGCGCCAAAGGCCACATGCACATTCAACAATCGAGGAGGACTGCGACGCTGGCGTCGACCGCGGCGCAAGCAGCAGGATAAAAACCGGGCGACTTATGCCATGTTTGTTGTAAGTAGCAGCAGCACCAGCAGCAGCAACGAAGGCAGCAGCAGCAAAAATGGCGCGCGCGAAGAGAAAACTCAAGAAGTAGAATCAGCAGACCAGGTCCAGAGCCAGGATATACAAACACACACACACACACACACACACATACACCCAGCAGCAGCAACATAAAAAAATGCAAGAGAAATTGTATATTTTTTTTGTTGCCTTCACATGAAGCAAAAAATAGCAGCGACTGAAAGAAAATACATTGGAAAAGGCGGCGACGAGCAAAAAACGAAATAATAACAAAAAGTTGTAAAAGAAAAGCGAAACCGTGTGATGTCCTGGCACACACACACACACACACACACACAGCAGCAGCATCAGCAGCAGCAGCGCGGCAGCGACGACACATCGAAGAAAGGATAAAAACATTCAACATTCAAGCGAGCTGCGCTGCCAGCTGCGACGCCTGCGTCACCGTCTGCGTCGGCGTCAAGCGTCAGCGCTTGGCCGTTAACATTTCATGAGCGCCAATTTCCTTGCCTTCATTTTGTTTATTATATGTTGTTCTTTTTGTTTTTTTTTTTTTTTATTTTTTATTGCGCGCTCTTTTCGTTATCCTTGTGAATTATTTCTTTTCTTTTTATTGCTAACATTTTCTTTTTTATTTTTCCTGATTTGTCTGATACAGAATAATTGCAAGTCTGAAATCATGAATATAATTTTTTCAATTTATTTATTTATATTATTTTGTAAATGTGTAAATACATTTAATATTTTATCTCCCTTCGCTTGCCCTTTTTCTTTACTTTTTATTGCTAAAAAAATTCTTTTCTTTTCTTTTTTTATTCTGCATATTTCGAATTACAAATTATTAGTTTAATTTTTTATTTTCTTTTTATTAGGTATATACATACAATAATAATGTGTATGAAGTTTTTGTGCATGCGCATTTTTGCAAGTTCATCAATAATTGCTCAATTATATAAGATTGTCCTTCACTCATATTAGCTGCTACTCCTGCCCCTTTTGCCCCCTGCCAACAACTGATCTGACTTGTTTATTTTTGTTCCTTTTTTTTTTGTTGCCATGTTTTAGTTTTTAAGCGCCTTAAAAACAACTTAACAAATGGAACAAGAAAACTTTTAGCCCGCAACTGAGCAAACTGCAAAGGATCTGGCAGTGCTGTTGGCGTCGGCGTCGCAGTCGACGTCTGCGTCGTAAATGCAATGCGCGCATTGAGCTTCTAAGGGAAGAAAAGAAAAGAAAAACAGAAAACAAGTATCCTGAAGCGGGACGTGAAGCATATGTTTTTATGTGCGTTGCTTTTTTATGTGCGAGGATTTCGTTTGTTGCTTGCTACGCGAATATTCCCTTTACGGCACTCGCACACTCACCCACTCACACACACACACACAAGTGGTCCTTCAGCTAGAATCGCTGATAACAGCCAAGAATGTGCTGCTGCTGCTTCTTATATTGCCAGGCTGCAGCTAAACCTGAACGTATTCCTTTAAGTTGTTCTTTTTCTGCCCAGTTGCATTGAACATCCTGCAGCTGAGAAAAACTGACAGCGAAATTCGTTTGCGTATAATTGAAACTGAATGCCAAGAAGAACATGCGGGTGGCAGAAGAAGTATTGCAAAAGGTGAGAAAACTGCACTCTTCTCAGTCATTATTCGAGTATTTACTAGCGAAATATTGTTGTGAAACAGATTTGATAAAATGTAGCCCAAAGCCACAATTTCAACTTATGATAAAGAGTTATTGGACCAGTGACCAATGACAGAAATATAAATAGTTTAACATATTGTTATTATAAATCTACAAAGCAAAAGTAAATTTCTGGATTGAGTTCTAGTGCCTTTTCAAATGTCGCTAAAATGTTGCCACCTCCGTATGAAGACCAGTTTTCTTTTTTATATTAAGTGTTACATATATTAATATTATAATTACATTTAGTCTTAAGAGAAGTAATATTTATTTCATTTCAATATAAGCTAGTTAGAAAAAACCAACAAAAAAAACTCATCTTTATAATTAATTTAAAGCCAAGTTAAAAACAATTTCATTTTATTCCGTATTTTTTATCCACATATTCTAAAAAAAAGTTAATAACTTCTTTTTAGGAGAAGAATAAAGGAATCAAAAATCCAGTAGAGAAACAGTCGAACTAAAGCACTTTTATCATTTTCTTCAGAAAGTAATTTGTTGCATTTTCAGTGTTATTTTAACTTTCTCAAATTCGGTTATCCATTACAATTGAGCTCAAATAAAAACTTCAAGGTTTGTCATACCCTGACCTGCCCCTCGTTAAATGTGCGCATTCCGATGCAAATGTATGAAGAGGCTCCACAAGTTGTTTGTCTTTATGGCAACATAAAGGATATTTGGTGTCCAATATGAAGCTCTCAGGTTAGCACCTGTTGCATCCGTTATCAATATACTTTCTTGGCCTGCTGTGCACAGTTCAAGTAGTATATTCAATTGAAAGCTTTTTGTGAAAAGCTTTAATGGAACAACACTTTCGCTGCATAATTATGGCATATCCTGTGCACGAACCAGCGTAGCAGCAAAAAAATATCCTTGCGAGTGAGCCATAAAAACAAAGTGCAAGCTTTACGCTCAAGAGCGGCAAAAAACAAGCTCAAAAGTTTGCAGCGCTCTTTGTTGAAAATAAAGAGAATGCAGTTGTTGTCTCGCTCTCGCTCTCTCTCTCTGTCTCCTTCTCTCTATCTCTCTCTTACTGTGAGGGTGTGTAAGTATGTGTGTATTTGGGGGCGTGTTTGTTTTCATGTTTTTTACTCGCCGTCAGTTTTCACATTTTTTCTTCCAAGTTTTTTTTTTGCTTTTTGTTTTGCCCGTCGTTTTTTATTCCTTTTTTTGTGTCTTTTAAGTGTTACTGGATGATTTTATGAAAATTGATTTGGAGCACGCCCATTTCGAGGCGATAAGCGTTGCAAGTGGCAAGTAGTGCTACTGTACTGTACAAATTGCAACTTACCCTAAACTGGTGCTCCACAGGACAGTCCAGATTCAAGGCATATTCGTCGACAACGGTGTTCAGCGTTGATGTTGCAGTTGCCTCCCCAAAAACCTGTTCAATTTTGATCGCTGGACTCAGCAGTGTTCCCGTACCGGAGCGCGTTCCAGTTCCGGTTCCGGTTCCACTTGCCGGATTTATGCAACCGGCGGCGGCAGCTGCAGCGGCTGCAGCAGCGGCGGCCGCAGCAAATGTGCCCTCAACAATTATTGGCGACGCCTCGGCTGCGTTTTGGCCATGCTGAAGTCCGTGGCTGCTGCTGCTGCTGCTGCACGGCGTACAAGGTGTACAGGTTGTGGGCGTACAGGGCGTGGCCGCATGTCCCTCGTGATAGGGCGTCACAACGAACGAGGGATACGATCGGAACTGATTGTGGTACTCGGTGTGTGGATGATGATGCGCCAGCTGTGCTCCTTTGTACCAGCTACCATGCATAATCATTTATGCTGATCAGCTCGCACGTTAACCAACACTCTACACTTTTAGTATTTGAAATCACACTATTGACTTTCTTTGATTTTCGCCACTCTTATGCACCTTATTCCGTTGACATTTTGCTTTTGTAATGCATTTGTTGTTTTCTCTCTCTCAGCTATAAATATGTAGAATATTTAAGTAAATACTAATATTGGTTTACTGGTCAGAAAATATATGCAATTATAGCTAAAGACCCCATCAGAAATACTATCTCTTAACTAGTTTCTTCAGCTAGTTGTACTAAATAACAGAAATATAAACAAATAAAAACATTAGTAAAGCGCTACACTTTAATGGAGAAGCTACATATCAAATATTCGTAGTACTTTTTATCTAGCAATACGATTTTGTGTTATTTTTAGCTATCTTATCTATTTTATTCCTTAATAGAACTCATCTTTGGATTGATCTCCGATTTCCTACATCTATTCTAAGATTCTTTAATGAGGTTTTCAAAGTAAACTTTTCAACTTTTCACTTCATGTTCAGCATATTTAAAATCTGCCATATTTTTGAGATGTATTTAATAGTCCAAAGTATTTTATATATTCGCGTACACTTATCACAACTATTATCACTTATTCAGCATATTCAAACATTAACATTTCCATTATATATGTAGATTTAGGCCTTTATTTCGAGAACTAGATTTTCATGAATCTAAACCTAGTCTAATTCATGTTGCGATTATAATTTGTTTCTAAGTGACTTCTTTTAACTAAATATACCAATTTAGATATTGATTATATATATCTATATATCATCTCAATCAGTATTTTATATATCACTTATGAACTTTTAAAACTGGAATACTAATACACTGCTTCAACTGTTTCATCCTGAAAATAATTTTGCTTATATTAATTCTATTCTCTAATTTTAAACTGCTGCACTATTCGCTCTATTCACTTTTGCATAATTCTAGAACCAATAAACTTTATTTTTGTATTTATTATAATTAAATCAATATTTTATTTACTTGACTTTCACTTTTAAACACACACAAATTGATGCTGTTTTTTCTTTTTTAATTGGCAGACTTGACGAGCACTTTTCAGATTACGGTCGAGAATCAAAATGGCGTCACAATATTCATTCACTTGACCGGCGATTCATTCATTCATTCACATAACTCTCTCGATATACATTTAACTGCTAATTTCTTTTATTTTTTTGTGAATTTCTTTAGCTGTTGTTGTTGTGTTTAACAATATGTTGCACTTGTTTCTGGCTCGTTTGCTGTGGCTGTTGTTGTTGTTGTTGTTGTTGCACTTTTAGCGCGCTTGTTAATTGTGAATGCAGCAAAGCAGCTGCAACTGCGGTATGGCGAAAATGCGTTGCACTTGGCGACTGTAACAAAATTCTTGGCGTAACGCACAAAAAGAGGCAGAGTCTTCGCGCGCGAGCTCTTCAGACTGGATACGGGATTTGGAATACTATATGCTGTCTGCTGTATGCTGGATACTAGTACAGTGGCTACTGTTTAGTAGTCTGCGGCCAAGTCAGCTCAATTTGGCGCTCGGCGTGGAGCAGCTACAGTGTTGCAGCTAGCAGGCGGGCGCAGGCAAAAAAGTTTGCTGCCAGCTCGCAAGAATTCCGAACTCGAATGCTGAGTGCGACGACGAAAAAAACATTCAAATGCCTTCGCCGCCAAATCGCAGCCACTGCGACGACGACGACGACGACGACAGCGACGAGCCCCACGAGTACTCATACACACACACGCACGAACAGCTCGTTTTGCTCTCTCGGCTCCGACGGCTGCTGTGCTCTCGCTCTGACGGTGCGTTTTTTTTTGTGTGGCGGGGGGAGCAGCGGCGACGCATGCGCAGCTTTTTACTCCTTTTTGGCGCGCGCAACAAAGCAAATAACCAGCAAAGAAACCAACAAAAAGCCATAGCGTGCGCTCTCCTTCTCTCTCTCTCTCCCTCTCTCTGTCTCTCTCTTTCGCTCTGGCTGCCACTCTCAAGCCGCTGCTGTTGTAGGGAAAAAAAATGTTTGTGGTTTTTCGTGTTGCTTTTGTTTATAAGCTACTTCGCCGCTCACTCTTGAGCAGCTTTGATTTGATTTTAGGCTTGCGCTTAGCTTGAGTGCATTTGCCGTGTTCTCTTTTTGAGCATGAGTGAGCATGTTGTTGTTGCTGTCGCTGCTATTCTGTCTTATGCGTGGGCTTTTCAGTCTGGAATTGATAGCTTGGCAATTGATCGCTTGTAATGATGAGCTTTCAGAAGTTATGGATATGATATGAGAGATACTTCACTCATTCAAAGAACACCCTAAATTTTAGTAAATCGCCATACTTTTGATAGAAAAATAGATGCGATTTGCTATAACTTCGAATAAATTATATAGTATAACAACTTTACAAAAATTAGAATTGATATTCTTATTTATGGGCGAGTTTTTTATAAAATGCATATTTGTATAAATTTGATTGTATTGAAAGTAGGCTAACTTGCTTAATTCTAATTTTTGTAGAACATTTTTATTTTATGATTGTTTGTCATGATTTCTTTTCGGCTGATTCCAACTGAAAATTTTTTGTAAACTATTTGTTGCAACCTTGGATTCTGATCATGGGCGATAACAATGAAGGTAATGAATATGAGGCTCCAGTGGTAAAAAAAGAAGCTCCAACGCCAGAGGAGGAATCTCCTCCGCCAACGAAGGAAGATGCCCCACCACCCGAGGAGAAATCTCCTCCGCCAAAGAAGGAAGATGCCCCACCACCACGAAGAAGAACCACTGAAGAAGAGCCTCCACCCAAAGAACAACCACCGCCAAAGGAAAAGGAGAAAAGGCCCAAACCGAAGGACAAGGGCCACAAGGAGCCGGAGCCGGAGGATGAGGCTGAGTCGGAGGATGACGCTCAGATGTCTAACATCAGATACGGATTCACCATATTCCGTTCGGTCGTCTTCTTTGTGGTGGGCTGCGTCATCGTCTGGGATTTGACGGGAGTCGTACTTTCGCGAACTCTGGAGAGCATGATCTGAGGAACACAACATTTTTTTAACATCCTTCAATTCCACCTAATTCCAAATGTAAAAAAAGTTGTCGAATTCTGTTTGATATTAGTTCAAATAAGCACATTAAGAAATCATAAAATTAAAGAAAAACTTAACTTTTCTACTTTATCTTCTAGTGAAACTTATCCATTTCATGGCTAGCCTTCATTAATAGTGGGCGTATAACATAAAGGCCAAAAAAGAGAGACAAAAGAAAAATAAAAATGGTATTTAAAAAAAAAACCTGAAAAGACATCCGCCGAGTTGGGCGCACATTAGCCCATTGACCAACTTATGCGGATCGGCCAACAATAATGAGTTTTTAATACATGTAATATTCAAATTATAATTTTTGCCACCACACACTACAAGAGCCCCGTTAGCAAAAACCAAAATCAAATACATAAAAACGCTTCTTTTTTTTTGTTGAATTGCGGCAATAATCGCATGTATTCATTTCAAGTGCACATAAAAACACTCAAACGAAAGCTCAAGAGCAGCCGACGCAAAAAGCACAGAGGCGCGCTCTTAAAAAAGAGTGCGAGCGAGACAACAGGCAGCTGGGCGGCGGCGGCGGTGGTGCGAGCAGTGCAGCGTACCAAAGGCGGCGGAATTTTTATTGGAGCACTTGACGTTGCCGTTTTTCCGCTGATGTTGTTGTTTTTGTTGTTGGCTGCTCGCCTTTGGATTGGCATTTTTTGTAACGGCTGAAGCCGTTCAGCACTTTTTATCTCTCTTTCTCTCTCTCTCTCTCTCTCTCTCTCTCTCTTTTTGCTGCTAATGGCTGCTTGTGGTTCTTGTTGCTGTTGGGGCGGAATTGAAGAAGATTTTCGACAACTGCAACAATTCCGTGGGGAAAAAGTGACTGCATAAAATTAAAAACAGAAAAAAATGAGAAAAAGACAAAATATAATAAAATAATGTGAAAAAATGCGAAAAGAGTCGAGGTGCATGGCATTATGCAATGGCTGCTTAGTTAGTTAATCAATGCAACTGCAACTGCAACTACAACGTTGCCACCTTTGGGGATTACGCTGCACTCCAGTTCAGTGCAGACCTCCCTCTCCTTCCTCTCTCTCCCTCTCTGTCTGTCTACATATGGGGAATGCGCAGGCGAATCGTTGGCAATGTTGTAATATTTGCCATTTGTGCATTACTTGGAAATTGCTTTATTTAGTTACTGGATTATACACAAGCAACCCGACGGCATGCAACATAAAACTGTAACCAAAAAATTAAATAACTGACCCTTCATTTGCTTATCAGCTAATTTGATTATTTCATACAATCAGCAAGCACTTTTTATTTGCTTTTATTTTTTTTATTTGCTTGCTTTTCATTTCAGTCAATTTCTTTTTCCATTTCCGTGTCAAATTTCCATTTGTTTTGGTGCAACACAAATCGACCTTATCGCCAAATGCGGCTGTCATTTGACTTGTTTGCATTGTCATCAATGCAATTTTTAGCAGCTCGAGGGAAATTAAATTATGAAACTAAATGGTAAATGGTGGCCTTATGTAACGGTGTATAATGAAAATGCGATTTCTGGAAAACTAAATGAAACTCTTTGCTAGTTTATGGTAATTGTTTAATTTATGTTTGGTATAGGAATGGTTTTCATGGTAACTTGTAATTGAAATTGTCAAATTTGTAAGATTCTTGTCAGACTGTTGCTTAAGACATTTGTATTTGATTAAGTGTGAACATTTCTTAATTTAATAAGAAATTCATATAATTAGACTATGAAGCACTTTTAAAACAAACCATTTGTCGTATTTCATGTATTTTACTTTATTATCCTTGGTAGACGCATAAATGAGCTATACTTCTTTGTACAGTTCATTCATTTGCAGGATAAACTGGATTGATCCTGGTCTTAAAGCTCCCGTTTTCTTAATTTTGATGGTGTCGACTCAGTTGATTGAGATCAATTGATTGCCGGGCAATCCTCCAGAATGTGTTCTGAAGTTTGATCAGTTCCAAAAAGGTATTTTAAATATATTTGTAATCTTTTTAATTATATTACAGTAAAAGCTCTTTTAATATTTAATTAAGCACAAAATATATAGCTGTTGAGACGGATATATATTTATTTCTTTCTATATTTTGGAGAGCAATTAACATATTCAACAGATTATTCATAGATTTTATAATTAATTTCGTTTTATATTCATATATTTCATATTTTGCTCCCACTAAAAGAATTTATTAAATTAATTGTTTGAGCTCAAACTTACATAAATATAGTATATAAATAATAAATCATCATCATTTGTATTCTGCGAAAAACATATTTAAATTATTAGACAATAAACCATTTCAAATGAATTAATTAGACAATAAACCATTTCAAATGAATTAATTAGTTTCCTCAAAGAATAAAAAAACTTTGTAACCATATTCGGATTTCACTTGAATGTCTGTCCATATATAAATAATGCAATGTTGATTCGAAAAACGCACAAAAAAATATTAAAAAAAACTCGACACATGCACAAAACTGATCCATTTGCTATATTTATGCGTATAATTCTGAGTAGAAACCACAAGGTGAAATCTTTGAGATGCATTTCGAAGCAAATTGCAGATTTTAAAATTGCCAATAGCCAAACCGCAGCACAGCCAAGAAACAGGAGCAGGAACAGGAGCAGAAACAGGAACCGGAGTAAGTACAGCTGTTGTGCGGCGGGCGCCATTCATGATGCGAACGAAATGTCAAAATGCGGTCTGTGAGCTGGAGTTAGAGTCGAAGTTGGAGTCAGAATTGGAGCTGGAGTCGTCATGGTTGGTCATGGACGCCAAATTGGTTGACAGACAGCCTGGCTGGCAGCTGGCAGTGCGGCAAATGGCGCAGGCAGCTTTATGCTGCCTTAGGGCTGACGCACCTACATACAAACGTATACATTCATATACATATAAATGAGAAATTGGAAAGGGAGGAGCAGCGGGGGGAGCTTTTGTGCTCCGCCTATTTTTTATGCGCGCACATGGCGAGCAGACAGGTTCGAGCCGCTTTTTGCTTGCGATTGGTGGAAACGGGTTGAAACCAGTCCGCAAGCGAGATGGCAACGCCACACACTGACTGCCGCTGGGAGTGCGAGCGGGCAGCAAGACAAATGGACTTGAAAAAGCAACGTCATTGGAGTTGTGCGATAGAGAGCGACGGCGCACCTCGGCTTGCCCATAAGCAGTGTAAGCGAGAGAGCGCAACAAGCTTAAGAGCGAGCCACGCATTGAGCACTCTCTCCGAGTTGCTCTTAGTTGACAATGCAGAACACGTGTTGTTGTTGTTGTAGTTGTTGGCGTGCAAAATATTTCGAGTTTTTGTGTGTTTCGTTATCGGTCGCGTATTTTGTTAATTTAATTAAACAAAAACGTTCTGTTTGTGTTTTTTTTTTTTGGTTTTTTGACTTGCAATTGGAATCAGCGCATTTTGATTGCCCGTCGCGACTCTCGCACAACTTTGAATATGTTGAGCACAGCACACACACACATACACAGAGACATACTACAGAGTTGTGTATATGTTGTGTATGTCATTTAATGACTTGTACCGTTAGCTTTTAATTGAAATATCACACATTTTGCCATTGCAATTACAACTGCAATTGTATTTGTCGTTGTGTCTCTGCCTGTCTCTCTCTCTTCGCCTTCTCCTTTTTGTTGCTCAGTAACTGTTAATTGGATGTGTTTTGTGCTTTCATCTCTGATCGAGCTTTAAGCAGTAGCATGCATTGAGCGAGATTTTAAAGAGGTTATGTTGCAGATCTTACTGTCAATTGGTTCAAGTTTTGAATGAAGACGATAACTGTTCGTAAGCTTTCAGTGTTTTAAGGTGCCCAGATTTATTTTAGTTGAGATGAAAGCAGAACGATTTTATATTCATACAAAAAAAAAATATTGTATAAAATTAATTTATTTATCCAACTTTACAAAATTGTGATTTAGCAATAAGTACTAAGCATTATGTCTTACTAATGATTACTACCTTTAGCGATTGATAAAATGAAGTAATGTTGTACGTATTTAACAATAACAATCATTTTTTATAATGTACACACTTATGTCACAGAAAAATAAGTTTTTATATCTGCATTAAAAATTCGATATTTATTGCAAATTGCTTATATATTTTCAAATTAGGGGAAAAACTTTCATCCATTTCATGGAAAGATTAATGTTATTAAGATAATGCACAAACGCTAATATATCAACAGCTTAACCTA
Source organism: Drosophila cognata (assembly GCA_035041535.1). Classification (NCBI taxonomy): domain Eukaryota; kingdom Metazoa; phylum Arthropoda; class Insecta; order Diptera; family Drosophilidae; genus Drosophila; species Drosophila cognata. The sequence goes on from JAWNLC010000238.1 coordinate 192,129, forward strand.
GTTATCGTAATTATATTTCGGAATCTGACTCTAATATCTCTAATATGAAAAGTACAAATATTCATTAAAATAATATTTGGGCTAATACCAACCGGAAAATCAAAGTGTGTAAATGTTAAACGCAAGCCAAAGTAGCTTTAATACAAAACTCGCATGCGACCAAAATATAGAATACAAAAAAATCGTGGAAAGTCTTGAAGGTACTCGAAGATGAAGTAAAACTTCCGCACGTGACTTCCGCGCCAGAAACTGATGATGAGCCAAGGCCCAATTGTAACTAACGATGGAGTCGATGGAATCACTGAAGCAACCAAGTCCAGACAGGTAATTGGGCATCAGAGCAATGCAGGTGAGGCGTAGGCGATTAAAAGGCGATTAAATCAATTGCGCCACGACAGGTCTGACAGCGATGGATGACCAGTCACAGATACAAGATACAAATACAGCTAAATTGTACACACTGTAAACAATTTGAGTTTCAAAATAGTTTTCCAAATGCAACAGAAGAATTTTTATTTACGACAATATTTACGTTGGACAAAAACAAACACTTGTATCTTTTAACACTTTTGTATATATTTGTACAAAAAGGCAGAGAATTAAAACTAATATTTATTTTACTGTGCAGTTAAAGATACAGATACAAAGATACATCAGCTGGTGCTCTTTCTTGGGGCATCCGTCAGCAGCTGTCAGCGGAATCGGCTTAGCTGCTTCTATGTTAATGCACCCCAAAAACGTTGACGTTTATTGACAGTTATTTATGGTGGGCATGGTCGGTGTTGGTGTGGCTGCTGCTGCTTCTGTGGTGGCTCAACACCTATTTGGTGGGGCAGCTGCCAACACCAAAACGAGGCGACAGCCGACTATGGAAAACTCCGGTAATTGCAGCGAGCTGGACACGCAAAAGGTGCCGCATTTGGCACATGTGCTTTGGCACGCGCTCTTGACGCTCATTAGAACTACTGGATGCTACCTGGTGCATGCCACGGCATGTCCGTGCCCCATAAGGCAGTCTAACCCCGAAGTCCATAAATTTATTATTATTAATTATGACAATTTATGAGTAAAAGTCTTTTGTTCTGTGGCGCTCTTCCCCTAGGCTGATAGAACCAGTTCCAGTTCCAGTTTCAGTTCCAGTTTCAGATCCAGTTCTAGTTCCAGTTCCACTTCCACATCTTCAGTGTTTGATTGACTAATGAGTTCATTAGCATTTGCAGGCATTTCATATTTAAATATTTTGCATTGCTCTACTGCCTACTGGCTTGATCTGGTTCTTGGAACCGTCGGGAATGCAATCGAGCTTGGTAGACACGTGCCTGTGCTTGGGTTGCTTTTTAATGGCAAGACATGTCCATATTGGCTGGTGATCGATTTGTTCGTTGCCGCCCATAAGCAGGCAGGGAATACCGAACTAGGCGATAACATCCCACAATGTCTAGGGTTGTACTACTCACATACATACTTAATTGTACCTCTTATGAATACCTGTACTCTGCATAAAATTACCATGGTTTTTAGAAAAACAGCATACTTTTGGCGACAAAGGTAGCTCGGCTTAATATTCAGAAAGTATATTTTTAAAATCCGCGTTCTTTTCTTAATTCCAGGGCATATTTTTCTAAAAATAAAAAAGAAGAGCTGATTTTATATGTGTACACAGCTGAATTCTTAAATTCGCCTTATTGTTAATTATTTTATTTTTATACATTAGTACTTTTACATTTCACATATACTAATATTTTAGATTGTTTGTCTAAAAATGTGGGATAACTTTAAAAATTAATTTTTTATAAATCAAACAATTTTTGTCGTTTGCTTGGCGGTTTCCAAGATTTCAGTCTATTTTTTTTCTGACTGACAAATTTCACATAAGAGTGCAGAATTAGAACTTCAAAATTTACCCTTATTTATTTCGATATTATTATTTACTTCTTAAAATTTAATTTTATCGATTTGTATTTTGGAATGTTCAGTTTTGGATTACAATTCATCTCTGGCGAACGAATAGCGATGTTTCGATGGCATTAGATCCCTAAATTTAGAAGGAGTTGCCGTTAAATTGAGTTGGTCCCCGCTTTGTTCACCATACTCGTCGCTATCCAGTACGTAGAGGTAAGCCTCGTGCAACTCGCCTCTGTCGATTGCGGCAAGGAACTCCTTGAACTTGCCTGGAATGTAGAAATGTTTGTAGTTGGGAAACAGAAATATGTATGCAAAAGTGTCGATGGCTATGAAAGGCAGATTCGCTTCCGTTCGATTCAGATAGTAAAGCGGATGTGAAAAAGTATTGCTTTCGGCCGTCACAAAATTGAGATCTTTCAGGTCATGTATTAGTTGTTCGCGGACGACTTTGGCGAATGCCTTCGGTGCTGCGATATCCTCTTTGTTGTGTAGAAGTATTACAAGAGGTCTGCCCTGCTCGGTGATCTCCTCCGCATTCTCGAATGTCAGTTCACGCACCGCCGGGTAGCAACTCTCCTTGAACCAATGGACTACGCTAGTGTGGTTCGACAAATCGCCCAAAAATTCCACATGGGGGGTATCATTCAAATCATGTGTGAACGTTATTCTATTCGGCGCATGCGATTTACTAATGTTAACGTAGAATTGACAATAGTCCTTATACTCGCTGCTCGCTGCCTTGCGATAGATATCGTATTCAGTGTGATTCTCGTGCCCAAAATAACCAATCACAAAATATTTCAAGCTGGACAATCCTTTCAGATCGTTGAAAGAGTCGAACTCTTTGATGGGATCCTCCAGTTCCTTGTAGATGAACTGCAGAATGGCCACCCTCGATCGTTGTCCTCGATACTCTTGCCTACCGACATACCCATTCCGCACAATCTTTATCGTCGGATACTTGGCTATATGGTAAAAACGGGCCATTTCCGATTTCCTCTCGCAGTCGACCTTGGCCAGCATCACTTTGCCAGAGTCACCAAATATAGATCGGAGCTCATTGGCGACTGCATCGAAGATTGGCAACAGGCTCCCACTAAATACGCATTCCTGCGAATAGAAGAGCAGCAGAACCAGTTCATTGGAGTGAGCTATCCTTTGCAGATTGGTTTCGTCCACTTCCATTGATTCCCCAGTTGTGCACACAAACAGTTGAAGCACGGCGACAAGCAAAACCAGACAGCAGCTCAGTTTTAAGTCCATCTTTACTAGTTTATAACTCTGTAATATCTCATGAATTGTAGAAACTTCAAATATTACTGGAACATTTCTTTAAAATTCATTCGTTTCGGCTGTAAATACATTTGCTGCGCAAGCGTGGCTAAACTGTTTAAGAGTACTTAGAAATTACTATTCCTATTTTAGTCTCTAGTCTTGAGTTTGTTGAGTTTGCTTTATTCCGAATATTAATTTTGTTTTTTAAAAAGCTGCTGTTTTTTTTTCCACACATTTAAAAAACCATAACCATATCCCTTATCGATTTATTAAGAAGTCGCACTTGAAGAACCGCATCTAATGAAATAATTGTAACTAGCTATTTACAAGCATTTAATGCCAATACTATTCCAATAACAATTTCGAAATGCAATTAAAATATGCCATAATTACCGGTTGTAGAACCGGCTGGGGCTTTGGATGATGCTTCATAAGGGAGCCTGAGCCTGAGCCTCTGTCTCAGATTCAGCTTCAGCTAGAGCCTAAGCCGAAGCAGAAGCCAAGACCAGAGGCAGAACCAGTCCCGGCACAAGTTGCAATGTTAATGACATAATTTTGAAAAGCACTTCATGAATAGACATTACCACGGCTCAAAGATTATGGCCATGAAGAGAATGAGAGATAGATAGAGAGATAGGGAGCGAGAAATAGTTCTAATTAGAAATTCAAAATGAAATCAGGAGCAAGCAGTCCAGTCTCTATGTTCCATGTCATTTATTTATTCATTCATTCAGGAATGAAGAATTATATTTGATGCTAAGGTTTGTAAAGTCTAATTTAAATAACGGGTTACAGCTATAATCATATTGTTATGTTTCCTTACTGCACACTCACAGACTCAAACTTTGGATATCTAATCAGGTTGTACAATCTAAGACACGCCTCTGTCTCTGTCTACGTCTGTGTATGTTGTGCCAAAAACTATTTTCAATTACAAAACAGGGAACATGGCAACACACCTCCGATATCCGTTTTGGATGGTGGATAGTGGTGGATAGTGCCAAAAAAGATGGCATAACAATTTAAACACAGCATGTGGTCGGAATATCAAATTTTCGGTATCGAAAACGAATAACTCAGTGCTGAAATGGCAAAAGTCAGCAATTACTTAAAACGAGGAGCAGCCTGCGAAAAGGATAATAGTGCTGAGACGAACAATTTGCTCTGCTCAGCTGGAATGTCTCATGTCTCATGTCTCGTGTCTCTGTCTCCCGACAGCGACTTGGCATATTTATTTATACAGCAGCTTTTGGTCACATTGTGTGCGGCTAAGAGATGCACATAAATCACATGGCAGGACCTGCAAAAGGATGTGAATTATATACAAATAATTTGACATGGCCTGCACGCTTGTGGGCGCCAAGGACACGCTCGGGGGTGGGCACGACCACCCTTGCGCCGCGGAGACGATGCCAAAGCACTAGATAAGCATAACTAGCAAATATTTTGGTGACGTTTTGTTTTCTTCTCCTCTTTTTTGTGCCAGTTGAGGCATTGGCTCTAGCTAGAGTTGAACGTTTGTCGTGACTGTTAGCGTGTCACGAATATTGGCAAAATATGTAGTATATAAATATGCATTACATTTGCTAATGAAATATAGAAATTTGTAGATTACAGCTGAGCTAAGGCGGGCATAAATAATAAATAAATTAAATTAAACTAAATTTGTTTGAAGCATATATAGACTTCTGAAAGCGAATATTGCGGAAATAATACATATGTATATCTATTATGAAAAGTATTAATAAATAATTAAGCAGTCACTAAGTGTGTTAGAGGAAGGTAGAAAACATAAAATGATACAAACTAAAGTAATAAACATTGTTTATAAAATCATACATAAATTCATTCATGTATTATTTCCTAAACTAAAACTAAATATAAACTGACATTAAATTCTTTTAATAAATATAATAAAATAATAAAAATATAATAAAAAAAATAATACTTATACATTTAAAATTAAGTTTTAATTTTTACTGTCATAATAATAATTTTTTTATATACGTTACTTAAATTTATAATTCAATCGAGAGATAATTTGCAGTTTAAGCTCTTCAGCTACGAATATTTATTAATTTATCTTTACCTCTTTTTTTTTATATGTAAATAAACCCATTTGTGATCCGCCTGCTTGCTCATATATCATGTTGCACAAAATACCATAACTTTTGAACACAACACAAAACTATACGCAATACTTTGGAATGCAAATTTTAGTAAATTGAAAATCAGGGCCGCATTGCAAAACCGCAAAAGCCATCGACAAATAAGTTTTGTTTTGGTAAAGGGCGGAGGGCAGGGGGCCGGGGCCGGGGAGTTGGCCACGTTCAGGTCCAAACTTCAAGACGAGCATGTGCATTTGTCGTAAATTAGAAACTGAAACTGTAACTGTAACTTGGGGTGTTACCTTTTTGCCTTCGGGGCAGCCGGGTCCGAGCATAACACTTAAATTTATTACGAATAACTCCTCTCCTGTTTTTTAAGCTTTTGACCATACTGAGTCTCGGTGTGGGGCATTATTTTTTAGCTAGGCTAAGCAAACTAATCATCGCTTGTAATTTGCAACCCGGCTAGGCGGGCTTGGAGTTCAGTTTGGGCCAAAAGGCACGCGGCTAAATGAAGTGTGCACATTGCGAGATCCCCGTTCAAATAAACTCGCTCTCTCTGTGTCTGTGTGTGTGTGTGTGTGTGCGTGTTAGTGTGCAGTCAAAAGTGAACAACAACTTGGCTATTATAAATCTTTGCCTAAGTGTTGTGGTCATTTAGCAAATGTCCAACAATGTCCGGCAGGAAAAGTTGTGAATGCAAAAGGATGAGCTGCATGGTTTATGCTTTTGATTTATAAAATATATTAATTAAATGTGGTCCAAATGTAGCTTGAGACTGCGATAACATAAAATAAAAGAGAAAGAGCAAAATGTAAATTTCGAAATGAAAACTCCACGATGAGTGCTCGTACAACACTTTAATCTCTACCTAACAACGAAGCATAGTTTTAAATCAAAATTCAACAGACATTAAAATGATATAATGGCCATGTCTCTCTACGCACACATACACACACTCACACACACACTCGCACACATACACACACACACACACACACACACAAGTGTTAGTACTGTCAAAGTCAAAATAAACGCAGCGACGAATAATGATTTATATGCCATGGCAGCAAAAAGAAAAATTGCCAAAAGGAAGCCAAGTTGCAGACCCTTTCTGGGGAGTGTGTGTTGGAGCGGGTTGATATGGTGGGTGGTATGGTGCGTGGTATGGTGGTATGGTGGGTGGTGAGCACTACGAAGACACTACGAGAGAATTTGTTGATATGCTAAAGTGTGTCGACTTGTCTACTGGAATTCTAGTTGCTCCCCTCAGACAGCAAGGAGCGCGACAAATCTGTGCATAATTCAAAAGGGAGAACGCAATATGATATTAAAATATGCCGAGATTTATTGAGCGAGACATAAATCTTGGCAAAACAATTGCAAAAGTTAAAGATAAATAATTAGCCAACAGACACATTCGAGAAATTAACGAATAGTCTTCAACTGTTGCAGCTCTTAAAGTTTGAATGGACAGCATACATATATAATATACCAAGAAATTGCCAATAAAAACTTTCTGCCAGACAATAAAAGTTTTCGCCCCTTGGGCGGCAAATTGTCAATGATGCTGGTCATAAAGCGATTTAGATATTGACCCTGCTATTGAAGATATTTATTGAGTGCCAAAAAGAAAAAGGTTTCGACCAGAAGTCTAGGTGTGGGTAACTGACTACTTATATCTAGAGACAAAAATGATTGTCCTTATTATATGAAACTAAATTGTGCGAGAAAATGTTGTTTTTATGATCATAATGGTAAATGGCGATAAAGTGTAAGCCATATTTTCACCTTCCTAGTGCATATACAAATTTGGAAATACATAGGCTATGAATTTCCAGCAATACTATAAAGTTTAAACACAATGCAAACAATTTAAAGCACTTAATTGATTTCGGCAAGAAAAACAAAAATGCCAAGAGCCATTACCAAAATTGAATTCAAATAACACAAAACACACTCTGAGCACAGACAGCAGAGTTCAAATCAGGTTAGCATTGCCCCAGACCAGAGGAGACCCCCAAATACCCACACAGAGCCAAGACCAGGCTCTCCTGCGCGACCTCATCCATTGGATGTCGTGCCAGCTCATAAGACACAGATATGCAAAAACCGCCATAATAAAGGATAATGTTGGCGCATATTAAATAAATGACTTCCGTCGTCGTCTAGGTCTAGGTCTGTTGCGGTGCCCCCTCCCATCCCCCTCCTGTCCACCGGCAGTCCCCGCACCATGTCCAACATTTACTCAATGAAAACAAGCGAAAGGATATTGAAATGAGTTGGTGAAAATGTAAATTCACCGCAGTGGGAAGTGACGTGTGCAGAATTTCACAGGCCAATGATGAGGCAAATTATATATATATATATATATATATATATATATATATATACATTATGTGTTTGTTACCCACTCGCAAGTGTTTAATTAAAAAGTTTGAAGAATTTGCTACAACTTTTAAAAGTGAATTAAAGGCGCACAGGAAGTACCCAAATTTATCAAGTTGTGGCATATTTGTTGGGCTCCCTATTGACCTGTTGCCCCACAAATATGTAAGAGTGGTTCTCACAGATGACAACCCCAGAGAGGTGGCTAATTACAGAAATCCCCACAGCCACACAGACGATTCAGTGCTTAATCGCTGTTTAAGTACACGGTTGTGGCTCAAAAGCGAATTACGCCCAATGCGCTCACTCGGCTCACTCGGCTCGCTCGGCACAGACGCATGACCATTTAATGTAAACAATAATTAAAACCATGAAGTGCTGACGATCAAGTCCCCAGTCTCAAAGTCTGACTCTGACTCAGAGTCTGAGTCTGAGCCGCGCTCAATGCAAGCCAATCCTCGCTCCCCTCGCAGTTTATGGCTTTAATAGCCCAAGGTGCAGACGCTAAGCGCTCATTTCTTGGCTTGATTGTACGTATTTACAGGTAGTCATGAGGAAGGTATGAGGAGTACTCGTCCATAAACCCTATCGACGTCATTACTTTATTAGTTATACAGCGGAACGCCAAAGCTTCTGTGGCGAATGCCTGAAGGTGTTCCCCTTAATAGATAGATTGGTAAACCCATTACACAACTGAACTTGCATATTGTTAATGTTCAAAAACCGATTAAAGCATACAAGATTAATGTCCATCAACGGAAGATTGTTGAATATGTTTGCTTTCAATTCGAGTTCAAGGAGTAAGTTTAATGCTTAGTCTTTATTGACAATATTACTATTGATTATTCTATTATTTAAAAAAAAAACCAAACAGTTTCTTTAAATTAATGTAAATCTAACTTAGATTAAAGATCAACAGCTTCTAAGGCCTTCAGCTCGTTGAGTGTTTTCATTATTAACATATTTACAATTGAGTATTTCCTATTTTATTTAGTCAATTGATTTGTTTTAAGAAATCTATGCTAAGGTTAAGCTTGTGTCTTAAGCATTGGTCTGTTTCTTTGTGAACTGCAATAATTTCTCCATGTTTAAATTCATGACAACGAAAATGAAGAATTATGTGCATTATCAATGTCAACATTGTTGTTTGTTGCCAAGATAATGGAGATGCCCATTGGAGTAAGAATTAAAATAAATATTTGTTTGCGCCTGCAGCTGTTGCTGCTACAAATCTAAATTCGTTTATTAAATTCACCCCTAAAACTATGGTTTTGTTGCACTTTTGGGGCGTGGCCAGACTTTGAGTTGGCGCAGTGTTTTGTGCGCAGCCAAGTTCTCCTCCAGGAAAAGTAGGCGTCTATGCAGATTTTGCAGACGCTGCAAGTACCCCCAAATGCGGCATGCAGCGGAGTTCTGTTTGGGCAACGCCCACAAAAATGACAGAAATCGCTGTTGCTGCTCCTGTTGCAGTTGCTGGCAGTTTTAGAAGGAGCGGTGGGCTTACATTGTGTGGCGATTTATTTAGGAAATTGCATTTTTGACATTGCAGCTGGCTGCGTCTTTTTTTTGTGCCAACTTTATTGTTGTCTTTGAGTCTCGAAGATGTCAGTTTGTCTACGTGATTTTTTGTCCGTTAGACGGCTTTCAATTAAATTAAACCACACATTGCAAAATGCCAATTCAGCTTAAATATGAAGCTGATATATATTTGCATTTTTTTCTTTCTAGATATATAAGATTTTAAGTCTTAATCGAGAACCGTTTCGCTTAATTTAATGTTGATTTGGTATTTTCGAATCTGTTCCTTGCATATTTGCAGAAAAATACATATATTTTATACAACTTCTGCTTAATTAATTTTTGAGAGTATTTTATTTTGTGACACAAGCAAATAACGATGAAAATAACCCCATGACAGGGCCAAACTGAAACGTGTGTTTTATTATCTTTCTGTGCCCTTCCACCGAGTAGACAAACCCGCCTCCGTCCTCATCCAAGGCAAGAGCCAACATGCGCTAACCAAGTTAAACATTTATCAAAACTATTCGTACGTGCCGAGTACTGAAAACTGAGGTTGAGCTTGTTGCAGATACGCCAGTTAGATCTGTAAGAGAGAGGGGCAGAGAGAGAGAGAGAGAGTGAGTGAGTGAGTGTTCTGCCCCAAGGAGCTGGTATGTCAGGGCTCTGGGCTCTGGTAATCGTATTTTTCAACGAAAATATTTTTGCATAAATTACAATAACAGCGACAGAAGCAGCAAAAGAACAATAAGCAAGATGTCTACCAGGAATAACAACAGCAACAACCATTACAACAACAACAACAACAACAACGGCGACCAGCAAACATTCTTGGCATATAATTTAGTGTCGCTTATGAAATAAACTTATCTAAGCGGAAATAAAAAGACCTCTGCTCGAACACACATGTATACACGTGTGTGTGTGTGTGTGTGTGTGCGTATGTGTGTGTTTGTTGTGGGTGAGTGTGTACAAACAGGTTGTTGTACTGCCTCCACATAGCGCATAAATTTGCTGGCTGTGCTAAAAAGTATCTTTGAGATACTTTGCGAGTATCTGTCGTATCTTAAGGTAGCGCTGGCGCTGAAATTTAAATTCCTGAGAAAGTCGTAAATTATTTTTAGCGGTTTATCAAGTCAAAGTGTGTGAAAACGGTTTTCCCCTGGCGCAACTCAGCTGGAAAAGTTCGAGTTGGGCCAGTTTAATGGCCATTTGTGAATTGAGTAACTCATTACAGCTTCCGCTGTGACCGCAGGCGCTTATGAGTGCATTCTATGTGTGCACTCCTTGACAAATGCATAATGTATTGTGCGGCAGCTAATTCATTCATCAAGCAACGCGGTGGACCGCGAGATGTGGCCGCTGTTGCCAATAGCTGTACAAATAGACAGACGTGGCCAGGCAACTGACCAGTAATTAAGGCGACAAAACTCTCATAAGTGGGCGTGGCACACACCGTCCGGCACACAGCAATGATGTATGGCTCCCAGCCACAGTTGCAACAACAGCATCTGCAACGGCTACCGATGGTTCGGCGGCGACCTGAACAACGCAACACAAGGCGCCAAGATTAAAGACATTTTTCTGAGATTTATTTAACTGCAGGCGCTACTGTCCCACCCCTCACGTCCCCCTTTCACAGATGATAAAGGTGAATGCAACATAACAGAGACACCAGATGGACTTTAGTTATTTAAGTTTACTTGCATTTAACTTACTGATTTTGTACAATTATTAATAATTGTTTCACACATTTCTCATTCTCTGAAAATACATATTAAATATATAATTAAATGATGTTTAATAAGGATATTCCTGCTTTCAATATACTAAAAAACTTGTATACAAATTCGTTCTTAAATCGAAACATATATATTTGAGAACACATATTCATATTCATATTCCAAAATATACAAATGAACAACTTCTGTTTGAGCCCAAATTCTTTTCATAAACTCAAAAAAATAGAAGAAAAAAACAATAATCACATTTATGAGCCCCCGCTTCAAGCATTTTTCAACTGATGCGCAGAAATTGATTTAAATTCGATGATACATTAAGTGGCGCTACAAAGCGGCGCATTTAAATCAGTTGCCAAAGTTTGCTGGGGAACACATGCCGGTGCCATGAAAGTCAGCATGAACCCCAAAAGAGCGCCACTCAGCCTGACAACCAGACAAACAGACAGCCAACAAGTCAAGCAGTTGAGCAAGGCAGGCAACCCCGTTCATTTAATACCCTGTAGACATTAAAAATGTTTGAAGCTGGGTGTCTAAAAGCTGTGCAAGGGAATGTGTCATTCTGCAGTTATAAGTCGATAAGTCAGTAGTAAATTTAGTCATAAAAGAAATAGTGAATAGTAATGCAAAAAGTTTAAGCTTTATTTTCCGACCTGGGTATTTCTAAGTCGAGCTATGTCAACGGGAGAATCTCAACTTGCTTAACATAATCCTGTGCCGTAAGGCTGACAAAATGCGTCGGCAATTTGTTTATTGGTGCTGTTGTTGGTTCTGTTGTTGCTGCTGTTGTTGTCGGCAAACATGCCACAAACTACGCGCTGCAAATAAATCACCAAAAATATTTCAACTACACTCGCTGCTTGAAGTCGCATTGGGATTGGGATTGGGTTTGGGTTTGGGCTATGTAGCTTTAGTTGTAGATGTACCCACACCAGGGGCATATGTTTTTGCGAGTTCCTTTGGCAGTCGGAAGTTCGCAATGTTTCAACAGGAAGCGCTTGTTTGTTTGTCTGTGTTGTTGCTTGTTGGTGTGTGTGGGTATGTGTGTGTGTGTGCATGTCTTTGTTTGTCAGTTTGTCATTCTGCACACTGTTATTTCGACTTTGGACTGACACTTTGACTTTTGCATTGAAAGGCACACATTGTATGCGACATCATTCCCCGTTCGAGGCTTTTGATGTGCTCCGAGTGAATTGCGCTAATTCATTTGTCAAGTGTCTCGGAAAAGTCGTGAATCATCGATATTTCGGTGCTCTATTGTCTGCTCAGAGATTGCAGAAATATGACTTACCCCCGCTGAAGCAGTTGCTTCCATGACTCTCTTAAAGCTGGATATAATTTCAGATTTAATTTTTCCTTTATTCATTTTGATTCAAGTTAAGATAATGGCAAATTTAATTACTCTAATGTGGCTTTTGGCCATAAAATAAAATGGCTTTTGGGCTTCTTACACATTAAATGAAATTTTTAGAAATTTCCTCAGACCACAATTCAAGCGCTCCTGCAATCCCATAAATCAGCGTGAAATTCTTTAGCAAAAGGGCGCACTGGAATTTTCATGTGCTGGCCATCATTTTTAAATATTCCTTGCATTGTTTGAAATACCAAAGCTGAGTTTTTTCCGCATTGACTTCTTACATGAGTGTTTTTTGTCAGGTAACATGTGGCACATAAATTATAAGGAACAAGAAAGTACAAAAATATGCGTGATTTAAAGCAGCGGAAAGTGAATGAAATGCTAGCTGAGGCGCCTCCCCATCCAGATGGGGCTGTGATGCGGAACATTTTTTGTTTAATTTTAATGAACGTGTGAAATCCTTGGAGTTCCTCCATGCAGATCCTTGGTGATAAGCTGCTGAAATGCCAAGCAGCTTTGCTTTAATTAACGAAATTCAAATGCTGTAAAAATAATTGGTATTAAAATTATTTATTATTTTTAAGGAATTATATTCGCAATATTTCTTAAGAGCAGTCTATCTGTCCCATTTGGTCTTAATAAATGTTATCTAAATATGAGCAAATAAATAGTCCACATTATTTAAAGTAGCATTTAAGTCAGCTCTAATCCACAGCGCCCCAAAAAGTTGTGACCCCTGAGGTCGCAGTGGCAAACAAAAGCTGCCAGGAGAGTCGCAGGCTTGTCAAGTGCCACACACATATGCCTATCTAGCTGGGTGTGCTTGTGTGTGTGTGTGAGTGTGTTTATGTGTGAGTGTAACCTGCCCCTTTTTAAACCGCTTAATAAAGTCACTTAAGCCCGACCTTTTGACTACCTTACAATTGACACGAGCAGAGTGTTCCGTGTGTGTGTGTGTGTGTGTGTGTGTGTGTTGACAAAGGCTGTTCTGTCGCGCTGCCATTGTAGTAGCTGTTACAAGACACACACGCACATACACACACATACACACACACACAGACATATAGCCATATGCAGCGTGACATCATGTCTTTTGTTGCGGTCAACCGGAAAACTGCAAAACATGTCGCCCGAAAACAGGCCGCGTTCCCTTTTCCCTGCCCTTTTGCCTGTCGCTTGTCCTTTTGCACGTTTGTCATAACAACAACAACAATAACAAAAAAGGATCACAAACAAGTCTGTCAAGTTTTCAACTTACAAAATACCTGTCGCCGTCGCTTAAGCGAGCTAGTGTGTGTATGTGTGTGTGTGTGTGTGTTGCACACTCAAATGTGATAAATACGCGCTACATAAAATTGTGAATCATTAATAAAAGCTGCCCTCTGTGCGGGGGTTGCAAGCAGGCAGGCAGGGCAACCATCCTTCCAGCTACCCGTTGTAAGAGGTGAGGTCCTGCACAATGATCCTATATAAACAACAGAAGTTGTGTCCGAAATGATTTCATTTTGTGGGCAGACATTTGGACTCTGGACTCAAGTAATTTGTACAATTTTTCAGCAGCATCATGTGTTTGCCCGTATCATGCGCATTATCAGCCGTATCCTCAGCGAGGTCCTTGTCCTTGTTGTTGTTGCTCCTGCTCCTGCTGCTGTTGCTGTTGCTGTTACTGTTGGTCATTACGGTCATTAAGCTGCGGCTGCGACTGTGTCTGTGTCTGTGGCTATGCCGGCGGCTAACGCTACACGCGTCTTAATCCTTGGCCCATTTGACGGGTTCTCGCAGCGAACTGAGCGCTCGTTAGACAGCTGTACTCCTGCCTCGGGCTCCAGACCAGGGGCCACTTTGTAGCTACTAAGCCCACATCTAACATTATGACGGATGGAGCTTTGTATGTTACCTTTAATTTCATCAGATTTTGACCGCTAGAAAAATTGGTCATAATGTGCATGTGTTTCAAATGAACACACTTTCCTGGCTAAGACTTTAAGAATGGCCAAAATAAATACATATATATATGTGTGTGTGTGTGTATATATGATAATGAATTGTATCAAAACAGTTGCTGCTCTAAGAATAATCTATTGCTTAAGTGCCACTTATGTGATTAGCTATATGTACATAGTATAACTGGGCATCTTTCTGCACAATCTTTACTCCACTCTCACTCTCTCTTTCACTTTCACTAAGAATTTTCGCCAAGCCAATTTGGACATTTGGTGACAGTCAAGGGCAACGTCTGCAACGTCTTGCAGCAGAGGCTAACAATAAATGTGTGTCGTGCGTGTCGCAAAACATCAAAGTGGAACTTGAGTCGAGTGCAAACCGCTGGCTGGTCAACAGTTTTGATCATAATCGTGGGCATCATCATGGGCATCATGGGCATTGGGGCTGCAAAATGCTTTTGTGAGTGCCGCCAAACTGCTGCTGCTGATGCTGCTGCCGCGGAGCTAAGCAGCTGGCGTCCAGAGTGGGTTGCAACAATAGACTCGTCTCGAGATCGTTTGGTAGCCCAGTTTGGTCTACGCATAATTAGTAGAATGCTGCTGCTCATGATTAATTCGGTTTAATTAGAAATGCAGACGAATAACGAAATTAATTCAATAAAAATTCCAACTTTGTTTCTCAGCCCTCAGAAAATTGTGTTTTAGTTTTTTCCTCATCTGTTGTGCCTAAAGATCACAATCTAATAAATTATCATTTGCACTGCAATCGTCAATGTCCTCAGCCTTCAATCAAGCCACGGCCTTTGATCAGCTGCCGTGCCCCAAGCTCTGCTGCTCAGCTCCTCCTTTTTTGGCCTGATCAAAATTCTGACCAGATCGAGTCCGAGTGACAGACGTTTACTTAGTTGTTATAATTCTGCTCGTGTTGATGTTTTATTGGATTTCGTTTGCCGGTAGTTTAGCTACCTGGGATAGGTAGCTATAGAGGGCTCCTCTTTTTTTCAATATTTTTTTTTTTTCATTTTTTTTTTTTGGGTAGACGCTGCACATTCCTGCCGCAGACTGAAAGCAGTCGCTGTACGCAATACGTCACTGTAAATTTTGATGATGTTTTGATGGATTTCTGTTGCGTTCCAAAGCACCGTTAGCTGCGGCAAAAGTTGCGCTAATCTAAAGCAAAATATTTCAAATATTTTTGACGGTCAACCAAAAAACCAGCAGTCAAAATAAAAAATAAGTCAAAATAAAACAAAGCAAAATGTGTGGCATCCCATGTGAAGGCCAAAAATACGAGTATTTTGAGGGGCATTTTGGCGGCTCTTACTTTCCGCACTATTTGCTGCTAATTTTCAAAAGGGCTGGCAGCTCTTTAGTTCAAGCAGGGGAAATAAATTGGAACCGCACTCAATTGAACAAATCAACAGCTCGGCTGACATTGAGGGGGTGTTGTGGGGCAGCAACCAAATAACAATAATTTCAACACCTCACGCTGTGTTGAACGTTGTTGCTGCATCGCTGAGTTTTCCCAACGCTCCTCACCTCTCCATCATATACGTATAATTGCCACACTTCCTACTTCCGTTTTAAAGCGTTTGTTGTCTATGCGGATTTTTTCCAAAGTGGTTTTTGCCTATCGAAAGTGGTTGTGCCAGAAATACACGTATTTATATAGAGTAGCCGTATATGTGACACTTTCATTTTCATCGAGTTTTGCATCTATTAAAGCAGAGCTTGGGAATCGAATTGGAACTTAATTGATATTATTAATAGTAATTTATCATTTTTATCACAATTATTTTCATTCAATTGTACTTATATAGAGTATGCTCATAAAAATATTTGAAAATACATTTTCTATACATATTTCAATGTTATTTTTTCTGGATACAGGTCAAGGATTTATTTTTCGTTTTTTATAACGAAATGGATTCAAAATACAGCGGTATATAAAAAATAAATATAATTGGAGTGGAGTCAGCTAAAAGAATTTTAAACTACAAAAAGAGGACTCCAAGCAATAATAATTTGGTTAATTAATAGGCCGTTAAAACAACAACGATAATTAAATCAACAATTAATTTATTTATTAGCACAATGCGAACAATATTAAACTTAACTGCTTCACACAGTCCTTTTATAAGCATTTTCACATGTCAATCGACAAGTTAAACTCTATAATTTACCATGTGCCACTCGACTTGGCGCCGAGTAAGTCGTCGTACTCATACTGGCACTCATACTCGTACTCATACTCGTACTCATACTCGTAGTCGCACTCATACACTAACTCCCAGTCGAAGTCGTTTAGTAAAAAGTTTTTGTCAAGCTTTTATGACTGGGTCTGGGTCTGCCTGTGGCAAATATAGCTGCTACTCATATTAAGCTATGAATTTTCATGTTATTGCAGCTAATTTTCATTTAATGCCATTGCTACAAACAAAACGACAAAGGTGTCTGCAAAGGGGGATTACTAATTGATTAACAAACAGTTAGATGAAAAACTCAAATACTTTTTTGTTGTGTGTGACCTTAACAGTGATATTTTTTGGAAATACTATAAAGCAATCCCCTTTAGTGTATGGCTACGCACCTGGAGCAGCTATTGTCGCCAGCCGACAAACGCGCAATTTTAATTGTGGACCATAAACTATCGAACATATCGCAGCAGTATCTAATGCCGTTTGAAACCCGTTCGCAAAGGAAATGGTACAGACATTGAACGCTAGATTTACTGGCCAGTTTCCAACGGATTCTCACAGTCGGCAGACACAATCCTGAGACGCGGTCCAGCGGACGTCGTTGGCAGCCGAACGAAAGTGGCAGCACCTGATTTGAGCGGCAGTTGTCCGCCGTCTGTCACTCAGGCACTCGGGCGACCATTCAGTCAGTCATTCAGGCGCTCATTCATGCATGCTTAGATACTTATTGGAGTTCCAATTCGAGTTCGAGCTGCGAGTGCCTCAAACGGGGGCATAATTCAATTTCCGTTGCAGTTGGATTGTTGGATTGCTGGATCTCTAGTGTATCAGTTACCCATATTGACACATTGATTTAGTGCTTACATGGACCGTTGACCATTTGTTTTGATATTGATTTATATTTTTCAGTTATTGATACGTTTCGATTATTTTTTTTTATTTGTATTATTTTTATTTTTTTTTTTAAGTTTGTTCAGCTCACTGATTGAGCGATTAACGTTGCGTTCACTCGTAAACTTTGTCAATTTATGTCAAGCGCTTGAAAGCCTTCAGTCGAAATATGAAATACAAATAGTTGAAAAATATCTGAGAATCTTTATGATATGCCTAATCAAAGTGCATACTTATGTAAATAGAAACAACTGAAATTCAGAACTCTACATTAATATTGGCACATCTTTGAGTTATTCAAAAAATATATATACCTAATAATCTTAAATATAATGTGTAATCGTAAGTATCTAGATCTTGGTTTGTATTTGTTGGTGTATTGATTTCCAATTGCATCTATGAGATGCTTGCTAGGAGTGTGTCCGCAACTAATGATTAGGTGGCACTTAACAAAGCAACACCTCTGAATAGCTATTATTGCTAGCTCCACCGGCTGATTATTGTATGCGTGTATATCTATCTAACAGCACGTCAACAACAACTATACTTAAAGCAACAACATGAACATGAGCAACCTGTAACAAACAGCCGACAACATTATCGCGTGCAAAGTGCGGGACTCGTGCTCTCTCGTTTGGTCAGCAGTTTGGGGTTTGGTAATGATGATGATAGCTTTTTGATGGTAATGATAGACGAGGGAACTAACACACATACACACACACTCGCACTCGCACTCACACAGGCACAATATAGACATCTATTTGCGCCATGTGTGTGTAATTGTGGGCAACGCAATCGGAAGTGACTGCGGGAACATTTGATTGAAAGTGAAATTTTGCATGGCCAAAACGAATGATAATCGCACAATCAATTAAGGTTAATTACAATTTAATGCAATTGGGCAAAAGCAGCTAACTTTTGTGAACAAAAACAAAAACATTTGATGCCGATTATGCAAATGTTGAAGCGAAGAACAGTTAGTATTTTGGCCAAAAACGCGATGATCAGCTTCGTTCTGTTATTTTTTCTCATTTTTATTTTGACAGCCCTTTCGTGCCGAACCATAATCTTGTCTGAAGCCTATTTCAAAATTGCAGTAGCCAAAGTGCGGGCAAAAACTTTGTTCGAATCGAAACTCCTATATCCGAGGTATGTTCTAATTTTTGCGTTTTTATGAATTATAATTTGAAATTATTGGGCTACCGGCTTTTGGCCCTGCGGCCAATCTTGGCTGTTGTTCATGCAAATTTGTTGATGCCCTTACCAAACGGGTATTATATTTTATAGTTGATGTCTGCTACGCATGAAACAAACCTATAATTTATATATATTCAGAACTTTGTACAATCGTCTTAACAAGGGTTCTCAATTTTAACGAATCAAGTTTGCTGATGTTGTCATAACTTTCTAATTGATGTCTATTAAAAGGGATGGCAGAGAATTGAATTATCGGTTACCCAATGTGAAATTCTCTTCAACTCAATCACTATTAACTCTTCGACGCCTCTAACGGTATTGTGTTTTGGACCAAGTCGCTGATTAGTCGTCGCGTTACGTTCAAGACCCTGCCAATGTGTGTTTATCTGTCTGGGCCATTTGCATACGCTAAATGATAATTGAGATACGCTTAGGTTAGACGTGATCAAAAAGTGCTCTCAAGGTTATCAGGCCACTTAGGAGTATTCAAGAATCTCCGCCCTCAATTGCCCACAATCATTGTGTGCTAATCTGAGAAACTTCTTCGATTTTCCACTCAGGCCTTAACCACTTCCCAAGCTAAACGCACAATTGGCAAAGAAAATAAATAAATAAACAAAACAAATGCGAACCGCAAAACAAATTTAGTTACAACAATGGGAGCAGTAACCGTTCCTGCCACTGAGCGAGCCTGGGGCACTGTTTGTCGATTTTCATATTACAGGTTTTCGTATCGCTTGATGATTGTCAATCAGAGAACAGAGACATAAACGAAGGTTAAGAGTTGCATACGTTTAATCTGGCACAACGAGGCTGTGGCCAGGCCGCAAACCGAATCATTCAAGCGCGTAAAACGTAGCAGCGGATGCTGCAACTGCCCCAGCCCAATCCCCTCCCCTCCCCTCCCCTACCCAACACAGTCAATCCAACCTCTGTCAGCCTGCTGCATTGTAATGATGTTCGCTGTGATAGAGATGCGGCGCCCGTTGATTGCAATCGTTGCTGTTTGCATTTGTGTTCCAAATTTACAGCTGCTGCAGCAAGGTCATACCGTTTGCAACAAATTAACCAAAGTGATGATGCGTTAAGTGGCAAAAATGGCTCAACCACCAACCACTCAGGCCACCAACCACCAATACAATACGGAAATTACTTTTAGCGGTTTTGAGTGGGGGAAGTTTGAGCTGGCAGCCATGTCACATTTGTGTGACAGCTGCTAAACAGACACGCCCACATTTTGGCACTTAGTCTTTGCCCAATTAAAATCAAATTTCACAACATTTTAGACAAGATTCGTGCTTGCAACTTTTTGGCACTGATGACAGTTTAATTGCCCTGCCACAAGCTCAAACTCTATATTAGAGTCCAACAGCTGCTTTCAGTTAGCCAGGACATTCACTCATCACTCGTTTATTACAGTATCATCACACAATGATACCACCACGTTGATAAGAACCTCAATAGAGCCGCATCCGCATTCATTTTTGACATTAATTAGTTCACATTTTGTGGCCACTCAAAATAATCGCAAATCATTTATTTTTTTTGTGCCAACGTCATTGCCATTATTTTGGGGTATTCATAGGGGCAGCTGTGAGGAATTTTTCCATTTGCGGCTTGGTTATTATTTTAGAGTTCAAATTTAATGCCTTATACAGGAAGATACATCTACTAAAAATAGATGCATTAATGTTAAATTTGATTATGTCAGCATTATCTATATGCATATACATATGAGAATCTGTTTTAAAATTATCGATTGTGTTGCTTCTTATATTACAATTATTTTATTATTAATTTTAATATACATACTAAGTTTTTCTTGGGCTTACGAGTCCCGTCTTTGAACTTACACCATGATGCAATCAATGTTCCTTTTTTGTCATTATCATTAAAATATCGTAGAGCCAAAATAGATGTACATCAGTTGGAGGCAAAAAGATGTAATGATTTCCAATAGCGTGTTAATTAAACTCTGTCAGCAAAACAATACTAGTAAAGTGCCGTCACTCCAACAATGGGGCATACGTAATCCCAGTTGTAAAAACTACAGGCGTTCGCTCATTACGAGAGGAGCGGACAAGTCGCAGTCGCAGATGTCCAAACCAAGTCCATTAGCATGAGCAAGAGATGAGAGACAGTCTTTTCATCACGTTTAGCTCAACTTAATTAGCCAAGTTGAGATCAAAGAGGCGAAACCACCCAGAAGCCCGGTCACTTAAACAGTAGTAGCTACCGTCCATGCTTGACACAAATTACCAAGTTTAATGCGACAGGCAACCAGGCAGCCAGCCAGCCAGCCAGCCAGTCTGCTCAGTGAGTGCAGAAATTAGCATGACAACGGCAATACTTCAATAGCCCACAAGCCAAGCCCCAAGCCCCAAGACCCAATCCCCAAACATAAATTCGGATAGGCAGACACTCGTGTTTTTGGTGTTAAAATGTGTATAGCTGCATTTTATTATGATTATTATGATTCTCTGCTGGCAAACGGCGAAAAATTACAAATCATCGTACAGCAAGCGGCACTAAACTCATCAGACAAGAGCCAGTCAGACTTGCAGGCAGGCAGACAGATGGACAGACTGGCTGACCATCAGCAGAACCATCAGCAGACCCATCAGTAGCACCAACAACAGAAGCACCATCACCACTACCACCAGCACTACCACCAACATGAGCACCACCAACAGCAGCCGCTTCAGCGGTAGCAACGGTAGCTGATCGAGTGCAAGCCAAACAGCTTTAATGGTCAACCTTTTGGCTTCTACACTGCGAGAAAAATATGTATATATTTATTTATTTATATGTAATTTAGCAATAGTTTAAGAATTTTCTTGTTAACCGACACTCTGCTAAATAATAAAGAAATAATTAGACAGACAATTGACAATTATTAAGACAATTCAATTTCATTGCAAAAATTTAAGAATATTTTCTATAATTTAAAAATACTTTTTACTAAATGAGAAATCCGGATTTTTATAGCACACTAAAGGAGACATCGCAAACCACAAATATTCTTTCTATATTCTTGATCAGCATCACTATCCGAATCTATATATGCCATGTCCATCTGGATGATCCATGTGGAAATCGGATTAAGCCAGCCGTTCGTACTTGTTACACTTCTAGAAGATTTCAACAATTAAAATTAATTGTATCAAATCCAAATTAACCGTAATATTAATTATGTATAAATGAATTAATAACATTTAAAAGAAATAACAAAATTAATAGCATCAAAATCAAATATATAATTATTTGTTTAAATTCTTATTTTTTGCTTGCTTCAGGTTAAATCATATTTTAATTTGAATTATGATTTAAGAGAGCGAAATCTTCACTTTTTTGCCCAGTGTAACATGGCTCGAATGTGAATTCCGTGCATTTGCAATCGCACTTGACTGCAAGCAGTACGTCCGGTCGTTGGGTCAGTTGCTGTTGCTGCTGTTGGTGCTGTTGCTTCAGTAGCTGTTGCTGTTGCCGCTGTGTTGGTCGGGAGGAGTTGTTGCTTGCTGGTCGCTGGCTGCTGCTGGTTGCAGTCGCTGATGACGACGTTGCAAAGTTTAACGCGTTTTTCGCTTTTGCCCGATCATTATCGCAATCTTCGCTTTACGCAACTGCTTCTACAGCTCATTTGGCATTTGTTGCTGGATGGATGGATGTTGTTGCTGCAGTGTTGCCCCGTTGCTTTTTGGTGATCCATCAATTGCAACTGTTGATGTACACTCATTGCATTCGCTTTTGGTTTGTGCAGTTCTGTTACCATTTGAGCCCTCGACCAGTTGATTGCTATGGCTTTGGTCGCATCAAAAACAAATAAAAGCGTAAATTGTTTTCGGATCATAAAGCAAAAAGGGTTTAACCCCATTGATTGTCTGCCTGATTGCCATTTATTGCCCAGCCCCCTAGCCAACAACCACAATTGCTTGATTTTGGTGGTTTTACAGCTTCACAGTTATTGTGCTAATGAGGCGCAGACCTGCAGCCTTTTCACTCTATAATGCAACCGGGAAATATCAACGCAGCCACGCCCACCAAATATTATACAAGCATACATTACGTATACGCAGTGTGTGTGTAATTAAATGCCAACCAGATGAAAATTGGCCAGTCCAGACATTTATGAGCCATAAACTCATGCCTCAACTACATTGTTAACAGCACTAAAAACAGCAACAGCAGCAGCAACAGCAACAGCAACAACAACTAATTGGGTCACGTCATAGGGTAGTAGGGGGAGGGGGGTAGGTGGTAGGAGGGGGATTCCAAGTTGCACACCTGTTTTGGCAGCTGAGCGCGAAAAGGTGACCGCAAGTGATATTTCACTTAGGGCTGCACTCTCTCAAGACCTGTCATAAATAAATAAATAATTTTTTTGTTTTTGACATGACAGCAAATGGGTGACAATAGAAATGATGACATGACGCAGCACTTTTGTCGTTGCTGTTGTTGTTGTTGTTGTTGTTGTTGCTGTTGTTGTGCATTGCACCTTTGCACACAACCAGTTGCCTAATTGCGTCCTGCGAATGTATTTTGGGGCTCGACTACACGCAGCAAACAACAGCAAATGGCATAAATTTAAATTTTAATTTACTGCGCTCCGTCCTCAATTGAAGTCGTGCGGAGGCACTTGGCAAACCCCAGCCCCGCACACAGACCCACATCCCAGTCGCAGTTCCAGTTCCAGTTCCATGCGCCGACTGTGCAACTTTTATTTCATTTCATTTATTTATTTTGAGCTACTTGCAAAATAATTGCATAAATAAATATTTTAAGCAAAAGGTACGTACGAGATCATGGCTTTCCACTGCTGCCGTCCCACCGTCCGTCCGTCCTCCCAGTCTCCTGGCTCCTTAATTTGTTGCATTTTGATTACAATCGCTCCGCAGGTTGTCCACTTTTGCCCGGGCAGATGTGGCTCCGACGCCAGACTCTTCTCTCTCTCTCTCTCTCTCTCTCTCTCGCTCTCTCTATCTGTCTCTGTCTCTGTCACTCTCTATCTGTCTCCGCCTGCCTGATTGAAGTGTAGTGATTATTTGTGTGTGCAACTGACATTTGCTACCTGTCCAACTATCAATGTTGCTCCTCTTATTGCTGCTATTATTTGTTGTTGTTTGCCATTGTGTAGACAATTTATCAATGAAACGATGGATTTGCGGATGTTCTCAGCTCCTCCTTGGCCAGCATGTAAATTTTGGCATAGATTTGCTAAATGTGGCCACAAATTGGGCCAACTCTATGGATCAACTAAGGCTAATGACGCAAAACTAAATTCAAATTGGACTCAATTTTTCACATGAAATGGATAGAAAACCAAGCTTAAAATTCAAAATAAATATAAATTATTGCACATATCATTTGAATACATTTCTTGTGGTATTTTTGCGAGTTTATCATTAAATCTACGTGCCATCTCATAACTCATGCCTCGCATCAAATTGACAGTCATAAGCCGGTCCCAAAGACAACTTAATCCAATAGCAACAAAACAAACAAAAAAAAAGCAAATCTTACTCACATGACATATGCACACACGATTAACAAGTGTTTAAATCACAATAAAACTTTAAATCCCACAGATGAAGCCATAAAAACTTATGAAAGCCAAAGAGGCCAAAAGAAACCAAACTAAATATACTGCCACTGCCCCAGGGGCAAGCAGCATGCAAAAACTCCCCGCAATAAGCGGGAGTCAAATAAAAAAAGAAACCAAAATATAAAAACAAACTTACGCATCCAAAAATTGGTCAATAAAATCAACGACAAAACTTTTGTTTAGCGGAGTCCAAAGGACACCCAGCCAGGCACTGCTGGGTCGACCAGGAGAAGGGGCAGCCAAAAACACACACACGCACACACACACACACAATGGCAGAGATGCGAGTGAAGGCAAAGGAAAAAAAGCTTTTTGGCGGGGCGTGTGCGTCTCTCACAATGGTGGACAAAAAACATTCCCAGGGCAATAAAAATGACAACAGTTACAAAGTGGCGGCGGGAGATACATATTACAAAGGCAAACAGTCAGACGGACAGACAGACAGACAGACAGACAGACAGCAAGTGTAGACAGACATTCACACACTTGTGCAGATTAAGCCAATTTAACAGATGCTTTAAGTCAACCGTCCCATAATCTCGTTTAGGATTAACGCGTGGTAGTGCGAACTGCAAGTGACTTGTCGGAGTATGTGAGTACACGTGAGGGGCACTCAGAGGGATTCATATGTGTGGCAAGAAGGTGACTCACGTGAACCGAGTTTGGCTATGCACTGCTGAAGAATACCCTGCAAACCTGAGTATTAGCAAAATGCTTATTTTGTATTTACTTATTTAATTTGTGCTTAAATAAAAACCAAAAAAATTGAAATTAAATTAAGAATTTAAAATGCAAACAGTACAAATAAATAAAATACAATAAAATAAAATAAATATTTCAATTTAAAATGATCCAACATTTATTTCAAGAATTGGTGAAACACAGAAAATATCCCAATCAGATCAAAAGTTGTTAAGCCTTAGTAGATTTGTAATCGGAAGTCTGAAAGAGAGAGATAAATATGGACAGAGAGAGAGAGAGAGACACTTATACTAAAGGAAATATAGATAATTATCTGAAACTGTGGAGTATGATATGCTTACCACATTTACGAGGTTTACTTACACACATATTAAAGAATCGAAATATATATATAAATATAACTGTTATGTTAAGCATAATAGTAGTAATTAAAATCATAATTCAAATGATATACCTCAAAATATCTCGAGCTAGTCAACCTTATACATATGATGGCATTTACTTTGCTACCGAATACGCAATTCTCTGACTTTAGCCGCTGGTGCGGCTTGCATTTATTTCACTTTTCATTTGTGCTGTTTTTTCTTTACTTATTTCCAAATCGCAGCATAAATTCCCAAACATGCACACACACACACAAACACCCATACAGCCACACAGCTGCAGACAAAGCGACCTCAGCATATCTTTTGCCTTTGCCTGTGACTGTGCCTGTGCCCGGGAGCTTTACAGATACTTTTTTCCTCAGATACTTTGTCTTTGCTGCAAAGTCTGCGTTGGCAAATCCTTTAGACGACATCGCATGTTTGCCTTTTTTTGGCACTCGCTTTTTTCATTTCATATCCAATTTTTTATTTTCATTTTTTTTATTTTGGTTGTTTTTGTATTTGCTTGAGTTGCCCATTTGCGGCGTTTTGATATGTTACCCGGTAGCGGCCCTTTTTTTCTTGGTTTTTGTTTTTGTTTTTGTTTGTGTTGGTTTGGTTGGTGTTGCCTGCTTGCCTGTAGCTAAATGGCCCCAACCCTTTTTGGGGCCCCATCACAGCACCACAAAATGAGCCACTTAAAGCGATGAGATTTCTGGCGTCTGGCGACGTCGGCGTTTATCAAATAAATATCTTTGAAATATATAACAAATAATGAAATGCAGTTGCCGAAATTGGTGTTATTAATTGTGGTCAATTGATTTGATTTGTTTATGGCTGGGAGTGAGCAGATACGAACTTATCTCTCATGCCTCATGCCTCCCATACATTCATGTGTATGTATGTGTATACAATAGATACATCATCTAGTCCCTACATGCGACGCATCATTAGCGGCTAACCCCAAAAAACACAAAGCCAAAAATAAATTAATTGAAACATTACCTAAGCAAACGCCGCCCCCACCACCCAACTTGGCCCAATATCTCTGGGTTGGCTAATTGAATTTCCTCCACAAAAAGGTCGAGCCACAGTCCACGTGTCCCCGTGTCCCCGTGTCCGCAGTCCTCCTCTGTTCACTCATCCTTCTCCCCCCGCCGACCACTTGCTGATGTTTATTCACTTGTAGAAAAATGAATGTCTCGCATTTTAAGTGTGCCTCACATTGTCTCTTCATCGTGTTTCTCTGTTTTTCTGGTTTGTGTGTTTTTTTTATACGTTTCATGGGCATTGTTGCTATGTGTTTTCACGCATAAAAATTAAAGTCGTCGAGCTTTTATTTGTATTGCGGTCCTCGGGGCACTCGGTTGCCCTTTTGGGCCAGCTACCTCTCCTGCTCCATCTTCATCAGCTGACTGCAACAATTGGCCTTTGTTGTAAATGTGGCTATCATTAGTTTGCTGGCCACTTAACACGACATTGATGTAGCTTAATTATGCCTTAGCTCTCGACAAAGATGATCTCGCTCACCAAGGGCAGCTGTCGCTGGAGGGGTTGAATAGAATAGAAAAAGATGATTACTTCGAAATTTCAAGGTTTTGTAGATTGTAGAAAAACTCTTTTCTAAAATAATTCTAATTTTTCTTATTAAGTCGTGTGAGCCTCAATTTAGTCATCCCCTTTTCATCACACACCAGCACCGCCTCTGTACGCTTTTCAGTGATTACGGCCATGGCTGCATAGACTTTAATTACATTCGTGTCCAAAAACTTTCGATGGCAAGGAAACAATTCATTAAAGCTAAACTGGGCAAGTGGACCAGTGACGGTTAGGTTCATAACAATTTGCCTGGGATAGCAGCTCGAAGAAGGTTGGAGCTGCGTAGGTGGAGCCATGCCACACCCCAAAGAACCGTTAATGATGTGCACCATGCTAGATGATTGCGATTGTGCGAAACGCTTGAAGTTGACTGAAATGAGATGGATGAATGGCTGAATGGCTAGAATGGAATGTCTAGCTGGGAAGACGTCTGGCCCCGCTTGACATCAAGTTCAAGTAGCGGGCTGCATCTCAAGATTGACTAATGGCAATGGAAGCGGCGACGACGTTACCGTTGATTGATTGTTTTTCCATGTAAATCGTGCGACAAATTAATCAATGCTAATGACACTTTCAGTCCGACCAAACACACAAGCTGCCATCTTCAGGTTGGCCCCAAAAAGCGGAAGCGCAACCGAACGGGACACCAAACTGTGTGTGAAATGGAAAAGTAAACAAATTGCATTTTAAGCGGCCGCATTTGCAGCGCTGTCCTGTCGCAGGACCTGCTGGTATGTACGTGTGTGCAATTTCTCAAAAAGGCTTAAGATAAAACTGATTTACACTAGCGCAATTGTTAATTACCCTCCAAGATGCTTGCAGATACTTAAGTATCTCGCAGATACTTTCACATAGCCACGGCAAACACACTCGCCGCCATGCATAAATTGCACTTATCTTAACTCTGATTTTATGCTAATGTGACGCAGCGTCTTAGTTAGCTGCAAGATTTAAAGATAAACTGCGCCAAAAGATGCGAACTAAACTCAACTGGCCAGAACAGAGTTACCAATACTAATACCAATATTAAAACTAATGCTCCACGCTCAGTGCGTCTGGTTGACGCCCACTGTCGCCTGCTGGGCATTTGCATTGTCAACCCTTTCTGCACTTTGGCAACTTCAGTTTCAGTTAGCACCCCAAACTCGTCGTCTTTGTTATGCTAAACTGCAGGGGTTGCTTTCCTCGTTGTCGTGCATTGCACTTTTGTGGGCTGGTTGCTTCCAAGTGCTCGGAGTACATTTATAATTACGTCACCTTTGCAACGCAGCGCAACGTCTTTTTGGCGTGGCAGTCACGACGCACACACACACACAAACACACACATATATACACACATACACATACACACACACACACACATACAACAGTTGAATGTTCTCCAAATAGCAGTCCAATGACAGTGAGCAGTAAATGCCATTTAATCATTTAATTAATCTTGCGTGTCGAGCAGAACGCCCAGCAAGTTTAGTTGTTCAACACTAGAAAACAATGTTGTTATGTGGTCTTGTGGAACAGTAAGAAATACAGTTAACCAGTTAACCTTAGTAAACCTTCTTTTTTACATTTCTTAATAGACAACTTATTGAATTTGTTTTATTTACACTCTGAAAAGAATCGAATATACGAAAAACAATTTCCTGAAATTAGAAAAGCTTTTTTCAGAATTATTTTTCTTAAAAATAGAACAAATTTCGATAAAGTTGAAATAAAATATTTGTACGTGTAAAATCATAAAACACGAATGCTTAGTAATAATTTACGTAACAAAAAAGAAAAGTTAGCGTTCTGTGCACAAATACATAAAAAAAAACTTGCTAAATTTTAGAAAGACTATTAGACTATACACAACCTCTGTATCAGCAATAGACTTTCTCAATAATAAGATGAGTTCAACGTTGTATGAAGTATTTTATTTTCTGATTATTGTAATAAACAAAAATATTATCACATTGAAAGCTCCTGAATGCATTTGGAGCTCAATAAATCCGGGAAGTAGTTTTAACCTCGCTTTTCTGTGGGCGATTTGCAATATATTGGAATACAGTTCATCTCTGACAACTGTGGAAACTTTCAAATTTCATTCAAGAAAGTCGTCAGCTCAGTTGTACAAGTTGAGGACATTATTGGCTTAAATTAGACACCAGTTAGTGTCATTGGTGGCAAACTTCAAGCCTAAACGTCTCACTTTAAGCAGCAGGAATCCTGATGACCACAACTAAGCACAGACGTTGCCAGACCCAGGCTACAAATTGACCGCAACGCATTGATAGGGTGATTCTGGGCAGTTACTTACCTATAGGCAAGGTCAATAAGCCGCTTGGAATATATTACTATAAAATTTGTAAGCCGCTTGCCAAGAAAAAAAAATGAACAAATATATATTTTGTGGATGCAAGTCAACTTATGCTGTCCGCAGCAGCACCAGCAGCCCAAAAACTTTTTCTATCACATGATTTATATATGGTCGAGATACATGTATCTGTCTGTGTGTGTGTGTGTGTGAGAGTGTGTGTCCATTGTGCATCTGGGGCTAACGTCGCGTATACGCAACGCCGCGTTGACACGTCTTGTGGTCAGGCAAAAGATAATAACATCCCTTCTGCTGGGCAAGGACATGTGTGGCCCGGCCTAGTTTTTCAAGCAGGCGAGCACTCATAAGTCGACACTCACTTGCATTCAGAGTGGAGCCTGTGAGTGTCCCGAATGCTCAGACAGTTATCACAGTTTGTTCGAATACGGGCCAGCTGTTGTCCAGCCCCCTTGTCAGCCAGCTGGCACCTTGCCCCTTGCTTTCATATTTTTTTTTTTATTTTTTTATTAACTTTTTGCCCATTTTGGTCACGTTTGATAAGCTGCATAGAAATAATTCATGCATGTGGCAAACAGTTGTGGCTTGTGGCCAGCTGTTGCTGCTGCTCGATGATTTTTAAATATGATTTGAATGAGTTTATAAGTTTTCTTTATTTGTTTAAGCTACAGCCTAGTTTCCCCCCCCCCCCCAGCTATAAG
The DNA here is from genome assembly GCA_035041535.1 of Drosophila cognata. Classification (NCBI taxonomy): domain Eukaryota; kingdom Metazoa; phylum Arthropoda; class Insecta; order Diptera; family Drosophilidae; genus Drosophila; species Drosophila cognata. The sequence goes on from JAWNLC010000238.1 coordinate 221,928, forward strand.
CCCCCCGTTCATTCGCCCTTCATCTTGACTGCTTCGCCTTGCGGGGTTGATTCAATTCAGTTTGATTGATGTCTTTGCTCGCTGGCATTTGTAGACAGTCATTAGCTGCGCATTTTCTCAACCGGCGTTGTCTGTGTTCTACGCCAGCTCAGCCACGCCCCTGTCCCTGTCCCTGCCCCCCATTCGTTGTGAGTGCCGCTGACAGCTTACCAAATTGTCTGCTAAAATTTTAGCTCACATCTAGTGGAGAGACGCCTCTGAGGTCCCCAGAACGCATCATTAGCATCCACACACGTCATACAAATCTGTGGGAAAACATTTAAAATTTAATTTACAATCTTATTTTTGCAAAACACTAAATAAAATATAAAAATACAAAATAACATTTGAATATTTTCAGAATGAAATGTTCAAAATGTATTAAATTAAAATACAAAAATAATATTCTTTGAAGGATGCCTGCATCCTCATTGGTTTGCCCTTATTTTCTTTGATAGACTTTGAACTCGCTTCGGTAGCTGATTTGGTTATATCTCTGATTATGTGTTATTTTCGAATGGACATCGAAGTACTTTCACCTTTAGCACAACCATTGAATTCCTTTCAATAATCGTCTGTCGTCTGTCATAAGCAATTTGCCGATTCGACAACAATAAAGTGTGGCAATGTCTGGGAGAATCTGAAAATAAAAGCCATATGCATGGTTAGGGCAGACAGTGGTTTTTTTTTGAAACCAACTTAAAGTTGGTGTCCAAAAAAATTACCAAAAACTGAATAAAAAATTTAATTGTTTAATGAGTCCAAGTCTCGAAATGGCAGTTGCTGTCTCGCTCGCACTCATTTCATTCAAGCGATGCCCTTTTTAATTTATATCATTTTTTTGTTGTATTTTTCTTAGTATCCATATAGTATTTTAGGAAACATGGCAGCCGACAGGCGGCAGAAGACAGTAGCAGCAGCTGCCACATTGCAGTGGCACGTGAGGCATTCCATTTAATTCTGATAATTTTGTGGCCAAAAAAAGACACGCAACTTATTTTATGTTAACAACCAACAAACAGCAAGCGACTGACAAGAGCCAAGACAGAAATGTGGGCTTAAAGCATTGACTAATGACGACTTGGTGATTGGGATTAGAATTAGGATTGGGTTTGGGTTTGGGATTGGGATTGGGATTGGGGCGGCGCGTTAGAGCGCATAATTCGACTGGCCAATGGGTAGAGAAAGTGCTGTGTCATTTTGAAGGTTTCGCTGAGCCTCTCCAAAAATATCTCAAGTCATTTGTTTCGTGGGATTTGCCAGCGCGTCTTTAATTTGCTTAATAAATATTTGCTTAGCTATCGAGTAGCTTGTTGTTGTTGTTGTTTGCTGTTGTTGTTGTTGTTGTTTGCTGTTGCTGGCCACGTTTCAAAGTTCTGGCCCTGGACAATTGTCAATTGCAGCGCTACTATTTTCACATTGTCAGTGGGTGGGGGCTGCGGGGGTGTGTTTTGGATTTTGGGCTGCTCTTCAGTTTGGCTAGCTGGCCATAAATCATTTGTGTAACGCCAAACGATGACGACGAAAATGTCAGGCGCAGGATGCGGCAAGGACAACGGGGCGAACTAGGCGCAAGGCGTTGCAGCGTCTCCGCACTTGATGGACATTCAGGCCTGGCGGCTAAAGGACACTAACACACACGCCTACACACACACACACACACACACACAGACATACAGCAGACACGCTGCTGCCTGCAAGGATAATGACGCGCAAATCGTGCCCCATCAGCAGTCGTCTCTGTCGCTGTCTCTGCTTTGTTTCATGTTGCTGTAGTTGTTGTTGTTGTTGGCTTTGCTTTTAGCTGCCTCGATTATCCTTAATGCGACTCACTTTGTTAGAAACGTCAGTCGGCCTGCAAGCGCCATTATCATCATGTTGTGCCTGGCCAAAAAAGAAAAACAACATTGGCAAATGGAAAATGTGCAGACACGCCGGCAGCAGCCTCCCCATCCCTCCCGCCCCCCTCAATCCCTGCTACTCCCAGTGTAATGTGTCCAGAAATGCACGAAAATAAAGATAAAACATGACAGGCAGTTCACATTCAGTCATTTATAATAAGCCAAATATGACCGCGACCGCATGTGGCTGAGACTTTGCCTTGTATCTTTCGCTAGCTGCTCTCTCCCTCTCTTTTCCACACTTTCTCTGTCTATATCTCGCTTGCTTCTGGCTGATCTGGCCTGGCGTGGCATTGACTCCACCGCTTGTCAAACCCCCCGCGTCATGTCACAGTCCCTGACATGGTATATGGCCTCGGTCTCAGTTGGACTTGCCTTCAAGTGCCAAAAATTAACTCGAGGACTCATTGATGCTTTTGGCTATTCCGAAGAAAAAATCAAATATGCCCTGTAAAAATAAGATTAATAAAATACAACAGAAGCGCAAATTGAAATAAAATTAATAATAAGTATGACTGAAATATAGTATAAACACTGTCAAATTGAGGGGAAAAAACTTAATGTGCGCATAAAAAATATATTTAAAATGAGTTTATTTAGCTTATCATCAATTTACTATTACTTAGTTTTAAAGAAAAGTACGAAGCTGAATAAATTAAGAAGCAAAATCAAAATAATCAGCACAGGAATTTTACAGCTGAGCAGATTTTGAGCAAAATGAGATATTTAAGATTTTCTATGTGTATCTTAAGGTGCTCTCACAAATATCACATATTAATATGCCTAGTTTCGTCAATCATATAACTTAACTATAGTACAAGCTAATCAGATTGTTCTCAATACTAGCTAGTAAAAAATTTTAATTAAAAACAAGTAAGAATGCTGTAGTCGGGTGAGCTCGACTAAAATATACCCTGAACTCAGTTATTAAATATAATCTACTTTTATTGCCAAATTTCCCTTTGACAAGTCTTGCACCCAAATGAGAGCAGGTCTTCAAGCGCACACTCTTCTTGTGGCAGGCACAGGGACTGCAGAGTAAAAAAATCGAAGCCAGCTATTCACAACCCTGAACTGCAAATAAGTGCATATACATTCAAACATACACATATATATACAGTTTCTCACAGCTCAAAGAAAGCAGTGTCAAAGAAAAAAAGTAATTGCCTGCCATAAACTAAGTATACATTATTTTTCAAAAATTCCAAAGACCTATGGTTGGTACATGTATTACCCACCAATAAGAATGAATGACCCTAATAAACTGAGGTTTTCCCACCTGCTTGGATTATGTAAAAAAGTACCCTATTTTTAGGTCTCAGCTTATTTGAACCATAGAACCCGGATTTTTTACCTAAAGTTGAGTATTTTCGGTATAAATAGATCAATACTTCGTAGTCAGTTCAGTTATATCCTGCATCCCGGGTGCAATAAGCCAACAAGGACTATGGATAAACGGACTACCATTGATCAACGGAAACTCATACTGGAACACCACAAAAACGGATATTCACATCGCCAATCTGAGCAACTGAACCATGTATAAAATCATTCGGCGCTTCGTCGACGCAAATCGGATTGAGGTCAAGGGCAGAATGGCACCAAACCCGATTTTCATCGAAGAGGAGGAGCGGAGGATCATTAGGAAAATAAGGGCAAATCCCAATCTATCGACTCCAACAATGACTCAACAGGTGCAGGATGAAATGGAGAAAAAGTGCTGTATGGAAACTGTACGCCAGTTTCTGCACAACCATGACTTCAATGCCCGAGTACCACGGAAAAAGATATTTATAAGCGCATCAAATAAAGGGACTAGGATGACGTTCGCCAAAACCCCCTTGGACAAGGATTTGGAGTTCTGGAACACAGTCATATTTGAAGATGAGTTCAAATTCAACATTTTTGGCTCGGACGGACGGAATTATACAATCCAATACTGAGCTGAATCCCAAACACAAATGGCAGGCAATTACTCTTTTTCTTTGACACTGCTTTCTTTGAGCTGTGAGACACCGTATATGCGCAATCGTAGGGAACGGGCCTCTCCAGAATACATTCAAAAAAAAATTTGACGCTCGCGGCGATTATCATGCCATCTCTTTCTCACACACGCGCCCGCATATTTATGCATACATAAAATGCTTGCGGCTGCTGATGGAAATGAGGTCAATTTGAGAATCTATTAAATATACTTGGGTGGTCTTTATCCGATCTGGATGAAATTTGGGCAGTTTTGATTTGATCAATAATAAGCAAATGCTTATTGCGTAATAATTAGAAGATTCTGTCTTTAAAATTGCAGTTATCGATAAAAAAAAAGTATACTTGATCTGCGCCTGGTATTCGAGAACCGATATTCCAAATTTAAAGTCTCTAGCTCTTATAGTTTATGAGATCTGCGTATTCATATGATCCTGATCAAGAATATATATATTTTATGGGGTCGGAGATGCTTCCTTTTGCCTGCTACATCTTTTTTTGCACAAAAACACTTTTTACCCGTTTTTACTGGGTTCAGGGTATACAAATAATTTAATCAGACTTAAATATTTAAAAAAAAATACTCGAAATTTCTCTCAGCGATAAATATTAATTACCATGGAATATAAAAATAAATAAACAGTTGCAAAATTTTGTGGCTGTGGCACTTGAAAAACCAAAGAAGAAACAACTGTGCAAATATTTGCAACGACGGAGCCACATTTCGACAGGGAGCAGTTGATTCACTCGATTAGATCATTTCATTCTTTCAATTTCGTTTCAACACTCGAGTTGACAATGTCAAAAATTCATCTAGCGAAAGTTTTGTTCCTGGCCGCGTTGGTGAATATGAGCAGCCAGGCGAGACCCATGGTGAGCGTTACGAAGGATGCCAATGGTTGCTATAGGCAGACGATCAGGGAACCAGTTGCGGGCAAGCCCAAACTGTATACGGAAACGGTGCATCTCGTCTGTCCCAAAGGACACGCACCAACTAATCCTCGTCTAGTTGTGGTGCCTGCGCAAATAGTTGTGGCTGCTCCTGCCGCAACCGCTTCCAATCAGACACACGCAATCAACACCACCCAGTCAAATGGAACGCACACACAAACCATTCTGTTGCATCCTGCTCCTGCTCCTGGTCCAGGCCCAATTCCAGTTACCGTATCAGCTTTTGTTCCCGCTGCAGCTGCAGCGCGTGCTCCTGCAAATGTTTCTGGTCCTGCTCAGAATACGGCCTTAGCTATTGTGTATGCAGGCGTTCCAAATCAACAGCAATTGCCACAGCCGCCACAGCCCGGAGCTCCACCACAGGTGATTCTCTTGTCCAAAACGGTTAAGAAACGGAAATCGGCTGCGTCTACTTTGAATGTTTCGCATTTCCTTCTAATTTTTGTAATTATTTTCCTTTTATTAAGTAAATTTTAATTCGCTGTAACTAAAATTGATAAATAAAGTATGAATTGCCATGCGAAATGGCTACAAATAAGTTCAAGATTTTCTATCGCATAAATAATTGCGCATTTTAAAGTTTGCGCGCAGTTGACATTAATAAAATGGCACGCAGCCAACTTCAAGTACGCTCTCAATTGTGCGCGCAGCTAACTTCACTTCGTATATACATTAGGAGCACTCAAAATTAACACATCTGTTGGCACATTTTAGAACTAAATGCGTTGACTCAAAAGGCACTGTTATATTTTCAGCTATTCTGCCATGTGGTCACACTGTTCGCTTGCCGGCGTCATTCCATTGTTTTCGTTGTGAAATTCGCGCACAAAATTAAAGAATAAATAATTTGTTAAAAATGAGCACATGGGATCCGGAGCACGATGTGGAGTTAACCGACTCCGAGGATGAGATAGAAATGAAACGCGACTTCCATGGACGCGAAGCGATACTCTTTGCTTTGGACGCCAATTTATCGGTGAGTAAAATGAAAATGCAAAAGTGACAAAATAATAAATACATTTTTGCAGACTGAGCATTTGGTGGATGCAATAAAATTAATACGCGATGCTTTTGTATCCGGCATGCTGCTCAATGGCAAGGATCTGATGGGTCTGATCTTCGCCAACACCGAGCACAGCCCTCCGCCGCAGGAGAAACAGTGCCTCGAAAATATTGTTGTTCCGGCGAATTGCGCCGTTTTTCTTCCGATGCGCCAACTGACGAAACCGATTGTGGAACATTACCTCGAGTTTGCGAACAATGCCGAGGAAATGTTTGCCACCGAATACGGGTTGGCGCAGCCAGATGGGCGTGGCAGCTACGCGTACATGATACGCCTGTGCATCGAGCTGCTGGAGAAGTGCGGCAAGAAGCTGAACAATGCCAAGATTGTCTACATAACGGACGTGGAGGAGCCGCATCCGCAGTCCAGTCGCGAGTTCCAAGCGGCCCTGCAAAAGGCCAGCGATCTGGAGGGCAAAGAGTTCGAGTTTCAACTAATACCCATGACCGATGACTTTGACTACGAGCCCTTCTACAAGGAGTTCATAACTCTATCCAGAGGTAGGCGATCGCTATGGGATTGGGTGTAGAAAGTAGCAAATACATCCATGTGGAATCTGTTCCCCTAGTTGGCGTTGAGTTGTAGCCAAAAAGGTTTTAAGATTTCGCACAGTAAACTGGGCAAATGTTCACTCGCATCCAACTCGAGTTGTAGTCGAATGTGCTTTTGGATTTGCCAACAACTGTGATCCTTAATTAACAGGTGCCATATTAGCAATGAAATATCGATCTCAAGATGCGGAAGATAGGCGGCTTTTGTTAATTTTGGATGAGCGGGCGGACGTGAAAATGTTGGAGAAGTTTCCTATTAATCATCCTTCAATTTGGGTACCTTTTGGTCTTAAATTGCGGGAGATGCAGGCTTTTGGGGAAGTAATTGTGGCGTTTCTCGTATCACAGTGTAAACTTAAAATATTTGATAAATTAAGTAGTTAAAATGTTAAAGAAAATGATCCTTATAAATTCCACTAGCCACTAATCACAAATCTGATTTGCAGGCATTGACATTGAGTCATTTCGTGTGCCCGATGCTCAGCTGCAGCGCGAAATACTTGAGGATCGCAAACTGCGGCAGGACTTTTTGCGTCGCTGTTTGGGCCACTTTAATCTGTCGCTGGGCCCGAATCTGGCCATATCCGTGCAGTACTACAACTATTTCAAGCGACGCGTCTACCCCAACAAGGTGCGCATCCTGCGGCGCGACAACAGCGTTGTGCGCAAGAAGCGCATGATAATGGTGCGCAAACAGGACGAGGAGACGCAGGAGATAACGCACGAGTATCAGATCAAGTCGACGGACGGCTGGTACGAGTGCCGCGTGGGCGATGAGGTGCTGCGCGTGACCACAGAGCAGATGAATCAAGTGCGCAATCTGCATCCGCCTGGCATGATGCTGCTGGGCTTCAAGCATAGCTCCTCGCTGCCCCGCATGAACTACAGCAAGCCGTGCAGTTTTATGTATCCGGATGATCAGAACATCATTGGCTCTAAGCGACTGTTTCGTGCGCTGTGGCAGCGGTGTCTGGAGCGCGGGAAGATCGCCATTTGCTTATTCATGTGCAAGCGCAAGTCTGTGCCACGCTATGTGGCACTGTTGCCCGTGGAGGCCGCCCAACCGGATGACACAAACTATAGCTCGCTGCTCCCAGGAGATGGCTTCAAAATTGTCTACTTGCCGGAGGCGAAGCACATGCGCCACATCGACATGTGCGAGTGGAACAATATTAACAACACCTCCTCGGACGAGGGCGTCCAACTGTTCCACAAGGTCATCAAGCGACTGAGCGTTGAATACCGTCCCAATTTGATCAATGACCCCAACCTGGAGTTGCTGCAATCCAATCTCCTCGCTCTGGCCTTGAACATTAAAACGGTCCAGGAGGAGGTCAATCAGATGCCCGATCCTGCTGTGCAGGACAAGCGGATTGAGAAAATTCTGCCGCTCTACGAGAAAATCTTTGGGCCCGAAGTTGTGCCGGCCAAGAAGCGTAGCGCCAAATCGAGTGCAACTGATGAAAGCGCCGCTAAAATGCCCAAAATTGATGAGGAGCAACTTAAGAGCCTTGACACTGTCAAGCAGCTGATCGAGGATAAGCGTCTGGCCAGCTGCACTGGCGACCAGCTGCGTTTTATCCTTGATAAACATTTTGACGTACGTCCTGCAAAATCGACAACCAAATCTGTGCTTATAGAACGCATACAAAATTTGAGTGTTTAAGCTGAGCAAATTGTTGCAGCATTTGTTGTCTGAAATTATAAATTATTCATTGGATCAAAAAGTTATCAACTGAAAGTTTGAATTATTTGTTGCCAGAACTATGCAAAAGTTATAAACTAAAAGTTCGAACTAACACCCGTCACTTAAATATAAATAAAATAATAATAAATATTTAATAAAATTAATTAAAATACACTTTTTTTTTTGCTCTTTCAATTTGAAATTAAGCAAAAATCATTTATTATGAGATGGCCCAGTCGACGTTCTTCCACGTCTCCATTCCCGACAAATATCAAAAGTTTGGCCCATCTCAAAGATAATCAATTTGTGTTCAAGGATTTTTAGATTTGTGATAAGCTGGCAAAGATTTATCAGTTCTCAATCCTGCTAACCTTTGGCGAGATTACAGGTGGTTAATATACAATATGTTTAAGGCGCTTTCTTGGCTGGATCTGTGCTGGATTTGTGCTCTCAAGCTGCGCCTGAAATGGCTTTATGCGTCAGGTAGCAAATTGCATAATTTGACTCTTAACCCGATTTGGCTCTGAATCCTTAGAAAAGAAAGAGCGTAACTTTTCGGCCACTTTTGTGTTGCAAAACTTTGCACTCGCCTCTTAGCCAGTGCGTGAATCAAGCGCCAAAAGGCGAAACGTTAGAGGCAGTTGTAGTTGTGTTCCTCGAGTGCAAAATGAGTTAAAAAATTATTAAAAGTGCGCTAAAAGAGTGGCAGGCAGTAGTGGCAAGCAGAGAGGAGGTGAAAGGACGGTCACACGCATACTGGCAACAGTTTGCCGTGAAAGGGAAAAAGTTGGAGAACGGAAGTTGCTGCCGTTGCTGCAGCTTTGGCTTTGACCATCTTCAAGATGGCCAGCATGAATGTGGCCAGCACTCGCTTACCTTTTACTTTCTTGGCACTTTATTTTAATTTCTGTGACGCCGCTGCTTGCTGCAAAGTTTCTTTCTTCTTTCGCCATTTCTTGTGGCTGCCACTTCTGTGCGCTGCTCGCAGTGACTTGTGGTTAGCTAGAAATTACTTTGGCCTAAGGCTTCTGCTACCCCTTACAAATGCACGCAAAAGGGTATAATATCAACCGAGTTACCTGCGATCCTTCGCAGCAAAAAAAAGCGAGTTACTCATAAGGATATCCAATATTATATTTACTATATTCATAACGACTTAACAGCCACACTACAGAATAAATAGTGGTATATTCCATGCTGGGAGGTATATGCCAAACATGTTCTTGCTTCTTTTAGGTAACTTGACGAATTTCTTGAGAAGTTATGAAAGAGTGAAATAAAAGTAGTCAAAGAGTAAGCATCTTCATTAAATTGGTAAAGCAGAAAATCACCCTTAAGCCAGAAAACTCGATTCTACAATCGACTTTCCCAGGCACATCAAAAATGAGAGCAACCTTTCCTTGAGTTCGTAATAGTTAAACAAATTTGTGGTTCTCTTTGCTTTTGTAGAAAGTCCTTTTTGGACTTAAGAGCTTGTTGAACTTATGGTAAAATGTTGTAATTTTTATGTAATTTGGCAACTTTGCGGCTTTACTGTGGTCCAGTTATTTGGGATGTGGAGAGCGAATCCTTTAAGACACCGTCATCCGGCTGTTGTAGCTTAACATCCTCCAAATCCGGATGCATTTGGAGATATTTATGGAGCCTCTTCTGCTGTTTATACAGCTGAGACGAGCACTGAGTCAGCAGCAGTTGATATTCACGAATCAGATTCATGTGTTCCAGTTTCTTATGGTTCGCTTCAGATCGAATAATGGCGGCCCTGAGGCGATTCTGCTCCACATCGATCTGATGCAGGTGAAACTGCTGGCGATTCAGCAGGAAGAGCACAGTGTTGGTCAAATTCTTCAAATGGTGAATGCGTGGATCACCCATGTCGTGGATCACAAGTTATTTACAATTTTTGGTTATTTCGTATTCAATTTTGCTGTTTGGGAGTCAAGTGATTTCTGAGCTTACCCAATATATGTAGTTGACATAAAATGCAACTGCAACTTGAAGTTTGCTTCAATTGCCATAAAAACTTTAAGGAAAAACAAAAATAATAAAGAATATTTTTATTTCAGTGGAATCATGAAAAGTGAAACAAACTTTTATCAAATTGCCAGTGCGTCCAAAGAGTTATAGTGAAACTAAAGTTGAACCGTAATCAAGGTAACAAACAGCTAAATGACATTTCCACAAATGCATGACGATAAAACTAAGAACGGTTAGCTCCGACATAGAAATGGAATAACATTGAGCTATAAATAAAATCGCAACGAACCAAGTTTCAATTCAAAGCCGACTTTTGCAGAGCACTAAACTTGGTTTGTGCAGCTGCAGAGAAAGGTGAAAGGTGAATCATGTGCGAGTTTTATTAATCAAGTTCAACGATCTATACAAAAAACGAATAATTTAAAATAATTTAAGACAGCGACAAGACAGCGATGTCGTGCACAGATTTCAACCTCAATTAATTTCTTTAATCGATTAATTAATGCAACAAACGTTTCACTTACCACCAGTACATACATATATATCCCAATTGAGTGTATGAGTTTATAAACGCTTTTTAAATAAAAGAAAATCATTTCGCTAATTACCTTAACGACAGTTCGTTCCGCGAGTGTGGGACAATTAATGGTGCTGGCCACCTTGCCACGAAATCCGTGAAGCTCGCAAACTTAAAGCCACTAATGTTAAGACATAAATATACAAAAATAAATAAATATACAAAGTTAGACATAGCTAAATGTTAACAAGCATAAATAAATAAATGTGAAATGTTGCATAGAGATTTATGGACTTAATAATTAATTTACTCAAATGGCATCTAGGGCGTGTATATGTATTTAATATTACTTACTAATGTTGTAAATTGCAAGTAATTTATTAGCTTGTTAGCCAAATATATAATTTTGATTATGCTTTTAAATAGTTTCTTATGCTTTAAGCTAAGATTAACGGGCTGAGTGCCCAATGGCACTCAATTATTTAAGTAATTGTTGGTCAGAGCCAAGTAGACTTTGCAATTAATCATCATTATATTTATCTTTCGATTTTGGTTAAGCATAAATTTTCATAAATATAACAACGTTCGCGTAGGCGTATAGAGCCACGCTGTTGCCTTAGATAATAATGTTGTGTCAATTAAGTGCAATTATCCTGCAGCTAGCCAACAGTTATGCAACTTTATTCAAAATGACAAAGACATTCGGGGCAGAGGTAAAACTACAAGCAACAAGCCTGCGGATAGCATACAGTAGTGCTTTCATATTTCTGTTAGTGAGCGTGTGTGACAGTATGTGCGTGTGTGTGTGTCGGTGTGTGTGTTGATTTCTGATGGTGACTGCATTTGTGGTGACTAAATAAATGCGTGCTGAATGCGTAGATGCAACAAAAGACTGAACTATTTATCAAAAGCCTATTGTCATAGACCACAATTGCAGGTGCAATAAAGTCATGCTGGGCCCAGAAAAGGTAGAAAACTTCAATTAAATCAACTTGCTCGAGCCCCGTGGCGTATGCGTAACGAATTTTACCAAGCCATACATTGGATGACACCTCAAAACACAAACAATGTTCAACTCAACTGAACCAACTGTCTACAAGACGAACAAATAAAACTCACAACAAAAAATTTGTCAAGTGTGTGTGTGTGTGTGAGTGTGTGTGTGCGAGTGTGCTCGAGTGCGAGTAAATTGTCCACTAAATGCTAAACAAGCCGACAAGGGGAGTAGTTGAGGTATGCAATTTGCCACTTGGCTTAATATGCGATTGTATTTAAGTTTATTAATGTATTAATTTATTCATTTTGTTTAATTTATTATTGCTTATATATTTTTATTTGCCTGTTAACAAAGATTACAAAATTTGAATCAAAATATACTTGGTATCTTTTGAAAGTTCAGCCTTCAGCTGGAATACAAACACGAAACATGTGCCACACAAATACGCATACAAATGAAGTGCGTGAGATGTCTATAGATTGAATCGTCTTAAGTTTGCAGCTTAAAAATGTTGCATATTTAAGGACGCACAATTGAAAGAACGCACAACTTTAAAGCAACTGCAACTGCAAAATAAACAACTTCAATAATAAAAAAGAAATTGAGGGCATTAAGCAACTCTTTATGAAGAATTATTGAAATCACCGTTAATCATTAATTATTAAAAAAGGTATTAAACTTTATAGAAATGAATTTTAATCGGTTTCTCAATTTCTTATTTTGATATGCATTTATTCTGGCCTTGGCTTTTAACAAATTTAGAATGTGTTGGAGTAGGTTTAATTAAGTTGCATGCCACACTCATAAGGCATTTCGCCAGCTGCTGCAGCTGAATCATCTGCATTAACGTTTCCCTTAATTTATGTGTTTCGAGTGAAAACCAGCAAGCAGCCGCCTTCCAATTTGCTGCCGTCAACGCAACGGCTCTTGCCTAGCAACTGTAAATGAGTGATGCATGTATGTGAATCTGTGTGTGTGCGCGTGGGTGTGTCTGTTTGTGGTATGTGCAAAGAAGAAGAAGAAGAACACATGGATAGCATAAGAAAAAAGCGCAGTAAAGCGTAAAGCCGTCGGCGGTGAGCAACAGCTGCTGACGACACCTTGCAAGAGTTGCCGCTGTAAAGTGTTAGACAGAGACAGATATGGAGATAGAGATAGGGATAGAGACAGCGGGGAATGTCGCAAAACTGACGTTGCTAATGCCGCAATATGCGAGTGCACGTCTCTTTTTGTGTGTGTGTCGGAGTGTGTGAGTGTTTGTGTGTGGCAGTGTTTATGTGTGTGTTCGGTGTGACGTGCTGTTTTGCATACCCGCACACACACACTCACGCATTGTGGTTAAGCAATTTGCGCCAAGCGAAATGAAAGTGCTAAGCGCATTGGTCGTCACATGTATCTGCCAGCCACCCCCAACGGACCCGACCGAATCTGAATCCCAAGCAAATCACACAAATTCGTTTTAAATAAGCAGCTACTGTAATTAAAAAAAAAGAAAATTTAAATATTTTTCCCTAAATTTCATGAAATTGAAGCTGTTATTAAAGTTCTTTTTTTCTCTTAATTAATTAACATTATACACAAAAATAATATTTAATTGTTAGCGACTAATGCAAGTAACAGCAACTTTTACATGACAACTAGTCCGATTGGGTAATATCGGCTTGTGCGCAGCAGGTGTGATATAGCAAAGCTGTCATATAACTGCATGTCGCTCTGTCTGTGTGTGTCTGTGTGTGTGTGTGTGGGTGTCTGCGTTGCTTTTGGTGGTTTTTTTACTTACCTGTTTTGCGGCTTGCGCTAAATTTCATCATTTTTTCCTAGCGACTGCTGTTGTCCTGTGCTTCTGTGCCCGATTCTGTTCCTGGTTGTTTACCAGTCACGTGTCACTCATTCATATCGCGCCATAAACAAGACCAGCGGCAGTGCTGTGTCCAACCAGACCATGTTGGCTCTGGCTCTGGCTCTGGCTCTGGCCCTGGCTCATCCTGCTGCTTCTGAGACAGCTCCTCGCTCTTCGACGTTGTTGGCATGGTGCATCGTTTGTTACTTGGTTCGCCTTATTTCGATTTATTCTCATTTGCATTGCGATTTCGCCTTCCACATTTTTCACCTTTTTTTTCGTTTCCAGTGAAAATATTTTCTCATGCGTAAAATGCATGACAAGCGATGCAGACAGCAAAGTTAACGCACTAAAATTTCAACGGAGCAGCGGACGGGGTGCGGTGGCAGGACAAGGGAAAGGGACTTAGGTTGTTGGCGTTTGCTGGGATTTTGTCTAGATTTGCAAAGGGCGGGGACAGGGTGTGGCGTTTTGTTTGGGGATGTTCTGTCAGGTTTGTTTAGCGAGCAGGTGTATCGATTTGTTATCTGAGTGAACTTGATGAAGTGTCATGAAAATAATTCGAATGGTGTTGCAGCAGCTCATTCGCAATCACTCGTATTTGTGTTATGAGTTGCTAGAAGAAAGATCAAATTGGGAATCAATATTGGTTTAATTCAAAATTACATAATTTCAAGTTAATTGCCTAAAATAGATGGTCGTAAAGTGCTTCCGAGAAACCGAGTCGAGTTGCAAATTCAAACTCTTTTGAATTCGATGTGTAAAGTCGAACTAATTTTATTTCTTAAAATCCTATCCTTATATAGCTGACAATGTTCACTTATTTTCTACCTGCTGTATGGACAACGCAGCGAACCATTTTAACCCATGTAAGGGTTTTTTACAATTGTCTATTCTTACTTATCATTGAAGTTATTTTAATAATCAATGATCTACAATTAGCTGTTTCCGTACAGCTTGCAAATCCGATTTAAAGGGGACGAAAATAACATCTCAGCTTGACCAACTCGGAACACGCAATAGGCTTACCCTAAGATGGGTTCCGGTTCACAGGAACATAGCGGGGAACGAAACGGCTGTCGAACAAGCAAGAATGGGGACAGAGAGACCCATGATGGGCCCTGAACCGTATTGTGGCGAGGGAAGACACATAATACGGCTGCAAATCAGGGATGAAGAAAGCCAGATGCGGGTACGGAGCTGGGCAGAGACAAAGCAAGAAGTCTCCTAAGTGGCTACAATCGACAATGATAATTAGAAAGAGAAGCAGCATCATAGGGAAGCATGTCCTGAGTCCCAAGGACATAGAAACCCTTAACTCAACAAAGATCCTGACATTCGTGCAGAAACTGGGGTTGATGGAAGAGCTGTAGGCTCAGAAAGGGGGCACAATAGACCTTATAGGTCTCAGTGCTGGTTCTCCCTATTTATAATAATAATAATAAGATTTACTAACTTTAGAACGGTTATTCTCTATAATCAAGATAGATAACTTTTACCGTAACCTAATCTGAACGGAAATGCTTTTATGCTAACATTGATCCTAACTCAGAGTTAAGCTATTTTCAAATATTTTTACCATTGGTTTCTGCATCAAATAACAGCTCTGTTCAATTAAAGTAAGGAGTTTGTTATGCTAAAACTCTAACCTAACAGTAAATTATCAGTAATATAAAAAAAGCATTCGATTAAATATGCAATGTGAATTAGCCTATAAAAGTAAAGCAAAAAACCAAACGGAAAATCAACAGCCAATTGCCAGCACAATATCAATGGGTAAAATATGCAACAGCAACAGCAACAGCAACAGCAGCAACAACAATAACGACGACGGCAAATACAATTGAAACTTTGCCACGCTTGGAATATTTAAGCAAAGCTGGGTGAAGAAAAAAAGTTGCATCGGACTGATATAAACAATTATTAAAAGCAGCCCTCAGTTGAGGGGTGAAAAATATACATAACAATGGCGCAGCGGCTGCTGATTGTGGCCAGCCGCCACCACACCCCCTTGCCCACTGCCCGACACACAAATCCCCCTTGGGCAAATAATTAAGCCTGCCATTCATTAACCAAACTTGGACCGGGGCGTTACAACAACACAGCATACAGCAAAGTTGGGGCCACTTTTGTTGCATTGTGTAATGCAAAAACAAAAGTTTTTTCTGAAGGTGTGTGTATGGGATTGTGTCTGTGTGTGTCTCTGTGTGTGTGTGTGGAAAAATCAGCAAATCAGGCAAAGCGGCACAATCGACAGTTCAGGCCATGCAAATGCTTACAGTTAACGTTAACCATTGCACAGTTTCAGACTCAGACTGGCCATTGACAAGGTCGAATTAGTTTTTGCCCTTAGCCCATTTGGTAGTTATGGCCAACTCTAATGCAAATTGCAAGCTGGCGCTAAACTTTGCCTAAAGACTGACTCAGTTGCTAAATACAACAATAAAAATCTGTATGGAAGTGTGTGTGTGTGTGTGTGTGAGTGTGTTCGCAACAAATGAGTGTTTTTTTGTGTGTATTTTTGTGGTTCTACGGCACATTCACATTTTGATTGAATTTTCGATGGACTGATTAGAGGTCGTACGGAACGTGGGAAGCGAATGAATTTCCACAAGCACATGTAAATCAAGAGATTATATATATTGAGTACATTCTTAAACTTGAAAAGAGCTAACTTAAATATGAATTAAAAGATTAAAAGAACACCTTCACATCTGCTACTAACTGCTTCAATTGGAAATCATTATTAGTTAGGCATATCGCAGGTGTAGATGGGATATGATAATAGACTGATGCTACTTTCGTTTTCTGCAAAATTGAATTTCACAATTTTCATATTATTGTTTAAATTTACATTTAAAATAAAATGCAGTCCAAAACAGTATTTGCTTTAAGTTTTCATTTTATTATTTTTCATCTAGTTTTGCTTTCAGCCAAATAACAGTTACTGCTCAATTTTGCCACACATTCATAGTCTGCCCCGTATGCCAGTCAGCAGCAAATGGAACACAGTAATGGAGTGAAAAAAACAAACAAGAGGAACACTGAAAATAAATGCAACACTTGTCGGTACTCTAAGTAGCCCCTGGAGAGTTGACCAACAGAAGTTTTGAAATTTTCAAAAGCACTCCGGCCAGAGCGTTGAATATGCAATAGAAGTACCAAAAAAAAAAGAAGAAAAGAAAACGAAAATGAAAGAAAAAAATCATCACAACACTTAGGCTGGCTGTCTAGTGGCTGTACAAATGTGGATGCATTGTCCGAGGCGGTCAAGAGTTTATCCGGGGCAAAAGGTTTATGGAACGGGCTGCAACTTGACACTTTGTTTGGCTCCCAAATGAGCAACAAATAAGGGTTGCCTCGTGTAGGTTGTTGCAGAGATAGCCAGCGAATATGCGTTGCAAGATGCTCAATCATCAAAGGGGCACCCAAGCGGCTGCTGTTATTAATGCCATGTTATCAGCAGCGTGTCTTCAACCGTTGGCCATTATGCCCCATTCCCCATTCCCCATTCTTCCATTGCTATAAAATTTCAATGTCCTTCGTGGAACAGCAGCAGAAGCAGCAGCATAAGTAGCAGCAGTAGCAGTAGCAACAATCAACAACAACACCAATAAAGGCAACAGTAGCTGGAGAATTGCGCCTGCATAAAAAGCCGAAAAATTAGCATAATTTCAGGCAGCACTTGCAACACTTGCGGCCACAGATAAGGCACAAAATGAACGCGACTCGTATGTGCGCTCTGCTTTCTGTTTGTGTGCCTTGTGCATGCATCGGCTGCATCGTGTTTAACTTGCATCATGAGTGTGTGCCACATTTTTTACGCTTGGCCATGAAGTTGTTTCGGCTTGCTGGCGTCATGTGGCACAGATACTAACAGCTGCACATTCGCAAGGCAAACAATTTGCATAAATGCGCAACAGCGACACATTGCGGGGCTTCAAGATTCTGGACAATGCCTCCTTTGGGGCAGCGAACTGAGGCAGAGTGAAACGTGGTTGCTGTTGCTTTTTTGGAGTGTAACATATTCAAACAGAGAGAAATAAACAAAGAGAGAGAGAGAAAAATGGGAAGTGTGCGAGAGAAAAGATGCTTATCTCTCAATAATACTTGTATTTATTATGAATTACACAATTTAAATTATTGGTGCTCAAATCTTTTTCCAAAATTGTTTCCTTAGCAACCTTTAGCTACGTATTCATCAAAATCTTGAAAGCGTTTCAATGAATAAAACTTGAATATTTTGGTCCAGTTTACTTTCGAACATCTAAATTGCCATGTCCCCGCTTTTGGAAGTGAACATTAGTGTTCCTCTACGGACCGAGGCTATAGCCAGTGCATATATGGCCAATTTGCTGCTGACCACATCGCCTCGCATTGTACATAATCTGCAGCCACGTGCGCTGGCACCGGGAACGCTGAGGGAGTACAGTCAGGTCGGCGATGGTGCGCAGTTGAGGCAACAAGATATGTCACTGTTGCCGCCCGTGGAATGTGCCCGGCCACGCCCACACACGCTGGTGCGCAAGGTTTCGGTGGTGGGCAGCCATGTGCTCCGCTTCGTAAGTTGCCTCACCAGCCAGGCCGCGAGGCGCCACCAGATGCGCGGGCGATTGCCTCAGTTAAATGCTTACAATTACGATCGTGCGGACGATGACGACTTGTTGGCGAGTGATAATGAGCCAACGACACACACCTCAGGATTGTGGCGGATTCACCCAGAGTCGTTGCAGCCGGATCCCCTAATTCTACCTTCTGGAGATGAGAAGAGCTCCACCCTGAGCATCTTCAATTGGAAAATCTATGTGGGCATGTTGTGCATCGTTGCGGTGCAGACACTGTTGAATCTAGCTTACCAAGAGATGTTTGGCATGAGTTGAGGGTTGATGGTTTCAGCATCTCTACTCAAATATTTATTTAAATTGGCATGTCTTAATTTAAAAAATATTTTAACTTAAAATTCGAAATGGACATTATATTATAGAAGTACATATTTACTACTGCAAATGCGCCTAGACAGTTCGTAGAACTCTTATCGCAAAAGGTTTTTTATTACGGTCACGATGGGGGCCGTCTTTGCCTATCTTCTCGCTAAGAGTCCTCCTTGGTTATCTACTCTTTGTAACGTTGAAGAACTTTTTTATTTCTTTTGAAATTAGTATTATTAATATTAAGAGTTAGAATATACATTTGGACTGTAATCAAGAAAATGTTTAATTATGTACATACATACATATGTCTTAACTTGTAAGTGAAATTCTAGCTGAGTAGCACATCCTTGGCGCTGCTTGGCATATGATATCAGTTTGCTGCCTGCTCGCTTTCATCCAATTAAATTTGTTTAGCATATGTGAATATTCATATATCTTATTCATATCGATGTACTGTGCTCTTTTAAAATGCTTTGACTTGCTTGGCAAGAGAGTCGGGGGAACAACTGGAGCCAGTGGAAGGCGAACCAAGTTCAGTTAACATGAGAGCGAAACAATTCATTTGCCTGCCACTCAGATTCTCAGCTGCTTATTCCCAAAGCTGCGTCATCATGTTTATGTGTGCGTGTGAGTGTGTGAGTACATGTATCCATCGTGCACACTCTTGCTCATAACTCGAAGTGGCAACACTTTTGCTGGTACAGAAAACTTAGCTCGACAGACGCTAGCCGCGCTGGTGAAAATGAATGATGAAAATCATCTCCCCAGGTATTTGGCCTCGACAATCTAATACGTGATATACAAAAAAGACACCGCTGCGATCTGAAATGAATTGAAATGTCAGCCGGTGGTGGAAGGCTGGGGCGGTGCAGAGTGCAGTATTAGCTGGGTAGCTGCCTTTTTGTTTGTTGCAGCAGCACTTGCAGCAGTCATTAATAATTGCCTGGGTCACACGGGGCGTATGAGTAACTTGGCGAGCAATTTACTTTGATCAACTCGATTGCCGACGTCAACACAAATGTGCCACTCCCACTGCCAACATGCAACACACATGGGCAGCACTTCTGGCACATGACACTAATTAAAATCGGTTTTGAGACTGCTTTCATTTCTCAGTTGTCACAATTATTGCATCAGGTTGTGCATAAATTCAACCCAACTGTGTTTCACGCTCTGGAATGGAACCACTATTCTGACCCTAGTACGCATTCTTCTTGTGTGGCATTTGTCATTAGCTTGTCGTCCTCTTAAACAAGAGTGGAAGTACATACAACAGTAGTAAGTACTTCTAAGAGGTTAAGGAAGCACCAGGTACAAACTCGTATTTGAGGCATGCACAACACAAATTAAGCATCATTTCAATTAGTCCTATTTCCTAATTAGCTTCATTGCAGCTGCAGCTATGCGTGTTTCACATTTTTCTTTGTCAAGAACCCTAAGCAATTTTGTTCTCTAATGGGACAATGTGGCATTAGGGGAACTAACAGAGCATAGGGTATATGGCTATATACTTCAAATGAGAATGAATAAATGTACAGGAAATGAAACCGATCGGTTAACAACTCAGAAAATATATTACCCATTAAAATTGTAATAATTATATCGGTCCGGGAAATTAAAAAATTAATGCATTAGAGATTGAACAAAACAAAGATATTTTTATAATCAACTTCACACTATTTATTGCAAATGAATATATTCATGTCTAGCAGTACCAGTACAGGATCTATTTTGAGGTTGTCAGATTAGGTTTTATCAGAGTCTGCATCTGCCTTGGTCCAGGTCCAAGCAACTTAAGTTAGATGCTAAAAGCTTAGCAACAGCCACCACAACCACCGTAACCACCGCAACCACGGCAACCACCGCAACACCCACTTCCACAGTAGCTTCCGCAGCAAGGTCCACTCAACGATCCACAGGGCCAACCACAACCCAGAATCATGTTGTGAAGATGTTCTGAAAAAAGAAAGAAGAAATTAAGAAATTATTTTAAATTTTCATATGTAAATATTATTCTACCTTTTTGGACCGGACCAATAAACATTTTGAATATTTTATTTTGGGGAAAATTTAGATGTTACTCCTTAGGGCTATGGGGTTCGACTAAAGTTATAAAAAACGGAACGAGCTCTGCTCAAAAATACACTGATATTTTTTTCAAAACTACTTTGATGAACACTTTTTCCATGCAACCGTACAATAAATATATATATATATATATACATATATATATACACATATATATATATATATACATATATATATATAGTTATATCCACCATTGGTGGAAAGATAAGCTAATATTTTAATTTAAATAAAAATTTCTAAGTGTTCAAATACTTATTTAATTTTTTTTTCTCTTGTAAAGAGATTTGTGGATTTCAGGACTAAGAATATAAACCACTTGAGATTAAATAAAACGCAGACATTATTTTTATTGCTTCCAGGACTGGGTATATTTTAAGGTTGTTATATTTGGTTTTGTTTAGAGTCTTAGAATCTGCTGCACATTTGTCCAGGACCAAGCTTATTAAGTAAGATGCTAAGCCTGGCAACAGCCTCCGCAACCACTTCCACAGCAGCTTCCGCAGGAGGGTCCACTCGTACTGGACCAACCACAACCCAGAATAATCATGTGTTCTTATGGAAAAAAAAACAAAAATATGTTTTTAAAAATATTAATAATATTTAATATTTACTACCTTTTTGCACAGAGCCAATCTTGAAGATTATATGAAGAAGAAAATGTAGGTGTTGTTCTTGAAAATTATTGCGTGAGGATGAAGAGTCAGACGAAAGCTAACTTGAGTTATATTCTTATTTATTTCCATGTATTAAAATTCGGTTTTAATTGATTGTTTCTCGGTGTATTATTCTGATTGGTTGCTTTTACTAGTGCCCAAATTATTTCTCGGAAAAAAATGTATATGTAGAGATATGGTACACATTTTAGTAAGCTGAAGATTTGTTTTTCTTTAACGGTATCCAAATTTGTTTTAGTTTAAATATCAATATTTGGAAAATACTTACATATGTAAAACATGAGCAGATATGGAACAGTGTTCTTTTGCATATTCAATAAAAATGCTAGATTTTTATTAGGAGTATTAGTATTAGTTTCATTATAGTTCATCGTCAGCTTCATAGCCTATATCCATTTTCATTAGTTCAATTGAAGGAGAAAGTTCGAGAATTTCTGATACTTTTGTATCACACTTTACACGTTTGCCTGGCATCTCGAGAGACACGCTTGGGCATCTCTTTCGATTCTTCTTACCAAATCCGACAGGTATGGGGCTTTTGAGTTGCAGCTCTGGTGCCGACTGTGAACTTGATATGTAGGATCCAAGGACAGGCGAACTCTCGGTGCTCCAGTATTCGGTATCTGCTAGGACGCTTGATAATGCTGGCTCACGAGGCTCATCCAGCATTAAATTCGATATTATATTCAAGCAATCGTCACAATTAGCGTCCATTTTCAAAACAAAAATTGTAATTCTCGAAGGGCAAGAAAAAAATTACAATTTGTGATTGGGAACTGCTGAATAATTTTATGTGAAGAGCTGCTTTTATTTGTCGAGCTGTATTTCGAATTTCTAAACGTGTAGACAACTCTGCTTGCTAGAGTTGCATTAAAACTTGAAATGTTAGATAGCATAAAATTCGCATTTATAAATTCTTATTATACTGTAAGTGCTAGTCTGGCTGAAATCCGCTTCCTAACCTCTGGACTATCCCAAAAAGCAATCAGAGTGAGGATGAATAGATCAAACAAACAAATGATATAAAGTGTCAGCGTTGTGTGGCATCTTTTTGTGGACTTTCAATACGCTGGCGTTGCAATTTAAATAATGCACTAAATGAATTAAGTCACCCAACCAAATGGTCCTCACAGCAGTTTGTGAAGGGGGTGTGGTTATGTGACCGAACTAAGCTAAAATAAGTATTTAAGCCAAATGGTGTAAATCCTTACAGCTTCCATAAAAAACGAATCATGTTAACAAAGAAATGAAATGAAGCGCAGACAAAAAGCCAACCAACTAAAGATGGCGACTGATTGTGAGTTCTATGTCAAAAAATAAGAATGAATGTGAGGCGACTACATTATACCGACTTTCACATACCCTTTGTGTTGAAAATATCAGTAGAAAATTATTGATTACTTATGTAAATAACAGTGATATCGATACTGCGATCGATACCCCAATTACCACCACTAGATGTAAGCACACATCGAAGAAAAGTTCTGCTTTGTCAAAAAAACCCAACACTTTGATATACTTCAAAAAAAGTATAAATCATCGATAGTATCGACTAGTTTTTTCTCATACAAAAAATGTATGTATATAATATCGTCATTGTTGCGCAGTATTGGAATTATTAATTATTTTATTTAGTTGATATATATTTTTTGCACAAAAAAATGCGAAAGATACAAGAGTTGAAACTATTTAATTCTTGCATATTATTATAATTAAATAGTTCAAATGGTAACATCTACAGCGCCATAACTATAATTCCCTCAGAAAGTGTATAAGCAGAAGTATTTAACTCTCTTTAGCAATAGTTGTAAGAAGGATTTTATAGAAAAGTCAGCAGACAAAGTGCTGAAGCAACTGCGCACTGCGAGAGGAAAGCATGAAAGAGAGACGAAGAGAAAGGGACGACGTGTG
The DNA here is from genome assembly GCA_035041535.1 of Drosophila cognata. Taxonomy (NCBI): domain Eukaryota; kingdom Metazoa; phylum Arthropoda; class Insecta; order Diptera; family Drosophilidae; genus Drosophila; species Drosophila cognata. The sequence goes on from JAWNLC010000238.1 coordinate 245,038, forward strand.
GCCAAGCAACCCACGAGTTGAGGTATCCCTGTACGTATATAAGCATATATTTTTTTGCAAAGAATATATACAAATGTATGTATATATGTGTGTGTATATTTGCACTGTGTGTGGGCGTCAGTGATATATCGCTCGCGCACGGCTTGGTTGTGTAGTCGATACAGGAAATACACGCAGACATTGAAGACGCCAATAAAAGTGATAATGATGCAGACGAGATGAGGAGGGCAAACCTAGAGAGTAAGGCAAAAAAATATATCACATCGAAAAGTTATCAAATGTTGAAATGCCAACATGCGAAAAGTGAGTATGGAGCATATACATACATATATGCATATCAAATCGACACAGAGTGTAACGCATAAAATATGTTTTTTTTTTGTCGGTATACTGTTTAAAATTTGTATGAGCAAAAATCTGATTATTTTGCTTGGAATGAATTGAAATGTGACAGCTTAATTTGTACCTCAACGGATGTGCCAAGTGCGCAAATCACGTATGAGGAAGGACATGCCGAGATAGGCAAGGGTGGTGGGGGTGGAGCTAGCGACAGATTTGAAACCTGTGTGGCCAAATTACCGCGACAGCCAGCAGAACTACATACAAATAAAACATAATGTGTGTATCCCAACTAATTAAATATATCCGCATGTAGTTTTGCAGTTTAAATTGCACAAAAAGTGGGCAAAACTAAAATAAAAGCTTTGCACACATACACCTACGGTCGGAGATGGGCTGTTGGCACAGTGCTAGGCGAAAGTAACCTTACTTCATGGGGCTCGAGGCAAGATGTTGTTAGCTGTGATGGCATACTTTTGGCCTGCACTGTATACACACACGGTAGCCGTGGCACGTTAAGGGCACACCTGCAAGTGCTCCCACTAATACACAAGCCACACACACAAGCCACACACACAAGCCACACACACACACACACATATCCACATTTGGAGCGAAGCTTCCGGCAAAATATTTCAGTTGAAAATTTTTAATGAGCTCCAAATTGCGTGTGTGAGAATATGAGAAAAAATGCGCAACAGCAAATAAAATCAAATACATACAAATCTGAATAAATTTTTATTACAAAATAAAATATATAAATTGGTGACCAATCAGTAAAATTGAGTTTAGTTCCAATGGACACGAGCAACCATAAAATATATTCAAAATAATAAGTATTTAAAGTTTTACATGAATGATTCGACGATTTGTGCCATGAACTGAGAGAAACACTGCAAACTAATCACGTAGCTATAATTAACTTTCATTTATTTTATGATGAAATATAATAATAATAAAAAGTTGTATAATAAAAAGTAATATAAGTATACATTTATTTCATAAAATATTTTTTAATTTGTAATATCTTTTAACTGTGGAGTTTGTTCTTCTAGGTATATTAATGCTACTACTGCTACTTGAAAACTGTTAAGTTTTCGGTAAAAACTGTATGTTGAATTCCTCAATGCGAAACATCGTTGCTTCTCTCGGCCTTTTTCGATGTCAATGCAATGAATGCATAAATATGGCACTTACGTGCCGCAGTAGTTGTATGTGTGCAGCTGTACGCTTATAAATCTCGAAAGTATAACATGCCAGCAGTCAGCAGCAGCAACAGGACATGCTACATATAAATATAAATATTCTTACATATATGCACATATACATATGTGTATATGTGTATGTTTTATTTACGAATGGATGCGACAAAAGCTAACGAATCCGTCGCGTCTGTCTTCGTGTGAGTAGATTTTTTGTATATTTTATTTCTCTTACTGGCACTGTCAGCAGCGACAACAACAACATCAACAACAACAACCAAAACATCGAGAAAGAGCGTCTGTCAGACAGTTTGTTTTAATTTTTCAGATTTACTTGTTTCGCTCAGTTCGGTGACGACTGGAGCACTGAAACCCTCAGGCAACCATCAATGCTGCATGTTTTTAAAAGTTGTTAACTGTTTCGCAAGCGAAGCATTCATATATCCAGAAGTTACACACACACACACACTCAAATTTATACATGTATGTATATAAGTGTATACAAACATAAATTCCCCCTCACACTCCCTTATATGTCTCTCTTTACAACATTTTAAAAGTAACATTTAATTTGTTGTTTTTTTTTTTGTTTTTTATTTTTATTTTTAGTTTTTTTTAGTTAGTTGATTTAGGTGGGTTGGCTTTTGCGGTCATTGACATTTCCAGACAGACAAAGATAACTTTTTGTGAAACATATAAATAAAACATGATGTATACAAATAAGATGAAAATTAAGAGCAATTTGATAACAAAACATATTCACATAAATCATGAATATTTATCTCTAAATGGATTGACAGAATGAGTTTGCATTTAAATAAAATGCATTTAAATATTTATGTTATGCTTCAAGATAATATATATATATTATAATATAAATTATTACGAAAATGTTAGATAAGTGTAAGTTAATTGTAGATATATATATATATATATATGATTCACACTCGATTGAAATCCAATTAAAAACCTCCACTTGTATTTGTATGTATACCTCATACATATTTGCTTCCCTTGCATGGTTGATGAATGTTATTGATCCAATCCACTGCCATTGCTGTCTAAATACGTTTTTAACGAACAATTTCCCGTTTCCGGATTAGCATGCTTCAAAGCCACTCGTAAGTGGAAGGGTGGAAGAGCTTTAGTTCCGTTGTACGCCTCCATTACAATAGCGCCGACTCTAATTAGTCTGTCCGTTTATTGTTTTGCTTGAAATTCTAAAACGGAAATGAATTTGTCAAATTGTCATCGCACTTGTCAAGTTAATTGGCAAATAATTGTTTATTTTAATAATTGGGTTAAGTACTGAGAAATGAAAACACAGCTTAATGTGTCATTCCAAAGCCACCACCATATACACCGTACAGGTATAGCCTGATTTAATAATACGCATGGATTAGTCAAGGATAACGTTTTGCAACACAAAAGCCCAGCAGCGTTCCCATGGTTTTAGTGAGTGCCCTTCGAGTGGTTACTGCCGAGTGCTCTTCATGGTTAACCATTGGTGTGTCAAACAAAAATATTGCGAAGTTTTCATTAAACGTATATGTTGTGATTTATGACAAACGCTTTGATCGTCTAACTCTGGCTGTAGGCTTGGTTTAAATTTTCGTGTGTATTGCGTATACGCAGCGTGGTCTCGGAATTCATAACGCCTGCTGGTTATTGAATGCTTGCAACTGTATGCTGCCACGACATGCGGGACTTCAACTGCAGGTGCGGCTCGATGTTCTCCCATTCTCCCAAAAACACGCACACACACACTCGACTACACACATTTATTTCAAAAATGCAAGTTGACAATGCGGTGTGCTCGCTTCATCAGCTAGTCGCAGACATCGCTCTTCATTTCGGCACAGCGATTGCCTTTGTTGTTGTTATGTTGTGGTCACCTTTTTTTATGCTAGCGTTCCTTGTATCGCGTTACGGTTTGTGCCTTATTGCGATGCATTGTTTCCAGCTAACCGTGGGCAAAAGGTGCATCGATTGTGTCCGTAACGAATTCGCTTATATTTACAGCTCATGGTCTATTGAAGCGTTTTATATTGTTCCGTTGGGCCGTTGCTTGTCTGGCTTTCGGCGATTGTTGCGGTTTTTTCAATATGGCTCTCAGTTAGAGTTTAATTGAAGTGGGACTGAAACGGAATGCCATCCAAGCGCGCACTCTATGCAACTGAATAAATCCACACGTTGTCACGCTGAGAGAGAGAGAGTCTACTTTAAAATTATTTTGAACCCCCTCAAAATGATAATAAATAAATAAAAATTAATATGTCAGCAGACTAAACCCAGTCTGTAATCTTCGGCGCGCATTTCTTTTAACTATATTATTTTCGCCATGGGTTTTTTTTTTTAAATTTCTGCTAAATGTAATCTGGATTTATGGAATAATAAACTGATATAACAGAAACAAGATCGAAAATTTGTATAATAACTACATGCCAGCTTAACACCTGGTTAAGCCGAGTAGCAGAAGCTGTCAGCGGGCCGCAGCTGGGCATGGCCAACACATGCAATTCAACCTTAGGCACGCACTGCGGGGAGTGCCGCGAGGGGTGGGTTGGGTGGCGGTACCATGACAAAAGCACCGAGCAGGGAAAAGCTTTTTCTAGGCCAAAGGTAAGCAATGGCGGAGGGAAACAATTTCAGCAGCACTTAGCCATTTAAACCCTAACTGAACCGAGAGCGCACGTTTGACCCTGGGATATGGATCAGCGACAGAAAGGAGAAAAAAAAAAATAAAAAATCATCACAACTCCGAGACAAAGCGTGCACGTGTGAGAATTGAACGGGATGTTAGCGCAAGATTTGGTTGGGACCTGTGTTCACACCCCCCAAAACAAAAAAGATGACGGAAAAAAGTAAAACCGCAAATGGGGGGGTCTAAATTTATAACCAACCCGATGCTGCGCAGTTAGGGCGTTGTGGAGGCGTGGCGAGCAAGTAGCAAAATGAAAGCCACGATAAAATGCATTTGTAAAGTTGTTGCGCGGCGCTTGTGTGGCGGCGACAATTCGAGGACCTCGCGAGGCAAGCGATGGCATTTACCTTCCTTTTTTTTTGTTTTCCTCTGGTTAGTTGGGGTCCAGTTTGATACAGCAACTGTGAAAATGGCAACTCACCTTAGCGGGCAGCTCAACTGAACTGAACTCAACTGAAAGCAGAACACTTTTTGTCGCTTGCGACAAAAACTTGTCACATGTGCAACGCAACATTTTCTCCGTGTGTTTAGGTCTTCTTTTGTGTGTGTGGCAGAGTGTATGTGTGTATTCATATGTCTGTTTCATTCATCCCCCTTTTTTTTTCTCCTTTAGTCGAATTTCAAATGTTGCTTACTCTGCTGAATAGTTGGACATTTTGACATTGCATGTGGCAGCATTGCTTCCTGTGCTCTATTTTTTTGTCAACCGCCATCTAATCAATTGGTTATGGCATGTGATTCTTATGGTAAAAGAATCGAATGTATATAAATCGTTACTATTTAAATATTATTAAAAATCTACAATAATATTTAAAAGTTTTCTTATAGTTTTGGAATAGCTTAGTTAGGTAAGTAGAATCCTTTCAGCTGTTAATCTCATCATAGTTCATTTTGAAATCAAACTTTATTAATTCCTCTATTTTGGTATTTATATTATTAATCTAGTTCAGTATATGTTGGCAAGTGTATCAAATATTCGTCGACTGGATCAGATATTAGTCGCATCATTTTTTCCAGTCTCTTTCTTATTTCTATGTCTTTTTGGATGCAATTTGAGCTGACAGTGACACAGAGTGAAGCTTCAACACACTTCCATCTTTTTGCCACACTATTATTAAACCTATAAGTTTAGACAACACCAGTACAGCACACATGTCGCATTAACATCAACAGCAGCAAAGTAGAGGGACGAGTATTTTCTTGTCAACCACACGCAAATCTCGCGTATTTCGCTCAATTTATGCAGCTGCCTTTCCACTTTCCAGTTGCCACACATTTTTGCATCTGCTCATGCTAAGTATGCGAAGCAGCTTAATATTAGCTGGCTTATCAGCTGACATAGTCGCTTATGCCTGCTGCTGTATACCTTCCCTCTTTCTATTGTTTGTCACAATATTTTGCTCATTTTACAAATACACATTAATTTGTAGTGGTTTCTGTTAGCTGAGCTTACAGAAAATGCACGTGATTCGCTTATGTGAGTGGCAAGCGAACATTTTAGAGGGGCAGCAGCAGAAATAAGTAGGACAAACGTGCTTGTGTCTGTGCGAGTAGGTGTGTGTGAGTTGTGTATTGCGCACAGGTGTGCCAGGTATGATTTGCTTTTTTTTTTTGTTTTAGCCAAATGCCATTGAAACTGTTAGCGTAAATTGCTCAGATTTAATAGGGATGCAAGTGAATGATTGCTGGCCTAAATAGGTTTATCTAAAATATTACCAGTTCTATGGTTATATAAATCTATTTAGCTTAGTGTACATACGTATATACATATGTATATTTATACAATCAAATGTTTGCTTTCTTAAATCAAATGCATAAAATATGAAAATGTATTAGACAGGTAAGCTAACCTGTATAAATATAAGTTTTGAATAAAATCTAAAGCAGAGAGAGAGCAATTAAAAATGCATTTCTCAGACAGATGCTGCCAACTGCATTTATGAATTATTATGTTTGACCAAATAGTAGAATACAAACATACTAGGTTTCAGCAAATCAATGCGTAAGCAATTGGGAATTTAGAAATGTGTATGAAATGTCTAACAAAAGCAGAGCTGATTGCTGTCAGTCAAACAGCAAGTACAGGAAACTGCTGCAACACGAAGAGCAACCAAAAAACTTGCATTGCATATGAGTGTGTGAGTGTGTGTTTGTGTAGGTGTGCGCCTGTTGATTTATGTGCAGACACACACATATGCGCCTTCTTGAAACTACGAACAAGCATTGGATATCACGAAGTCAAATGCGGATAGCCGACTTCGTGTTTCTGGCTACTTCTTGCAGCAAAAAATGCTTTAAAATTGCTGCTGTTGATTTTGTGGTTATTGTTGTTGTTGTGGCATGTACAACACACAAAACGCAATGTTGGACAGAAAAAGAGACAGGCCAAATATAGCACGCAATGCCTGCCTGCATGAGCCCCCCTAACAGCAACAAGCTACATCCAGCAAAAATGTTGGAACACGTGTATGTGTGTGGGTCTCTTGCCGTCTTGTGCGATAGCTTGGTTTTTTCCTTATCGGAAACGAGCTTATTCCGTTCAATGAACTGAAAAATATTGTTTACCTCTGGGTTTCCTCTGCAAGCGCAAGAGTCGGAGTTGCTCAAATTGCGTATACGTCTCGTTTTCCCTTGTGCCATAACTGTTGCACGCAGCATTTTTCCCCTGCCATTGCTTCTGCCATTGCTGCACATTGACCCTGCGTTCTGATTCATTTTTATTTCATGACCGTTCGAGTAGGCAACGGAATTTGTCATTAGCGCATAAAAATAATGTTGCGCATTGCTCACACGCCCCGTTGAACCGCTGTCTCAAGTGCGCAGGGCTTGAGCGGTGGCTGAATACGGACTAAATCATTCTGGCTTAATGGGAGTTCTCTATGGCATTCAGGCAAATATTTAAAAAATGCTTTTTGGTGGTCGGCAAACTGCCATCAACTAACTTTGAATTTAAAACGCATTTGCTGGCAGCATGTCCGCATTTTTATGTCACTAACCACAACAGAAAAACATGGGCCAAGGCAAGTAAGGAACTACAACTTTTTCCAACGCGACATTTGACATATTTTGGGCAGAGAACTTCTCTACCCTTCTCAATTAGGCTGACACTGCGTATGCGTAATGTGTGGTCAGAGGGGCGTAGCTAGCGTATGAGAATGATATGCGCAAAAAATGTTATGATGAGGACAAGAAGTTTACGTTTGCGATGCTTTTGAGCTTTGACACAGCAAAAAGCATCCCACAAGCCCGTGAGCCTTTGTCAAAGTCGAAAGACACTTAAGTCTTTAAAGTCGTTCAGTCTGAAACAATGGAACAGGAATCAATTTTTTTATTAGACAAATAAGCCACATATATATGAGAGTTAATAGTATTTCAAATACAACGATAATATGATGTAATTACTAATTTAACATCGTTATGTTGTGTTTCACTTCAGCGTCTTCTCTTGAGAAACAGCTGTCACAACCTATTCCATCAAAAGCCAAACTGAAACTTTATCGATTAAGAAACACCCCTCACATCCTCGTCGTCATCGCATGTTACTCTCGCTCATCGCTCATCTTTGCGAATTCTGAATTCGTCACTTCTTTGCTTTTCCTTGGTGTCTAGGGATCGTCGTTCTTATTATTGTTTAGGTTCGTCTCAGAAACCACAAACCAAACCACATTTACATATAAATACGAAATTAAGACTGCCCCAGAAGAGAGATACCCTGAATCAGATACTTGATCAATATGTAAAATACTCATTCATATCTTGAAAATTGTGGTTTTTAATGAATAGTTGTCGATCAAATACTTTTACACAACTTCAATATGCCCTTTTCCCCTATCTAATGTGGGTAGAGTATTAAAAGGAGATACAATTTTACCTATTTTGCTTAAAGTTTAACGATTTAAAATTGTATAAGCACATGCAAAGAAACATAAAATAAATTAGTAAATAATTAATTATAATATTATTATTGCATTATTATTCTAAGGTATTTTAAAATACATATAATAATTATCAACATTTTACTAAAATTATTATTCCATATTAATTTGCGCGAATCTGTAGGAATTTTCCATGGTGAGTTCTACAAATGTTTTTTAGCCGTGGTCAATAAACCAGTTGATGTGGGCCAAACAGGTTAAAATTCTTGTCAGCAGATTAAATGCATTATTTTTGCGGTAAGAACAATCTCCAAACGTGACCATTTGAGTTTGAGTTTCCTAGAATTTAACGTGTTATTAGAAGTTTCTATTTAAGTGTCGTGAATATGATTGTTTTGCTGTACGACTTTATCTGTAACGATAATTTTATTGGACATTAAAAGCAGGAACGTGCCAATACATCAACGACAGTTACATAACATTAAAAAGCTATCCAAACGACACATAAAAAAAGAAGCAAAACAAAAAATGCTGGCCAATGTCTTAAAGTCAGGCAGTATGTAACATGAGGCGTACACTTGGGGGCTGCTGCGTGTGTTTATAATGACAATAACAGCAACAATAGCTACATGGATTATATACATATATTATTTATACATATATATCACATATCCAAATACATATCGTGGCCATCAGTCATAAACTACTGAAGGAGCAGCCAGTTTGGCATATGTTCACGAAAGGACGATCGACTTTGTTTAACGCCAACTTGACATAAAACGTAAATGGCATAAAAAGCTATAATGTCCTGTTACTTGTAAGATAAACAATAACAAGCCGTTGACTTGTTTGTTTCAGTTAGCCAAAGACAAAGGACGAATCTGTTGCCAAGTAATAACTCAGTCCAGTCGTGTCACATGCAAGCGCTATAGCCACAGTTGGAAGTTCCAATCCTCCAAAAGAGGAGCACAACACACCAGGCGTTTGGACAGTTGTTGCACGACCGTACTTCACACGTGGATGCCGCAGCGCTCTACGTGCATGTCAGTCTCCACGTGTGTGAGTTTGTGCAGAACATGCCAATTGACGTGACTGAATAGCAAATTCTGTGGACTTAAGTATTTCATATGAGAGCTCTTAAACATTTGGTAATTGTTCACAAATTTAATGTAGCTTTTTGAAAATATTATTCATAAAATGAATTGCATACAAATTGACTATATTTCATAATTTGAAACTCATCAAAATGTGTAATTAAAATAAATTCAGAGAGTATTCATTTAGTTTTAAAGCAACAATTTTTAGTGCTAAATAAGCTGTTAGACACAAATATATACAACTTATGTTATGTTATGAAAATAAATAGTAAAATGTCAACATTTCCTGTGCGAATCTTATCACATTACATTAATTGTAGGGCTCCTCAGAAGCACAAATAACTGTTTGCTCATGTTATGTGGACATATTTTGTGTCTATTTATGGCAACATTATGTTTACAAATGTAAAACTCAATAAAATTTAACGATTATTTGTTTTCGTCGATGATACTTCGATTGCTATTAATATTTTCCTTCGATGCTCACAATTTGTTTATGGCATTTCGTGCTATTTTGTCGAGCAACAACAGAATACAAACCGATTTCAGTTATGATGACAAATGGAAACTTAATTCAATTGAGCCAATTTTCGGCCAAGGTCTTTAAGCTATGTTTTGTGGTAATAATAAAACTTGAGTAATATAGTATAAAGATGTACATCATGAGCTGAGCAGCGAACCATATCGATGTAATATAATATATATATGTCATGTCTGCTGTCTGGCTGCTGTTTGCCAAAGTATGCGCATTATTTAAACTTTGACATCAGAATATCGTTATTCAGGCGTGGAATTTTTTATTACAGCATGGCAAATTGCCATAAATTAAAACAGTCTCTGAAAAATATTAAAAATAACTCCGAAAATATGTATTAAAAGAGAAAATTTGATTTTATTGATAAGCAACTGAGTACTGCTCTCAACTATTGAATACATTACTTTGAATATGAGTCAAGTTACTACTCAAGTTGCTCTTGATAATGCTGGAAAAAAAAAAAAATTGATGATTACTGCCATGTGTGCCCTGCAGTTGTTTATTTATACAATGCCAGCAAATGCATTATTGAAATAAAATAGATTTGTATAGCAGGTGTGACACCAATTGCAATCTTTTCCTGTACTCCACCAGCTGACCACATTTACAAGTTACGCCTGCCCGCAAACCAGCATACAATAACTTATCTCGCCCGGCCTGACCACAATCCACAGTTGCCACCCATACATAAACAATCCTATCGATGTAATGTCCACAGGCAGCAACAGGCTTGCATCATTTTGCGTGTGGTTATTGACAAATGTATTTCCAATTGTTTCAGCTTCTCTCTATCTCTGTCTGTTCTCGCTCACTCTCTTCTTCTGTCTTCTGTCTCTCTCTGCCATTGCCATCGGCTGTTGCGTGACTCTTATTACAATTTTCCTTACCTGTTTGTTTGCTTACATGTTTTATTGAGCTGCTATAATTTCCGTTCTCCCCTATTTTCAGAACACCTCTGACACTTCATTGAGGTCAGCTGACGTGTGAGGATTAAATGAAAATGTTTACATAAATAGGGGAAAATGAAAACAATGTCAAACAGCCAACTAAATATTTTTCCACTCAGTATGTATTTTACAAATTTTCAAGTGAAATAATATAAAATTGCAAAACTCGATGTTTTTAAATACCGGGTTTTTAGTCACCATTTTATTATATTTTTCCTCTGAATAATAATTGAACAGCTCTAAAATTGCTTCTGCAAGCCAGCGGATTGAATATGTAAATGCCCTGCAAATATATTTCTCAATTTTCGATTTTTCGTGTCATAAAAATAATCAAATATAATCTATAAATGCAGAGTTATAGTTGAACGGGCTATATATATCAAATGACCGTGCCAACCGGTCCCTTTCTACCCTTTGACACACGTAGCGTATACGTAATGCGCGAATCGTTGCCAAATGAAAATCGGAAAATCGAGTCTCGTTGCGCGCATTGTATATTTTTATTTGATGTTTTCTTTTATTTTTTTATTTTTGCTTTTGTTTATTGGGATTTTTTATGTTTTGTGCAAACACTTGCAACATGGGCAATTGGAATTGTAAAAACTTCCGACAAAAACCAATTCGAGTAGTAAATAAAAAATAAACTTAAAACTAAAATTTGTGCGACAACAACAAAATTTAAAAAATAAAAATACAATAAATTGTGTCAATTTTTAACAAGAATATTTCTGATTTATTTTTGTATATGCATGGAAATTGCATTCAATAATTGGACAATACACTTCACTTAAGTTAGAAAAGCTGGGACACAATTATTGTTTGGCCCTTCTGCATTTCGATATAGCACTTAATAACAATAATGGTGTCAACAATAATTGCCAGAAATGTTTTATGCAAAGAAATAATGTCCAACAAGTCAATAAATCCATTTTAGGAGGGTATATAGCTATTTTGTAAACCACATTTAGCCTTTAGCAATCATATAAAAGCTGTTTCACCTTAGCAAAACAATCAAACGCTCAAGAATTTGAGCCAAGCAACGAAGAATAATAAAATACGAATACCAACTGCAATGGCTTGACAATGTACTAGAAAAACGCAATACGAAAACGACAAGTAAAAAAGAGTATGGAATGTGACAACCACAATTTAAGCTGTCTGTTGCTTGCCTTTTTTTTAGTGGAAAAATGCAACAGCATTTTGTGGTTTCGACAGGCAAACAAAAAATATTTTTGGATTTACGCAAAAGCGACAAAAATGTGAACAGAAAAAATGGACAACGATTAATCTGAATCAACCGACAGTTGGCTGGGGACGAGCAGGGGTTCTGTACATCACAAATGAAAATTGAATCGTAGACCATGATTAAACGTCAGACGTCAGCTGATCGATAAAGATGCAGCAGCAGCAGCTCTCCTTACAAGATATGCACGTCCAAAATATACAGAGAGCCATATTTCCCCAGTTGGCTTATACTGCTGGTTGACAAAGCCACTGCTTGACCGAACAATGGTCAAGGCATGGACACAAATTTGCATAACAATTTGTTTTAATTTGAATAGCACTTTCATGAAGCATCACCGCATAATGATCGAGGCCAAGATAGGCCAAGTTGGCCAAGTAAATAAATGCGTAAGCAACAGTTTGGGGTGAAATAACAAGTAGCTGAGCAGGTAGCACTGGCGATGGCGTTACTCATGGCTCATGATTTAAGATGCAACCTGGCAGTCGCAATAAATCAAATCATGCCTTTTTTCTGCACTGCATCCTTAGATGGAGGCTGCAAATGGCGAGTTGCTTACTTGGACTTCAAGCTGGTATGCGGGCAAGTGCCTTGTGGCCAACAATAACTTAATTGCAAAGTCATGTTTGCCTTGTGGTCATGTCTTGGATGTTAGTAGTTACCTGATGCAGTTGTTGTTGTTGTTGTTATTGTTGTTGCTGCCATTGTTGCTATTCCTGTGGTTAACTCATCCCAAAGAATAGCTGCAGCAGGCAGCACTCACACGGACATACACATATAGCCTTGTTGTAGCTGTACATGAGTGCAAACACCACAAGGCAGTACGCCTGTTAAAGCCATGTTCGACAAGTGCAGACCACAAAGGTCTTGGGCATCAGTTTGCGAGTTACTGGTCCCAACTGAACACTGAATTGCCCTAAAAAAAAATGAAAAATGTGTCAGAATTGGGCTTAGATTTGGCACCTCATACGTGAGTTTTTGCTACGTCCGAGACAGAGTGTGGGTGGATGCTTTAAGTACAGTAAAGACTTTATAAATTTACATATATTTACATATTAAGAAGTTCTAATGTTGTTAACCAGTGGAACCGGTGGATCTAAGCATGCAAATCCAAAAACTTTCCCCTGATTATCGTAACTAACAAGGGGGCCAGCAGAGACAGCCTAAAAGATTAATTTTTACAACAAAACTAGCTATGTTATACTTATTATATACAATTATTTCTTGGCATAAGTTAACTAATATTTACACATGTAAATATATACAAATACATATATGTATATGTAGCACCATAGTTAGTATATTTAATATTTAAGTTGAACTCATTTTAATATATATCATAGTTTTGTATGCTGCCCTAAAAACAAATCGCAAGTACCAGCTGCTATTAGCAGCACATTTAAAATAAGTCTCCTTAAAAAAAAGAATTCTCAAATATCTGTAATAAATATTTGGCACATTTTGATGTTGCTGCAATTTGTGGGCTGCTGCTGCTGCACATGGTCGCTGTCCAACGAATAAACTTTAAAACCGAGCCAGGCACAAAAAATAAAGTAGAGTATAAAAAGGGAACAGCAGCAACTTTTAGTTTTATTGTCATTTCAATGTATTTCCGCACTTTTAACCGCAGTTGCACATGCCTTGTGACCCAGCAATAAAAAAAAATATGGAAAGAGGGCAAAAAGTATTTCAAACAGCTTCGAAGCCATAAAAAACTGCATTTGGCAGTTGTCGCCAAAAGGCAAACTACATCATCACACAGCTCTTTGTTGTATCTGTAGACCTCCAGCTAGACCTCTCAGCCCCACTAGCAATATCCAAGTCTACTTGGTTTGTATACCCTGTAATGTATAAGTTGTTTGAATGTATCAAGTAGCTTAATGGCCGCGTATACAACTTATCAGTGCATCATATACAATAATATGTTATTTTACTTCCATAATTTGTTTAATATTTGCTTTAATCAGCTGTAAGTGATTAGAAATTAAAGATTCAAGTCTACAACAAATGTGTAGACCTTTGGTTCTATGTCCTCAAAGTCAAAAAGTGTATTTAGTTCACTTATTATTATATTTTAGAATGTCCATAACATATGTTAGGAGGATCTCAGATATGGCTAAAAAGTATCTTTAAGTCGAAATCTCTCTGTGGCTGGACTTTTGGATTTTTTCTAACGTTTACCGCAATGTCGCACAGATTTGCGTGCCAACGACATATTTAAAATGTTGAAAATTATTTATAATTAAAAGTTGGAGGCCAGAAAGTTTTTCGGCTATGCCCGTTGCCAGCTTTTAGACCCAAGTGACGCACCCCCGCCCCGACGTCTACTTCTGACCATACAAAGGCAATGCTATGGCGCATGAAATTTTTTAATAAAAGTGCCAGGGGAGGGCATCGCAGTCCGCAGTCAGCAGTCCGCAGTCGGCAGTCCGATGCGCCCGTAAACGTGGCCGGAATGATTGTTATTTACGCAATGGCAATAATAATCCAAACATATACATACTTGTACATACACACATATCTAAATACAAGTCTCTGTCTGTGCACATAACCAGCAGAAAATTCAATTTTCTTTTTCCTTTATTCAAAATTCCAATAATTCACAATCAAAGCGAATTGTTGCCTTACTTGACTTCATTTTACTGAGGCTGCGGCTTTCCAGTTCTCTCTCATTGCGATTCATATTGTTTTCCATTTTGGTGTGTTGTGTTATATTTGTATTTATTTTTTTCTCAAATTACTATTTATATGCATGTAAGTAAATATTTTTGTGTAGTTTATGACTTGTAAATGTTTGGCTTTTAGGAGTTTGACTTGCTGGTAAAAAAAATTAAAAGAAAATAAAATCCAAATTAAATGAAAATTTAAATACAAAAATAAATGCGTGTCTATAAAATTTGTTTTGCTTTCTAAAGCGACTTACAAAAATGTAATGTTAACATTCTACTTTACTTTATAAAAGAAGTTTAAGTTTAAATATAAAACTATTTTATTTATTAGATGTATCACTTACGCATATAACTTGTAAGGTAATTAGAAAAAGTTGATTTATCAATAAAAAGTCAATTAATGAAATGCCAAGCAATCATTGCTGTAGCCATTAAAGTGTCTCTCAACTTGTCTGCGCTTAGCTCCGAACTGTCCAATAAAAGTCAATAAGCAAACTGTAAGATATGCGTATTTTTCAATTACGTATTCGCAAAGCAACTCCCAACTATAGGAGAAGAACTGAAATAACACAAAGTATTGTTGTAGCTATAAATAGATTCATATATGCACCCATATGTGTATGTATGTGTGTGTGCACGGCATATAACGAAACACAAATTCAAATGGCATTTTATGCAACATGCTCGGGCAACACAAGAAGAGGGCTTGAGTGTTGGGGGACAGTGGGCTTGTGGGGGAAGGTTGCACTCGTTGAAACATGTAAGCCATGTATTTCATTATGTTACGACAAACTGCCTGACACGGGCGGCTAATAACGGCAACGTTGTACACAGACAGTTGCTGGTATGGTGGATGTAACTGCCGTGACCCAATCTCTAACCCGATGCCAATACCATTCCGATGCCCTATGCAAAAATTGAGTGGATGTGTGTGAAAAGTAAAAGCTGAGTTGATGCGGGTCAATAAGCTTGCCTGCTTACAGCAAAATCAAATTAGTATTCGACGAAAAAAAAAACGAAAAACAAAATTAAGAAATAAAATCCTTGCACCGTCCTAGAACTTCCTTTCTCGTCTCCTTCCGCCACTTTCTCCACTCTCGTAAACGCTTCCATGCACATGACTGACCAGCTTAACTTTAAATAAAAGCAGCAACTGCAGCTCGAACTGAGCACAGCGCCAGTTGGTAAGTCAATGTACTTGTGCTCGGGCAGAATTTGAATGGTATCCCAAAGCCCACCGAAGTTTTGGGCGAGTATTTTTTGAGTGAGCTTACTCAAGCGTGGGCCTTTAGTTTAAAATCAAGTATTTGTTAAGTGCGGCGATTCGATTCGGGCCACTATGAACTTTATTGACTGCTCGGTATCTAGGTTTATGTTGGGCTTCCACTTTGGATTTGGGGTCATTTGAGAAGCTCGGCTCAACTCGATAACGAACTTTCATTCCAATTGACGCAATAACTTTTGCTCTCAGTATCCGATGTCGTATCCGTGATATGTTAACAGTCCTCAGGAACCGGAAGTTTTATATTTTTTGATAAATATTTTTTGTATGATTTGTTTTATTTTTGCTGCTGTTAATTTTATTTATTATTATGCGATTTACTTAAAAAAATTAAATTAAAAAAGGGCTGTGTATGCAAATAAACCTGAAAATTGCATTAATCATAAGTTTAACAACCGGAGCCAACGGAACAGGATGCGCTCATGTCAAGTGTTTAAATGGTATTTATTTCAAATTTATCCACACGTAATGCATAATGGTGTAATGTAAACTCTTCTTCATTCCAGCGGGGAATGGTGAAAAGCCATTAAATAACTTTAATAATAAAAAAAAAATAACACACAGTTTAAATTGGATTCCCAGCAACAATTGCAATATTTATTCGTTAGTTCATACACATTTTGTAAGACAATGTGAATATAATAATGCAATTAATGCCAAACCAAAAAAAATATTATACTGCCTAATCATATGTACCGGATGCATACGGATTTGATAGAATGATATATGCTTGGCTTCATTTCTGTTGAGGTTTTGTGTGAGCGTGTTAATTATGATTACTTTGTACATGACTACATCAAATATTAAATTGACTTGCTGCCATGTTTGAGCGTTATTAATCAACGCGAGCTGAGAAAATCAAAACAGTCGACCAAATTAGGCACGCTGAATAAGTTGGAGGCAAAACAATGAACAATGAACTCAAACAGCGTTCCCAGCCGAGTGACATTGTCAACAACTTATCAGCTGTACAAATGAGCTGCTCCTTCGTGAAGGATTGCCAGAGGGGAGTGTTAGGGGCGAGTACTAAAATTCACTTATAGTTCCGTTTCCGCTGCGGCGACTCCTGCGCTGCTGGTGGCCAATGCTATGGCTGCTGCTGTTGATGCCTAATCGGCAGTCGTTAGTCGCTGTGGGGGCCTTAAGCGGGGTCAGCGTTCGCATTACTTGCCATTGTAATGATGTTGCTGTTATTGCTGTTGTTTTTGCTGTTGTTGTTGTTTTAAATGCGTTATTGTTGCGCAGGCAACAAACAAGCGCATTAATAACAAACGGCATTGAAAGGCCATGTCATCAAATGAGCCAGCAACAACTCCCAGCTAGCTGACCAACTAAGTGTCTGACTGACTGACTAACTGTCTGCCTGCCTGCCTGCCTGCCTGTCTATCTGTCAGTCTGTGCGTCTGTCTGACTGCCTGGCAGTGGCGCTGGTGCTGATTATGGTTGTTTATTTGTGCACGAGCACAATGACAATGCCGTTGGAGCATCATTAAATGGCCAAAAGTCACGCATTTCGAGTTGATGGGCGCAAAATGACACCTAGCGATGGGTGCGCGGCAAGGACTCGTGAACACGACGCAACAGAAAAAGCACTAATTTATAGCACATCAACTATATTTATAACAATCAGTTTACAGTTGTTTTTTTTTTTATTTTAAGAAAATGTAAAATTCTCTGCATGTAGAAGTCATTTTATTACGTTGAACACTGGTCTACTTCTGAACAAAGAACCCCAATTTATTTGCTACTCGTGTCACGGCAAAAAAGAAAAAAGAAGAAGAAATCGTACTCTAGTGACCTGTGCAAGTCATTGGCTCTAGCGGTGATTTTAATGATGACTGTTTTCATGATTACCGCGACCAGGATGATTACCGCACCACTGCGGTCCCCCCGCCCTTTAATGATAAGTGTAACAGTAGCTGTCGAGAGTTGAATGTTTAGCTGTCATTACGTGTCAGTAAACCATGATCAGGAGCAGCGGTACACGCTTCAGCCGATGGTGCCGGGGGCACATCCTACAATTCGAGCGACTGTTGATGACAACTCGTGTTGTTATCACTGCGTTTGCCTTTGGCCCCCGTTCAGCTTACAGCTGTGCACCACTTAGTATTAACAAAGGACCAGACTTTGACTGTCGACACAGTAGGGGCAGTAGCAGTTCAGGCCTGTGCAGGGCGCCGAAATGCTAGCAAATCCACACATCCGCTACCCCAGGACCATCCAATTGCACAGATGAGCACACAAGAGGACTAAAGTGAATGTGTGTGAAGGGTGCAGGGTTTGTTTTGTACGGCATACAATTAGGCTGTGCTATTGACCAATTGCTGCACTTAAATACAACGTTTCAAATTGCCGAGCGCTGAACTTTGGATTGCAAAATAATTAAACAATTAAAATTCAAATATGCAGTTTAACAACTCTTTTGCATACGCTGGTAAAATATTTTTGCAATTGAAGCAATATTTTGCGCACAGGCTTATAAGCTTATAAGTTGCAATTATTCTCAACTTGGCTCGATCTTATGACCTTTCATTTGGTGTATTAAATTGCAAACTGTAAAGTCTTTAACCTGCAATTATTTTACGAGATTGGTAAATGAATCCCTAAAATAAGCAAAGGGCATTTTCATCAGATTTTGTTCTGGGAACGGTCCACAAAAGGGTAAAATGGAAATTGAAATTATCCATTACTATTCAATTGCCATATTTATTGTATTGTAGAATGAATAATTAATTGTGCACTGCCCATTTACAAATATCAAAGGCGCTTTAACTTTTAACAAATTTAGTTAATATCGTGTTCCACATGGAAATGTAATCTTAATTGTTTATTTGTACTTCCTGTGCCGCTGTTTGCTGTCATTTCAAACGTTTTTTGTGTGTTTGGTGAATTAGTCTTTGATGCGCTGCTCGCTGCCAGAGTCTGCCTGGTGACGCTGCTTGCTTCTTCAACTATGGAAATGATAAAACCCAAACAGTATTCTGTTCTGACAGCACCACCAGAAACAACGACAACAACGACTACGAGAGGAGCAGCAGCATTAGGCAGAAAGCAGTCAAAAAGACAATCGGTACAACAACAACACAAACAACTGGTAGCAGTAACAACAACAGCAGCAACAATGGCTAACAACCAACAACGGTGGTTAGCTTCCGCTTTACTAACTTTTCGCATTGCGCTTTCAATTGCTTTCAAATGTTTCTGTTACTGTTGTTGTTGTTGTTGTTGCTGCCAAGCGTTGCTCATGTTTGTTGTTCTGTTGTTGTTGTAATCCTATTAAAACGGCAGCCTGGCCACATTGTTGTTGTAGCCGTGCTTTGTTTGCTGTTTCATTTCAATTCGTCGAAACAAAGACTTAAAGTGCCCATTCACCTGATTTTCTGGATTTTAGTGGGCGGCGCCACGCCCCGATTGTAGGCAACACTTTTGTGCATTTTCTATGAACGCGAACGCTCGCTTCAGTTCGCATGTTTATTTAAAACAACAACAACAACAACACCAACAACAACACCAACACCAACAAGAGTAAACCGGAACAACAAGCAACCGCTTGGCTTTCATGGGTCTGGTCAAAATGGTGGAATGGCGGGGTAGGTTGCGGGATGTTACTGAAGCTGCTGAAAAGTGGAAATTGTTCAGCTTAAATAGGCCTCATTTTAGGTCAGCTATGTGCGTGCGTGTGTGTGTGTGTGTGTATATATGTGACACACTTTGCTAGCAGCTGAAGTGCCAAATACAACACAGTCATTGAATGGTGCTTGAATTGGTTGTGTGATTTGAGCGTTGATTGAATCGTTATTTGCTATTTAAATGTGGTGAATAAATCAAAATAAATGTATGATTTTTTTATTTTTTTAATATAACTCAAGCATTTATATATCCTTTGATTATAAAATATATAAAAGTGATTTGTAAATGTCAGTAGAGGGTATCTGATTGCCGGAAACATATGTTTTTAATATTTTAGCTGTGACTGAGCATTTTATTGATGCCCGACGAAGCGTCTTGTGAGCGCATAAAACTCTCAAGAAATTTATATGCCAAGCAATAAATTTGAAGCTCATCCACACACATCCTCCACATACACACACGCACACACACGACAAGCAACCGGCGCTATTAATGGCGATTTGCAGCAACAGTTTCAATGTGGCGCGTTGATCAAGCGATAGTTTCCCTTCCTCAATGATGCTGTTCCTGTGAACTGTGATATTATGCTACTATATCGTTTCCAATATCCCGTAACTCATACACACACTCACATACGCTCAGAAGTTTTATTTATTGCAAGATTTTAGTTTGGTGTTTCGCGCTGCGTTTCATAAACTTTTAAGCTGCTTTGATTGCGTCCTTGCGGCATTTGCTTTATTTCTTGACTAACAAGAAGTTGAAGTCCTTGACCTTAGTGTGTTGTTGTCGTTGAACTGCAGCCCACACTGAAACCACAAAACCCACACACACACCACACACACACACACTCACACAGAGCACAGACAAATTGCCATAAAATAGTCACAATAATCGCCATCGTCATTTCGGGCCATTGGGCATGGCGAAACTGTGAGTAAGTATCCAAAAAGTGCGTTTGCGGCCCAGCTAAATATGCCATTAGACGCGGTCTTAATATAGCAATAGTCACACACATTTCGATGCTGGGTCCTGTCACGTCTGTTTGGTTGGGCATTTGTTGGCTTTGGATCTATTTGGTTGCACGTCGGCCAGAAATCACGTCTCATCTGACGCTGGACATGTTTATGCCGTTGAACTGCGAACTGTGAACTGCGTGAACTGTGTGAACTGTGTGAACTGTGCGCGCGGCCAACACTTAGAAGGCCAACTCTTTAAACCATAAATAACCGCAGTGTCTTTCATTATGCAGCCGGCAATTGCAGCCGCCAAAAACCACATCTGATGCGGGTACAGTTATCTATTGCCCACTTTCACGCACGTTTCGTGAATTTACGGCCAACCCAAATTAGAACACTGATTAACACAAATCCACAAAAATACGCACGAAAACAAATTGTTTAAGTTCTAGTATAGAATCATTACTTGCCAACTTCAAAGTAGTTAAGAAAGTCGTTTGGAAAATATTGAGAAAAAAAAATATTTATTAAAACTGGCCTGGAGCAGAATTTAATGGAAAAAGTTAGCCTATCAAAGATTTCAAAATAATAGTATAAGTTTTGAATCGATTAAAATATAAATAAAAGTAAGCAAAGAATTTCCGAATTTGTTGAAATATTTGCAAATAATAGCATAAACTTCGAATCGATTAAAACATTAACAAGATGAACGTATGGATAGTTTTTGCGAAATTGGTGAAATTTATAACAAATCTGTGCCAGCTAAATTATGTAAATGAATTTTCAATTATTGAAATGATAAAAATAAGTAGAAGTGAACTAAATATATATTATTAGCATAAATAACCAAGTAACTAAGAGGAAACAATAATATTTATTTTTTGCTCTATATATTTTATATATAACAGATCATTTGATTGCAGCATTGAACCACAATTGAGGTTAGTGTTTCACTCACTCTGTTGGCTAGTGTAATTGAAATGCGCGTATATGGCATTTGGAAAGGTAAACAATTAAAACGCAAGCGAAAAACATGACATTAACGCAGTGCCCAAAAACTGTGCAATTGGAATACGATACGATGCATAGTGAAAAACGGAAACAGGATAGCCTCAAAAAGCCTCAAAAGCATTTCCAGCTTGTACGCCACGGTCGCGTCCCCTAATGCTGATTCTGATGTATGTATGGCAATAGACAGTCGTGAGTGGCAGCTGAAGCGCCTAAAATGGAACAACAAGCTGCGGAAAATCGACAGTCGACAGGAGCAGCCGCAAATAGATTCAGAATGAGCACGCGGATGCGACAGACTCCAACAATTGCGAACTGTCCGGCTACATTTTTTTCTTCTTTTTGTTTTTTGTCGTTTATGGAGGGGGGAAATCGAAAATCGGTGCTGTCGTCAGTCTTGACATTTCGGTTTGTTATGGCAGTGCGTGTCTGTATTTGTATCTCTATATTTGTATCTGAGTATCTGCACTCCGTGTATTGGCTAGCAACTGTGGATTTGTCAGCAGCAATTACCGTTGATCTCGAGTGTTTTTTATAGCCATCTTTTGGTTTTGTTATAGCTGTTATCGTTGTTATTGTTGTTGTTATAGCTGTTGGCACGTATTCCCACGTTAAACTCATCGCATTCAATTTGCTTGATTTTATTTCCGTATTTTTCGTCGTTCGCCGTATTTTTCTATTATTGTTGTTTTCGCCTGGCGGCACCTGCATCTGTCCGTATACTTCTGCTTATTTTCTTTCTTTCGCTCTTTTTTTGCTGGGTGGTACATGATTTTGATTTCTCGCGATGGCGAATCGTTGCAACTGCAACTTGAGTGTGCAATTTGATTTGATTTTCCGTGGTCACAAGGCAGTGGTTTGGCAACTCCTTGCGGCATGTCCTCTTGATGGGCAGTTGTGGTCTCGTTTGCCATTAAAATCGTCTCTGCCAAAATCTTTCCTCAGCCAAACAGTTACAGTAACATGAAATTGCCATTTTGTTTAATATTCGCCAGCGTTTTTTGAGTATTGCTTTTTTCTTTGCGATTCTTTTTTTTCCCTGAGTCAGGAAAGTAGCAACTATCTGTGTCAGGATATGTCGCTTTGTGTTTGTGTAGCGACAGGATATGAAGTGCTGGTCGATTGCCACTGGGTTACACATAAGCGCCATCCGTAAGTGTGCACGTGTTCAATGTGGAATCTGTGTGGTTTCGTCCTCTGTTCTACTGCCCCAGTCAATATTTATGTCAATGCCTGATGCTATTTATTGCAATTGCCTGTCTAAAGTATCAAATGCATATGAACATATTAAATATTATAATTTACATAACCTTAAGCCAACATGAAATTTAAATACCTTATTGCATCTGGACTAAATTGCGCTTGCTATAAAAATCGGTGCTCTTTCCTTTCTCCCAACTTATGGAAGTTTGAAATGAAGGCAAGGATTAAAAGAAATATACTAAATTCGGTCTCTAAATTTAAGTAGAATTCTGTTTCAATTTTGGCCATGAAAATAGCATTAATTATAATTGTTACGTGAAATATTTCTGGGCGCCCTTAGGCGCTTCGGACATGTAAACAGGAATATTAACAAGTAATAACTGTGCTGATGGCGTTGCCAAGGTTTTTCGCATATCTGTGGACATCCTCTTAATAGTTATTCAGATGTGTTTAATACACTCAGCTGGTGCCGCATGAATTGACCCCATTGGAGCAGCGTTAAATTGTGGCCTAGTGTGTTCAAATTGCTGAGAAAGCAGTCACTGTTATCCTTTTACGCAGTTGGCACGGATACGGCAGCCAAGGACATTGATTCTCGGCCGCTTTACGCCTGATTTGGCAAGCACACACTGCATGACCTGCGTGAAGACGCGTGCGTTTGGGTCGGCAGGAATGAATAGACAAGATGACTACAATGTCTGGGGACGGCTTTTGGGATGTTTGTTGTTGTTATTGTTGTTGCCGATGTTGCTTTCATTTTCAGCTGTCGTCGGGCAGGACTTCTGCTCAGACAGCGGGCCAACTGTTTTATTTGTTATTCATTGTGAAGGCTTGGACTTGGACTTGGCAATTTGGACTGGTGGCCCAAATATGTCGGTGGGATTCCATTGTCAGGAGTCGAAATCCTCAACTATTTCATTTCATTTAATTTGATTTATCTGCTGGTAGCTCACTTGACTTTTGTATTTTTTACGCAATATTTATTATTTTTTGACTAGTGAATTTTTTTTGGACTGGGTTCGCCCCTAGTTTAACGCCTCCATTCCGGTCGCAGGGCTCATCGCTGCTCATTTATAATGAAAACTCAAATCCAAATCCACGCAATGTTGCAGCCAGCCGGTCATATCCTTGAAGTGTTCTAGCCCCAAGTCCTTGAGCCATAAAATCTTCACAGTTTGCGCCTGGCTCATGTCGTAGGCCGGGTTACTCTCGTATTTGGCATTGGCTCAGAGACAGAGAGCTCTGTTGCAGGCATTTCTCTCTGTTTGGCAGGCAAAAAATGTGAAGCCAAAAGATTAAAACCATAAATTCTGTTGCGCTTAGCAGCAGGGGTCGGTCCAGTGGGAGGTTGCGTCCTTCTCCTAGTAAAGTAGAAGAAGTAGAAGTAAATAGAGAACTTGAAATTTTGTGCCAAAATTAAATTATGATATAATGCTATACTTACGGCACACAGTTTATACCATCAGCTCAGACCATTGGCAATAACTTAAATTTCGCACTAACTAATGATACAAATTATGTGTGTACATACATATATTTATCAGAACTAAAAATAATGTAATTTATTCATATACACAAAAATAGTTGGTAATCTCTACATTTATTTAAATGTTTAAATGAACGCTGAAATTAATAACCGATTTTGTTAGCTTTCCAATTTACAAATTTTGTATAATGTATCAGCTGAATTTTGTTTTTGGGGCCAAGTTACGGCAAATTGTTGGCAGCTTAATAAAATTACACACACGCCATGTATGCATACACGCACACACACGCAAACACTTGCAAACAAACCAAAATTTACTCACATATATTAAGAGCCTTTTCTCCAGCAATCTTTTGAAAGGTTTTTCGGGTAAAATATTTTGCATATTTTTACGTAGAATGTCGAGCCTGCAAACTGCCTACTGTGAGACGGGGTTCGCGGCCGTGGGCATTAACCCGCGAGTTCATGTGGGTGTGTGTGCGTCTGTGTGTGTCTGTGTGCGTCTCTGTGTGTCTGTGTGTATGCTTCTGTATGATACATTGTTGATAATTTCATTATGGTTTACTGTAGTTTATTGACTTTGCCATCAGATGGAAGAATGATTCGCATATATTAATGTGAACCGTTTCTTGGCTACTTAAGATTCATGAAATATTTAGAGCCGCCACGGGGCAAAAAAAGCAAACGTTTGAAAGTTTTTAAGTCTACTCAAACGAATAATATACAAGCATAATAATATCTTAGCATGCCCCTTAGATAGCCTGACTTATTTGATTTTTGTTATGACACTTTCATTACGTTTTTAGTTGTTACAGTAAAATAATAGATATTCTAGACCATGCGGGAAAGTATTCGGAAAACTCAATTTCGAGAGTCTCAGCGAAAGGCGTCTGAAAATTTAAAATTGGACATCCAAACAACTGATAGCCGGCCCCGGTATACCAGTTTTGTTAAGCGCCATTTTTCGGATGCGGATTATGTTGGGATGTTCGATGATTTCGAACTAGTTACGACTAAGTATGAACCTAAAACTTTACAATTTTTAAGCCGAGATCCGAGTTACACCAATTTCAAAGTACCACTGTAAGTAGTGTGGCTTCGAATTTGATGCGTTCTTTAATGCGTGAAATAAATAATTGTACAGCCAGATGGTCTGCAAAGAACGCTATTTACAATCAATCAAGACTTACGACCAACAGTTTCTCCGTGAAATCCAAAAAATAATCGATAATCAACCTACGGCCCGGGAGGCTACCTATTTTGTGCGGTAAGTCAAATAAAGCCATTTGGAATTTTGTTCGTACATTCAATGTCTTTCAGTATTGTGGCTTTTACGACATTATGGCCACCCTATCACAACGAAAAGGAATTGGTCGATACCAGCCGTAAATTCTTTAGCCTGACACCTAGGGAACAGAAACGCTTTCAGTACATCATGTCCAACGATTTCTCATAAGCATAAATTCAAATTATAAATTACCATATATAAAATTAAATATGAGTATAAATAAATTGAATCAAGTAATTGCAGTAGTTTTCAATGGGCAGAATGAATTATTTATATGAAATACTACAATTCAGAAATTTTTCATATGCTATGACTTGACAGTTATCTTTATAGTATTACTAATTGTTAGAATTAGTTTATCTTAGTCGCCAATTCAAGGATCAAGCGAATTGCATATTCAGTTTTAGTGCCAATGATATGCGACAAATGTGGCAAAGTTATTTTACGCTCAGTAAAACGTTGCATATTTTTACAATTATAATTTCTATAATGTCGTCACTTTGGTTGGCTTTTCGATTGCATTTTGCAAAGTACCCAAAGTGGACAAAAACAGCAGCATAAATTCTGTAAGGCAACTACAAGTGTTCACTGCATATTCGATCTGCATAAATAGTTTCCGTTTCCGGGCAAACACATTTGCATAGCAAGCCACTCTGTCTCGGTGTCCGGTGGTGGGAGGTGTTGAGGAATTGTGGCTGGTTTTTCTGAGCATCATCGAGGCAACCGCAACGTTGGCCGACGCGCCTGTCATTTACATTAAATATTAACCCAAAATGCTGATAACCGCCACACATTACAAAACATGTTGGACAGCCACCCGCAACGGAAGTTGCTACATACAAAAGTAAAAATAATTTCCATCTTGTAGTTCTTGCAAGTTTTTTTCTCTAAAAAAATACTACTCAAAATAAAATAAAAAGTTGAAAATAAAATATGGCAAAGGGAACGAAAATTTTTCACTTCACTGAATTATTCATAAATGCAATTTTAACAAAAAATAAAAATAAGCAGCCTGAAGTCTCACTGTTCCATTCCTATCGTCCCCCACTGGTAATGGGCGCGTGGGCGTGGCTTCAATAACTGCAGCTGTGCACGACTGTTGTGTCGCCTCAAATGTCGTTGCAAAATTTGGTGAAAATTAAAAATAAAAATATGAATGAAAAGCAAAGAAAACGGAAAATATTCAAGAAAATTGCTTGCGAACTTTGTGTGAGTTATGACGTCGGATGTCACATTTGCGGTCTGCGGGGTGTATAATAATATTTAGCATTCTGAATAAACGCCGAAAGTACGCAATACGCGCGCTGCTTAATTTTCTGGAAATAATTTTTGGTTTCTGACAGTGGAGTAAATTATTTATTTATTTGTTGCAAATAAGCTTTCACTCGAATAATTGCGCGGAGCTTGACATAAATAATTGGTTACAATTGATTTTCCCCGTGGCCTTATTGGGCAAGTATTCACTCAGTTATATACATATATTTTTCAATATATTGTTTATATTCAAAATAATGTAATTTAAAACTATTCTTGTTAGTTGTATGACTGTTTTTTATTGCATACTATATCTAAAACTTAAACATTGCTGATGATTATTCGAATCAACAACATTCTAGTTTAAGTGCGAAGTGTATTGAAACAGTTACTCAAATATTTTTCATAATAGTTTCGAAAGTAAGAAAAAAAACTTTTTATCCAAGTTACTTGGTGTTAACTATGTCTGCAACGCAAAATGAAAAGGTTGCTATTCATAAGTACATAAAGTTTCAACTGTCTGTAACTGAGAAGAGCCATTAAAATAATCGCTGCAATAACCGCATTTTGCACAAATTTCTCCAGCACTTCAGTCTTGATTTTCTATTTTTTTGTTTTCTCTTTTTTTTTTGTCGCTTTTGTCTTTTACCTTTTCGAAGTCAACAACGAGAAAAGAGAAAATTTGCATGCATAAGTTATGGATGCGGCAGGTTGTGGATTGGGGATTTCAGTCGGGAGAAACTGACACAATTCGCGATGCTGCTGCTGCTACTGCTACTGCTACTGTTGGTTTGAGTTTGAAGAGCTGCGCAACATATTGACATAGT
The DNA here is from genome assembly GCA_035041535.1 of Drosophila cognata. Classification (NCBI taxonomy): domain Eukaryota; kingdom Metazoa; phylum Arthropoda; class Insecta; order Diptera; family Drosophilidae; genus Drosophila; species Drosophila cognata. Next base: position 272,583 of record JAWNLC010000238.1, read on the forward strand.
AAACTGCTTAGATTGTCAGAGTTCGAGCAGCGGCTGTTGAAGTAGGTGCGGTGCATTGAAGTTTCAGAAAGTGCGCGACTCAGACCTGAAGCCACGAATACTGAGCGTTGCATACTTTTTGGCATTGCACATATGCATGTGCCTAACTCGCAACCGCTACGCCAGGTATTTAGCTTAGCATATGTGTGTGAGTGTGTGTGTTTATGCATATGGGCTTGGGCTGTTGCTGCTACTGCTGCTGTCCGGCTTGCGTTATACTTAGCAACTTTAATTCTCACACACTCGCAAGCATATCACATGTATCATGGCTGAGGTTGCTATGCCGCTTGGCTGACTTTTTGGGCTTTTCTTCTCAGCAGTCAGCAGTCATGAGCTACATTTGTTTAAGGTCTCGTTGAATGACAAAATGCGGATTTTACGAGAGAACCAAAGATGCTCTCTGCTCCTTTCTCTCTCTCACATTCTCTCAAGCCGAGTAAACGCCTTGATAAAGCGCCATTTGGCCACCGTTTTCGAAATGGTTCGTTTTCATTTGGTTTTCTCTCAGATTCGAACTAAAAGTCGCACATGCGCATTAGGAGTTAAAAATGAGCTACATGATAGAGAGCGATTTTGTATTTTTGAATTGAGGAAAATGCACACGGTTTTTAGACAACAACAAGAAAGCAAAACAAAATAATGGGATCCTGATTTTGGGTATTATAAAGTTGATTGAATGAAGCTTGACAAATTATTTTAGTCTAATACATATGTGCATACGCATAATCAAGAGAAGCATACATCAAGTCTTTCAATTTATTTAGATAGTCCAATGGTGAATTTTTAAACATAGAGGGGTGCTTCGCATTTGTTTTCATTTTATTTTGTTATTGTTTACTAAAATGTTTTTGTGCACAACATGCTGTCATATCTGATTTCAGTAGTAAATTTTATTGACATTGTGCTAACGATAACAATTGAGTCGCTGCGTGCAGCCATTTACTACTTTTTTGCCGGCAGCATTTTTGTGGGTTACTGCCTGGTTCAAGGCGGCGCTCACATCTGGAGTTACCTCTGCGACGGTTACCAGCTAGCTGCGACTATATTCAAATACTTCACAATCTTGTACAGCGATCTGCGTCAGACAGTCTGCGATATTTACAACTACATATACGATGGCACCGGCGAATCATTGACCTTGGCACACAATGTGCTCGGAGGAATATTTATATTTTTAGCCAACGTGCTCATTGGAATCGGCAATTGTGCATTGTGGGTAGTGCTCCTGTTGCCACGATTCATCATTTTCATCTTCGACTATTTAATACTTGCACTTCAATACTTGACTGCTTATATTGTTGAGCATGGCTTATATTTACTAAATAACATTTTCCGACTGTCCATTGGCATCGTCCTGCTCCTGGTGCTCTATGTGTTTCGTGGTTATGTGTATTACTATGCCCTCTATCTGCTTAGAAATCTACGCAATGAGATGTCAACAAAAGTGTTTGGAGCTCTGCTGAGTGCATCGAGATGGATAGACGAACAATTCTCCTGGGTGCTGCAGAAGGTCAAGGAACGAACTGAGAATGCATCGACAAACCGAATAACTTGTGTGGTTTGCCTGGATCGCAGCCGGAATACTGTTATACTGCCCTGCCGGCATTTCTGCCTGTGCAAGGAGTGCTCCTTGCGGCTATATCATTTCGAATATGGACGGCGGTGTCGCGTTTGCCGGCAATCCGTGGACGCACTGATGACTGTCTATGGCTGATTTTTGTATATTTTATTTAAGACAACCAACTAGAGCTTAACATAAATTTGTTCTATAAAATCATATATTAAGTGTAAACAATGTAAGTATTATCGTTGTTTAATAAATTTATCCAAATTCTGTGAGCTTGTCTGCAATATTTTGAAAACCAAAATAATTTTTCATAACTCAATTTTCGTACAGTAACAGATGGAATTTTTATGTTTGTAGGTTCACTTATGAGATTGAAAAGTATTTTTTACAAATAAATTAATATTATTATCAGTGTCTTGTATTTTTACTTTGATTCGACTTATTTGTACACTACTTATAGGCAAATACCGAAAATCGAAGTTCAACAACATATTTTCATTGCCCCACTCACAACAATATCCCCATATTTAGCCTTGTTTAACAAAATATAGGGAAGGCATTTCCTCTCAATTTCCCCTCTTATGCGAGAGCCTCGCAAAGTATCCGTGCCTCAATATATGAGACTCGAGCTGCGACATCCGCTCCAGCAGCCACAAACAACAAAGCACACACACTCGGTATGCGTCCAGATGAGCTCTCTTGGTGTAGGTCATAAACTGATGCAGGTGAGCAGCAACAACTGGCCATTGGCTGGACTAATGGAGGGGGGAGAGGGTGGTGGGAGGAATTGTACTATAAGGGGCTGTCCATTTTAACGACTGAACTTGCAGCTGCAAGTGCAGCAGATGTGTTCATCTTACTTTATTGGACCTGTTTGGCACATAGACATGCATATATATGTATGCACACAGACAGAGCCACTATTATATATATATTTCTGATTTACATACTTTTGGCAGCCACTTTGGTTACTGGATTTCTGCTTGCGCTGGTTCTTGGCTAACACCTTCTGAGCGGATCGCCTTGGGGCTGCAGTCGACAGCATTTACTTGCGTGCATTCATTTTGCGGCAGCAGACTTTACGAATCGGTCAGGGGTTTTAATATATCTACAAAAAATCTTGTGAGCTTCCGTTGTGCATCTTGAGTTGATGCTGCAGGCGTCAGTTATTTTTACATAAAATGCGTCACAATAGAAGGAGAGATCTGTCACCCTTTAAGGTTTACTTCAAAATCATTATAGTCAACTAAAAAACCAGTGAAATCGTCATTTAATTTTAAAGACATCTTGGACCAGTATGCCAGGGTATGAAATTCTTGACGTACCAAATAAACCGGTTTTATTCTGTTTGATATATTTGTAGTCGCAACCACCAAATGGAAAATTGCAACTGCTGTGTGACTTTAAGCTGCTACTGTATTGACGGGTGGCTGGCGTGTGGGTAATGTGACAGTTGACGCAGCATCCATTCTGCACTTATTTTCCCTGTCTCCGGGAACCTAACGTTATTCAGTATTTTTTGTTTTCATTTTGCAATTATGTTGGATGGACATTTGGCAAAGGATTTCGCATCAATCAATTCAACTTTTGTCCACGCTTTAAGCTGGGCGTATACGTAATGGCTTACAGCACAGCGGTATAAATAAACACGTTGTCCTGCCAAATTTATCATCCTGTTGCACCTTAATCTGTGCGTTTGTGCTTGACCTGAGTAAATAGTTGCGATAGTCGTATTATTCTGAAGCCAGTCGAGCTCAATTTAACGAGCAAAGGTATAAAATAAATTGTCGATGCTTCGATCAAGCTTACTGATTTTGGTGAGTTTTCATTTTGCTGATTTATGGCAACCCTAATGCATTTTCACGTAAAGCTATAATCAAAGTTGTAGCCAATCGATCTATTTAATGGTCACAATCCAAATTTCTTCACTATGCTCAGACAACTTGTGGTGTTGAGATTATCCTAATCAAAGATAATTTTACGATATGCAATAATTACACTAATACACATAAGTGCATAAAGAAAAAATCGAAAACTAAATATTTATTTAAGCAAAATATATAAATAAAATCAAAAACCCCAAGCTCACATTTATCTTGTACATATTTACAAATTCAAACCTAGCGTGTATTTTGGGGTATACCTTAATTTGGAATTTGGCAAAATGATGTGTTTTGTGCCACCTTCTCATGGTCATTTTGATATCGATTGCTCCAAATGCGGACTCCGCTAACCCATTAGCCGTTAAATTTTTAATAAATATTTGCTTAAAAAGTTCAACTCAGCAGCTCTACCCCTCCGCAGTTGGCAATCCTTTTCTGCCCACAAGTCGAAATGTTATTTCCTAAACAAACAGTCAAAACGAAGAACAAAGGAGCAGGAGTACGAAAACGAAAACGAAAACCAAATGCAATCACCTGTAACATAAAACTGAATATACAAGGAAAACAAAAGGCGCAACGTACATTTTTGGGGCCAGACTTTGATGTTGCCAATTGGCTCGGGCTGAAGCCCGCGGATGTCCTGTTTTAGAATTGGGCGATTGTGGTTACATTTTTACAGCGAATATCTGTCTGAAGTTGATGCAAACGTTTATTTTAATGCTCTGATTATGGAGAGGCAAAAACAGAAAACAAAAAAAATAAAAAACGGAAAGAAAAAATGTAAGCAACTGAATCGGTTTCAATGTCTGGTTCCCTTTTCAGGTCTTTTGCGCTACTTGGTGTTATTGGCAAATTCGGTTCATTGTGTGGCTTATTTATGCACATCGGCTGAATGCTTTGGCGTTTTTCTATTTCACTAAACTTTGCAAGAAACCAACTTTATTGTGGCTGGGACTGAAAAAAATAAGAAAAAAATGAAATCAGACGAAAGGCAACAGCACAAAGAAAAAAAGTGGCCTGAAATGAGGGTGTTAACTGCCTTTCCGTAAGTCACAACGCCGAAACACACACAATAAGAAGCAAGTTTGCTTGTAAGCAAAGATACATTGCAGAATATTGGCAAAGCGTCTGCTATTTGTATGCCCCAGTTAAGGGGCAAAAAAATCTAGTTTTTCAAAAAATAAGTATACAACTTTCAATATTTCATAGTGGTTAATTTGGCCATCGATTGTATTCTCTTTCGCATTTTTATCATTAATACACTTCTTATGTTGTTTAAAAGCAAAGCTCAAGCATCTGCAGGAGTATACGAATTCATAAATCTAGCTAGGATTTGAAAATCATTAAAATATATGTATTTCTAGCTCTCCGACATTTTTTGCTAGCTCTTTTTGCCCGAAGTTTCTTCTAGTACTCTGTACTTTTGAGTTTGCATCAAAATAAATGAAAGGAAGTAAATTTTACACAGAATATGCAAATAATGCTGACAACAATGACTGGGCTCCCTGGTCTTCTGCCATTAGCATGGATAGCACTGATACAAAAAAGCATAAAATGTTGCCCATTGTATGGGCACACAGCGAGAACACTTCTTTTGCTTCCGTACCCTGTGCCACCTAACGAAATCAGATATGTGTCTAGAATGTAATGCGAGTAAATAATGCAGACGGCATAAATGGCAACAATTATGTTATTGAATTTGAAGAAATGAATGGAATGAAATACAGCTCTCTGTTCTCCATTTTCACTCTCTTTTGTGCACTTGGCCAACTGCGATTTGACAACGTTCCTTTTGTTTGGCTTTGTGTAGTGGCAACCATTAAATGCATTGAGTACTGACTGGAGCATTCATTCAGAAAGTCGACTTTAATAATAAGAATTGTGTCATTTGGTTACTTAAACTCATCTGGACAAATATTATTGCACGCATTTGGCTCTTGTCAAAAACTGGTAGACAGGTCGTTAATAATGCAAATGCGTTGGATATTACTTAATGAATTTTGTTCAGAAATGAAAGCCAACGAATGTTAAATACGACTTTAAATATTTTATGAACTTTGTAAAAAAAAAATGTTTTTACCCTCTGTATTACATTTAGACAAGAAATTATTTATTCCTTCGACCATTTTAGCTTATTCTTTGGATGCATCGTTTTTTTTTTTTGCGATGTACTCACAATCCATTAAGGACTAACTTAAACAATCACTCATTGGTTATGCAAATACCTAATTTGAAGTGTTTCTATTCCATCGCATAACATATGTAAATTCAAACTAATTGATTGTCCCATGAACTCAAAAAAGAAGAAGAAATGTGTAAGTACCTATGAAAATATATGCGCGTTTAATCGCATTTCAATTACTTAACCACTTCATTTATTCATTGTATTACAAGTGTCCAAACTGGCAGCTCAACCAAAGCGTGTTTCCCAAATCCCAACCAGACACTACTGCCATAAAAAAGGCACTTGCCAGAACCACCCGCTGTCAGATGTTGGCATCCCCTTCCCTCCCATCCACCACCCTAAAATTCACCTGGTGTTTTTATTGTGCGCCGGTCGCTTCGACACCATTAATCCGCCTGAAATGAAAGGTGAGCGATTTTTTTTTTGGAAATCCAATTTGTTGTAATAAAAAAAAAGTAAAAGTAAAAGAGAAAAAAGCACGAACCGGAGACGTAGTTGGTCCGCTGTAGAATAAAAATTTGTTCCCGAAAATAAAAGACATTTTCGATTGCAGCGCGTGCGGCGATGAGGGGTAAGCATGTGACACGGCCTTAATGCTCGTACTTTTAAGCAGCTTTCAACTATGTGCCACCCAGCCAGGCAACCACCTGCTACTTGTCAAAAGTGTCTGGGATAAGTGCAGCTTCATTTCTTCGATTTGGCCAGTAACGTGGCCCATTATCGAGTCACATCCCCGTCTCCTCGCTTATCGCCAGTTAGCTTCAAATGATAATGTCTGAAAATATTTTCGTTTTTTTCAGGTGTAGTTTAATGCGCTCCATTGATTTTGAACAACGGGAGCTGCCAATTATGCAGCTGCCATATTGGAAAATCAATAAGCGTCCACTCGTCAGCCGAGGTCGTTAGTACGATAAACCTATCCTCTGCTTTTGTCTGTGATTGGACTCTTGTCGACTTCCAAAAGAAAGTTGCAAAATTGTCTCGAGTGCTTTGAAAACTTTATTCACCTCAATTTGCTGAAATTCCAGCATCGACTGCAGCTAGTGGCGTGGAGCGTGGAGCGTGGGGCGTGGCACAGTTTGTCGTTTTTGTAATTCTTGGTCGGCTGCATCTCAAGGGGCAGCGACGACGACCACTAGCCACCGGCCACCAGCCACCAGGCACCAGCCAAAAGCCAACAGCCAACATCCAGCTCCCATTAGAGCCAGGTGGCAGAAGTCATCTTGTTGAGCCAAGTGTGCGGTTTTCTCTGCGCACCTTGCCCCTCTGGTCAAAAGGCCAAATTTCTTGCTAGCCTTGAGCATCGAAGCCATCACATTTCGAGTGCTGTGCCGCTTCGAACATTCTTCGATGAACTTAATGGCCATTGAGTGGGCGAGTACTCGAATCGACAGCACCTGCTCCTCTCCTCTCCTCGACTCAACTGAAAACCGTTAAGTGATTATGAAAATAGTTGGCAGTGCGTCCGCAATGACCTTAGCGAGGTGAAATCGGCGTGTGCTTGCTGATAGTTGAGCCGCTGCCACACTTCACGCCCAAATAGTTTTGAAGTACTTCTTTTCACACTGAACGTAAAAAACACATGCAATGAAATTGAAAATTTAGAAAAGCAAGAAATTGAATTTTTAAACCATGGTACAACAATTTGATAATCGACTGCATATGAAAAGAGAAAATTGTAGGAGAGATGCAACGGCAAACAATTTATCATAAGAGGTTGGTCACAGTTTCACATCTTCAACATTATTTCTATCTTTAATACACTACGTTCTATAGGCAGTATGGAGTTTTAAATTAAACTTGCTTGTTTAACTGCAACTCATTACATTTTAAATCGCACACGCACCGCTCTTCCCAGATCCCTTCTATGTCAACTCCAATCAATAGAAATTTTTACAATGTCCGTCGTATTGAATGATACGCAGTAAATATGCAAAACAAAATTGGCACACAACACACACACACACACACACACACACATACACAAAAAAGGGAGAGAACATCATTTAAAATTCGACAGTGTTTGCTGCCTATTTCTTTTGTTGCTGTTGTTGTTGTGGTTGTGGCTGTTGTCAACAGTCATCAATTATGAGCACACACACACACAAACACATACATACATACGTATATGTAAATATGCATGTGTATAAGTATATTTAAGTGTCGCTGTTGCCGGATGCGTCCAACTAACTAAACTATGCAAATTGCTTATTTTATGGCCGCGGGTTGCTGCAGAGCAAAGGGGTGGACATCCTTTTGTTGCTGTCCAGGATAATGTTGGGGCGTTACAAAATGGGTAAGAAGGACAACGCCGTCTAATGGCACAATTTGAGCAACTAGCTGACTAGCTGCATGGCTGGATGGCTGAATTGAGGATGCGGATATGTGAGAATTCAATGAAATGGAAACTAACAAAATCAAATTGATGAAAAAAGATAGAAAAAAAAAACAACACGAGAAACCTTTAAAGGACACTTACACCGAGAGCGAGAACAAAATCAGCGCAAATCAAACGGCGCAGCACAGGAAAAATTGGGCACAACTATGAAGTCCGGCCCCGGGACCGGTGAAAGGAAAAAAAAAAGAAGAAGGAAGAAAGAAGAGCAAAAAAGTATAGAGTAAAACGGAAGCGCAGCGACAAAAGGGCGGCTGCCCCCGGACAACAAAAGATGCTGAAACGGGCCTGAGCCATGGGCATGGAACAATGCCTTCGACGAGGCCGGAGATTGCTAGTGGGAAAGGGCCTGTAAGGGGCTGGTTGGTTGGGCATGGCTGGAGCATAACTCGTGCCAGGCTTCCGTTCAATTTGAAGCCTGTTTGTTGGCCAAGTAGAAGAAAAGCTGACTGCAAAAACAAAAGCGGAAACGAACAGTTGGCGGCCGATTGAAACAATTGCAGCGCCAGTTGAGCAGCAACAAATACAACAGAATCAAGTGAAGGCGCAGCGGTAGCAAAAAATTAAGCAAACATGCCCAACATACCCAGAGCAGCTAGCTGCTATGGTCGCCATTGTTTGAACTTATTATTGGTACAGTTCGTGCAACAACAAACACACCATCATCGCATATCCTCTGACCAACCAACTCAAGCTGGCCAACTCCTTAACGGGCTGAGTTGTTATTGTTTTTCCTCATTGAATCTAGCTTGATTCTCTATAGTCACTTTCTTGATTTTCCACAATTTTACTTCGATTTTCTCTGCGTTTCAATATATTTTTGCTTTAATATTCTCTAGTTATTAAGGGTAGCATTGTGTGGATTTTTTTATTGTGGTAACATTAGAAACATTCAAAATAATTGAGAATCAAGAAATATTTGCTGATCATATTATAATAAAATTAAAATCAATTAAAAGCATAATTTTTGTTAGATGCATGTCCACTATAAGAAAAATATATCTTTCGAATATATCTTTAACAATCGTAAATTTATTTTTTAATAGTTAGTTGAAGAAGAAGAGAACAAACAGTGCTTGGGATACTTTATACATGTAAACGAGGTATCTGTAAGTCGAGCACTCTCCGCAGATTTCTATTATTTGTGTTGCCTGCGCAGTTGGCATGTGAGCGTATAATTTGTAAAAATTATTTGCCTTGCTATCGTCAGCATCGTTGTCGACACCGGAAAGAAAATATTTTTCATCATTGCATTGCTGAGCCAGGGACGGGTCGGGGAATGAGAAAGCGTTGCGGTCACCGCCTCCAGCAAAAGGGCTACATTTTAAATTAAGCTGCCTTATTATTGGCTGTGGCGATATACAGAGGCGCCACGCCATGCCAGCACGACGTTTGTCCTGCCCTTTAATTGCCTCAAGTGCTGTAGCGCAGTAACTTTAATTGGACAAAGATGATTGTCGGATCAATGCTTCAAGTCCCCAACTGAGCAAGTGGTAATTTGAGAGTGGCGAGTGGCAGCATAAGGACATTCAGCACTGCCATTTTATGTGCCGAGCACTGAAATGTCCAGCAAATTAAATAAGTAGTGAGAAAATAATATATTTTAAAAATATTTGCTGTACTCTCCAATTAAAGTTCGCAGTCTGCAACTGAAGGCAATCCTAGAAACTTCAGACAATTTCACGCTTCGACACCGAATAAACTTCATCTTCGACATCTGAAACTCAGTCAGCCACAACACAACCTTTGATATAAAGGACATTTACTCTGACCGGATAGAATTGCAGTGAGCAGCAGCAGAAAATTCCCGGAGGTAAATTGAACGCACGCAAAAAACTTTTAAAGTACTCTATCATTAGAGTTTTTATTAACTAAATTAATTTATTATGAAAAGTTATTAAAACCTAGATCCAAATTAAATCAAATAAGCTTGATTACTATGATAAAAAATATACATAAAAACGACAAAAATGCGTCAACGAAAAATCGTTTAATGCGTCGCACAAAATTAAAATACCCTTTTCAAATGACATAATCAAAAACAAGTAAAAAAGGCAGAGAAAAAACATAGCGCAACTGGCGCATAATTTGTAATGGGCTGAGAAGAGCTGCCAGATTTTAATGCCGCGTGGAGGGTCAGCAAACGAAATGGCAGTTGGCGGCTTGCAGAACGAAAGCATAATGAAAGCAACATCAATGACCATGACTAGCAGCAAGTGAGCAAGAGCAACGGGGACAGCAAGGGCACTGAGCAGCAGCGACTGGAAAATGGCAAAGGCTCGAGACCGAGCGTCTGACCAAAAATTATAAGCGGCAAAATGTTGGAGGCAGCGCCCGTAATTGGAAACGATGCTTCAGGTCTCAAGTTGCGTGAAGCATAATGACACCCCCAACAACGAGAGATCTGTTTGCTGTTGTTGCTTTTGCCACTTGCAGGCGGGGATGGCAAACGAAGATGACTCTGATTATGGTTGACGGCTGCGATAACGTGTTGCCGCTAAATGAATTGAATGCGATGCCTTTTAGCTGAGATTAAACAGCGGCACCAACAACACCGACAGCAACAGCATCAGCATCAACATTGGCGTGATTGCACGCTCTATCAATATTCGGAGAATTCCTTTGCATTTCACTGTGCTACATATAAGGCCATAGAACATTATCAAAAAGATTATTGATAGATAGTCGCAATTTAAAGATTTCCAGATATTTCTCAAATGTACGAATACATTTTTTCATTTTTCTACATTATAAATATGTGTTTCAAATTGTAATGGAAAACAATTTCTATTAGAAAATCAAGTAAACAAATGTGTGTTTTCGAAAACGGCGTCTTTCGGTGTGGTTGGACAGTGTTGTCAAGTATGTAACCACGATATTCTAGATGCATTTGCCAGTCATTTGTGGGTGTTACAGCAGCAAAGGTCTGGTGCTACATATTAAGCCTGGAAATGCCATTTCATCTTTTTAATTGAATTTTAATTTGTTTAGAATGCGCTTAGAGCTTCACGCCAAATTGCCATTGCTGGCTGGTGTTGCTTGCCGCTTGTTGGCTGTTGGTTTGTCTGGACCTCGTCGCAAGCACTTCAATTAATTTACTATGCGACTTGGCCAACTTCTAGTTTTTCCGTTGTTTCTCTAGTTGCCAGCCGTCTGTGCTGGCTGGCAGCTTTTCACAAATCGATTAAATTTAATTTGTTTTGTTTGCCGTCTTTTCGTGCGGCCCGTCATCATCGTCATCGCGATTTTTCTACTTATTTTTCTGCTGCTGCTCCCATCGCGTTTCCCCTCGCTCCAGCAGTAATTTCATAATGAGTTGACTTAATGCAGCCCAACTGTCGAGAGAATTTGTTTTTGCTGCCGTCGAGCGCCGAAATTGGTTCACGCGAACATTAAATAATTATGAAAATGCAGAACTAACACATTGTAAAACGTGATTACGATGAAAATTTGCCTAAAATCTCGGCAGCCAAAATTCAAATGAAATTTCCTTAGGCCCTTTCTTTCATTAGTTTCGTTTTTTTCCCGAAGTTTAGTTTTGCACCTAGCAACATTTGTTGATTTTCATATTTCCATGCTTAATTGAAGCAATTTCAGTGTTTCCCCGTAATAATTCGCAGTGGCGAAAAGGAAAGCACTCGTCTGCAGGCGATTTAAATCATTTTGTTTTAGGTTCATAGCTGCGAGGGATTTGCCTTTCGTTTTAATTGTTGTTTTCATTTTTCTTTTCGCACGGCTTACATACAATTAAAATTCTGGCACTCGAAATGGCAAAATAATTGCGAAGGAAGCATTGCACAAAATATGAAAAATAAGCATATTATAATGATGTCCGTTATTTTGAAATTAATTACAATTTATTTTTCAACATTAAAATGTTGTTATTATGACAGGGTCTTCAACATTTGCCTTTGGTCAATTTGAATATTCGGGACATCATTGTCGGGAATTTATGCATGGCAACTGTTGTGCTTTATGTAAAGTGTAATTTTTGAGGGCTCTGAAAATGCTAGAATGCAAGAAAAAGCAATGACACGTTGGTATTAAATTAAATTCCAAATGTAGATTTATAATAAAAATACAATGAGTAAGTGTGAGTAGCAATATCAATTTAAATTTATTGTAATTGCGTTCATCCTTGTTCGAACACGGATAATACTCAGATGACTCACGCAGGATCACATGATAATTTCGTTGTTTGTCGGCTAGGAATTAACATTGTTAAGCAGTCAAAAATCTCGCTGCTTCCCAAGTCAGTTGCCAAATCAGTCAACAAAATGTTCGCGTGCCAGGCCAAAAAGCGGAAACACAATTATGCCGACGGCAAAGGCAGCGAGAAGGGAGGGTTGAGGGTTGGTGAAATATGTACTGCATGACATCGTTGTTTATCATATGAAAAATTAACTGAAAACAGTTTTGCAGCCCACTTTCCAATTTTTTGTTTGGTTTGCCGAATTTGTACACGTTGCTTCTGACATATGTGACAAAATGTCAAAAGAAAAAAGACATTGAGATAAATACAGAGAGACAAGAAAAAAGGAAAGCTGCTATAAGCGCAATTCAAACAAAATTTAAACTGAAATATTTAAACGTCGCTTTTGCTTTTTTCGCTTGTCTTTTTGTCGCGTATATGGCGTATGAGCAATTTTGCCTATTTTCGCTATGCGTTTGTGTATGTGCGTGTGTGTGTGTGTGTGTGTGTGTGTTTGTAAAGCTCGCTTTCATAGCAGCAATTCCTGTTGTCCTTGCCTTGGCTACGAATGCAGCTCGCATATTTGATGCAAAAATCAGCGATAAAATGTTGAAGCTTCCCGCGCAAGGACTAGTTCTTGCTCTGCATTTCCATTGCGGACTTGCAGCAAATGTTTCCGTCATTACCGGTTAAGCCAACTACACAGCCTCGCCCCCAAACAACAGCCAGCAGTAAAAAGAAACAAAGACGATTTCACCAAAACGTCAGCAAATTAAATGCGATTTTTTTTTTTCATTTCGTTGCTCTTCTTAAAGACTTCCAGCTACCTCTGCATCTTTGAGGACAGTCTACCGCCCTCCCACTAACTTTGTGCGGCACGTGGCAAGCTGTCGTGAAGCAAATTGCCCGAATGAAGCTGCTGCATGCAACGCGGCAGCCGCATGGCATGAAATTAAGTTGCAAGCTCTAGGATTTGCTTTCAACTTTCACCAAATTTGCCCTGCTATATTTTGTGTCTTACACACACCAACACACACACACACACTCGCTCACTCTGGTTGGGACTCTTAGGAAGTCAGGAAGGTTCTTCGTTTCTTTCGATGTTAACACGCGTTTATGTCGTTGCTTCTGCTGGCTTCTTGGCTGCAGTTGGATATTGTCACGCTAATGCCTCAGATTTGTCCTGTTTAATGCTTCGTGCAGTTGTGTGTATTCTTGCTAGGTCCTTAAGACTGAAATGTAAGTTTAAAATGTTAGCGTGCATTTTTTTATATGTATTATTACGATTTTAAGGGTTCCATAACCCTAATAAAGCTAATTATAAAATATTTTGTATTCATTCCTGGTTATACATACATATCTTTCACTCATATAATTAGAGTAAATATTACAAATAAATATTAAATAATGCAATATCGACTCCAATTCTTTGCAAAACACGGCATGTATCTAATGGCTTCAAAATTTATTGGAGGTTATTATTCCTATGCTTAGGAAATTATCCTGTCGCTTGGCATTCGTAGTTAACGCACAATTTTCGTGTCAGCTTCGCAAATTGCTGTGTGACACAGGATAAAATGGCACTGGACTAAACTGACAGAAAGCACATAAATTATAAATCATAATTATACATGCGCAAGCATTTATTGCATGCCTCGAGTGCCTTATAAAAGAAGACCGGAGACACACCGGCGTCACAAACAATCTCAGAGCTGGCTAACAGCAAGTTGCTAAAGTTGAAAGTGGGTCATATAAAATGATAAAGTTGCAAGTGAAAATAATGCTATGGATTTTCATAATTTCAACAAGATTTTTATGCGGCGCGCAAATTGAAAATATAAATTCCAATGAGCTGCTCGCCTTCGCGGACTTTCTACGCGCCCAACACTTGCAGCATGCCCTGCTCCTGCTGCCTGGACATAAGCGGCCCAGGCAAATTGAAAATTATAATAGATTGTTCACCAACTATACGCTGCAGTTTTTCACGTCACGAAAAGAATCAAATTTTCCAGAATTATTTTACTATGAATCACCACGCACTGGACTGTTTGTCGAGGCCTTTGAGAGCGAGCACATCAAGCGTTGTGTCTATTGGGCTGCCTCCGAGGGGGGCTATTTCAACAATACCCAGGCATGGCTCATGCTGGGCAGCAAACTGCCAAATCGGACGGACGAGCACATCATTAGACAGCATTTGTCTGCTTATAACATAGACATTGATGCGGACATAACAGTGGCGATGCGATGGCCACAATTCGACAAGTAAGTAGCAAACGGGCACGTTTCTGAAAGTGCACACAACATTGCGTAAGTTCATTCTACATACTTAATTGATATAAATATGTTAAATATATATATATTTTTAAACATAAAAGCGTTAAAAAATAAAAGAAAAAATAGAGAACATTTTTTACAATGCTTAAATTCCCAATAATACCCGTGTAACGTAATAGTAACTCGTCGTTTGTATTATATTTGACAAATAGTCTGAGCTGGCTGCTCTATGATGTTTACAGAATGGGTAAGCAGTCGCCATTGTGCGTGGAGCCCAAGGGCAGCTGGAGCTTGTCCGGTGGCTATCAGATCTGGGCGAACTACAGTGGCAGCTGGATGCGACGTCGCAGCAACCTGGGTAACATCACACTGATAGGCAGCACGGCGGCAAGTTGTGGCAAATGCGTAAAACTTCCGATAAACTAAAGACTTATATATCCACCTACAGTTGATTGAGAAGCCGGCGGACATGGATGACATGAGCTACCTGAGAAATAATTGGGATATGCTGCAGCTGGATCCTATGCAGCGCAAAACATATCAGCTGTTTCTGTTAATGGCACAACTGTATAACCTGAGGTAGTAATAATTTGCGAGTCGCTTTAGCCCACATTAACAGTTACTTTCAGCTTGGATGTGCGCTTTCAGCCGAATTGGGGGCAGCTTTTGCCAAATGGCAGCTGGACGGGTGTTATGGGTCAAATTACAAGTGGCGTTGCACACTTTGCGGTTTGTCCTCTCAGATTTGTGCCAGAAAGGCAGAGTTACGTACAATACACTCCTGTGCTGCACACCCAATTGTAAGCATATTTATTTATATACAGATGGGAGTATAAGCCCAAAGTCATCCTCTAACCGTTTCTATATTTTAATGATAAGTAAAATTTGTGGTTTTTATATGTTCCCACAAGGTAAATTTTTACGAAATCATTTTTTATATAATTTTAGATCAAAACATTACGTAAACTTTTGCAAGTCAAACATTTATCGGTATACAAGCACAGTTAAGCAAACTTTATATCCCTGGGCTTATGTCGATTTTGGTTGGCAAATTTTGTTGAAACACCTCTTTTCATATTTCTTCTACACTGTTTGCAGCATACATTTTTTGTTTCGCCATCCGCGCCGCAACAGCATACGCAACATTTTCTTTGAGCCACTTAGCCCACAAGTGTGGTGGTGCGTGCTGGCACTGATAGTGGGTAGTGCATTGTTGCTGCTGCTGAACGTACGCCTAGAGCAGCACCTGCAACGGCAGCAACTGCAACCGCAGCAACATCAACAGCTAGTGGAAAAAGAGATGTCTTTTGTCTGGTTCACCATACTGGAAACTTTTTTGCAACAGGGACCTGCCACGGATCAATTTCAGCTTTCATCCACACGGATTCTGATAAGCGTCACTTGCATCTTTAGTTTCATGCTAATGCAGTTCTATGGTGCTTTCATTGTGGGTTCCCTGTTGTCGGATACGCCGCGGACCATTGTTAATCTGCAAGCGTTGCACGCGAGCAGTCTAGAGATTGGCATGGAGGATATTCCCTATAACTATGAAATTTTTACCAACACCAGCAATCAGCTAGTGCGGGACATCTACACACAGCGCATTTGTCGAGATCGACAGAACCATATTCTATCTATTGAAGAAGGCGCAAAGAGAATTAAACAAGGCGGGTTCGCATTCCACGCAGCCATCGATCGCTTGTACCGCCTGCTTCAGAAGCGGCTGGACGAGAGAGAATTCTGTGACCTACAAGAGATTATGTTCAATCCGCCCTATTTGGCTGGCTCCGCCATGCCCAAGAGCTCGCCCTGGCATGAGCATCTCAACCATGCGGTGCTCTACCTAAACGAAATGGGTCTGATGAGCTACAATGAGAAGGCTTGGACGTTGCCAAAGATGGACTGTTCGCTCTCCAATGATGCCGAGGTGGAGGTGGACCTCCAACACTTTGCACCCGCTCTCTTTTTTCTGGTCCTAGCCATGTTGGCCAGCACGGTAGTGTTTCTGCTCGAACTGCTGCTTGGATGGCTTAAACCCAAGGCAACTCAAGCAATTGCTTGATGTTTTTGCATTCTTAATATTGTTGTTGTAATAAAAAATGTGTTATAATGTTAGCATGGAAACTGAAGCACAAATTAAAAATTCCATTAAACTGCAAACACTCGCAGTGTGCCCAGCAGCTGGTCAACTACTAAAGTTTTCTACCGTTAAGCGCACTTTTAATTTAAACTTAATTATCAAGTGCCACCCTTCAGCGAACAACGGCAAATATCAGTTAGTTTCTATTAGCAGACAAGCTTTTAAGTTGGTAACAAAATATGGCATATTAATTATGAAAATTAACTGCGGAGGCAGCTAAACAGTTTGGAGTTGATTAGAAAATCTTTGGATAGTTATTTTCTACTCAAAGCGTATGAAGATAATTAAATCAAATGCCAAAACTAAAGCAAGGGGCTTAAGTCTTCATATTTTATTCGCTATATATATGATGTAACAAATTTAGTTAGTTCGTTTTATTGTTAGTTTTTGTCAGTTTTTATTTAATACTATTCTAATATGTGTATTTTGAAGATAGGATTGAACATGGGATATATGTATGTATGCATATACATACGTAAAATATAAAATAATTAGTGTGTTTCCTTGAGAATATCGAAGCGTATATTCCCGAGGCACTCCCTTAAATTTGTATTAAAACCAACTTCTGTAATAAGCTACCGCAAACTGATTACCTAAGGGCACAATCCAAGGCTGTCTACTACCGATGTCAGGTATAATGTGCTCAAATTACATTAGTGCTCATTGCCAGACGAGTCGTCTTTTCTTTTATAGGTACGATAGCTGCCAGCTATAATGAGCCCCACTTCCACTTAGTCTCGACTAAACGAAGCTATCAAAAGGAGAAGCAATATGGAATATGCGCTGTGCATTCCACATATTATGGCCATTTAATTAAAGGTCATGCGTGACGCAGTCTGCAGCTGGTAATGCAAATAATCTTGGCCATAACCATTCAGTTTTATCATGTCAGATGGCGCGACAATCGTAAATTGCATTGCAATTTGATTCTTTTGCAATTATATGTGTGATTATTACAACAAATTGCAGAGTGTTTGAAATAAGCACACAAGTAGGTACAGAAAATAATTGAATTGCTCATAGAACTTCATTCTGTTAACTACTTTTTGTTTGGGACGGTGTCAGGGATGGCAATATAAAAGCAAATTACACTTGCTTACCGTTCGTGACCAGTCAAATCATTCAAATTGTTTCACATTTATAAATAAATCGAACACAACTTTAATTAACTAGATAGTGTTTAACTTCCACATCATATGAAGCATGGTGTCTCTGTACATTCTTAAGATGTTTCCATTGTAAATGTATCACATAATTTCTGTATCTTAATATTTGGCAGCCTTAAATAATAATTTAGTAAAATCGATTTGATATAGTTGTGATGAGCACACGAATTGATAGCCTTGCTGATTGAAATACATACCAACATGCCATATATATCAATTCTATTCTCTCCCATTATATTCTATTGTATTCCATTCTATATATTCAGTTGTCTGGCTGCCTCTTTTTGGTGCACACGTCAAATTATGCAAATTTACAACATGATTAAGTTCATTTCTGTGCCTCGGCTTGTGTTTGTTTTGCAATTCAAATGAATTTGATGCTTCTCTTCAGTCTTCCTCTTACCCCACTGCTCTGCCAATGCCATTTGGTATGTGAATGTGTGTGGCAGGCATTAAACTATTACTTCTATGCCTATCGCAGGCCCACTGAATCCCGCCTTACATATACATTCGACGTATTTGTTCCCAATGGCCTTGCCTGTGTGCCAGTTCCTCTGTCGAAAGTATCAATTGTTGAGCATTTACTTATGCCCTGTTGTTGTCATTGCTGGCTGTCTGCATTTGGCCTGTGCATATGTAGTTTATTGGTTATGCTTATAGTTTGGCCATCGTTTTGCTCAATGCTGAATGAATTTATATTGCTTTTGAAGTGTTTAAGTGTTTGTTTCGTGTCTGCGATGGCCATCAGTGCGTATGCGTAATGACATTTCATGCACATCCAATTTGATTGCGCTGACTGCTGTTGTGCCATACTGATGCTAAAGACAGCTTTGAGCTTGTGCAAATATCTATTAAATTTTATGTACTAAATTAGAACAAAGTTAAACAGCCTCTAATAAATATTTAAGGTATTTCTTAAATACATACCAAGTAAAGCATGAAAAACGTTTCTTATTAAACTCATTTAACTCCTTAATTTACTAATAGATGCAAGAAACGTGAGATGATTAAATTGAAATATTTCAGTTTGAATTGCAAGAATATATTTGTGGCTTAGCTTGCCGAATATTTTGTAATTAATTATTATTTTCATTAAATAAGAAAGAAAGCTTAAAGGAGAGGTTATAGCATGGCTGCTGTGGCCTTCAGCAGATCATTAGGCATTTAATCTTGACTATTTCTTTGCACTTACTTGGTGGTCTCGTCTGTATACCCTGGCATTTATTGAATGTTAACTAACGTAACAAAAAACAGCAGCGAAATTTTGCGAATCAGTGTTAACTCCCAAAGTGTATTCCACCTTATAATAATAAAACGTTAGAGAAGGCGAGCAATACAATGGCGGGAGAGACGGAGCATTTTACGGTAGCGAGATAAAAACAAACTGTAATATTTTCGCAATTTTTGCTGTCTCCGTTTACCTAAGTCCTACCCTGCCCTGCCCCGCTCTGCTCTCCTCTCCTCTCCTTTTTTCTATCTTGTCCGATTGCTGAGTGGAAAAACTTTAGTAACTTTTGCTCTGCATTTGAGCGGCTTCCTTTATTTTTCCTGCTTCCCTCCATTTTCCTGGTCTCGCTTTACAGCCTTTGGGGCTTGTAGTTCGCTTGTGTTATGTGCTTATTATAAAATAATTAAGTCCTTTAGGAAATTATGGTTCTTGTTGCCTTTGCTGTGCACTTGCTCTTACTTTTGCCACTCGGTTTCTTTTGACCGCAAAATCTGAGTGCGTGTTTTTAGTTCTTCTCTGTCGCATCTTTTAACCTTCCGTTTTTTTCACTGTGAATTCTGTGATTTTACCACATTTATTTCTGCAAGTAACTAAGTTTGTGCGGGTATTTCATTTCCAATCTTTCTTGTACTCTAATGATATGAGATTTTGTAAAGAAAATCAACTTTTATAAACGTTTCCACTATTAGCTCATTAGAACAATTATACATTGCTTTGATTTAGTGCATATAAAAATGAAGTGAATGACGTTGAAAATAATCGCTCCATTTTTGTCGAAGATATAGCAGGGTTCACTTGGATATTTAAATAATTTGGATATGTCAGTTTTTAATAAGTGTAAAGCCAAATTTTCTATTGCTTAAATTATATATTATAAATATATATTATAAATATGTAGAGATAGTATAATAATTTAGATACTATGTATACTAATAGCTTTTTTTTTTAAATATTTTATGTGAAAATCTTCTTAAGAATCTTAAACAGTAACTTACAATTTGCTTTGCAAATATTCGAACTTACTTCAGGTCTTTAATTTTATCTATATTTGTGCCTTTCAGCTGTTTTTGGCATTCAAGTAATTTATTGAGTGTCTAATTAATTTCTGCTGTCTGCGTAACTTTTGTTAATTCTCTCTTCTGTCTGTGTCTGCCTGGGCATTGACTTAATGACCTAACCGCAGTGCTAGGGCAATGTCTAGGAGTAGCATGACTCTATTAGAAGCAAACACTAAATCAGTTGACACACAAACTGCGGCTGTTAGCTATGTACAAATATGTTTGTATCTCAAATGCATTTGAGGAATCAGTATACATAGGCAGACAGGCAGCACATGATCAATGCGCTGAGTTGCTTCTGTTAAATTTATGTATCGCCATCTGAAAAAGCACTTTAAAACTGCAGCCATGGAGTATGTCAAGTGACGGTCAACTATAAACAGAAGGTGCTGGTGGCAACAGTAGCGCCAGCCAGCAAAGGGACACTTGATAAATGCCCTAACGAAACACGGATACAAACATCAACACTAACAACAAAAACTACAGCGTCCGACACAATAAAAGAGGAGACGGGGTTATGAGTGAACTGGAGGTTAGATTGAAGTCCACTTCATGCTGTGGATGCTGCTGCTTGAAACACATGCCCACTTGGAGTATAACAGCACCAGTTAACAGTCAGTTTGGATTTCCCTTGTTGAAAACTTATAACAGAGCCGAAGTTCGCTGCAGTTCACAACAGCAAAATGAGACCAATTTCAAATGGATCAAAATGGACAAACCGGCACTTAAGCAAACAAATATTTCGAGTTTCGTTCATACTTTAATAAACATATTTTTTCTGTAGACAGGAGTCACCTTGCTGGTATGTAAGTTTAAATTGTAGACTTTAAAAACTGACCGTTTGCTCAAATGAAATGAATAATAGACCATTCTTGCTAATAAAAAAAATATATATATATATATACAATATATATATATGTATATACCAATAAAAATAAAAATAAATTTACATTGTAATTTATTTAGTTATCGTTAATTGTTAATAATTGTTAAAAGCCGATCAACTTTTATGTATATTTGCTACTTTATCAAATATTTCTATGTAGCAACCATTTGAACTTCGTCAGAGTTTGATTGGAAGCTCTAGAAAAATGGAGTAATTTTTTTAAACACTAGGTTTTACATAACAAAATTGTAACATTTGTTTTGAATTTTTTAACTTGCATGTTAACCAATTTTAACTATTTTTAACGCAGAAACGGGAATGTTAAAGAATACAGAGATTGTTGCGCCATCGGGTAGCATGGACCGCCATTTGGAGCCTTGGCAAATAATCAACTGGCCAGACAATCAATTACGTTCCATCTACACCGATTGGGGCAACTATCTGGCTCTCAAGCATAACTTCAAAGCTGCCACTCGATATCTTGATGCTGCGCTGGAGATACAGCCAAATGATCCAATTGCGCTAAGCAAGCGAAGTCGGATCAAACGGTTGCAGGCGCGAGCACCTGACGCACTTACAGATTGCATTAAAGCTAAGAGTTGAGAATCATATATATATATATATATATATATATATAATATATAAATCTATATATACATATTAACCAAAAAAAACGAACTATAAAATGTTTATTTCCATTTTACAGGCATCCTTAAAGAATCTAATCGCTCGAGATTGGGTACTAAGAATTACTTGGAGATATGTTCTGCTCTGTATGAATCCAATCACTTTGAGAAAACCAAACGATGTCTACATGATCTGCTGCGGCGGTCTAACAGAAAG
This sequence comes from Drosophila cognata, assembly GCA_035041535.1. Taxonomy (NCBI): domain Eukaryota; kingdom Metazoa; phylum Arthropoda; class Insecta; order Diptera; family Drosophilidae; genus Drosophila; species Drosophila cognata. Next base: position 294,439 of record JAWNLC010000238.1, read on the forward strand.
GAAAAATGTCCTGTGCTGAAGCATATACGAACGGTTGGTAGACAGCTTAGTGTAGCTATACTTTTGATTAATTGACTCGACATAGATCAATAGCAATATAAATGATGCGCTCAGAGAAGAAACTGCGCCGGCTATTCGTAGACTTATAGACAAAATGACATCAGATCTGGATAAAAAGCCCATGTCTGTGAAGCCCGAGTGTGATGTGCTTAGCATTTTGGAAAAGGAGGTATGAATTGAATGAATTGAATTGAATATAATAATCATATATCTATAATTTGTTATTATTTTAATGTATTCAGGAAGAGCTTATCTCCCCGCTAGAGACACAGCGTCGCAAACGGCAGTTTAAGATATATAATCAAACATATTTGCAGAAATCATGGATAGACGTTAGTTTTCTTAAAGAAGTACGCGGAAATCCAAATCTACTATTGCAACAATGCGTTGAGTCAACGAACGAAATTGAAAATCTTACCGAACAGAATTACAAAATAGTGCGAACATTCACGGTATGACTCTCTGTGTACTATATATATATGGCATGTGAACTAAATGTATATATAAATATTATTTTACTTAGAAAATGCTTCATGCTCGCTGTCCCATGTACAGTAGTCATTTGAAAAGGCATTCCAACGAGGATTTACATCTGAAGCAGGAACAAGAGAATCTCTTTCGCATACAATATCAAACGAAACGAAATATGTTCAAAATACTGCGAACTATTCGAAGCCTGATACACAATCAGGAGCTAGAAGTGAGTTTAAATTATATCGACTAAATACATATATACATAAATAGTAATTTGTAATTCAAGAAATTGACTAGGTTTGTGGATGAGGTCATGGGCGATTACGTAACAATTAAAACCAATCGCATTATGCCTTGGAAATTTGAATTCATTAATGAGGTCTACAACTATTTGGGCCTAGCCCGCATTAATGAATACAAATTTTCAGTCAGCTTGAAAGCGTTAACTGGCAGAAAACGTCTACTCAAACTCTTCAATTTACCCATCGAACCTGCTAATTTCTCAACCGTGAAAGAGGATAATATATTGAAAATAAGACGACAGGAGATCATAGATCCCAAGGCCGAATTGTACAAGTAAGATCCAAATATTTAATTTACTTTTTTTTGTTTACTTATTGGAATATCGTTTTAGAAAACGAATGGCTCGTTTTGAGAATCGCATGCGTTTCGCCGTGTATCCAATAGAACGCAGCTATCTATATCATGAGGCGGCTCAGGCAAATTTGGATAATCATTCCTTTGATGCCTGTTGCTCACTGGTGCGCAAATCCATGGATGGTAAGGCTAATTGAGTAACAGTTTCAGACTGCTTAATCATTCCAAATTTCAGAGGCTCGAAAGGGCAAAAACTATGTTTGGGCCGTATTGAGCGCACTAATCGCCTGCAAAGCCCATGCGATTCTCGGAAAATTAGAGAGACAAAAGGAAATGCTCTCCGAAGCTTACCAACTGGCCAAACATTTAAAGAACATTGATCTGTGCCTTTTCATTGACATTTGCCGACAGGTGAACAATGAGGAAATTTATAATAAGAAAGCATCAATCGCTTCCGATAAACGTCGAATGATGCGCTCATTTGAACAGTCGTTTGAAAGTCCTGTCAGAAAGCCAAGTAGAGATGTGCAATATGAATGATAAAAAGTGTTAAAAGAAAAAATTGGAAATAAAATATTGAAAATATCTGTGTGTGTATTTTATATTATGTGATTCGATGCCGCAATGCAGCTTTACTTACAATAGCTAATTTTTAGACTGATTGCTCTTTTGGCAGCTATGGCAGCTAATCCTGCCTGCCTGCCTGCCTCAAAGATTGACAGTGATGCTGATCAAGAACCTATATACTTTATGCGTTGGAAACGTTTTCTATGCGTCCCTCTCCAAATCCATTTTTGTACATTTCAAAATGAGCAGAACTTAAACCAAATTCTTAATTTCAATAAGAATATGCAATCTTTACAAACTTGAGATACTCTCCAAACAGAGTTGATCTTATAAATATTATCCATCATATTATGAACTGAATGACACATCAGTTGTTAATATATATGCAGTTGATATCACTCGCAACGCTTATCGCTTGCCAATTATCAAATTATCCAGGATAGCCATTACCGCGCCAGAGCATCAACGCTGGAAATGGAATGCAAACTAATTCAATCTCTGTTAGCTATTGAAGCCACTCACTTTGCAAGTGAAGCTGATAGCCGATGGTTTGCCAGTCTTGTGAGTCTGTGTGTGCATTTACCTTCGAGGAATTTCAGCACTCAAGCAAATTGTGTGTACAGCAGCAAGCGAGGCAACAATAGCAACAACAAGCAGTAAACAAGAGTGCAACGCGTTGGTCCTCGAACGTGACAAGGATAATAAGCGCCAATGGGCAAACACTTCTGCTGACCTGTTAACTGAATTGAAAGCGAATCGGCTGCGATTCAAATGCAGTCACATACTAACCAACCAAGACCAGCCGCAAATGCTGAATACACATTGCCAAGTTAATGAATCGTAACGCTAACTGCAATTAAGCCGCTGTCACCAGAGATACAAATTAATTCCGCAGCCGCCTTTTCGAAACTGGTCGTATATAGACATATAGACCAATCAATTGTGGGCCCAAAAATAAGCCAGACACAATCGTTAATCAAATTAAAATTTATTTGCAATTTGGCCAAGTGCACATTGGCTAACAAATTTATCATCGGTCCAACCAACACAAAATAACTAACAACTAGAGATGGACGCGTGTCGCTCACGACACGACATTTACCTTTGACTGAAAATAGTTTATATATATATATATATATAAATATATATATATTTATATATGTTTTATAACATTAATATTACAGAAATAATAAACCAACACAAAAAACGAATAATTTTTTCGAAGTGTATATGAATATTACTGCTGGCAATGATTGGCTGATAAGCACTTATTTTCCATCCGGTTAACTTTCACACCGATTTTTGTTTTTCTGATAATAGCATCTGAATTATCCATTTTATCGCATGCCGGGTCGTGTGCGTCACGAACCCAACACACAATAGTCAACTGTATCTGAAAATGTATCTGTATCTATCGATGTGCAGCTGTAACTGTATCTGTGGCGTGTCTGCATGTGCTCTGCATAATTTGAACGCTTAGTTTTTGGGTTCTTGGTTTGGTTTTGGGGTCTGGCTTTGGGTTGAGGTTTGTTGGTTTGTCGTGGATGCGTTCTTTGGGCGTTTTCGTTTGTTTTTGTCCAGTTGACGCATAAATTTGCATGACAATTGCCTGTTGTTCGGCGAACATGGCCAATGAGGCTGTTGTCATTGTTGTTGTTGCCATTTTTGTTGTTGCTGTTTTTGTTGACTTTTTGCCATTTTAATTAGCAAGCTTCCTGTCAGCTGCAGTTGTCCCATCTGCCAACCAAGTGCCTGGTTTGATTATGAGTTTACTGCTCTGATTTGAAGCTGAACGTGTGTGAGATGAGTGCCACGCCCACGCATCGGAAAACCACAAATTGGGTGCAATTAAATGGAATTAATTACTGCAATTGATAGCGTTGAAATCAATGTTTTTTTTAAATTCTTTCAAAATTGGTCCAAAAAATGCTTAAACCAAAAAAAATATTATTAAAAAATATATAGTTGATGTCACATAAATGATATATGCCACATACTGTTAGAGTTCGTTTCCGTTTATGTTGTGCACACACTCCGACATTCGCACACGCAAACACATACACCTGACATTTGTGTGCATATTTTACTTGCTAATTTCGAAATCCTTTTTATTTGCAGCAACAAACTTTTGCATCCGCTAAAGCACACACAGGCGGACACACGAACATATGAAATATTTGTCAAAGCCCGTACAGACACCAATGCAAACAGAGAGCCACCCATAAGCCCTCCCGCTCGCACACATATACACTCACACACACATTTACACACACACTCAACAGACGACCGCACTGCCGCTTCCGCTTCCGTTTTTTGCAGCACACGTGCGTGCCTTGCGCTCTTTATATGCGGCTTTGTGTGTGAGTGTGTGAGTGTGTGTGGCCCGCCTGTTGACAATTTTGCGGTAAGGTGCAGTCAGTTTCATGGCAAGCGTAATAAATTACAACAACGTTGCCCAAAAACTCTCAATATAAGCAAAAACTCTGCTGCGGCTGGTGCAACGACTATCGCATGTAATATCCACATTGCCACTTGCAGTACAGCCCAATTGCTGTTTCCTGTGTTCAAATTACGCAGATATTCTCCAAATATACTTGCTGTATGTATGCTTGCATTAATAATATTAAATAAATCGCACATTTCTTCATGTTTTAAAATCAGACAATTGGGTCTGTGCACGTTCCATGCGCTCTACAAAAATGCAAAAAGTTTCTTACAGAAAAAGCGAAAAGGACGATTCTACGTGTTTCGGACTGGTGAAAATGTTTTAGTACCATTTTCATAATCTGTGAAGCCGTTCAAATGTTAATTAAATTTGATCTGATAATTACATTAATTTGAAAACTAAATACTAAACAAAAAGTTGGATTTAGTGCAAGTTGTGAGAACGTATTCGCAATTATTACTTTAAAAGCATTTTGTTGGTTTCAGAAGACTTAAAAAATAAAAGAAACTCAAGGAAAAGTTTAGGGAGCAACTGTTATAATATTTATATTGAATTTATTTTTGTTATAGTTATAGTTTAATGGATTTTAATTTTAGAATTGAAGAACTGTCTTTGCTCTTAGGCAGCATAAAGTTGAAGTATTACTTGAACTTAAGCACATAATTAAAAGTGGTGGCTACAAGCAGCATTCAAGTATAAGGCTGACTCACATGCAGTGACAGTGAGATATACAGAGAGAGAGACAGAGAGAGAGAGAGAGAGAGAGAGATGCACTGCTCATGCAGCAGTAATATGCAACACTGGGGCAACACAAAGAAGCGGAAACTAACTCAACAACTTTCCATTTTGTCAATGGCTGTGCTGCTTGGCTGGCTAAGAGGCTTGGTCTGGCTCGTCCTGTAAATGACACACAGTCACCCTGCATATGAAACTAGAAATATTTTTTTCATTTCACAAATGAAACTTTGCGCACGGAGCTGCAGAACTGAAGCAAACTTTAAACTTTGCAATTGCAGCAAACCGTGCTCTCCCCAAAGAGCAGCGGTTAACCGAGAAGGGGCTGCAAGTGGGAGGAGATTGTCCAGTTCTGTTGCAATCGTCATTTGCAATATACTCACCGACTGTTGGTGCTGCGCCTTCTCTTCGATCCTTAGGATTCTTCGCCATTTCTCGTTGCCTTCATTTTGGCGCCGCAAACTCCAAAAGGAAATTACACACCAAAAGTAAACGCCAAGAGCGCAGCCCCCGACCTAGATTAAGACCCACGATCCCAGTCCAGTTGCCTCTTGGAAGTTGTTGACGCAGGACGAGCAACGAGCGTTGAGTGTCAGTGTCATATCCTGTGCCAAAAGTGCACACACAGACAGAAACCCAACCCCCCCACCAAGCACAGCCATCGGCAGTGCAGGCTCAACACCGAGTGCTTCTACACATTATAAATGAATAATTTATGCGCGCGTTCAACTGCAGATGGATACAGTTGAAGCTGCAGCCAGCCACTCACACTAAGTGGGCTGAAGGGAGGGCATAGCAGGGAGGGGTTGCAACATAGTCCTGGTCAACGCCAAATGAGTTGTGGCAGCGCCTAGCTGGTGCCGTAAAACCCAAAGCCAGCAGCCGAATAGCTATTGCTGAGCATAAAATAAAATTTCGGAAACACTTGGAAATAAAAATTGGCCTACAAAATACAAAATGAAAAAATTTTTTAAACCAATAAGTTTACATATTAGACCATATTCTAATTCCAAATATGTAAAGTTCGTTTTCGAAATTGAGATTTCAAATTTTATTGTATTTTCTGAGTGTAGCAACCACCTCAAAGCTCTACCCTGCAAATTACATAATTACGTGCTGCTGCCAGGAGTCTGCAGCAACAGTGATGTGGCCCTGGTTGCTTGGCGTGCCACTTGTGGGGTGTGAAATTATCTGGCTGAACCAAAAAATAAGACTCAAGAAAGCTGCAGCTCCAAAGTTATTAGAGCTACATTTTTGCCATTGCCTAAGTAATGACCAAGTGCATATCTCTCAGCACATATTGAGTTATGACTTAATTGGATAAGAGCCAGCTGAAATCCCTACCCTTTTCCTGCTCCACTGCACCCCGACACAGTTAAACGTCCCTAGACCGACGAAAACTTATGCTAAAAGTTTTACCGACATTTTTTTTTTTGCTTTGTGTGGCCACAAGATTGTGTTTTAGCTGGGGCATCTGCCGATGACTAAGTGGAAGCAAACATATTTTAGATATATGATCATGTTGAAAGTTGTCGGTGTTTGCGATACCGTAATAATTCATTACAACCGTAAAAAAAAAACAAGAGAGTACGTTGAAGTCGGGCGTAACCTACGACCAATAAGTTATACGATCTGATAACGGGCGCCACAGAACAGGATGGGTGCAGCCAAGAAATAGCGATCTTTGAAGTACGTTCCTACTAATCTATCCTCCAAGTTTGCCTTGAAAATTACGGTAGTTATGGCCTTTGGTGAATTTTAGTGGCGGAAGTGGGCGTGGCCGAATTAAATATTAGAGGAGGTTCCCAGTAATCTACCTTTCAAGTCTGGTAACTGTTGCTCATAAATTGCGGCAAATATAGGCTTTTAGCGTTTTTGAGGGCGTGGTCAAACAAACTTTTCGGATTTTTTGAGCATATTACTAGCAATATTCTTAAGCTTACAAATTGTGGAAGATATACGCATTTCCGATTTCTAAGGCCGAAGTTTTTGGGGGCGGCGGGTGTGGGCGTGGTTTGAAAATGTATAAGCCGAGCTTTGTATCACGTTACCAACTATTTATATTCAACTCTATAATTTATATTAAAATCCGGGGATATATGGGGTATTATCGATTTGCGATAATCGATTTTATCGATAAATTATTTGGTAACTCCACAGATCAGTATCAATATTGTCCTCTGATAAAAAGCAAATGAAAATATTTAATAACTGTAAAAATATATAAAGTACTAGCAGAAGGTATTTTTTCATAAGCGTCGTGCGACTTTTCCTAATTTCGCTAAGAAACAAAATTATTCATAAAAAAAAGAATTAAAATGATTTATTCCTTTCGGAATGCATCACACTAAGCTGCTGAGGTTTACACTTAAAACGAGTTTGAAAGCAACTCGAAATTCAACATTTTTTGTAATTTTGTTTATTGTTAAGATCGTGTAAATATTTCGCAAAATATATCTCTTTCATTTTACTTATGTCGTCATTTTTATCAGAGAGTTGTTATTGTTATCGATTATTTTGCATTATATGAGTGTATGCGGATGCAAATCAATCGAACCAAATTATTGTAGTAACTCCACATAAAACATTTTTTATCTTGTTTGTTTTTGTTGCTGTTGACATAGTTGCGACAAAAAATAACAACAACAACAACTCAGCAACAACACTTAATAGAGAAAATGTTAGCAACGACAACTGCTGCTGCAAATTGTGCCCATTTGTCAGTCTATGTGTACGTGGGCGTATGTGTGTGCGTTTGTGTGTGTGTGTGTGTGTGTGTGTTGTGTGTGTGTCATTTCATGTCAATCCATATATCGTATACTCCCCTTTGGCCATGCAAAAAGCCGCTTGTCATTGCTGAATCACAAAAGCGCATTTTGTTTGTCAATTTGCAAACAATTCCATTGTCAATCGTGCACTCTTTGTTCTCTGCACTCTGTTGCTGCCCCAATACGCCCTTTATCCAATGTGGCAAACATCAAATGCTAGCTTTTCTTGCTGCAAGCATTTTAATTTTTAATACAACACTGGCGCAACTCCCAGCTTTCAGCTCAATACTTCAAACATGTCATCCAAATCACTTCCCAACTACGCATTCCAATTGCAGTGGTTTTCGTCTAGGTTCAATGCAATTAAACCATTTCATTTCCACAAAGAACTTAAGCGTATTTAAAAGAATTATTCTGTGTTTAATTTGTGAGCTGACTTAAAATGTTGGTTTTTTCAATTGTTTTCACTTTGAGTTTTGCATTTTGTGAGAAAACTTTTAAAGGGAACCAAAATCTTGTGTGCCAATCCAAAATTAAAAAATAGTCACCCTTTTTATACCATTATAGAGGATACTTTAATTGTGTTTTGCAACGCATTGAAGGAGTCGTTTCCAACCCTATATTGGATGAGTATTCATAATGAGTATCTCTAGCAGAGTCGATTAAGCCATATTGAAGGCAGTACATATGTCAGAGGAACCTGTTTTGAATCACTATATTATGTAGCTGTTATAGGTGATTAATCAAGGAAGAACATCTAAATTATTGTTCAAAGTTCAAACTTCTATGTTTCGGTAAAGTGAAGTGATGCTGAATACCATTACATAATAATATCTTTTTGTGTTTTTCCCCCATCTTCCAATTGACAAATAAATTGACCAAAGCAGCTAAAACATTGACACACTCGACTACACACATTTTCAATTCGAATTCATTGTCGTTATTTCCTGAAAAAGGGTATAATGAATATAACAGAAAGCACTCTCGATTAGCCTTCATGTGCATCTGTCACTTCAGTAGTAGTGAGTAAAGTAGCTGCAAGCAAGCATTTTATAGAAACTGTATCTTAATAGATTCAATATATTTAAATGGGTATACCCTAGTCGAGCTGTATCGAATAGTGCATTCTGACATGTGCATTGGGTGTTTTTTACATGATGTTTTATTTCTACGTAGCATTTTCTGGCTTTGTTAGAAAATTGTTCAAAGCTGGTTTTTCACACTTCAATGTTTCAACACGCACTCGTTTCCTGCCATTTAATTAAAAAGCCAGTTTCGACTTTTGAATGCAAATTAAAGCCGGCTCTTTGCAAAGTCCCATTAAGGAGTAAGGTCGTAGTCAAAGTTTCAAGTGGAAATCGAATATTGGCTTGTTAATATACTTGAGATATCCTTTCATTTATATGGATTTCTCTAGTGTTTTATGTTTACATAAATTGACTCTCAAGTCCATTTAAATTTCATATAAATAAAAATCAGTCATAAATATTGCTTGTTGTTGGATAATTTATAATTTAATTTAAATAATGAAATATGCTAAATTATCGCATTGTGTTAAATGTTGCCAAATCCATAATTGATCATAATATTTACTGCCTGCACAGATGCACAACAACAAAATTACTGTTCCGGCAGTGCATAAATGCAACCCGCAAGTTCGATTTACCTAAGGACTGTCAAGATGGCAGTGATGAGACACTTGTGCAGTGCCATGATATCGAGTGTATAGAAAAATACTGCTCCTACGGCTCCTGCTTCAACCGCTAGCAGGGTTGGTACTGATGAAATACAGATGAATACTATGTGGAATTTCTGCGCTTACGGCGCCTGCATTTGCAAATTGGAGCCCTGCAAGCACGTTGTCGATTGTCACGACGGCTCCATATGCAAGAAGTGGCTTAATATAACATCAACTGATAAATGACCAACTGAACGTGGGCAAATTGAACATGTAACACTTAAGGCCGACTTTAATCCGATTACAACGACTGAATCCTAGCCACAACCAACTGAAAAGGTCTGTGGTGAGAAGGGAACTGCACTGCAACTAAGCACCATATATCGGTGACGGAACCATGTCTCATCAGTCCTCACCTGTACTCACAACCACTTTCTCAAGGTCGACGATGTGAATACCTGCGACAATGGTCAGTGGAAGGCACCATGGCCAGAATGTGTGAGGGTTATCAGATGTAGTAAGATCATAAATGATCCCAGTACTCGAGCTTATTGTAGTAATCACAATCATATAATCGACTGAATCACAGACTCATTAGTGATGGGCAACGAAGCACTCATCAAGTGTGCTCTGGGCTGGTTCCTTTGCACAAATTGAGCGCATCTGCAATGGTCAAGCAGATTGGGTTAAGCTGCGTAGTGGAAGCGACCAACAATATCAGAAACTGAAATGCATTCCCGACTGCAGCAGATATTTAAAGGCAGTTGAGGAATTTCCTTGCCTTATCAGCGTATTCAAGCGCATCGAATATAGTTGTGTATTGCGTTGCCTGGGCGCAGCAATGGATCCATTTTATGTGTTGACTGTGGGCAAATGCATTTCAAGACATTCTATTTAACGAATTAACTAAGGCAATCCTACTGTTGACTTCACTCCAAGACAGGAACACGGCTACAAAACCAGTCACACTGCCAATATCGAGTTGGATGAATTGCAAGCCAATGAATTTAACATACTAATTATATACCATAACTGATTAATTGATTAATTACAGTAAACCTTTAGCACTCCTCAAAATGGTAAATCCAGTTTTACTCTCGGCACAAGTGAGACCAATTTGCTCGAATAACTTTACCGAAAGCAATATGCAAAGGAATCAAAAAACTTTGGGTGAACCTATGTAATGGTCCGAAAGAAAGAAAAGTTTTATTCGCTAATTTTATTAATATGACTCAGTTTAATGACAGAATTAAAGACGATCTAAAGCAAAATAAAGTCTAACTATAATCAGAAACTCAAATTTGAAATTATATACATACATGTATATATTCCTTTGCATTTCAAGCAAAAAGTTGTCAGTTAAAATTTGAAAAAAGGTTGTAAATTAGAGTTCTAAATTATTTTATTATTATTATTTTCGTATTTCCACTCCATGGAATCATCTGAGTGCTTAATGTGCTTAACATTTTGGAAAAGGAAGTATGAATTGAAAACTTTCATAAAATAATCATTAATCCATTATTTCAAAAAATGTTTATTTATTTTTTGTATAATGCAAATGTAAATGTATAAATTATTATTGATTAATCATTGAAACATCGATTTGACATCATCATGGTAGAATGTAGCTATGTGTATTGTGAGGCAGTAACTAAAATTATTACGCGAGCCTTTTTAACAGAATAATTGAAAAGTGTCTGTGTGAGTGAATATTAATTGATTCGGTGGCGCAATGCAGCTAGCAAACTTAAGGATGTCACCAGTTCTAGTTCCTTTGAGAAAAACTTTAAGTGCGGTTTTTCTCTCCGCACATGCACCAAACTCAAAGTTTTCTAGAGCAAAAATACTTCACAAAATGAAGCATTAATGTATGTTGGACATTCAATCACTGCAAGTGCTGCAGGAGCAACAAAAAAATCTGCAACTCAAAACTTTCAGCTTTCTTTTATATAAACATTTATTTCTTGTACTTCCGGACTGCCAACATTTTATTACTTTATCCTAGGGTAGTATTACTTTTTTATACAATTTGCAATAGGCTACTCATTAATGCACATTTAAGTTAAGTTGATTTCTGTTACGATTCGCACAGTTCATCAAAATTTGACTGATTCTCAGTTAAATATGTACTCTCTTAGTAAGACATAGATGAAAACTGTATTAAGTAAAAAATTCTTATCATAAAAATATAATAAAAGGGTATTTGAAAAGTGCAATCCTCAGCGGCGGCTGTTCGTGTTAAGGCAAACTTTTCACACTCGACGCCTGGCGAGAGAAGGTGGTGGAGGCGTGCTTAACGTAAATCAGGATTTCTTCAGCTGCTCACGCCCACGCTGGCTGGCAGTGTTGGGCGCAAGTAGCGCTAACACTACACAAAAGACTCAAATAAATGAAGCCATTTGTTGTGCTGTTAGCCGAGCTCTGAAGCAAAGGTTGGCGCTCAGGTCGCAGCGGTTGCTGCCGGTTGGCAAAATTACTTGTCAGCTGCCATTGAAAATTGTTAACAATTTCCATTAGTTGCTTGTCATTTAAATTTCGCATGTATTTTTAAAATTCTGTCCGCCTTCCAACCAGTCAGGGCTCTCAACTTCGCCAAACCTCAACGTGGAAGCTATCTTCCGTTCGCCCGCTTTCCGCCTGATGGGCTGTATGGTGTGGGTGTTTTTGGGGCAGACCCTGCTGCAGGTGTCGGCTAACTTTGTTCGTAGTTGGCTCGACAATCGTACGAGGATGAGGGCTGTATTTTGGGCATATCTGGATGTACATGCAACGGAAGTGAATAATTTGGAAGCGGAAATCATTTGTCCTCTGTTTGTCAGTTATAAATTTTTCGTTGTTATTCATGACTTGACTATTATTAATTAGAGCCAAGTTAAGAGTTTGCCTAATCTTGATTTGCATACTGCAACAGGAAGCAGAAATCAAGTTCCCGTTGTAACGCATTTTTTTTAACCAAGAAGTAGATAAATAATGAATAATTTTAATAAAGTAATAATATTAATTTTGTATTTGATATCACAAGAAATGTAAGTGTCTCAACTTGGAATACAATATGCAAACTTGTTAACCAATAAATCCAAATTTATTATATCTTTTATTTTACTTGTTAATTTTACAATTTTTAATTATCAAAACCCTTTGTGTTAAAGAGTGGATATTTGTAATAAATGAATAAATGAAATTTGTAACAAAAAATGGTGCAATGTGCGATTTAGTTTTCATCGTTGAGCACCAAAACTGTCCAGATACCAACTAGAACTTGCAGAATACAGCTACCTGAAAGCTATCACAATATACCGCAAATTGCACTTAAAGTGGTTGTTGAAGCGAGATGAAAAATGTCTTCAAATTGCTACTTTCTGCTTTATGCTGGTAAATTACGCAAAACCAAATAAGAACAAAGAATGTCTGACGATGAAGGCTGGAAAGGACACAGGCGGCAATGGAGAGGGCAGGTACAAAAGACAAAACAAAGCCAACTGGCAGAAGGCAACTAGCAACCTGCAATTCAACTTTGTAGACATACCGAAAGGCAATTGTTTGCTGTTGTTGTTGTTGTTGTTGACAACGACGCATGCCATAAAAATGCTACGGCAGAAAATTTGCTGCTTGCAAGCAATTAAAAGCGCAGCAAAGCAAATAAATGGCCACGCCCTATGATCAAGTAACGCCCACAGTCGTTATAGACTTTGACTAAACGAATGTCGTATTTAGAGCACAGCACAAACATGGTACCCTGTCACCCCGCTGCTGCCGACATGCTCAAGCTTTATGTAGTTGCCAACTTGACGTAGTAGCTGACTAATTAGTCATAAAATTACATGACGCAGGTCGAGCGCATGAAGTCAAAGGAGGGAGAAGGGGATGTGGATGTGGATGTGAAGACTGCAGAAGAGAGAAGCCAACAATGGCCGAACAAACAGAAGCCGCAGCCGAATAGCCAACTTAAAGTGCAAAGTGCCACCGGAAGCAGTTGGCGCTGGCGGAAATGCGTGCCTGTTCCACTGATGGGTGTGGCTGGGGTGGTTGTTGATTGTGTGGCCCTATTGCCTACTGCCTATCTACGCGCCGGTAGCTTCATAACCGGCTGGAAAGGCAACAGAGGGGCATCTGGTCTGTCGCTAATTGCTGATTTCCCGTTGGCAACTACCACCGGCGCTAGGTGTGCACCACACGCCTGCCACACACACACAATTTAACTGTAAAATATAAAAGTGTAAGCTGGCAATGGGGTGAAGCAACATGTCGGCAATTTACAGAATTACAAATTAAACACTTTAAATGAGCTGCCAAACTAACTAAATGCTCACTTTGTCAGATGGAAACATTGTTATTTTCAAAAAATTTATCACTATAATACTTAATTAATAGAACCTCTTAAAACAGACACACTAAATATTTGTCAGAACTTGAATAGGCTTTGCTTATTGTTGATATTTTTAGTTTAATATATTTTAATTTAAATATTTTAATTATATAAAATGGTTAAGCACGTATTAGACTAAAGTGTGCAAAGTTGTAGTTTAGACTCTAAAATATGTAAAGCTATAAATATTTTTAACATTTTGTTTCATATTTTAGGCGCGTAATTCATTTTTCATTTGCCCATCTCGAATAGGCTTCAGTTTTCTGAAAGTGGCACAGAAACTGTAATGGATGAAGCACCTACAGTGTGCGTCAGCTTATTTTCAACAGTGTCAAAGAAAAAACGTAATTGCCTGCCATATGTGTTTGGGATTCAGCTCAGTTTTGGATTGTAGCCCCACATAATTCAGTCCGTCCGAGCCAAAAATGATGAATTTGGACTCATCTCCAAATATGACTGTGTTCCAAAACTCCAGATCCTTGTCCAAAGTGGGTTTTGGACACCGTCATCCTAGTCCCTTAATTTGGTGCGCTTATAAAGGACTTTTTCCGTGGTGCTCGGGCATTTAAGTCATGTTTGCGCAGAACAATGCGCACAGTTTCCACACAGCACTTTTTCCCCATTTTATCCTGCACCTGTTGAGACATTTTTGGAGTCGATAGCTTGGGATTTGCCCTTATTTTCCTGATGATCCTCCGATCCTCCTCTTCGGTGAAAAGCGGGTTTGGTGCCATTAAGCCCTTGCCCTCAATCTAATTTGCGTCGACGAAGCACCGAATGATGTTATACATGGTTAAGTTGCTCAGATTGACCATTTCAGCTATTTGGCGATGTGAATATCCGTTCTTGTGGTGTGCCAGGATGAGTTTCCGTTGTTCAATGGTAGTCCGTTTGTCCATAGTCCTTGTGGGCTTATTGAACTCGGGATGCAGCATATAACTAAACTGACTACGAAGTATTGATCTATTTATTCCGAAAATACTCAACTTTAGGTAAAAAATCCGTGTTCTATGGCTCCCAGGTGTCCACAATGTACCTGATCCAAATAAGCTGTCACCTAAAAATAGGCTACATTTTTACATAATCCTACCTAGCAGGTGGGGAAACCTCAGTTTATGAGGGTCATCCATTCATATTGGTGGTTAATACATGTACCTACCATCGGTTTTTGGAATTTTTGAAAAATAATGAATAATTACTTTATGGCAGGCAATTACGTTTTTTCTTTGACACTGTTGAAAATAAGCTGACGCACACTGTATACATGGCCACAAATACATATAGACGCAGACAGACAAGCTGCAGAAAATGTGCGGGAGTGAGACGGACTGCAGCAAGGCTGCACATTTGCCACATCACTTATTAGCTTTATTGCTTTTAACAATTTGAGCTTCCGCTACTTGGCAGCGCCAACTAAAACGTGTGCTGATTAGTGGCAGTGGAATCGTAGCAGGAGCGGTTGCAATCCTCGGTTTCCATTGCCAGTAGCCAGTGTTCGGAGTGTTCGTGGTGTGGCTTCGCCATAAATTTCTATGTAGCTGGCAAAGCTGCAATGAAAAAAGGGGCGGGCAACCCACGCAACCCACGCAGAGAGATAGTGAGAGAGACAGACAGAGGCGCATGCAACATTTAACATTGCAGACAATTTATAAGGACATTCATGGCACACGGCACAGGCAATGGCGATGGCAATGTAGATGCCGACTGGCGACGGATGCGCTGCGATGCGAGGCCAGGCAGATGCTTTGCCACTTGGCACAATAGCTGACTCGTCCTGTGAGCGGCAGCGCAATGTAGTGTCCTTTTTTTTTTGCTTGCATTGTGTTTGGAATTCAACATTTAAGCCACTTATGGGCAAGTTGAACTGGCATTTCAAAGGCTGCGTCGGCGACGGCCGCAGGACAATGCAGGTTAGCAAGATTTATGGTAGACATCGAAACAGTTAGAGCCGCAACGAATGTGCGAGAAAGAGAGCATCGGATAGAGTGACGCCATGACGCGCATTTACGTGCCTCTTTGGTTGTAGCGGCATGTACGCTGTGGCCATGGTGTTACTAATCCTGGCCGGAGCGAGAGAGCCCCAAAAGCATTTAAAATAAAGCAATAGTAAATGTGGCATGCGGCATGTGGCATGTTATAAATGGTCATATGCCAACTGTTAAATGCAATTATCTGCGCATTTGGCTACGGTAACGCAATCCAACCCAGCCCACTTCTACAAAATCCTTTGCCAATCAACAAAACTGTTTCGACAAAAACTCTACTCAGCTGTGCGACTGTCCTGGCATAAATGAGTGTGTGTAAGTGTGTACATTTTTGCCACTTAAAATTGTTGGCCAATTTCACAGAAAAGGTGGTCCTTCATCGATGTAGAAAACGATATCAAGCAAGCCTGCCAGCCAGCACATTGGTTAAAGCCTGAAGTGATGCCCAGAGAAGTGCATGCAAATTGCATTCAAAAAAGGCATCAGCTGGGAACGTCTGCCTGGCCAGGCCTCTCCTGTGGCAGGCCTGGGTGGCCAATGAAGCGGCACGGATAACTTAACCACACTTGAGTGCGGCAAGCAATGCTTGCTATCTCTTGCTGCATATGGCAAAATCTGCGGAAAATTAGATTTAACGAGAACCTGCACACAATTGCACTAAAAGAAATGGCAACCGATGTCTGCTAGCGAATGCCAGATATATGAATTGTATTTATTTTGTGTAGCAGTTGTATTTGTGCCCCATTTGTACTATGCTGAAGTCGAAGAGGCGGCGCCTTACATACAAATGGTGTGCAAAGCTGCCATAAACCAAGGCTGAGAAAAACATAGTGTTAAATTAAAACACATTATAGACAGCAAAATATGGCCCAAGGCTTGCTTCTTCTTTTAACATGACTGGAGTGTCATTAATCTAAGGTTTTGTGGCAAAATTTGAATGTTACTCAAATAATTGTGAATACAAAATGGCTCAATTGATGATAATCTATATAGTGGATCGAAGTTTGTCGTTAAATATAAAACACATAATTTTACTTATATGTTTAACGTGAGGTTTATTGTTTATCAAAAATGAGTGTCTCATATATTGCAGCTGAGGAGAAGCTTAACAAAATGTGCGATGCGATGCTCCCAAAACATCCAGCAGCGTTTCTTTGTATGTGGAAACAAATGTTGAAATTTTGCCTACCAACCCCCACAAAATGGCTAAGCTCCTTCCTCGCAGATTCAGTGCAGCTGTAATAAACTTGCCAGCAGCCTCCGCAGGCTTCATGTGGATTCCTTTAAGCACAAACGTAAATCAAATGAGTGCGCATGTCGCTGACAGACAACTGCCTGACAAAAGAAGACTGGCTTGATTTTTGTAAATGTGGTAGTTGCTGAGGGGAGGCAGTCGAAATAATATAGACAATGCTTATAAATAGCATGAAGGCAATTCAATGCGTGACTTGACTGAGCAACTCGAGACTGTACTTGAGATCAACTTCAACTTCTAATCAGCGACTGACAAAAATAAAAACAAACAAAAAGCTGGAAAAACATAACTATTAAAAAGGAAACGTAATAGTGTCGCACACATAAAAGCCATTCTTCGAGTGCCCTCAAAAAGTAAAAGGATGGCGATGAATTTGATAAGCCTGCTGATAAAAGTACTACAGCAGACGTCGCGTCGCTCGCTTCACTTCAAAATGGCGTCACAAAGTACATTTTGAAACGAGCAGCGAAAACGTGAGTTGATTACCAATAACCCCCTATAACTATATATGTGTGTGTGTGAGTCTCAGTGTATGTATGCGCGAGTACAGCGTCATTTAGCTTCATAGCAGAGACAACTTTAATAGCTGCTGATAAAAGATTTTAAGCAGCAAAATGACTTGCCGCATTACTGTCTCAAGTCCTAATGACCAAAGGTGTGATAAACACGTTGTTCTAACATATGTCACAAAAGGAAGTTTCAAGAGGAAAAGACGAATTTACGTTTGCCATTAATAACAAATATAACTTTTATGTTATATTAATTTTCAAAGTAATATCTCTCCCCCAAGTGAACTGAAATTTGAAAAAATGTCAGAAAAATATTGCGAATAAAAGTAATTATAATAATAAATATTTAGATCAATAAGATTTAGTCGTTTTACAAAGAAAATGAGAGTATTGTTAATCGAAATCATTTCAGTTTAATAGTTCAACATTTTTTAAATATCTTTCACTAACTAAATTATTAAATATGCAGTATTCCATTTTGAATTTTAAATTGTTTTATTTGGTGACTTAACCTTGGCAAATTTATGGAATGGAAAATACAAAACAATATTTATTATTGGATAAGCTTTGCTATGCAAATTTAAAAGAAAAAAAAAGTAATTGAAAAGACAATATCCAACCGATTATCCTTTTCTTTTCGTCCCCCAATTCAAATACTCAAACTAGGTCAGGGTGCACGCAGAATTGCCCAGCTGATTGCCAAAAAGACTAACGCTAGGCAAAACTATAAGCAAAGAGGGATGTGGCCTTGTTATAGGGCTATTTGTGTGGCCAAAAACAAATCTAGCTGACGGAATTCACTCAAAACGCCAGCCAATAAACCGAAATGGCAAACCCCAAATTCAGACATTGACAAACTTCTCAAATATTGGCCATGTCAACGAGCCCAACAAAAAAAATCACAAAACAATGCAATGGAAACAAAGGAAATTAAAAGCATAAATAAAAGTAGTCAACCCTCGGAGGCAAAGCACCCAATCCCAACTTTCTTGAATTTACCAAGCCAAGCAAATGGAGAAAAACTAAACTACTGAAAATTATGAGTCCTGGATTTAGAAATGACTTTCTGAGTATGTACTATAAGTATTGTAATTCATTTGCCGAAACAAGATGGCAAAAAAGGCGAAAGCAAACGAGAATTAAATGCAGGCAAACACAAAACATAACAACAATTACAACAATAACCGAACAGCGGCGACAAAGTGCAGTAAAAATTCAACACTTTTCCATTTGTCTAGGCTGGTTGTGCTGAGGTTTGGTGCTTCTTTGAATGGGGTGTGCGGCCCTGTGTTTATTTTGTTTTTTTTTTTGGAGGGCTCTCGCCTAACGTAGATAAATTGCGTTAGAAAAAGAGTCGGCGTCCCGGGTCCATTCGTATAATTCACTTTTGTCAGACTCATAAAAATTGTTGAGTGACATTTGTTTGTGTTTCTCGTTTTGCTGGTATTGCCTGTTGTTATAGTTCTGCTTCTGCTGCTTCTTTTTCACTCACTGATTCCATGTCAGTGCAGCCATCTTTTTCTTTTCCACTAGAACAACTCTCACCCACTCACCCACTCATCCACGCTAACACACAGAATAGTTTTGTTTTTACCATTTCGCTTCTAGAGTCGTGTTTTCTTCCTTTTTTTGTTTTTTGTTACTTTGTCGGGCATTTCGTGCTGCTGTCTGTTTTGTGACCGCATAAAAGAAAATTAGTGAGCTCTCTTGCTAAAAAAAAATAAGAAATATGTAAAACATTTGCCTTTCTATTTTTTACTTTCGCTGCTGATGTTCCAGTTGCTACACATAATGACAAAGGTTTCCGCTGCCAAATGGCTGGAAAAAAAAGACAACAAAACAAAACATAAATTGATATATATAAATCAAAATGCATGATATTTTTTTACTAGCTTCATAAATTGCTAAGGCGTTCTATGCAGCTGGCCATTTGTCGACAGGCTTTCATACATATTTTTTTTTTACATTTTTAACGCGTTCTTTACAATGTTGCACCTTTGAAACGCAGCGATTTTGGATGATCCGGATTACATACAATGTAGTTTTCGTGGTTTTATACAGATTCGTACATTTTTAGTTCAACCACAACGTGGATAAAATCAAATCTCTGTCCACAAATACGTATTGCAGCAATCAAGAGTTAGGGGCTCTTTTATCATTCGCTTGAATGCCCCAGCCCTTCTGGAAATGCAATTTACGTTTTATATGTGTATGTACATTTTTTAAAGTCAACACTGAAAGTTGCTTCGACACATTGAACTTTTAGCACCTGGCTAGCGTATTCCTCTAACGAACCACAAAAATGTGGCACATATCCCCCCAGAAACTCCCAGCCATTCCAATACCGAAATCACAGCTTGTACGTGCAGAGTTCAAGAGTTCCAGCTTTGTGGAGTTCAACTGTCCAAGCGGATTGTTGGCTGAAAGTGCGCTTATTAACAATCTGAAGGCAGAAAGAGTAGGACAGAAAGAGAGAGAGAGAGAGAGAGAGAGAGAGAGAGAGATGGCTTCATCCTTTGCACATTTCCACATTAATGAAGTGCTCATGTGTACGTATGGGTGAATTGGAGAAAGTTCATCCGCAGCTCCCGTGTCCAGTTCCAACGTTGATTACATGAGAAATTCATGCGCATTCATTCAAATTTAAGAAAAGAAAAAACTTTGAAAAGAAAAAACTTTGCTGCACAGTTGCTGAAGAGTTTTTATTTTTTTAACTTTACTTCTGTGAAGGTCGCACCTTTCAGCTGAGACCCACTTGTTTTTGAATATTTAAGATGTTTTCTCTCGGCTTTAAGCTGCTGATCACGCCCATTGTGTCGCTGCCCATTGCAGTGGAAATTTTTCCAATGTGCTCGATTCAAATTTTATCAATTTGGTAGCTAACGATTTCGCCTCTACGCTAACTGATTGAATTGTTGCAGCGTTTTACGTGTGCCGCATTGCAAATGCGTTTCCTTTATACTCGGTATATATGTATATATATGTATATACATATTTTTTTGTAGATGTTCGAGGCAGATCTAACACAATGGCCATGGAGGCGACTAGGAGTAGACAGCAGGGAGCTGGCAGCTGCAAAATCAATTTCATTGAAATAAATTGTCGAATTTCTGGTATAAATGGAAAACGCTTTAGCAATTCTTTACAAGACGCAGTGAATGCATGTTGTGTGCTCCAATCTGATATTTGTGGTCAGTCGAGTGATTATTACAAATTTGTAAAAATATTTAATGTCACATAATTTACGTATTAAATATTACACATTGTGAACATTTTACTGGCAATTAATCACTGCGAACTGCGTGTCATTCAAGCGTCTCATTAGGCTTCAACCCCGATATTAGTAACATATTAATCTTTTGCATTATTTAGTCAAAGGCTTCGAATATATCGATTATTTACGTTGTGTTGAATATACCATTAAATGCGCCTTTAATCCAAGGCATGATTTATTGATCAAGATATGGGAAAAGGAAGAAAGCAAATATGTGTATAAATATATTTGAGCAATATATATGCTGGTTAGCATTTAAGGAGAACGAAGAAAATATCCTGAAATGCATATTACATAAATTATGAAATATTCTATAATTTAATATTGTATAAATTAATACAATAAAATTTAAAATTAAATTCACAAAAGCTCGTACAATATTAAAATACAATTTGAATATATTGCCTTACAATTAATACCAAAAAATCAATCAATATTTATGAAAATATTTATGAAAAAATCAATTAATATTTATGATAACATTATTCCAAGAATTTCACAAAAAATACAAATATATGTAGGCAAAATAACCTTATTTGCATTTTATATGCAAAGGCTTCCATTTAGAGGGTACTCAAACTGTGAGGCAATTATTTCAATAAAGTGTTTATTTAACTAATGAATTCATAAGACTTGTGGACGGGAGGAAACCATGCAACTGGTTAACCAGAAAACGAGCAACATCATTATATTTAAGACTCCGTATGTATGAATTAATGCTCACCCGCCGTGTATGACGAGGCTACTAATTATTCCGAAATGACAACGCAAATGTTCGTGGAAAATCTATGGCCACGTAGCTAAAACAAAGTGCTGCGCCAAATAGCCGAAAAATGTGTGTTAAATAAGCGAATAAAAGCAATGAAAGTTTTGCCTCTCAATGACAGCGCGGACAGCCAGTCATCCATTGCCCATTTCAGGCTTTCATTTTGGCCAACTCATTATTGAAGCGCCGGTTTTGAGCGCTTAACGCCTGTTTTTTTTTGGGGGTGGCGCGCCTCTTAAGCCTTGGCACGTTTCGAGTGTTTATTCCGGAATTCATTTTCTCATTCGCATAGTGCCATACTCATGCTGTACCTCATTAAATGTGAAACGCATTTGTTTTTCAATTCAAATTGTTCTACAGGCAAGTTTTACTGTGAGCTTACATTAACATTTTTATTCAATTTGTGTATGACGGTTGCTCGAGTTCCATTTCCATTTCCGATATGACACACAAGAGTCCATTATAGTTGACAGCATTACCAAAACCAATTTGTATAAGCCAATGTCAACGCAAATGCGCTCTCTGTCACTCTCATTTTACTTACTACTATCACTGCCAAAAAAGGAAACAACATTTTTTTTTTTTGTTTAACAACCACTTATTTAGATTATATTTGCTGATTTCCACTTATATTGCACTTAACATGAACGCGCCTGTATATTGTGTATTGTATCTTGTATCTGTGCAGTGTATCTTACAGCGACGAGCTGAGTATCAGTTCCCCGTTGTTTGCCAAGTTGCTGGCACTCGAACATGATTGATAATTCTGATGACTCATGCGTGTAATTCAGCTTACGATTTGTGGGGCTTTGTCTCTGTCCCTTGAGCTTATATGACGTACATATGTCCTGACATTTATGATAAATTCATGCACTAAATTGTTTATTATAACCAGCTACTGGCAGTTACATTGATTTCAGCCAAATTACTCGTTGAGACTATCCTCATTGAATAATCGAAATATTCCTTCGGGTGGTTATCTTTGCTGAAACAGAAACATTTCGCTTGCCAGCTCAATTAAATGGAACGACTATAAGAAACTGCTGGCACCAAATTTTGCACAAGGGCGAACAACTAAGTAAACAACCGCAAACCCCATTAAAATGAACCTAATTAAAATTCAGCACGTTTTCTGCAGTCCATCCAACCACGCAACCACTCACCTTATCACCTAGCCATAAGCCACGGCCATAAAACCGTCAACAGTCAACAGGACTTCAGCAATGCCATCAAAAAATATTGTAACACATTTCGCCTATTAATTGTGAGCAGTTTCCGGCGCTGTTCGCCAGAACTTTCCCCAGCATCTTTGGCCAAAAACAATTGCAGAATCCACAATTTGTTACCTTTTGTTTGCAAGCTGTTGATGGCCCTCACAGCTTCAGGGGCCCCTTAAATCATTCATCATAAAGAAATTTTCGCAACATTGTTGCTTGCCCAAGCTGTCGATACTAGACTGTCATCGTCGTGCTGGGCTACCATCAAGAATTCAAGTGCGTGGTGCCACTGTTCCACTGCTTCAAGAAATGGAAATGCCAACTATTAATTCATTTGTGCATTGGGATTCAAGTATGTACGTGATTCATCCAATGAAAAGTTTGTTTTCCATCCAGCCAAAATAAATTGTAAGAAAAATAAAAATTATGTAGGTCACTTGTTCAAGTACGTTTGATGGAAAGAAGTTGACATTTAAAATGATTTATATATAAATATGCCAAATACATGGAAAGTATTGAATCCCAAGCTATTAAATACCTATCTAAAACTAATTGAAGCATAGTAAAATATTAAAAACTTGGGAATATCATGCATTCATATATATAAATAATCTGCAAAGTTTGGATGCAATTGCAGCACATTTGGCTGTCACCTAAGACCCATTTATCAAGAAGACATCCAGCATTAAAATGTTCAACTGTCTTTAACTTTCCCTTGCTCGCAATATCTCAATAACAGCACCCGCTTGTTGCCAAGGAAATAAATAGCTGGATATCGTGGCATAAAACGAAATTCTTGTACGCAAAGTAAACAAAATAAACGCGAGCAGCAAGTTTGATGTTGTTGCGCCGAGGTACACAGAAAGATACACAACTTAAGTCCCCAAAGGGCGGAGTCGAGCATTAGGCAGTAAAATGACGAATACGCGACCTCCACATCGCAGTATGGTGACAGAGTGAGTGTCTGCGTGTCTGAGCGTCAGACGTGGGGCTAAAGTTTAGCTATATTTATGGTAATTAAAATTGATTCGAAAAGTTTAGATTGTCTCTGTGGTTTGGCACCGGTGCGAGTTATCCAAAAATTTCAGATTTGATCGTGTTTTCAGCCATTTTACCGAGCATTACCGAGAGTATCTCATACCCCACATCTGCTATATGAGCAGCTAAATTGTGGTAACACGATGGCATTGGCACTCAGCATGTGACAAAACTTTCTAATTAAAGTTTTTGTGCTGGCAATACCCAAACCCTTCTAGTGAAAGGCTCCGCTAAATGCCGAGCACCAGCACCGAAAAGTTTACAAGTTTCCACGTGTGTTTGTTTTACTGTGTGTGTGTGTGTTGAAAAGTTTTCCGGTGTCGACTTTTAGGCGCAGTACGTAATGTTTTGGGTGCGCTTCGAAATAATTTGCATTTGAGTTTGAGTTGAGTTTTAATTAACCCCCGACCAATTAGTCAGCCCATAAGGCCAATCAATCGTTGACAAATGAACGCAAATTAAAAAAGAGACATTTTAATTTTCCACCCCCTCTCCAGCCCAACCATATGTGTAATTTTTTGCACGTTATTATCACGGCCACAATTGCTTCAAAAAAATGTATACTTGCTCACACAAACTTAACTCAATTTACTCGTTTGCAATTTGCCAACGTGACCAGCTCAAACCATTTACCTGAATCGTAGCCCTTGGCAGAACCAGTTGCTGACATCAGGACGTGACATTAAATAACAAAATAAGGATTAAAAGTTTCAATGAAATGTACACGAACAAGGACATATGTGTATTTTAGGGATTCGTTTTGAATAATTAAAAATAATAGTAAAAGGGCTTAAATGATATATATATATATATATATATACATATATATGTATACATATGTTGCAAACCTCAGTTGCAGAATTCTTGCAAAAAAGTTATGATTAAATTGCATTCAGAATAGTTTTCTTGTTTTGGATTAACAGTACAAAGGAAACACTGCTCTAAGGTGTGTGTGAAGTGAACATGAAGTTTCAAGCAACTTTATTTATGTTTTGATAAAGTTTCTGCATTTAAAACTCTATTACGTTTGTTCATTAAGTTGGCAATATTTTGTAGTCAAATTGAATTAAATTATATGCACCCCAAGGTGGAAATATAAGTTTCAGGTTTCTTGTAACTCTAAAAACCTGAAACTTTCAATGAGTACAGAAATACCAACAAAAAAAAATAGAAAATATTAACGTAAATAGAAGAAGAAAATATGTCTGCCCGCAGCCCTCGTCGCCGTTTGTCCGTCTGCTTTTCTCCACTACTTCCTAGATGCGAGTGCAACAAAAACTACAAACAAGTTTCATAATTCATTTCTGCCTGAGTGTAACAATTTTTGCACTTTATGACTTTTGAGTACGCCCAGCGAGCGTCTCGAGTTGGGTCCGCAAATCATGCAGCATTCTGAGTCACAGTCACAGTCACAGTCGCACTCGCCCGGCGTGTTGCCGTCGCGACTTGCCCCAGAGAACCGAAAACTTTAAGTTGCCAACATTTTGGGTTACGCTTTTTTGTGCTAATTACAAGGAAACTGGCAGCCAAGAGCTGTAGCTGGAGCTGGAGTTCCAGTTGGCCTTAACTGACGGATGGGGCACTCGAGTTGGCAACAGCCGAAAACGAAAACAAACTTGTGGCCGAGAACAACAAACAGGCAAACGGCTGTAAGCAGGCGGCCCAAGCAAAAAGTCAACGACGAGCAAGGCCAGGCCAAGCCAAGACAGGCCAAGGCAATGCCAAAAGCGTGACCAGGAAGTTGTAAACGGCTCAGCCAAAACAAAAGCACCGACAACTGAATTCGCAAGCTTCTTATAATATCTCCCATTACTCCCTACTTGAGTTGCCCCTTTTCAACAGTTCAGACTCCATCGTCGGCCAGTTGGTGAGCAAACAGATTGTCAGGCAAGACGGCCTCGCCTGGTCAAAACACATTGCACAAGGAAGTGCTGCCTCAACTTGTTTACCTGCCAACAACTAGCCGCCGAAAACAACAAGCAACTCCGGTTGCAAAGTAAAATGTTGCACAACGCTGAAGACGTTGCCCCAACAGGAACCAAGGCGTGTTCACAGTGCACATCCAGCTATTGCCTTGAGCCCCGGCAGAAGGGAGCGCCAAGCTCTTAATCAGTTTCTTAGAATGATACACAAGTTAAGTAAGAGAAACTGTTGAGGAAAATAAATAGTGTCATAGGCTTCTCGGTAGTTGTATTGTCAAGGGAGCTGGGCTTAAATATGTATATATGTATGTATGTATATATCAATATATATCAATCAGTGGTTATTTTTTGACACATGTTGGCACCCATTTTTGGCCACAGAGCGCAGCAGCAACAATTTTTCGATTTATAAGCCCCTCTAAATATAGGAGGACTAAGCTTAAATTTATATTTTTATTTTCTGACTTTTGCGCAAACGATTTAAGATGCAACAGCAGAACATTTGCATTTCTCCGTGTGTCTGTTGCATAACATTTTCATTGATTTATCATATCCAATGCTTGCTTACTAAAGAAAGTCAGATAGACCGTTTATATGAGGGCCACGCATGAGGCCAATACTCCGCAACCAGATTCCATTGTCGAAAAGTGGCCCACCTGAGAGGTGTAGTTACTCTCGCACCCACAGTCACACCTGCACACTTACCCACATAAATATAAATAAATGCATATAAATAAATAACAGAAATGGAAGTAAAGCACAATCGAAAACAATAACAGTGGCGAAAAAAGCAACAACTACATAAATATTTGAAACATTGGCAGTTACATTGTTTTCATCATAAATAATGTTGAAGCTCGTGAACATTTAATGAAATATAAATAATTGAGAGAAATGGATATGGTTTTTATCGCGGAAATATCAAAATATAAAAACTCAATGTTAAATCTGAATGAGATAATAAATTACAATAGAAGAATGCAGTTCGATCGGTAATTTATTAATTTGTATTATAAGTTTTTGGATATACAAAAAAACTCGTTTTCAATTCATTTCTTAATTCATCACTGTTAAAAGAGGCTACCACCAATAAATTATACCCCTAATCAATCTTAATTTTGAGTAAAAGGCTTTTGTGACACATATAATGGGAATTTATTTTTAAATAAAATAAATATAGCTTTAGTTAATTGCTGATTTAAAATTATAATTTATAAATTGAATAAGATATTCTAATATAACAAACACTAGTATTATTCCCTCATTCTGATGTGTGAATGCTGATAAACTATCCGTTTCAGTTTACCTTGAAAATAAAATGACTTCGAGTAGAAACCATAGTTAGAAAGATTTTAAATAGCTGATTTAATTTATGATAAAATGCATGAGAAGACATGTAAATGGTCTCTTATCATAAATGCCATTAGGCTCAACTTAACAATGTGCTGTCGAGTAATTAATCTTAGCAGTCAAATTGTATCAAATCCGGTTTAACATAAGCAAATAACATTGGCAAATTTATTTGTTTATTTAATTTATGTGCCTTCACACACAGTTGTGGCGTTAAAAGTCAGTGCTAAATAATTTACATAATTTGCAGAGGAGTCAGTTCGAATGGATCTGCAATAAAATTTAGAGAGTGGAACAAAAATATAGAATAAAAAGGGATGGGCTCTTACCGGACGAAGAGAATTTAAGTGATACCGATTTAGTTGGCCACTCAATTTATATGCAAATGAGGTCATTCACTCCGCCAAGATGAAATTTATATACTCCAGGTGGAATGAGGTTTTAGGCAGGCAACATGTTCGAATGAGCGAAAATCAATTAGAGTGCCAATTAACTCCAACATCAAATTTGTATCCACTAAAAACAGGTAGCAAGTAGGAAGCAAGTCGCTAATTTAAAACCAGCTTGAGGCTGTGACAGTTCTATTTATTAACTTACATCCGGAACAGCAACCACAATTGCAAAGCAAAGTCCCGCTTTTAACTTATCAGTAACTGTAGCCAGTTGTGTAGATACAGATACAACTATCAGATACGACCGTGAACCGCACGAGCTCAAACCAAAGAAACAAAAGTTGCCTCATACCCTAATTGGTGAGGAGTTCCATCAGCACACGATGCTCATGCCTCATACAACCACAGAGAAACCCGTTACTAAACGTGGCCTAATCCGGTTATAAGATCTTACATTCGTCTGCCTGTCATGTGCATAAATTCTCGCTTTTAAAATGTGCTTCACTTTTTTTTAGTTTTAGCTTTTGGCTTTAGTCGACGACCCCATATAAAAACGTCATGCAGGCGCAGCGCGTCTTTTAGTCGACTTTATTTCTTCAGCGCGACAACTCGAAAAATAGTTAACGAAAAATGACGCTCCGCATTGTAAGTGATTTTAGAATGAAATGGAGCTACGAAATGGAAATAGTGTTATGAAATGAAAGACTTTGGTGACAGTGTTGAGGAAGCAAATATATATACATATATATATATATATATATATATATATATATAAACATAAAATAAAAATGATATATTGTTAAGTTGAAATTCGAAGCAGCGCAGGTTAAACTGTTCTATTCTGGCCATTACTGCATTAGAGAAGTGCATCTGATCTACAAAACTTTGGGAAGTAGTCTGCATGGCAATATGCATAATTTAATACTCTCCTTGCTGATATCGATCTCAATTTCAGTGTGTTATGTAAATACGTCAGTAAAACACCCACTTTAAACGCTTGATTTGTACCCATTAAGTATAACAAGTTTTTTCTCGATGATATTGAAATTCAATAGTTAATCATTAGCATAACGTGAAAAGCTTTTATAAAAAAAAGAATTTATCTAAATAATATACAAATTTGAAATTATTATAGACATATGCAGACTATGCAGGAAACCAAAAACGGGACATTCAACTTTCTGGTTTACTTCTTTTTTTTCCACTCCAAGATTGTGTGAATAGTTCGACAACGGTTTCGATTAATTTGAAACATGATGACAATTAATAATTAATGCAATAATATTGTAGCTAATGATCAGAAACAACAAAAAAACTTTGCATTAATTATAATAATATTGCAAAATAATACAAAAACTCGTTGGCTAAACAACTGCTTAAAACAATTACTTATAAATTCAACAAAAATAAAAAAAAAAACCTTTTGTTTGATACCAATTTTAATATATAATTTCTTAAAGCTTATATCTTTCATTCAACATTCCATAAAAGGCAATGGGAATGTGGCCTAACCAAGAAATGTGAAGTGTTTATGTTCTAAGAGAGGAATGTTGCTAATGGATTGATGGGTACAAAATTATCATACAACGCAAGGTTACAGTGTTTCCCTTTCACGGTAGTTTGCGTTGGAGGTCAGCACGATATGTTATATGTTATATGCCCACTAGCATTAACTCAAATCTAGACTATAACCAAATGAGCTGCCATAAAAATCAGGCCAAAAGCAGACGCGACTGCATAATTTGTGATTAAATCACAGTTAATTATATTGTGTAAGCCAAAGCAAAAGTAGACCAAAACAAAAAAGACACTTTAAAAGTCATTATTCATTTCCCGTATGCGCACAGACTAAAGATCATTTCCTAACTATTTTACAGTTATTAATCGCAGCATCCGCAATGATTTGCCTCTGCGCTGCCGATGTAGCACACATAAATCATGAGACGCCTAAGGACGTATTGGTGCCATTCAATGATTTATTACCGCCACCGTTAGAAGAGCTCAGCTCCACAACCGCGGCACCAACGCCAGCGACAAAGCCCACAAAAAAATCCAACTTGCAGCGGCAGCAGCAGGTCAGGACCAAGGTAACGGACATCCGCGATCAAAAGGCTGGCTCTAAGCCGGAACTAGCTGTGGAGTTGCTGCCACCATTCGCTGAGCCAGTGAGCAATGATGTGGCAGATACAAGCCCTAGCACCACCACCACACCCAAACTTACCACTACCACTACGAAGCGACCACTTGTTCGCTACACTCCAGTCGCAACGACTGCTCGCAGCGTTTCACGTGTTGCACAGTCGCAGCAGTTGCACGCACGACCCAACAACGTCGTTGGTGAAGCATCCGCCTCATCGCGCTTCTCCGCCGAACTCATTCGTCAGTATGCAACATATTTTCAGTCGACGACGCCGCGTCCACCACGCGGTCCCCTGCCAACACTAACTCCCTTTCCACGTTATATTAAAAAGTAGAAAATTAATTAAATTAGTTAAGCCCAGAAAGCAACAATAAAATTAAATTAAATCATCACAAAGAATACCGACCCAAACGAGTTAAACTATTTCTGAGTTTATTTTTCATTTACAAATAATTTAATTTAATAGTATGAGCGGAATTTATGCAAATGGAATGTGCACAAAAAAAAATTAGTTACTGTTTCGCTTGCTTTAAAATGCTGCTCATCAAATTGAATGCTAACAAACAAATTTCATAACAGGCATTTTAGCCTTTACTGTCAACATCCATTGGAGGCTGATGAGATATTTGCATTAGAGAAAAATTATGATTATTTCCAGCAGAGCTGCTACTATATGTCTCACATATTCTTTGGTTAATCATTTTAGTCCCCCTTCCAATATTATATATTTATATAATTGGGATTTTGTTATACAAGCACGGAGTGTGAGCCGCAATAATCATTAAAAATAAAGAAAGCAGAAAACCAATTAAAAAATAACAATTTGCTTCCATATTTAATAAGTGTTAATTTTGATTAATTGAGACACAAACAATCGTAAAAAACAAACAGATTAACAACTGCATATAAAATATGAGAAACGTATATTTCTAGGCTTTCATTAGTGCGACAAGTCAGATCAAACTTCTTCATATAGCTGCACTAA
Organism: Drosophila cognata; assembly: GCA_035041535.1. NCBI lineage: Eukaryota > Metazoa > Arthropoda > Insecta > Diptera > Drosophilidae > Drosophila > Drosophila cognata. The sequence continues at coordinate 324,963 of JAWNLC010000238.1, forward strand.
CCAAGATTGCAGGTAGGGCATTTGTGTAGGTCATTTGTGTCAGTGGAATTTGTCACACCACCGGATTTAATTAATTGCCAGTGACAAATATTTTGGCGCCGCTCGTCGACGCTGAAAACCTCTTTGGCTGTTGGCTAAAACAGAGACAGTCAGCGTCACAGATACATATACAAAATTCTTGTACCTGCACATGTTGCCAGCTCAAACCCTCTTGCCAAACAGCGCTCACACAGCTATTAAGTGCTAATTGTTGGCCCCGCCATGGCGTATTTTACACCAATGTTGCTATTGTTGTTATTGTTGTTGCTGTTATTGATGATGTTGCTGACATTCAAGCTGCCTCAAATATGTCGCATTTGCATTGCCTACGCATCCTCCAAATCCGAATGGCAAATGATTCTGCTCTAATCAAATCATTGCCAGACAGATTAGCCATATTTATGGCCAACGTTTGTCACTTTGAATAATTGTTGTTGCTGCTGCTGTTGCTGCTGCTGCTGTTCAGTTAACCGCGTTAATTACATAGCTGATTGACATTAATGCGCTGCTGCATTCAGTGCGAAATCTGGTTTTAAATCATGACTTTCTGACCTCTGGAAAACGAAGTTGCCGTTGCTTTCACATTGGTAGCAAAGAGTTTTTCATTGGCTAATGACATTAACATAAATTTAATCTGACATAATAAGTATTAAATTGAAAATGTATTCGCTTTTTTGAGGCATTGAAAATGCATATGTGACTGGCATCAATAATAAATCTTTTAAATATTTTAATAATTTCGATTACAATTTTTTCGTATGTAAATGAGATTGCATCAATCAACAGGATTTAAATTGAGATACAAATAAAAAAAAAACAAGGAAATTAAATAATAAAAAAAAACTTATTATTTTAATACATTTAGTCTGGAATTCGAAAATTTTTGCTTAAATAAAAGTTTTTCCAATTAATATGTAAAATATAAAAAAAAAAGTGTAATTGCATTTCATATTTATCAATATATTTGAATTAATTTATTTAATTTAAATTTGTATCCAATTGTATGCATTTAATTTTTTATTGGCGCAGCGAATCAGTTTATATTTAATTTATTCATGGTGAAATGTTGCACCAAACAGAAGTGAAAACTCGGCAACTTTTTGAATGATTTCGATTTTGCAATTTATGATTTCTGATTTTCGTGTTGCGAAAAACAAACTAAGCATAAAATTGTAATATGAATACATATGCCATCACAAAGTAACCATTTTCATGCACACGAGTGCATCCTGAGGCAGACAGATAGCCTTCGATTTAATTTCAGATATGCAAAGGCATCTCATACCATTTAGTTTTTTAATTAAAATGTCTAAGCTGTAAGTTGTGTGAGCAATGCTGTCGTATGAGCAATTTAAACAGTTGAATTGATTAGTGCGTGCAATTGAAAATTAAGCTCTTTAATCCGCTTTGCATTTAAACTTGATGCTCAGCTTATTGTTAAGCAGTTACTCCATTTCCCGCCCTGATCCCACTCATGACTACCCAACTGGATGTCAGTTTTAATACGCTTAACACAGTCAAAATGCAGCAATTGATAACTTTTTCAAATTACACATTTTACATAAAATACAAATTTTAATCACCTGACAGGAAACTAATTATTAAAAAAAAATACGTAGTTTATCCATTATTATTTTGATTATGTTTAACGTGTTCTGAACATTAAAGCATACAAATATTGATTAATTGTCAGTAAACTGCAAATTGTAATTTGTTCTTTATTCATTTTTTTATAATTTAAGCTCTGAATTTTGCAATAGCATTGAAAAACATTTGAATGCATTACCAGGTGAGTTACGTACGCATTGGCTCTTTGCCATTACCCCACCGAACCTAAGAGTATCAAAATAATGTGAGCTCATTAAAAAAAAAAAAAACTTTTACTTCTAATGCATGCAAAGCCATTAGATGAGTCAGCGATGGCATTGGGGGTGCCAATTTACCTCCCGTTTCCTTATTGGGTGTGTGGGGGTGTGTGTGCGCATGTGTGTTTAGCGAAGTTTTTAAAGCTGCATTAAAAATCGCTTTTAACAAATGGTGGCATAAGCTCTTAGGAAAACTTTTAATGTGCATACACTGATACACGCACGCACACTGCCACTCACACACACACACACACACACACACACACACACTTAGTTTCCAAAATGTTTCGTGTGCGTATGTGTAGGCAAGATTAATGTTGGCCATGCGGCGTATGAGTGTTTCCAACTTTAACACGCAGGCTGTAGTGGGCATAGGCAGAAATACACATGTGCCCAAGGCCAAAGTATTTATAAGTGTATATTGAGAGTGTCTAGACATGGCCATATTATTACAAACAACTCGAGCATTCATCTAAATAACATGAAAAACAACCAAAGGACAACCAGAATTTACTAAAAGTAATGCGTAGAGCAGAACTAAGTGAATTAAAAATAAAAAGATAAACGATACACTCACTGTTTATTTTTGCTTGTTAAATAAATTGATTTTTTAAAATAACAATTTTAATTTTCATGAAGACTGAATTCGTTTTCGTTGAAACTCTTATCCAACATTCTTACCTAGTTGATGAATATTTCATTGAATTGGATATGAGAAAAAAGTATTCAAGCTTTTTCACATTTCCGTAAATCAATTCAATCCTCAAGTAGCAGTTTTTTCAATAACCATTTCAGAGGGCAATTAAATTAAAATATCTCTGACAGCTGTTATGTTAATTTGCTGTCCATCGAAGACGATTTTCACTGCATTATTTGCAATCCTCGCTGAATAAATGATCCATCGATATGCGATAGTATACAATTTAAAGAGATGCATTCGCAAGCCGTTTAGCTGGGCTTTCAGCGCTTTAAAATCCAATTTTCAGCAATTTTTTCCTTTTGTAAAAATGAATTTTTCCTTTTTTACTGCCACACCCATTTTCATTTTGCGAGCGTATGCAAAAATAATTTTTAATATGCGCATGTTGGATGCAAGCAAGGACGCAGCAGCAACAGCTCTTGCTGCTCATCCTCATGCTGGCGTTGATGATGATAATGAAAATAGTTATGGTAAAGATAATGCTGATGAGCAACAGAACTGCAACAGTATGGCCACCCACATATCGCTTTAATTATTGAGAGTCAAAAGCAGACGTAATAACCAATAAGTTCGATCATTCGACTATAAGATATCCTTAAAATGCAACATGTGAATTAAGTTAAATCATAAAAGGAACCCAATTAGGATTAATAATAAGAGTTTGCATTAGCAAGATGGATATGCGTAAATTTACACATTTTAAAGACTTCAAGATATACACCTTTTTTTTGCGAACAGGGTACAGGAAAACGAAATAAGCTGAAAATTGTGTTTGCGAAAAAACCCATCAGTAGCAGCGGGAGAGACAAAAGATAAGTATTGAACATGCGATTGAAGTATTGATTGTTTAATCAACGAAACGTCAATATTGTTTGCTGGCCATTAACTGACAGGCCTCATAGATGTTTTCCCGGATGTGGCTGGGCGTTAATGTCTCGCTTCAGTTACAACAACAACAGCAAATGGGATTTGATCTGAAAATAATTGCATGTCATTACGCACACGATGACAAAAAAAAAAGATATAAAGTTGAAGGCAAAATACAATGCGCAAATATTGAAATAATATCATTAAATTTCTCTTCATATGCCCACGACAAATGACTGACAGTTGCTCTGACTCTGAAATTATGGAAATTGAAAAGCGAAACCTTGACTTATATTGTGCATATATATCATGTAGCAGCGTGAGCTTGGTTTTTCTTTTGATTTCCCTTCTCTCGTTTTATTTTTTTTAATTGAAAAGCGAAAGCCACAAATCCATTGAATTACATTTTCTTTCATCGAATACGTCTTTCACTTGATGGATTTGAATTGCAATTGACAAACTGTAATTACAGACTTTGCCATTGATATTTTGAAATGTAAGATACGTATTTGCATTTATCTTTTGCATATATCGCTTGTCAATAACAGTGAAAAGAAAAAAATATTTATCATATCGTACAAATAGTAATAAGTGCTGAGCATTAGTCGGTCATCGTCTTTGATTGCTGGGCGACAAACCCAAATAGTTCGTCTCTCGATGATGGAAATGACCATAGAGAAATGCGTTAAGCGTTGAACTTGATGATGGGAATAGCAGCAACAACAAGTTAGAAATTGAGTTGTTGGCACAGTTGAATTGTTGGGCATTAAAATAAATAATTGATTTATCAACGGTCGAGTCGTGTAAGTTTACCAAAGGCGATTCACTTTTGGGGTTCGAGGCGTTCGGCTTGTGGACTAACTTTGGAAGCGTCATAGAAATTATTTATAATTTATTTAAGCACACTTCAAGGATTCGTCGCACTGGCCACACGTTTCGGCAATTTCCGGACAACAAAACCGGAAAAATACTCGAAAATGTAATAAATTTAGAAGGCGTTGAATCTGAGCAACTGCTGAAATAGTATCCTTGCCACCGTCACACCCTCAGCGGCACCTAAGCTGTGTGTAAGGGTTCGGTCGTTTGGGGTCAGATGTGCTAAGTGCTCGACAAACTGTTGCCGGGCCTGGGCCAAATCAATGACAAAAATTACACACGAACGGATTACATTATTTAAGATGGTGTTTGCAGCCATTGGCAGCATTTTGAGCAGAGACTATTAATTTCAATGCCAAAAAGGAAATGAATTTTTAGCTAGTAATTTACAGTTTACAAATCGAAATCCTGTTTAATTCGCTTTTTGTACTCTTGACGATTTCGATCCCATAAGGTGCATGTACTCTTGATCCTCATAACTAGCCGAATCTCTTCTTAAATTTACATTGCAGAGCAAAAACAAGCAGTCGAAAATGAAATCGTCCTTTAAAGTGTATTTCTTGACAGAACTACAACTGCTCATTAGGAAGCTTATACTATATTTTGAAAAGTACTTTTTAAACAATGGCCCACTGGGTGTTACCCAAGCTGGCAAACACTGTGAAAGCGGCTTGGCTATTAGGTGTCTTCACGCTGCAACAGAAATGTCCCTAGCTGAACAAAAATAAAAAGTATTTAACAAAATCAACAAAGCAACGGACTGGAGCAGGCACAGGGGCAGGGGCAGGAGCAGCGTTAAGGAATAGGGTATAGAAACTTCCTGTTCGCTTTTCCGCCTGCCCATTAAATATCGCATTGTAATAAAAGCAAATGAAATCAGCGGGAGCTTTGTATAAATTATTTTAGGCATCGCGGGCACACGGACAAAGAACAAAAATTATATGCTTTTAGAAAAGAAGTCTTCCTGCTGGACTGGGACAAATCAAAAGGCCCTCAGTTTTCAATGCCGCGTTTTAGAGGTCAACAAAATGAGCAAATTTCAATGGCCGGGCGATGGGGGGAGGCATTGTGACGCGTGCGACTGACAAGCTTAGCTGAAAAAGACCATTAACAAAGTAAACAGCTGCAAGAGCGCCGTCGAGTAACTGTAAATAGGGGCAAAGAATTCAGTCGAGTCAGCAAGAAAAAGATAGAAGAAAAAGCAAAAACGAGAAGAATTTTCTTTGTTTTGACACCTCATTGTTATATTGTGGGCGTGGCGCGGCGGGCCGGCTGTCAGGCTACTTTTTTTTTTAAATATTAAAGCCCATTTTTAAAGTCAAGAATGCGTGAAGGCGCACTTGAAACAGCCAGGTCGGGGGGTGGTAAAGAAAGTAAGGAAAGTGTTTATCAACAGAATAAAATATGCTAATTTCCGACGGAAGTAAAAGGTTGGTATTTGTTGATGCTTCCAGGCCTGGATTAACTTAAATCTACTTTTACTGCATAAGTCTGGCTTATTAGAATAATTTATACTACATTTAACACACATTACATGACGTTATCCATTTTATTTTTTTTTTGGCTAAATCTAGCTAGTATTCAGTGTTTTTGAGATAATCAACAGCTAATCAATTGGATTCACTTGCTGAAGTTTCCTATGCAGGTAATTTTCGTGACCATGCGTCACATTTTTGAGACATGTTGCGCATACTTGAAAAAGTACACAGAAAATGCTTATAAATAAAGGTGAAGCCATAATCGATTACGTAATGCCACCGCAGGTAGTTAGCTCTGGCGATTCGCCGACCCCAAAGCGGCACATATTGGTTATTGAAATTGTCTCGCAGGTGTCATTAACGTCAATCGCAATTTGCCGAGCAATTCTGGCCCATTGCGAAAACGGCGGTCGACAGAAGGCATTGGCAGCAGGTGCTCCCATTTGTGGCCGCTCGTAAACGAAAGCTGAAGGCCGTTCGCCGTGGTCCTTAGCCGGGTGATTGGACAGCGAACAGCGAACAGCGTTTGGCATTGTCATTAATTTCGATCTATGGTCATTAAGTTGAGGCGTTGCTTCAATTTAATATGAGAATATTTAATGAGCACTTTTAATTTATGCTCAATTTGCAGCGAGCACTTGGTCAAACACTTTCTAGCCATCAATTTGTGTGTGCACTTTTAATTATTGCATGCCAAGGGGCGGCGTTACGCCCCTGTTGTCCTACGTTTCATTCTTAAAGCCGATTATCATTTGCACTAACCATTGAAGTGTTTTGAAAACCTTTGTTTCGCACTGTGCTGCAGAAGCAGCCAAACCAAAAAACCAACAAAAAAAAAAAGTAAGTAAAGGAAAGTGGAGGAAAATTATGAAAGAGTCGCAACATATTTTCTTGCATACTTTTTCCTTTGCTGAAATAACAAACCATAAATAATGTCTCACGCTCACAAATGGCAGCCAATGTTTGCGCTAACGCGCCACGCCCCCAGCGACCATTTCTTTTCTTGATATTTTCGGTTTTTTTTTATGCTTTTTCGTTTCGGTTTTAGGCCAAAGTTTTTGAACTACTTGCACGTCGTTCTTTTTGTGCGACGTTTTTCGGGTATTTTTGGCAACCCTGCTGTTTTGTATCTGCGCCCCTCGCTGGCCAGCGCGCCTTATGCTTATGGCTGCCACGCCCCCCACGCCGCGTGCCCTCCACTGATGCCTCCCGCTGCTGTCACTACTTTATGTCGTCGTCGACGCAAGACTGAAACTTCAATAGGGCGAAAATGATAAATGGCCACGCTGCGTTTCCTCTTTGTGTGTGCACATGTATGAGTGTATGAGTGTATGAGTGTACGAGTGTGTGTGTGTGTGTGTGTATGAGAAAGTATAAGAAACGCCGCATAATGTGTGAAAATAAAAATGGCCAAATATTTGTAAATAAACTTATTTCTTGCCAGCAGCACATTAGCGACATAACTTTGTCAACCAGGATAATGTTGCAAAAAGAAAACCTAACAAAAAATAATGTTTTTAAGTAGAAAATAACAGCTGGAAAATGTAAATACATTTTTCTTTAACACATATATGTGAAATACAATTTGCATGTAAGCTATTTCTGCCCAGCAGCACATTAATGGCACAACATTGTCAGACAGCAAAAAACAAAAAGTAAAAATAAATTCATATTTTTAAATAGAAAATAACTGCTGGAAATTTCAAATAAATTTATTGTATGCTTATAAATATAAAACAAAGCGATAACAATGAGCATTTCATATAAACCAATTGTCCAATCAAACCGTAATATTCAAGCCATTTCAAGCCATAAACTTAAAGCCAACTAATGCGAAGAACATTAAAGACGTATTTCACTCGCTTTTGATAAGCGTTGAAAATTGCTCCGGATGTGTCCATGTGTCCGCGTTTCTGAGTGTAGCAGCGAGTTGAAAATCCATCCAGCATTTTCCTGCAATGTTTACACAACTCAACCGCAAAATCCTTTTGCTTGCCAAATATGCGCTCCGCTTGCGTGCACGAGTGTGAATTGGGAGAGTTGCATTGTTTAGCGCACCTTTGTCAGTGTGTGCTTATGCTTGTGTGTGTGTGTGTGTGTGTGTTTGTTGGTGTGTGTATGTGTGCGTGTGTGTATGTGTGCGTGTGTAGTTTGTACCTGTCTTAGCGATAATGATGTTTATTTAATGCATTCCAGGTGCAAGACGTTGTTTGCTATTTGACGTTCCGTTCTTAGGATTTTCAGCCACATCTCCATCTGCTTCAACCTGCCACGCCACATGGCCTGGCACGCTAATGCTCCGAGCTGCATGCCTTATCCCTTATTGTTGGCTATGAGTGGTTCTCATTATGCCAAGCGTGGCGCCATTCAAGTTGCAGCTGCGACGTGTATGCGATAAGCGCCAGAGCCGCTCAATGTCATCCGCTGCGTATACGTAACGTAATGCTTGTTGAGCATTGAAAATGCTGCGCACGCTTTTGTGTCGCTCCATTTATCGCACAGCCACATGCCCCTTACCACAAATCTCGTAAATAATGCACTTAATCACATTTAAATAAGTAATTTAATTGGTGATTCTCACATATGAATCATTAAGTTCTTAAGCTGACTGAAACATTCGCTCTTCATATCGGATTCACTTTTGTACTTTGTTCCAAATATGACTGAAAAACGTGAGACAAGAGAACATTTTAATATATTGTTATTTATTATTATAAGGTCGTTTGAAAGTCATTATCAATAATATATTTTTAGTAAGCTCACACTTAACATTTCATTTGTTTTTATTTACTTTAATTATTTTTTCAAGATTTTTTTTTATTTATTTAATAACAAAAATTGCTATAACCATTAATGATAATTTCTTTCGTTTATCATTTGGCGTATAAATTTTTGTAGCTGTGCTTCATGTGAACCTTATCCCAAAGTATGCTGCCAGCCAGCAGCAGCAGCAGCAGCATCATTTCGGCCTTTACACTATGGCGTTGCGGAGAAACTTTTGCATACTTTGCATTTTTATTGCACAACATCCGGTAACAAGCACTTTTGCCAGTAAGCATTCAACTCTGATCCCTCAAGCACCCAACCAACAATCACACACCCTCTTCCAGTGAAAGCCACAAGCCCAACCACAATATCAGGGACTGTTGCCGTGGTGGTTGCAATTACAAACAGTTGTTTAACTGCTTGACTTAAAATGCAGCCACAGTCGACAGCCGCCCCTAGCAAACCGAATCCGAATCCAACAAAGCTGGAGCTGCGGCCAGCTGCAACTGAATCTATAGCTGTAGTAGCAGCTACCCGGGCTCACAGATTAAAGCGCGTACATCCGTGGCGACGACGACAAGCCGGATGATGAAGGGACTCGCACTGGCGCGCATGCGTTCCAGGCTGTGCCAGGCCAGGCTAGGCCAGGACCCATTCCCGGTCTAGGGCCGGTCAATGGCGTCCGGTGTCATTGCGCTTCCGTTTGACTTGGCAATTTATACAGTTATTCACTGTAGCGCTACTCGTAATGGAAACTTGTCCGCAAATTTACTTATGCGACTCGCACTTTTGTGTGGCCAGCCAACGTTGCGGGCCCAATGTTAAATTGATTTATAATTTTCCAGAGTCGCATTTTAACTTTTCCTGTTGTCCACACCGCGTCCTGTTTGCTTTTCCATTTTAACCAGCATCCAACCCCAGCCACCCCCCACTGTCCCGCAGATACTATGGAACGCAAGCAAACTATATGAGTTTTTTCCGCGGCTTTTGCCTGATTCTCATGCAGTATTCGAATTTTTTTTTTTAATGCCAAATTGCCAACTTGGCGCAGTTGGAAGTCGATTCTTTTATTGTGCGCGCTGTTTAATTAAAAGTCATGAGTTCAGCAATTGATACTGTAATCAATTTATGCATTCGCATTTTTGTTTACTGAAGTTCACTCAGTATTTTAATTCGCATTCACGCATCAACGATCCACTTCAACTTTCGCTTAAGACCAATACTTATAGCGATATGTTAATCAAGGCAATTCTCAGCATACTCCGTAATCGTTAAGTAATTTCCGAAATGTTCTTATTGACTTATATTATTAATTTTTGCTACACTATTGAATAAGTCTTGCTCTTAACTTGTTTTTATTCGCTTTATACTCGCTGGTCTCATTAGTCTACATTCATTCACCCTTCGCCACTAAGTGAGCAATCTTTGGATTCCATTCATTTATATATCTCCTTTTGGCTAATAAATTGGCTGGGTTCACTTAATTTATCTCATGTTTAATTAATAAGCTGTTAAATTAATACAAAAAAGAACTTACACATCAATAAGAGATAAGAATTGGCTACGCCAAGGACATGAAAATTTGTGTGTCATTAAAATAATCTGAGAGCTATGTAAATCACAGCTAAATAGTAAAATACGAAAATGCGAAAAACAAGTAATACACGATGTTGGTCATTAAAGTGGCCTTAGCCGAAATGAAATTGTAAATGAAAAGTGGCATCAAAATATCAACGAGTCTCAGACGGAGTCGGAGTCATAGCATAATGTGCTGAAAGCACCCATTTACCAAGCAAGTCCAAATAATCAAAATAATGCAAGCTAGCGAAGCAATCAGGGTGAGGACTATGGTTAGCGATAGGAATAAGGGAGGGTGTAGACAAGGAGCTAAGTAAATGACAATAATGACATAATAAAAAGCGCTCTTAAAATACCCTGCAAACATGATGGCAACAACGAGTGGCTGCCACAGTGGTCACACACACACACACACACACGCACTCGCACAAACAGCAGCACAATAAAATGAACGTTAATAATGATAAGATAAAAGGGAAGACATCGCGAAGCGGGTCTGCAAAATGTTAAAACAATAACCAGCTAAATGTGCGACACAGCAGGGATGATTGTTGCCAGGACTTTTGTCAAGCAGCCCCAAATGACATTGTAATATTTTTTTGCTCTACTCTTAGCAAGGTGTCAGTAGCCTTGTGTCGCATGTCAGCCGATGGCTTTGGCTCCAATAAATTAATGATAATGCGGATAATTGTCAGCATAGAACTACAGTTCAGCTTAATGCGCTACACTCATAATGATTGTTTAGAGTGAATAACAGTCACATTATGAGTGCCATAAATGATAATCAAAAATTGTACATTTAATTTTGTTGTTTGCATTTAAAGCAAGATATTCAGCGACCAGCTATGGAAATGGTAACAAAAATACCAAATAAATGGGTAAAATCGAAAAGTTTTATTTATGTCAAGCTACAAACACACTCAGAGAACACTCACACACACACGCGCAACACAAATTTCAGTTACACTCGAATGATTTTATTTCTGGTTGGATTGTTGCTTGTTTTAAGCTACGCAAAACTTTGTTTTGCTGTTGGTGCGGACTTAAAGTTTATGGGGCAGGTGTTTGTTGTGGATTAGGGTAACCAGCAAAAAGGTAAACTGACACCCTGCCACATAAGCCGCATGATGCTTAGCTGCCGTACTTTTGCCCAAAATGCGATTAATGCTGACCTGTATATGTGTCAGTAACTGCACATATAACTGATATATCTATGTCTGTGTCTTTGTATATACATATGTATGTATAAAATATTAAATTTTTACATATTTAATCTAAGTAGCTTATCTTATTAATTTTAATCGTTATTTAAAGCTATATACACATATGCAAACCAAATAACAATTTTATTGGTATCTGTGCGCATTGAGTGTCGATATCAGTAAGCATATTTATATTTAATTCAAATGCCCAGCTTATTTGCCAGTTAGCTGAAAGGTCATTACAGCATTTGCCGCCTTTTCAGCATGGCAACCACAACAAAAAGCCTACATGTCCTTGCACAGATACACACACACACACACAGACACACACACACACGCTCACTGATGTGAACCGCATATGTGCAAATAAACTGAGTGTGTTGTCAACAGAAATGCATCAATAATAATACAATTATTTTTACATTGATGCTGAGAATCAAAAACCGATGTCAACTTGTTATTTCCATTCAACTGCGAAGACACGATAAGCATTCATGACAATCAAAAACAATGCCAATGTTTTGGTGTATTTTTGGAAATGATATTTCTACTGAAAATAAAATACGAATCTAAAATGAGTTGATGCACAATCACTATTTATATTCAAGCAAGTACTAATTATAGCAAAAAGGGAAAATCTTTAATATTATCATAAGTATTTCGTATGCGACCAAAATAGTTGGCGCATTGTTGTAACTATCACATACATTAATATTGCACACATCATTTGCTCATCTTTTTAATGGCCTTAAGCCACTTTGCGGTCCTTTTCGCATATTTCATTATTATTAATAAATATTTTTCCCTTGTCCGTTAAGAAAAGCGTATTAAACATAATTTATGTGCAATGTGATGCGTACTATGTTCTCGTAGAATTATTTATGACTCTGGGGCCTGTTAATAATACTTACCTCATAAATAATTAATTTAAATAATTCACACTCAACATTTTGTTGGGCAATATTTGCATCATTATATAACTTGTATTTTTATTGATTATTCGTAATTTATCTCTAAAAAATGCATATCTTTACAGCATTCAAATAAAATATGTTTCCATTTCAGAATATGAATCCAATTCAATTGATATATAATCAAATGAAATATACCCTCTTTAGCTTACAAAAAAGTTGAACTGGTTAAATATAATTTATAATGTAAGTGTCACATCGATCGGACTGCTTATTAATATTGTTAATGGGAAACTACTATTTTTATTTAACGCTGCATTTTCGTCCTTTAAATCTCCTTTATTAATAAGAGTTCATGTAAATTTTAATGTACGATTAACCTGAAATCAATAACAGACCGAATTGGTATACATCATCGGCATTAATCGCATTTGCTGTACTTAATTAATAGTGACATGTGCGCGGTGGGCAGATAGTATTAATATTAATCATACTTTACATAAATATGCCAATTAATCATTGTTTATTCATGTACACCTCCAGTGTGTGAGATGGAGAATTTATGTGGGCGCTCGCTGTAAGTTTTGCTAACCAACTGATTTTTAATTTCACTTCCTTTCCATTTTCCATTTTCAGTGGGAGCACAGTTTGCATTCATTTCATCATTTAACAAATGGCCTTACGATTTCCATTGACTTGAAACCCTCTTAAATATTCAATGAGTTTAACTCTGTTTTCGTAAACTTGCAAAAATGTTCATTCAATTGAAATTAACATATTGCAAAATTCTTTCATTTTCTTACTTATACCCTATACATTCAAATATTTGTAATATAAAATTATTTAATTAGCATAACTAGCGGAAGACGCTTCTAAACCTAAAGAAAAGTCTGGAAATTAATATTACAATTATGACTGTCAAAAACATTTTTGAATAGCAATCAACATTTGAAAATACGGATAAGTATAAGCAGATTAACAGGGTATCTCCTTGAGTACCAGCTCAAAGTTCCTGCATATTTTTGCCCTGCCAAGCAAGACGATGAAAAATTGCAAAAGAAATTAATGCACAAAAATGCTTTTATTGACAGTTTTTATCGGAGTTTCTTTCTCAAATTTCTTTGCTTCTCTCGCAGCTACTTTTTCAATAAATGCGCAGTGAACTGCCTGCAGTCGACAGTAGCCCAAAAACAATGGCAACAGAGCAATGCAATTAGCAAGCAGCTTGCAGGCAAATCCAAAGCAAAAAGGAAACCAAACGAAACAAATGAAAATATTTTTATATCTTTTTTAAGTAATTCCAGTGAGTGGTTTTTTGTTGGCGAAATCTTAAGCTTTATCCAGCACCTGCCTATAATCGATATCATTATTTGTGCAAGTGTTGGCAAACTTTTTAATTACACTTTGTTATTGAGGCTGAACTTTTCGAAAAGGTGTCACTTTTGGGGCAAAGACAAATACACTTGCGTGCCTCACACGGTTACAAAAGTCTATAATAACAAAATGCATTGTCCCTGTCATGAGCGTTGCCACCATCATCATTATCATCATCATCATCTTTCTTGCCACTCTCAACCACATGGTACAAGTTTGTGCAACACTTAAACTTTAATTGTGCAAAGTTTTGACCATGTCGCCTGCAAGTCCTGTGCGTCCAGTTTGTGTATGTGTGTGTGTGTGTGTGTGTGCGAGTGCTGATAGATGGCATTCTAAATTTTGTGAATGGGGTCAGTCTGTGTCTGGAGCCCAAAATGTATAAAGGATTACAGCCACACGCGCACACACACACACACACAAGCAAAGGAGGAAGCTGCCGTATGGCCTTTTCAGCACATTGCAATCCTGTACCGCAAGGCTACTGAAAAATGTTTATGCCTGAGTGTATTTGGATATATATATGTGTATGTGAATGTATGTGGGTGTGTGCTTGTGTGCCTTTCGGTGTAGACTGTTTGCCAAACGACTTAGCACACTCATTGGGTGCCAGCCACAAATTCAATTTCCTTGATAAGATATAAGCGAAGTTTACCACACTTGCAATTCCAAAATGCAAGCACAAAGGCTGAAAATTACTTGGACTTTATAACTAGGAAATTAACAATTATTTCTGTAAAGATTGTTCTTAGACCAAAATTGGGGAAAACTTTCTTGAATTCAAATTCAATTTAATCAAAATACTTTTCATTTGTTCACAGTAACAAGAAATAATCTCATTATTTGCTTGGATAAAAAATGTACAAAAATATCATTTGAAATATATTTTTAATAAAAAACTAATAATTAAACCCATGTAATACAAAAATTTAATTTTCGTGTTTTCCAAAGTTCTAAAGATGTTTTTTTTTTGTCAGCAATCATACAACTTAAGTGAATAATGAGGCGAAAATATTTTAATGGCACAACCAATCACTTAAACACTTTTACATACATACACAAATATACATACATACAGCCACACTAGTAGCCCATAACTTAATTTATTTAAACAGCTTTCAGTCATCGTCCCCCCGGTCGCATTGTGTAACTGCTATGCGGACATGAGTGTGGGACGTTTGGGTTCCCAAGTGAGAAATATTGTTTTAGTTTATCATGACAGCACTTTTACAAGTTTTAACTGCTCATACATTAATTAAAAACTTAATAAAACTGTAACGAAAAAACGGACATTTGCAGCTGTGGGCGAACTGTTGCGCCACTCGAGCATGGGGCGTCTGAGCAATATGCAGTCCTGTGCAGTTGCGTGACTGGGTTTGGGCCTGCGTGCGTGTGTGTGTGCAATTTTAAAATGGCATTTGGCTGTTTTGGCATATGAGTCGCTCGGCATGTGCAAGATTTTTATTTGATTAGGGCCAGCGCCAACAAATCGTTACCATATTTTCAAGCGCTTTGCTAATTGCGTGCCACAGTTGTTGACACTTTTTTAAGCAACATATAAACGGAGATAACAACTGCAACAGCGACAACAGCGACATGAAAAAAATTGCTACTGTCTGAGCAGTGTCAGCAAAGAACTGACCTGAAACTGCTGAGCGGGCCAAAGCGGAAAAACAAAATTTCACTTTTATACATTTTAGCCAAAATGTTTGCGCACGGGAAAAGGAAAGTACTTAAAAGCACTCCCCAAAAGGAAGCGAATGCCACACCAATTGCAAACCAAGAAAGAAAGGAAATGAAAAGGTAATACTTTTTTTCCAATTTATCTTTACAAGATTGTATTAAATAAGATGGTGAAAGAAACTGAATTTCAGTTTAAAGTTGAGTTACTTTTCACTTACTTTTGTCAGGCAAAGCGCACAAAAGCATTTTCTAATTTTCACACACAATATATCTGAATTGTTCTCGATGTACGCACATATATTTTTACTGTTCCCTATTTCAACTGAGCTTTCCATAAAATGCCTGATGAATTACTTTGTCAGCAGTTGACAGGAAAAAAGGTTTAAGGAAGCCTATTGAAAAGGGATGTACCCAAAATTGTTGCTACTCCAGCAAAGAAGAGAAAAAAATATTCTCTTGATTTATTAAAAATATATATATATATATACCATGCAAAGTTTTGTGTGTGTGCGTGTTATTGTTTTTAGGTACAGACTTAAGATGACAACTTTGAGTTATGAGCTGTGCGTCGGCTTGAGTGCGTGCCACATATTGAGGTCAATGCACTTGCTTCGCCCCCTAAGCAATAAAAACAGAAAAAAATGTTCTTTGAATGGAAGTCTGCTAAGTCAGATTTGATATGTGTCCAGCACTCGTACGACAAATTTCTAATTTGTCTGTCAGCAGCGCTGGCTGGCAATAAGTTTTTGGACACACTTGATGCGATTATGATCTAACCATATTTCTTAGTCCGATTCGTGCACATGACTTTTACATGTGACAAACTCATGCCGGAAAATCATCGTCGTTGTACTCGTCTGTTTCCTGGGACCAACGAACCGAGTGCCAGGCGCATCCTTCGACTGCATTTGCTTTCGACTTCTGTGCTGATGTGCGTGTCTGTGCATGTCAAGCGTCTCACTTCCGTACTTACACACACACACACACACACACACACACACACACACACACACAGAGAGACACGAACACAAATGCAATCTGTCCATGTTCGTCTTAACCTGCATTTAACTTTGGATGCAGCCATACCAAAACACGCCCACACTTGATAACATTTTTATTTCAAATTGGTCATTTCCGATCGTTTTTGCAATTTTCATTTGTCGCTCGACTGCTTTCCCATTGGACGCCTGCTTCATCCTTACGCCAGGACATGTACTCCATCATGCAAGTAACTTGAAAAGTGGTTTCCGTTTGACGTTCTGTATACTTTCATATTTATAGATTTCTATGTGTCGTCGTGCCACACGCTGTAAACAAAAACCATTTTCCGGCATTTAAATCTCTCTGCTTAGCTTTTCTAAGCGTGGCTGTCTTACTGAAGTCGGATATGCTAGTTTAATTTTTAATGGTCTGCCCTTCGCACACATGCACGCCGTTTAATTTGCATTTTTATCGATTTCGAAAGTATAAAAAAAAACAGCTTAGCTTTGTCTTTGCCACACTCGCTCGTTACACATAAAATACCCATAAAAATGTCAGCGCATAAGTAACCCAAAGAGCCTCAACTCTCCCCTAAGTCGCACTCTTAAAGTGCACCAATTTTTTATGAGTACGTATGTGGCGTCAGACAGACAGTTTCCACTTAGCTTGAGTTTTTTTGCATCAAGTCTTAAAACACAATCAATTTTATTAAGCAGCGTGTGTAGATTCTGTATTTTAGATCCGTCTCTGTGAACCTAA
Source organism: Drosophila cognata (assembly GCA_035041535.1). NCBI lineage: Eukaryota > Metazoa > Arthropoda > Insecta > Diptera > Drosophilidae > Drosophila > Drosophila cognata. The sequence continues at coordinate 342,042 of JAWNLC010000238.1, forward strand.
CACGAGAATACTTATTTTGAAATAGTCATTACGGAATTTACTGCACAGCCAGATGTGGAAAATACATTATTTTATTTATTTTATTTTTATTTCTAAAAAACGAAAAAAAGTAAATATCTTGCAAAAATATGGTGGCAAAGTATATACATGTCTAACAAAATGAATTTAATAAGTGTACGAACTTAAAAATTGAAATTAAATTAAAATTTGATTGGCTTTTGCATTAGACACGACATTATTCCCAATCTACCAATTTTGTATATTGGAAAATAAACGATTTTATTACGAAATAATACACTTAATGGAAAACAAACTGCCTAACGAGTATCAATTTTAATTAAATTTGATATTATTTTATATTGATATTGTTTTTCGCAATTTTGAACACCCGTTTATAAATATTGACAAAATCATGTACAAAGCAAATAATTGCTTGTGCCTGTATCTTATTTATGCACCATGCAATATACATGGGGGAAACAATACAAAAGAGTCATGGGGCAATAACAAACAGACGTGTGGACAAGGACGTGGAAGGGCACGAGGTCGGACAAAATAGCCAAACAATCGCTGCAGCCATAACATATTACATGCATATTTTAAGACCAGCATATAGAATTTGCATTCAGAGCATTCATAAAGTTTTTTATTTCAATTAAACATCGAACCGTATCGTTGGCAGCTCAACAGAATCATGCAGATACTTTTTTATGTAAATAAGAAAATTGTTTTTGTTTAACATTGCGTACATGTAATGTGGCAACATTGAAAAAGCCAATGCAAACATGCAGAGCTTTAGCCAGAACTAGTAGGGGCAGCAGCAGCAAGGGCTGAGCCAAGTTAACAGCTCTAAATAAATAAACACAATGAAAACATGAAAAAAAAAACAAAGCCAACCAATATGCAGCATTGCAACTGTTTGCAGCAAGTGTGCATTATGAGCATAGCTGTATATGAGACTACAAATCTCTACAAGGCAGTGTCTGTCTCGGCTGCTGTGTCTGTCTGTGTGTGTTTGCCAGTGGCTTAAGTAAAGCCACTTCCGGATACATTTAAAGCAATTAGCAATTGCTTGCACAACAAACGTTAGGACAAAAACCACAAGATGCCACATAACAATGGTAGCATGCAACCTGCTTAAGACTATGAGATTCGGAATTTACACAATTCATTTGGCATTCCTTGGATTCCTTGGATTAATAGACTCAAAAAAAAATAATATTTGGTTGACTATTCCAGAATTTTGAAAACCGAAATTAGCCACACAAAAATATTGCCAAGCTGCAAAATGCCACACAAATATATTTACTATTTGATTTTGTTTATACAGTAAACAGGCTGTGAAAACATATCAGCAAGTGTCTTAGCCTAAAAAAACCATAAAAAAATGAAAAGGAAAAAACTAAAAGAAACATTGGGCAAACAGCATCAATGTCGTTGCTTACATTTGTTGCACACACAATCACATTCTGTCGGAAGTCTTACAGCTGTAACACCCACAACAAAAGCCAAGCATTTGCAAAAGACGAGGCAAAACGAAGGCAATTATATTAGGTATGGCAAACCGGCATGCCGCACCAACTTGTTCTAGCACTCAGATAGCACTTACAATACACACACACACACACACACACACACACACATACAAATAAACACACAGAAGCTGTTGGCCAAAGTACCTCATTGCTTGTATTTGTCTATTGCAACTTGGCAATACTTTTGTTTACTTTTGCACATTTCGTCAGGAGAACAACAGCAAAATTCTATGCTCCAGAATACACTTTCTGCCGAAATTCTACCCGATTTTTGTAAAGATATTTTTTGAATAGTTCCAATACACGTTTCGTTACGCCACATCAAAAGTTAATGTTAAAACTCAGTGTTAATCCCATTTCGCAAATATTTCTTTAAATGAACATAATTCATTCACTTCAAAAACCTTTTCTGATAATGTTATTGGAGTGAAGAGTTTAGATTTCTGTAAAATCAACCAATCACCCAATAAAAAACAATAGCAATTGCAAATGTGCAGTTCTTTTGGATAATTACTAAATTAATTGAGTTTTTTTTTTAAGCTCAAGTTTAGTTTTGCCAGCAGCAAAAAATCCGTGATGAAGCGTGTGTTCCAAATAATCACATTCATTAATTACACGCAAAGTTCAGATTGGAAAGAAACTTATTTGAATATATTTTAAAGCTTATATAGATTGGAATAATATTTCTGAATAAGAAAAATTGTTTTTCGGAACATAATTCAGTTATTGTTAGCAACTTTTTGGCTGGAAATGCATAGGAACAAAGTGCCGGCTGGGCATCCACACAATTATGTGGAAAAGTGCATGGCGAGACAAGAGACACAGGAGGCACAGGAGGGACAGGGGACAGCAACTGGCAGCAGACACAATGCAAAAGGACAACCATTGTAATAACAATTACAAGTACAAACATAGCAACAACAGCGAACACAAACGGGCAACCCTTGGACTTGGTGTATCCTGGCATCCTTGAAGCTGTACGTACATTCTACATTGCTTATAACGAACTCCGACTTCACTTCTCAGGTCTTCTCACTATTTTGGCTTAGAGTCTGTTGCATCGTTTGCTGCCAGTTTGTTGCTATTCAAGTTTAATTAAGCTAAAAGTGCTTGCATTATTTAATTTTACTTTGTGCCGCTGTTGTTGCAGCATTATTGTTGTCTTTCGCTCAGACGGACACTAATCTAGCTGAAAGCAAAATTTCATTAGCACTGAAATGTCGCGTGAAAATATTTATCTTAATTCCATTGTTTGTTTACAACGCAAACTCCACTCAATTTCGAACAATGAACCTCGTACATACACAATATTTATTAACATAATCAATTTACCACATTTTACATTCACATTTAATAATATATTTAAAATTTGAGTAAATTGCAAATAATAGTTACTCCAGTAAGATAATTTATTCAGTTGCTCATTGAATTCTTATGTAAATAGATAAATTATACAAATTTCTTATCTCTAGTGTGCATCAAATTAAATGTTGTGTGTGTGTGCCCCTTAGCGCCTTCTCATAATAATTGGGTCCAATCAGGCAACGAGGCAACAAAGTGCATTGTCCTTTAAGTCAAACTACAAGATAAATTTGTACACTTGATAAAAGTTCGATTTCCCTTCTGGGCGAACCGTTGCGCATTTCAGAGCACGCCATCCCTCAGTATTTGACATTTTTTAAAGGAATGCTGCCAGCTTGCCAAATGTATGTGTATCTGTTTGTGCAGCTGTGTCTGCTGCATGCAAATTATATTTTCGCGCTGGTGCTTAAGAAGGAAATGAAATCAGCAAGTTGCACTGAGAATTGGCATCAAGTCAGCGAGTTTTCCGGGCCATATTGCCTGAATGATACAATATGGCAAAATATCAACCAATTTTCATTCGTTCTGCTATTGTACGGCAGTCCCTCATACATGTATGCATATGCATGTGTTCAGTGTATCCCCAACTATGTCACTTTCATGTTGCTTGGCTGCTCAATCATAAAAAATTTGATTTTCATACGGCACTTGGCACTCTGCACTCAGCTGGGATCAAGTATGCATTGCGGGTAACTTCGGTTAAGGGTTGGGCGTGGGTTATGGGTGGCTGAGGCCGAGGGTAGGGTGAAAGTGGAAAGATTTTCATACACATGTGAGCATACGTACACTTTGATGACGAGCACACTGCATGCCATTGAGGGTCGTCAATTGGCAAGCTACTTGGCATCGTTCATTATTGGGGAAACGAGCTAATAAAAGCCAACGCTAAAATATTTGGCCATAATTCCTTTAAGAGTACAGTGCATTGCAAATTAAATGGTCGTATCCAAGCAGAAATGTCAACTAGTGCTTATTAAAGTTATGCACAAGGAACTCATAAAAAAGGTAACAATAGTGTTATGAGTTATTACAACATGTTTCAACACTAAATTTGAAAATCGACTTTTACATGCGTAAATTCTTATAAATAATGTGACTCATTGGAGTTTGCAACTCTAAGTGCAGCTGAGTATTGCTTGCAAAAGTAAATCCCAAAAAATAAGATGATGAATATCTTTTGACATAGTTTTGGGTAAGCGATGCAAAAATGAATTAATATTTTATAATGCAATCAACATTGGACAGATATAACGACATCAAACAGAAATGGAATGTGGGTTTTTGGGTCCCTTAATCAGAGATACAAATATCAGCTTCAGGCGCGGATGCTTGTGCTGCAGCAACAGTCGCATTAGCAATAAGCAGAAATGGCTATAAAGCTGTGCACACTCAAATACACGCAAAGCAAGACACACACACACACACACACACACACACACACACACACACACACACACACACACACACTCATACACACATTTAGACAGATCCTGCTGCATTCAATCTAGAAACGATTCTAAACAAAAGAAATCCGCTTTCATAATTTCCCTGTGGAATGCGCATTCTTTTTATTGCCACTAAGCGACCGACGTTGAAATAACAATGCAAACAGACTCAGCGTACGAACACGCCCACACACAAGCACACACACACACACACACATACACACACACTTAAACAGTTACTTATATACAGGTCCATGTCGACTCTCAGCTCAATTACAATTGCAATTGTTTGCCTGAATGCGTTTTGGTTTCGCGCTATTTGCCGCACGGCCGCATCCTGGAAATGCTGAATCCAGTTTAAAAAACGATGTTCACCAAGGCTTAACTATTCCATGTACCCTTCTCATCACCCCGCAGCTGTTGATGATCTGAATTTCAGCCATATTCACTCATTTCGCCAACCAGCTCATAATTACAATTTCTTTCTTTTGACTTTAATCAAAGTGCACAAGGCTGAAAGCTGAACGCTCCTGCATTGACTGCTTCATTGGCCCAATGGTATGTTGCTGTTTGTTCTGTAGTCGATTAGCTGCTGTTCCAGTGACTACATCATCAAATGAAACGGTAACCGTTTTTTTAGTGATTTCATCTACAGTCGTCTGTGAAGTTAATTAAGTCAGGTTCAAAGCAGAACAATTCCCGCCAAGTTTGTGAAAATGTGTGGATGCAGAAAGATTAAAATTTTTCGATTACAAACTACAAAAAGAATTTATACAAAACAGCGAAATTATTGCAAATTTTTTTTACAATTTTTAAGCCCCAAAACTATGTTTACAAATAAATTAAAATGTTGCACTGACATATCTGATGAAATATGTGCAATAAAGCCAAATGCGCATAGCACACATCAAAGTGCATATGAAAATATTGCGCTTGCAACTCGCTGTCAATCAAAATTGTTGCATATTGACATTGGCCAGTAATTTATGCAAATGTAAAAATGTTATAAATTGCACGTCTATGCGCCTGTCACAGATACACAGCAGACAAACAAACAAAATGCACGACTAAACAAACTGAGAGCCACAAATAAATCAATTGGCTGCGTATGCGTAATGCGAAAGCTGATTACGGGCTGAACAGAGCAATCAAAGTGTTTCAGAATGTATGTGTGTGTCTATATGTATTTTTATCTATACACACATACATATATATATATATATATATATATATATATTCATGCAGATTTTTTTCATTAGTCGCTATCGACAGTTCAATGGCTCTCCGGGAAAATCTGTGCCGCAGACAAGCAAACAGCTGCACATACAGTTCAAGTTACTTATGCAAAAACAGATACAAATTGCTTGTTTATGTGTGTGTGTGTGTGTGTGTGTGTGTGTGTGTACTATGTGTGTTAGTCTAATAACTCTTTCGCTGCAGCTCAGTTATTAATAATCAGCGTGCGCCGCTACCCACTCGTACTAAGTCACTCTCAGACTTTGCTCGAAGCTGTTTCCTGCTCTCTATATACATACATACATACATACTTTGTATATAGGCAACTGGTTGGGCGCTTTTAATTTTCCACAACGCTGCGCAAAGAAATAGTTTCGGTTTTGCCAGCTTTTCCTGTTTTCTTTCGTTCTGGTGCTTCACGGATCTACTGCTGGGTAACCAGTTAAGTTGCTGCCATTTCTATAGTTCCTGTCGTTGTTGCTATTGTTGTAGTCACTCAAGTGTCTCCCCTGGGAGTCATAAGTTTTTTGGGGCTGCTATGCGCGTTTATGAAGCTTTTGATGTTTGCGCAACCAAAAAGAAAGCAAAAAAAAACCAAACAGAAAAACCTTAAGTCTAAATCTGTGCATAGTTTTTTTCTTCATATTTTCTTCACTTTCTATTGTTGTTGTTGTTGTTGTTGTTGTTGTTGTTGTTGTTGTTCGTGTGCTCATCGAAGCGGCAATTTAATATTAACTGGTTCGCTGATGCATTCAATTTGGTTTTGGCCTTCGCTTCATTTCTTTCCTGCACATTAATAAATATTATATTTTATCCTGTCTCTTGTGTGTCCATGTAATGCTTGTCCAATCTGCCTTGGGTTATTTTGTGGTTTCTGGCCACACAAAATACTTTGGTCTCTATGATTAAACTTCAAATTATTAGCTCCCGCTTGTCTGGGCAAATGTATTCCATTTTATATACATACTCGTACATGTATATGTATGTATTTCCAACTGATCCGGTTATTTGGCTAGTGTCACATACAGATACGGTCAGCTGATAATTGTTTTGTTTTCAGCATGTATTCAAAGGAAACTGCAACTGCTATTACAATTGTAGTTCGATGAGCATTGTTCAATCAAATTTATTGAATTTGTGTGCACATGCTTGCAATTTTGGCTAGATACATTGTTGTATATTCGTGTGTGACTGCACGAGTGGAATCACCCCCCAAATGGAATTGCTTATGCGAACCTTTGCATTATGGTCATCACTCTCCCCCAACTTTCTCTCTGATCGGCTTAAAGCCCGCTTGATTTGGCTACCAATTGAGCTATGCGCATAATTTGATAAAGCGAAACCACTGTCAAATTTTCCTGTGCTCCCAGTGGAAACAAAAGCAACTGCAATCGTGCTGTGACAAGCAGACAGAGCGTGTGGCTGACAGCTCCTGGCATTGTCTGCATCATGTCTAGTCACAAAGATGCCATAATTGTTATGCCTTTCTTCCAACATCTTTTGTTTGGCCAGCTCAGCTGCCAGCAAAAAAGAAAATCAGCGGGAACGATAAAAGTGCAATGATTACAAGAAACTCAACAAAGGTTAAACAACTCTGAGCAGCTAATATATATGAATATATACATATATGAAAATCACAGAAACGCAAAACAGAAATAAACAAAAACTCAAATATGCCCCTAAAACACAATCTAGCTTCAGATTTCAAATATGAAAATGTAAGAAATATAAAATTGGCGTATAATTATTTTAAATACCACTCTTTCGAATTTCTACATGCAATAAAATATAATTAATAATATGTTTTAGATCTTAGCAAACGTTTCTTCATATTTGCCTTAGGCTCGTCAACTGACTGGCTTTCATCCCATTTGCCAAGCGATTTATACCCTTCAACCCGCAACGACTGTCAGCATTTCGGCACAAACAATTAAAGTACTTAGGCTCGTCAGGAGCCGCATGGAGCCCTGTAAATATTCAAAGGCCAACTTGTCACTGACACACAGCGCAGATGGCCCCACCCCTCTGCCTCTCCCTCTACGTACCCCCATAGAACTTCAGCCATACTGTTTGTTTGCGGTGCACATGTGTTTTATGTGCGTCTGCCTCTATGTCTGTCTGCTTGTCACTTACTTTTGATTTCCTTCCCGTCGTCGCGACTTTTCGGCCTCTGCACTGTTAGGTTTTTATACCCTGTTTTCAAAACTGGCTAAAAGAGGGTATTCTAACTGTAGATATACACGAACAAGGGTTACAACACACTCAAGACATGTAAATTACATAAACCTGATCGGGGACCTGAACTTGAATAAAAATACTGTAAACTTTGAAACCCATATCTGAATGATCCAAATGAGACATCTGCATATAGGGTAGCTAAAACTCGGGAATCTTTACCTTATATTATTCTTACATTTCTTTTAACTCTCATGTTTTGCAGCTCGTGTTTTCCCTTGCCAAAATTGTCTAGCTTTGATTTATGCCACACACATGCAACTCATACTTTTTGGGGCATGACTGCCTGCCCCTCTCTTTCTTGTCTATTGTTGAATATTCTTTTTTTTTTGGGCTGTTTCGTTCATATTTTTGCGTAATCTTTTTTTTTGTATGTTAGAAATTAGATTTGCTTTTGCCTTGTGCGATTTGAGACCAGCAAACAGCAACCAACAGCAATAACAATAACAGCCAGTCGCATATTTGTTGACGACTGGGAATTAAAAACGTTTCTCACATTGCTCACATACATGTACATGTGAATTGTTGTAAAGTGTGTTGCCAGAAAGTAAGAAATATTGTGCAGATTAGGATCTCATGACGCGAAACAGTTAAGTGATTTAAACTAAGCGAAAAGAACTAAGTACAGTTGCCTCAAATTGACAAATTTACTTTTGGCAATTTATTTAATAGCCGGCAATAATTACACTCAAGGGCTGTGCCACGTTTGAAAGGAACAGTGAAGGCTAAAAGCAATTACGAAGATGATTTGGGAACCCTTTAGCACTGCTGCTGCTTACAGCCTAATGTTGAAGCTATAAGACAATGCACATTAAAATACTTTATGGCATTAAAGGAAACTTCCTTTTGAATACAATACGGACATATATGTACTATGACAGACATACAAGGCGACTCAGAATGAACACACCAGCATCGTTAAGCCTGGTAACACTTCAAGTGTACTCCAAAAATACTTAATTTGTCTTGGCTTACATATGCAAATGAAATATTTACAAAATATGAAATTGGAAACACAATGGATCTCAGGAATGGAGTGAAAGCAGCTTACAGAATTAGTATCGCAGAAAACAAAGCTGAAATAACAGCAAAACAGCACATTCAGATAACAATTAAATTACAACAGCATCATCAACAGATATAAAATCACAACCAGTGTTAACTGCAGCAGCAAATGTGCAATAACTTTGGCAAACTAACGAGGCATTGTTTGAGAGCTCCCAGTTGAAATGGAGTACGTTTCCAATGCAACCCGCCACAAAGCTGGTCTCCAATACTCGCAAGGGTGGCAATGTTCTGATATGGAGAAATAGTGATATGTTCGGGTTGGAACGAGTTTGATGGGGGTGTTCGGGGTTCAAACGTTTCAAGCAATTAGCGTGTGCCACAATCTCGGCAAAACGCTAAAAGGAAGCTGCAAATGCCAGCAGATGCACACGCGCAACTACACACACAATTCGAGCAAACGAAATGCCAAGCTGCGATTTCTATTGTGTGTGCGTGTCTGTGCTTGTGTGTGTGTATAGTTTGTGAATATTAGAATCTAAATGAAAGTTTCTCTCTTTGGCTCTGTTTCTGTACAAGCATGCTATTTGTGGAAGATACTTAAATAAAAAATGAATGCGTGTATCCACTTAAGGATAGGAATTAAAAACAGAGCACAACGACATAATAGCACAGCTACTGAAGTGGATGATGTGTGCCAACAACCATTATTTCAAATTTAAGTTATTACTCAAAATGGGTGAAGCTCAGAAGTCATAGGAAATCTCAATTCGTGAATTCGTGCAGGAATTAGGGCCGATAGTAGATCAATAGTATAACTAGGAGGCTCAATAGATCTAACAAGGTTGCAGTGCTCCAAAGTCCACCAATAATTTTACTATTTGTTGTACTCCGTGTTTAATTATTTTGTTTTAAGCTAAACTCAAATGTTGTGTTCAAAATGGGACTCCAATAAGTATGCAAACGAGTAAAGAATTGTTTTGCTTAAATAATTTGTGATATCTTTAATTTTAGCTAAGCAAATGAATTGAGAGTGAATTATTGGACACAAGTGAGTCGTAGAATTAAAGTGATTACTTAATTTAACTCATTTCATGTTAAAAACTTTTTAATTTAGTTATAATTAATTGGGAAATCTCCCGTTCCAGGATCAGTTATTCTGAAGCTGCCCCCAGGCAATTTCCGCAAGCTAAGTTCCCAAACCCAACTCACCGAAACTTACACACACGTCCACATTCTTGCACCGTGCCACAGTTGGTTGGAGCTGAACCAAAAAAGGCTGTGCTGCAGCAGTCAGCATGCATACTCACACACACAAAGATGTGGCATTAACTTTTTCGTTATATTAATTGCGAACATTTGAACTTTTATTCAATTTACGAGCTGCACCAGCAACTGCAGAGCCAATTGCCGCAGCAGAACCAGCAAAAAGACCAAATAACACTGGCTTGTTGAGGGTTGGCGAGGCGGAATCTCGTATGTGGCTGCATTCCCAAGGATTGCACTGGCAGACATTTGCTTTGTCTTTCAGTCTCGAGTCGCACTCGAAGCTGTCTGCATGTGTCTGCATATATAAAAAGGCAAAGCCGCACAATCGAGCAGCCAAGCAGCAACGCAGCAACGCAGCCAACATGGCGTATTAGCAATATGCCCAAGTGAGGTCTACGACCAGCTATAAATACATGTCAAGTTCGACCCCCGCCACCCCATTTGAATCGTATGTGTGCTTTAAGATTTATGCCGATCCGCCGGGTTACGCGAGTTATTTGAGACATAGGATTTTAATTTTAGCCACGAGAAAGGTTAATTGCCACTCAACTTAAACTATTTTATGTGGGATGTGCTGCATGTTTTAAGCATAACTAGTTTTAATGTCCGCTGTGGGACTTGTCAACGGATTTATGTGCATTTGGGGTGCCATAAAACTTGAGAAGGCCACAAAATAGCAGCTAACACAACTTCAATTACTGCAAGCAACATCAAACATTAACATCAACTCAAGTTTCTTAACAAAACTGACAAATTTTCCTATTTATAATAAATCACAAATAATTTTAACAATTGCAAAAAAATTAAACACAGTTTCGAAATACACACAGCAAGGAGGTATTTTTTTTTTGTTTGTGCTTATCATAATTTTAGTGACTCTGCGCCAACTGAATGTGTAATTAAAACGTTAGCAACTGCTGCGCACTTTGGAAATTTATGAGCGAGGGTGTTTTTGGGGCATACTAGCCCAAGGACAGTAATATAAAGAAATTATGACTTGGCATTATAAATAGCACGAGTAAAATGAACAATGTACAAATTGCACAGCAGTTGGCTCAAAAAGTTATGTGCAATTCTGCCCAATTTGATATGCATTTCAAGTAAAAAGTATTCCAAATATAATAAAATTCTAAATACGTTTTCATAAATTTTTGGATAAAATGCATAAAAAAAATAAAACACAAACTCTAAGGAAGAAAAAATAAATAACAAAATCAAAATGAAAATCCAACTTTAAAGAATGTTTCTGCATCAATTATTCTTTTATGCTGGTAAATTAGAAATTTTTAATCTGAAATGTAGAGCAAATCGACGAGTAACCAGTAGTAGCCATAGCAATCATTTTTTATTGCTGGCTATAACTATTGTTAGTTATTGACTTTTATATTTTAATTAATTTCCCATTTTTGGCATAGTCCTGGAATATTTGAACTTTATTTAGATCAGTGAACAAGTCTTGCATGCCAATTATAAGCGAATAATTGAATTTTGCACAGTACAAAATAGATGGATGGATGTATGCTAATCAAATCACTATCACAGCCTATTGGACACATTTACTATTGATAATTCAATTCAATTCGCCGTACACATCATCGAATTTCTAAATTTAATAAATCAATAAATTCGAAACTAAATGCGGCCCGAAATTAACGCATTCAATTGAAAATGCGAATTAAATTGTTTATACATTTCAAAAACTGCAGTCTACATGTTTTGTTGAAAATTGTCCTTATTGTCCACACTAGATTTGGTTAGAATAATTAACAATATGACTAATAAGCTATTAAGCTTTTGGTTATCAATGCGCCACAATTTTAGTTGCAAAGCCCCAAAACTAATGCAACAAATTGAAAACTATTTAATTATCAATTTCAACTCAATCGCTTGCGTTTATGATGAAATTCGGTTTTAGAATCACTTTGATAGATAAAAGCATTTATAAATTTGCTAAAAGTGAACTTCTCGTATCTATGTCTGCTTAAAATTATACATAAATACATAGAACCTTAAGGTGCAATATATGTATGCGCATCGTACACAACTATTATATAGCCTGCTTTATAGGAGCCATTATCAACATGCTATTCCGAAACGACATTTTGGTCACTTTTCGCCATCAGTTCTGTGTGAAAGCTGAGGTAAATCTTAGTTTAAATGTGTGTTATAAACAAGATGCTGTTATTGCGTGTAGTTGGGCTGTTGGGTGCCCCAAGGCAAGTGAAAACTTACACCACCAACACGCCCATTAACTTTCTCTTACGTTTTTGCTTCTTTTTTTTTAAATAACAGCGAGAAAAGAGCTCGCAATAAACTTTGTTCCAGCTTCGCCCACGACGTCAACAGCAACAACAACAACAGCAGCAGTATAAACCACAGCAACAAGAAATCGGGCAAAGCTAAAAGTCGAGGAGTGTTTGCAGAGGCGCCTAAGCAAACATTGCATATTTTTAGGCGTGAGCCCAGCCCACACGGTTGCCGTTAAGTCGGTGTTGTGTTAACGTTGTGTTACCAACGTGTTTGCCCTTCTTGTTGACACATGCACGGCACACGGGCAAGTGGGTGGTTGGTTGGGTGAATGGATTGCTTCGCTATCTGCGGCCATGTTAAAAGTATTTTGATTTAGAAAATGTAAATTCACCGCTGACTTATGCAGGGCCAACAATAAAGCAAGACCAAAAGGAGCGTCTGAGCACAAACATTGTGGGTCTGGCAACAAGTTCTTCTTTTTTTTTATTGCTTACCAAATGAGCTGCAGCTATGGCTAACCCGGTAAACAGGTAAAAAGGCTTCGCCTTAGTTGGCCATTAAAATGCAGTCTTTATGATCCACATCGCCACACCTAGTATATCCATTCGCACGCATACACGCACATAAGATTAAATCTACAAAGCGACTGCCGTTTCAAAATGCAAAACGCGAATTTCTATTTCTTGACGATACGTGATTTTGCAATTTTCCAAATTGCACAAGCACCGAAAATAAAGTTGCCCTCCGACATGTCAGACTGTAACGTAGTTGCGGTTTGTCCACAGGCGACTGCCGAAAACTTGGAATGAAAGGTGGTTCCCCGTTTGATATTCAGATATTGTATTTGCGTATCGCACACAATTCCACGGTAAATACCAAATAATTCAACCAGTTCATAATAATACATTACATAGTAAAGGGTTGCCAAATGTAGCAAGTGAACTCTCACTTTGGTTCGTGGTTTTCTGAATATCATTATTTTAGTATTTAGAGGAGAAACGCATTTAAATATTATTTGAATTGATATCTGTAAGTAAACAATATACAATTAAAATAACTGTCTGCTAAACGTTAAACTTTTGCATAATAAAAAAATTGTGTTTATCAAAAGACTTGCGTAGCCAATAAATACTGTGGTGCTGTCAGTGACATGGTAGCCGTTTTTGGTCTGTTTGCACTCTGGCAGCGAACATTTGTATTGCATTTTATTTACGAGTTTCTAGCAATGTTGTTGTTGTTGTTGTTGTCGATTTGGTTGTTGGTGTTGCATTTGCCCAGCGCGATATGCGCTTCCTCCTCTGATACCTCAACATTGTATTTCCTTTATTTCTTTAGCATTTCTGGAGCATTTCCTTAGCAGTGATTTCTATTTTAGCTGCTGCCAACGCTTCACAGCAAGCCAATAAATATTTTTCGCTTAGCACGCGATATCCCTCTCTCTCCCATCTCTCTCTCTCTCTTTCTCCTCTGCCTTATGTTCCCCATCCCTGCTCGCGACCTGTCTCTGTATGTATTTTTGTATCCGTGTCTGCCGCCATTGTCTGGCACACAATTTAATGTGTTTACCAGATAATCGAAAGCTGGAAAGCAAGACGCTCTCCAGGTTTATTTGTTGCTTCTGACCTGAAGGCAGCTATGCTCGCAAATGTTGTGCTTATTTTAAGGGCTTTCGGGTTGAGTTATATGGGATTTATATGCAATTACTTCTAGTGTTTCTAAATTAAGACGTAGCTCAATTTCATTGGAGTCAAAACTAAAATATGTTTCTTTCACAAGCGCGTCTACTCACTTTCTTTTTTCATCACGATTCTGCGCTTCTTCTTCATGCTGATGATCACACTATCGATCGATGTCGATATCAATGTTATTTACAGATGTTATTTTACAGTCTTCTTACTACGTCACTACTACATTACATTACAATTGGCCTGCTATAATCAGGAGTGTAATATATAGCATAATATAACAGTAATATAATTATGTTCTATTATGTTTGGAAATTTATATGTTGCACTCAATTTAATATACTAGTATTATTTATTATTTAAATTAAATGGCCACTCTAATCCCACACATATAGTATGTTATGCACAGAGTTGCATGTTATGTTGCAGATGTTATTACAGACCAAGTACTACGTCACTAGTGTCCTGCTAAATAATTTAGCAGAGGTGATGTAAAAATGCTAGCAAGAAAAAAAAGCAAAAAGTACAATATTATCGCATGCAGAAAAACAAGAAGAAGGAGTGTAGGGTATGGCATAAAGTATATGCTATAAGATATCAAGGTAAAGACTATAAGATAAATAACATATTCTATATGAAAATAACGAAGAGAGTCAGGTAATCCGATAACAGACGTAGAAGAAAATCTCATCTTTAGCATTACATAATTAACATTCCGCTTAATGTTTAAACAGACTAATTTGCAGAGCCAATTTGCAACTGGTAGTTGACAGATAATTAGTAGAATATTTAAGAAAGTTTCACACTGCAACTGTAGCACAGCAGGTGTGAATACTCATATGTGTGTGTATGTTTGTCGGTTTGATTTGGTTACATACAGCTCTAGTTTTGCATAGGTATTTGCAGCACTTGCAACGGCGGCAGGCAAATGCAAGAGGAAATTGCAGCTGTCTGAAATAGTGGCTTGCTCCCCCAAAAAAATAGTTGCACACATTTCGTACGTGTAACATGCAGGTGAAAATGGAAGCAGCGGAAATGCCACTACATTTAGCTAATTTGATTGCATGTTGTCAGTGCTTTTTATGCCCATTGCAAGCTGCACATAAGGTCGTATATATATATATATTTATACATATTTGTATGTAGCCTTACGGGTTTGTTCCGGAATGGCGAGGGTGCTTCAACTTTTATCATATGGCAAATGTTCTGCTTGCACTTTTATTGTTTACCATTTGTTTGGCAGCAAAAGTTGGCACTTCAAATAGAAATAGTATAACGAAAAAAATTGAGCATTGTTTTACTTTTGTTTAAATGTTTGCTTGTTGCATTTTTGCACTTTTTTGGGGGTGTGCCAAGGAGAGCGGGCAGTTTTCATAGTTTAGTTTTTCACTAACATTTTCGTAATGGGAAAACTTTTGGCATGACCAAAAAATACCTTCGGTTGTCTGCTGGCTTGTTAGCATTTGTCATTTAGTTGCTTTTAAATTGTTGGCAATTTGACTTTTAATTAGATTATAAGGTACAAATGTTGGTATAAGTCTCGTTTATGTAATAGGAAAATTGCAACAGCTTTGCAATGTCCAAGTATAAATGTAAGTTTAAGTCCATAAATTTGCATAAAATGAACGAAGCTCTTGATAAGTTTTAATTGAATGGCTTTTAAGTTAATGAGTAAATACAGCATGCCTTCGAATTTGAATCCTTTAGCTTTTGATTTGTCTCGGTTTTGAAAGTTCAGTTAAAAATTCAGTAAAGTAGCTTGTGAGGATTTTGTCTAACACAATCTTACTTTCAATATTTATCAAGCATATCGTCAAATGAAAATTTTACTAAGTTAACTTGAATAACTCACGAATCAATTCTACAATCTTAAAGCTTACAATGTCAAATATTTTTCAGCTATTTTCATTGAAAACTGTCTACAATGAATTTGCATAGAGTAATTTTAAATCCGATTTGTGTGATGCACTCAGTAAATTTAACTTGAAGAGGTTTGATTTACTACGGTTTCCATTTCGATGGCTTCAACTTAATTAGCGTGCAGCGTAGCAACGTGACTGACTGCCAAATGTTAAACATATCAGAACTCTCCATATTACGCATACGCGCCGGGTGCTAATACCTTTTTTTGAGCATTGACTTGCAAATGAGCACAACTTGCGGCATTTTGAGTTGCAACGTTGCAGCTCAAATTAATTTTCAGCCAGCAGCAATGCAGTCTAATTTTTCGACAGTCGATGGTTGGCAAAGGGATGGCGGGAATGGTAGGCAGCTCAGACAGCAAGCCGTTGATGGTTACAAGGCAAAAGGATCTGCAAGCTAAAACAAACTGCATTAATTAGTGGCCAAGAACAAACTAACTCGTTGGCGGGTCGCGACTCCCTCGGCCACTTTCCCACCAAATTTTAGTTCGCTATTTCTGCAGCATGTTTTCTACGTTTTTCTTGCTGGCAGCGAGCTGTTTCCAGCTCCGTGACAAATTAGATATGCGCTCGAAAGTGTCCAAGGCAATGGGGCAAACATATTATCCCAGTGCAGAGTCCTTTAGCTGCGGTTGGTCCTTTTGGTGTGCGAGGCACTCTGCTGTCTGCTGTCTGCTGTTTTACGACATTTCCGCCCACCAGAGTATGCAGCATGCAACGCTGAACCAGCTGCTGATATGCATTGAGAGCATGTGCCTAATGCGTGTGTGTGTCTGTATATATATATATATGTGTGTGTCTATGTTAGTATTAGTATGTGTTATGCATCCCGAGCTGACACTAAAAGCTATTTGTAAATTTTGTGGCTGCAATTATGTTTGCTGTTTTGTTGGCTAACCGCCACGCCTTTAGTCAACTTACGCCGAGCTCCATTCCCCAACTCTGCCACAACGTAACACTTAACACACAGCACTCCCCTTTCACCCTTCCCCGCCCCTACAGCATGCATTTACTCTCCCTTTTTTATATTACATGTGGCTTTACTGGTTATTATTAGTTTGCTGCGGTTTGCTGGCTGCGGCCGCTTTTCCTCATGCATTTTCAACTGCCCCATGGCACGCCCACACCCTTGTCTGCTTATAGTGTTTTCTGACC
Organism: Drosophila cognata; assembly: GCA_035041535.1. NCBI lineage: Eukaryota > Metazoa > Arthropoda > Insecta > Diptera > Drosophilidae > Drosophila > Drosophila cognata. Next base: position 359,141 of record JAWNLC010000238.1, read on the forward strand.
ACATCAAACTTCTACACGCACACACAAAGATAAATATTTGTACTATCGGTTCATAATGCGTGTGTGTTTGGGTTATGGCCGGCAAATTAATGTTTCTATTTTAGGTTCATTTTTTGGCATGAATTTTAGAAAGCAAAAAAAATGATACTTTTCTATTTATGAACACATTTTTGAGTATTTTGGGTCACATTATTGGCAAATTCGGTGTTTGCTAACAATGGATTTTAGATGCCCAAAAAGTGGTGCCACCAAACCTGATTTCAACTGTAATGTGTACGAATATGTGCATGTGTGTATATGTGCAACAATTACAAACAAAAATATAAATATGTATGTCACACACATACATATATATACATATATATTAGCTTTATAAGTTAATATTTAGAAAAACCATTGCTTACACGGAAATAAGCGTATAAATTAGCATAGTAAGCAGACCATCCTTAGTCCTATTTGTATACCTTGAAACCAAAAAAATGTAATAACTTTGGCAGAAGACACATGGGTCCGGTGCTTCAGGAAGTGGCCAAAAAGCAAACGATTCACATCTACCTTAAAATATGCCAACAAATAATGTTCACACTTCGACTTTGGACAGCTGTTTCGATGGGGTCTTCTCAGATACAAAGTAGGTTTTTGGTGGCTACCACAAATCATTCAGTGCAATGAATTATTACTGGCGCTTAGAACGTGCTCGCAGCGCTAAAGTGTCATTACTGGGCTTAATGAGTCTGACGGCAGAACACACAAAAAAAGAACGAGAAAAAACCTAAAAGTAAAAAAAAAGAAAATAACGGCGCAAAGGAGAAAAAAAGAATGGCAAATGTGTAGCATGAGTGCAGACAAACTGCGTTGGCCATTGTCTGGTTCTTATTTATGTTTATTTATGTCTATCGGTCAGACCGTGTTAATGAATAATAGTAATAGTTATGGCAAATACCCTGTATAAGTAGTAATATAATGAGCATAATGACCATAGCAAACATACGTTTGTACACAGACGAAAAGCACAGGCAAAAAGACAAAAGAAAAACTGCTAAACAAATGCTCAAATAAATACGAATGCGAAAATATGTTAAAGTGCAAAAACTTATAGGAAATATTTTTAATTTATACATTTTTTAACTAAAACTAAAGTTAAAATCTAGACCAATTCGTCTTTTGAATATACACATAATATAGTAAAATTTATTGTTTATTGTTTTGAAAATTTAAACTTGGCATTCGCTGGCTCAATTTAATTATTTAATTAAGCTATTAATGGGTAGCAGTGTCCAATTTGTTGTGTTATGCTTTATAACCACTAAACGAAATATTATGCAGAGTGTTCCGGCTGCTGGTGGTGCTGATTAGTTTTTCGCCCAGACATGTTAGAAATTATTAACACGCATACGTCACGTTGTCTGTGGGCAATGCTATATGCTAAGCAGCTGTTAGGGGAGCAGAGTGGAGCAACAGCAGCTGGCTGCAAGGACCAAGGGACTCTCTCCAACCACTTCAGTTCGAAGGCACTCTGGCAGAGGGAACAGCATAAATCGAGGCACCCAAAAAGCATAAAGCAAGCATGTCGCGCCATCATTTTCAGCTGCCACGTGCCTGGGCATACATTTTGTGCATTTTATGGGGCATGCAGCCAGCAGCAAGCTGCACCGTTGAGCGCCGGTTGCTGTGGCCAAGAAACAAACAAAGCGAGGCAGAATGAAGGCAACAGCCAGTTCAGAATTTTAAAGCTGATTACTCAATAACTTTACTGGCGAGTGCATAAAGTGCGGGTCGTATCCTTGGAGTGCATAATTCCTTGCCAAGTGCAAGTGCGAGCTGCGTCCTGCGAGGGTGGGGATTTTTTTTTAGTTATTTTATGTGCACTTAAACTGTGTTTGTTATTAAAGTCTGTTGCACATTGCTGTTGTTATTGCTATTAGTGGAACCAACACGAAATTTACGCTCAAATTGAGTTGCCCCGAAGTGATTTTCAGTTGCAAACCGCTGGCTGCTGCCTTTCCCCTGGTAAATAATGTATGTTTGCAGCGTAATAAAAAGTAATGGAGAAACTTGCACTTAGGCCAGGGTTAGTTAAGTACAACGAAAAGTTGTTAAAATAGATTTTCCACACTTTACCTTTTCACTTCCTACATTAAATTAACACTTATTTATTTATAATAATTTGTTAATCTCACAATGAAATATACAAAACACTTCAAAAACACATCGAAATTGGCAGCCATTTTCTAGTCAGCTTTGTTATGCATTTTTATTTATTTATTTAAATGTGCTGTAAATTCAATTAGGCTGAAGCATAAAAACATGAGAGGGGGTGGGAACTAGGCAGAGTTTTCACTTATAGCTGAAATTCAATTACAACCGCTAATGCCATTTGTATTGCCCGTGCGCCAAGCCGAACACTGTTCAGCTCGAAATACCCGTAATCCGACAAAAATTTAATTTGATAAAAGTTGAACTTCAATAAGTGCCAAAGCTGTCGGGGCCATTATAATTGTGGTTCTGCTAGTGTGTGTATGCTCTTGTGTGTATGTGTGTGTGTATTTTTGTTAAGCGTTTTGTAACCGCAGCGAAAAACCGCAAACAAATATGATCAGACATCAAACCGACTGCGTGCATCCGAAAAAAAAACCTCAACTGTAACTTCAGCAAGTGCTAACAGTGCGGATAAAAGTGGCTTATATATGTATGTATATGGATTTATATTTACACACTGGTATTGCTGACATCTGCCAGCAGAGTTTAATCGGAAAAGCGTTGCATACTTTTAGGCAGCCGCAAAAAATACTCAACACCCGCTGCCAAAATGTGGCTGCATTTACATACGTCCGCACTTTTTCATATATTCATATAACAGCAGAATATTATAAAAGGATGCTAATTGACAAACTTTTCATTATGTTTTATATATAATAAATGAAGAGACAGCTGCTGAATTAGTTTAAGCAAAAACTATTAAATTTGCTTATTAATTATGTCCGATTTATTAATTGCATTATTTTTTCTTACTTTCAATAATGAGCTTTGTGACTTTTAATGACATTGAATTCATTCCCAAAACACCAAAAAAAAATATTTTACTGAGTATTAATTATAAATATAGGAGTCACTGATATATTGAGATTAATGCGTGAAGGCATTTTTGTATATTTCTCGGAAACTTTTAAAAATTTAAATTACATTTGTAAAATAAAACTATTTTTAATACAATTTGAAACTCATTTTACAGTACAAGCCTTTAATTTAATTACAGCTATGAAAATTTAAATTAAAAGAGACTGCGAAAAATATTTAATCAAAGAGTTCTGCACTCGGCATCAAACATTTATTCGGATGCACCCAGCAAACGACTGGTAAAACAGAAACAAAAATAAAAGATATAATAAAGAAATCCCATCGCAACGTAAAAAATTCTAATTTATTGAGTTTACGCCCATTTTTACACGCTGCGCACACGGCCAACATTTAGCCCCGTTACATGTCCTAACCATTGCCCGAATCTAAAACTTGAAAAAATAAAAATGAAACGTAAGATAAATATGTAAAACGCCAAAAACAAAAATGAAAAAAATGCTGAGCCCGATTCAGCTTGCAGCTCGGCGTGTCGACAAATGAAATTTTCACGTCGCACAGGACACGCGCCAGAGCCACGGTCGACGTGAAACAGCCCTTTGAATTTGCCACACAAACATTTTGGCATGCCCACAAAAAAAAAATATATATAAAGTCGAAAAAAATGAAAAAAAAAAAACAGATTAAAAACTTGCAAAAATTTTAATGGAATTTTATTTCTCGCTCCCACACGAACACGAACACACACACCCACACATGCGCTCTCACTTGCACTCTGGGGTCGTTGTTGGTGGTCGCGTTGCGGAAATTGTTGCCGTTGTACCCTTTGATTGTCAAGCATCGGCTTACACACATAAATGGGACAGAAACACAACCACACGAGAGTATGTGTACGAGAGTATGTATGTGCTTGTGCGTGTGAAGACACAACAAATCAAACAGGCGCACAGGAGGACTGGCAGCCAGCCGAAGGTTAAAGGACAGCAGCCAGTTGACGAAAAACTAAACTGTCAGCTTGAGTGAAAAGTTGTCTCTTCTACCGGAAATTATTAAAAACGGGCAGGCAAATTTAAATTGGCCCCAATTGAGACCCTTGCACATCCTTCAACCATCAAAAGATAAATTGTGTTTCGAAAACATATAATTTTGAGCTTAACTGAGCTTATAAACACATTTACAACTTTTGGATTAGAAAAGAAGTCGCCTAATGAAAGGTTGACCGCCACCCAAAGCGTAATTAAATCCGTAGAATCCCAACCATAACCATTATTTACAGCTCCTAAGGTCCTATACATGTCTGAGAAGTATTTTGTGCATTCTTGTATAATGTGTTCTATTGCTTAAGAAGTAAATATTTATTTACCAAGTGCTTAGCATATTATTATTGTACAATTAGCAAAAATATTTTGACCACTTTTAGTATTTTTGGTTTGACAGTTTCAGTAAATTGGCGCCAGATAAGTAAGTATATTTATAGAAATTTATTGATAGCATTCAGTTAAATTGCAAATGAACCAATAGCCAAGCAACAGTGATCTGCGAACAGTTCGATATAATAATAAATAAAAATCTTATCAGAATTTTAGCCATACAAAATACTCGAAACAAATTAGACATATACAGGATATTTACATGCAATGACAGAGTAAAATGTGTTAGCAAAAGCTATGAAACCAAGTGAACCCAGATCTAGTCTAGCTTAAAGTTTATTCCTAGCATAGAAGCTGTTCCACAGCTGCAGCTTCTCCAGCTCGGGCAGTGTTTTCAGCTCAAAGTCCTGTCCGATATTGAGGCATTGGAAACTCGTCTCACTCTCCAGAGGTGCAAACTTGAGTGCCTTGATGCTATCGCAGTTGGGATCCCCGGTGGCCGCAAAGCTCGTCCATATGTCAATCATGCCAGAGATGATCTTGTGCTCCGGTGAACCAGGCTCAGCCTTATTGGACAGCATGCTGTGAAAGATGTAGCAGAGATCGTCACCATGGCAGACGCCACGCATCTGGCTGCCACAAAGCACAATGCGTATGGCATTGCACCGCTTCGAGTCGTGGTCGAAACGATACAAATAGGTGGGAGCGCTGCCCTCGCGCAGTCGGGATAACAGAGTGCGATAAATGGGATGCCAGAATTCGCGATAGGATTGAAGATCAAGGAATTTCATCATATTCGCCTGATTGCAGGGCTCTTCGCCAAAGTATGCACGCTTCAGCTGCAGGCTGTAATTCTCCCGCAGCTTGGGATCCAGATTATCGCCCAGATCGATGGGAAGCAAGTTGTCGCAGTTGCCCACCTCATCCAGCGTGGCAGGACGACGAACAACCTCTGAAGGAAGGAAAAGAAAGTAGAGAACAATTTGAGAAATTACAAATAAAACAGAAATTCAAATGTAAAATTACAATTGTAAAAAAATAATAAAAAAAAGAGAATAATTATATAAAATTGGAAATGGATAAATTGAAATCGATAGACTATTGGCCTGTCGAAAAAGTAATCAAGTCAAATTCTGTTTTGGTTAAAAATGCACATGAAAAATATTCAATTAATTCGCGCTAGCCTCAATTTCTCTCTGTAAAATTGTTATTTACAAAACAAAGACAACATCTCGTTTTTTCACCAAAAACTCTTTAATGAAATCAAATTTTTTGTTGAAATTCAGTTTCAATGTTGTATTTTTAGACCAATTAAATGTTCACTCCAATTGGCTTAGTATTCATGGACACACCAAATTGGAATTCGATTGAAATGAAAATTGTTTACTACTACTAATATGGAGAGCCACTCACCTGGATAGAAGAGCAGACCCTCAAAACTGGTGCCACCGAAAAGCATGGGCACACGTCGGCTCCACGTCTGCTGCATGAGCTGATAGAGTGGCTGGGCGATGAGCGTGTGCTCTGTTTTATAGGGTTCGATGACGGGTCCAAAGGCAAACAGCTCGCGATTGTGCTTTTCATCCTTGCTGAGCACCAGCGATGCGGCGGTGACAATATCCCCAGCCTTGGCCTCGCTCAGACACTTAAAAATGTCTTGGTCCTTGTTGGCGCCCGTGTAGCCCAGCTTCTGCGCCAGGCGATAAACCTTATCGCTTTTCGTTGGCTGTGCCCAAGGACACAATCCACTACCCGACATCACAATCGCCTTGTGCAGCAAACCTTCCGTCTGGGGACTCAATGTGAGCAGATGTGTGGATGCGCCGCCGGCACTCTCGCCAAAGAGTGTGACATTATTGGGATCGCCGCCGAAGGCTTCAATATTCTGTTGCACCCAGCGGAGGCCCAAAATTTGATCCTTCAAACCCGCATTGCCGGGCACATTGAGCTCCGGATCATCGAGACTGAGAAAGCCCAAGGCGCCCAAACGATACGCAATGGTCACAAGCACCACATCCTTGGACATGAAAAAGTCCGGACTGTACATATCACGTGTAGCTTCGCCCACCTGAAAACCACCTCCATAAATCCAGACCAGCACTGGACGCGGTTTCTCCGGTTGCAGCTGCACAAAATAAAAATATGTCAGTTACTGAAAGTTGTGTGTATTTTATTTACTTACATCCTTGGCAAAGACATTCAGGTACAAACAATCCTCGGAGCCATTGAATTTGCTAAATAATGGATGTGTCTGCATCGGCTTCTCGGCCGCAGAAGTGCAGTCCAGCTCCCGTTCCCAAGGCTCCACTGGCTCGGGCGCCCTGAATCGCAGCTCTCCCAGCGGCGGCTTCGCGAACGGTATTTTCTCAAAGCTGTAGTAACTGTCGCCCCAAATTGTGTTCCTCTTCACGCCCCGCACAGTTCCCAACTTGGTTTTAACCACCGAAAAAATGGAAGTAGTCAGACGACGCTGCTCATACCTAAAGCTGAAAAACCTGTAAAAATAAAGCGAGAGAAATAGAGAGAATAATTAAGAGAGTTGGCAAATTAATTATAATTTGAGCTGCAATTCAAGGTTTTTGCAGATGTTCTGTCCGAGTCAACTCCCCAAAAATCTGTAGCGCACTTAAAGAAACAACTCCATTGTGAAATTCTTCATCACATAAGTTACTTTAACCAAATGAATATATAATAAATAATATCAGTCTCCTGACAATAACTGATTCTTATATCTTGCAAGCAATAAAATATTAATTAACACAAGCTTATCGTATGGCAAAATAAATGAGTTGAAAAAGTGGTTAAAATAAAAATAATTTTAAACAGCGATTGGAGCTCCCTGGAGAGGTCACCAAACAATAAACAAACATAAAAGTAAGTATTTAAAAGAGTCCAAACTTTAATTTAATTTAATTTCTATAAAAAATATTGTTCTTACTGATGCATTAATTGATTATTTTTATTTTCTTGTTGATGCTATTTATTTATTATTTATTGATGTTCTTCTTTCCCAGCATAGACATTATTATTAGACATCATTAAAATACAAGTCACTAAAGAAAAATTCGATTTATACAAGTCAAATAGATAATATTAGTAATATAAAGACATTATATGTTGATAATTATAATTTAAAATTATTTTCAATATTTAAGTTATATTCATTCATTTGATTTAATTCAATTTAATGTTCCCATTTTATTCATTTTCTTTGTATATGCTTTCAATTTGAAGCAATAGTTTTTTTTTAGTTAGCTTTTTCTTTGCTCAAAAGATGGCAACCCTACAAACGTATTTTAGAATCGACAACCCCACGATGAACACCCTTCTTTCCAGTGTTTGGCCTAGAATCAGTCAAGCCGTTAACAAACTGCCGTTGCCCTGTGGTGGGTGGCCGAGTGGTTTCAATGCCACTGTGGTTGCGGTGTTTTTCTATGCGCCTTTTGACCAACCTCAACGCTACCCGCTTAATATGCACGACAAGTTTTCTATTTACTGTTTATTTATTTTCGTTTTTCATTAAGTTTTTTTTTTTTTTTTTTGGATTTAACTTTTATTGCTCTGCTCCCGGCGGGTGCGGGTGTGTGTATCATGTATTTTATGGCATTTAATGTAGTTTGTTTTTGTTTTGTTTTGTTTTGATACCTGTCAATTGCGCAGCTCAAAAAAATAATAACATATTTTATATTTAACACGCATTGCCCCAATGCACCGCCGACATAGTTTAGCTCAAGCAACAACAAAATTGCATACAAATTGCTTATTTCAGAGAAAGCGTCTTTTCCGCTTGTACTAATCTATAATCAGGCATATCAGATCTGGCAAGTTGCCAAGATGTGAGTGAGCGTGAAAGGGACCGAAATGTCTCTCCATCTCCCCATTCATAATTCATATATTTTTATTATTTTAATCGAAGGATTTCCTGCAACTCCAATAATTTGATATTTTATCATGAATATATTTTTCTTGTCTCAATATTTATGTCGGTGAATATGTTATGATATATGTACATATGTACATATAATATAGTCTTTTTCATTGTTAATGGATTTTAATCGATGAATGCATCACATTAGCCAGCTAGCTTTTCATATATTGTACTAATTATTCCCAGTTTGTGCTGATTTGAATTAATAGTATTAATATAATATATAAATATATAAGTTGAACAACTTTGTGACATTGAAAAAATAATCTATACATTTTTTTTCCACTGTTTTGTTAGTAATTAAACTAGTTAAACTTGTTTTTTTTTCCTGATAAGTAAACCCTTACAGCGATTGATTACGTTGTCACAAACTACTTGAAAGCAGAACCGCAATTTCATCATTATAATTTATATTTTATGATATATATGACACAATTGCCCATATTAAGTATTTAACTTAATTTCAAAAAGTGCCTATATATGTGTGAGTTAATTACAACTAAGAATTCCTGTTAACTTAATTATAAAATTTATTAGAGAAATATTTGATTGACATAAGGAACAACATCGTTCAGGTCTCATTATTTTGACTAAATTCAAGGTCTATGCTCTTAAAATACATTATCTTTTTGATGTTAACTAATAGGTTAAAAAAAATTGTATATATATAAAATAGATAGCTCAGTATTATGTCAATGCTTAAACCTTATCTGCATATTTCCAAGTTCTATTGATTTCACCACAGTCTACCCATTTCACGATAAGGAATATTTTGTTAATTTCAAATCGAACAACGTGATATCTACAAATACTGATTGTCAAATTATTGATAAGCTGCACCTGAATATATATGTATATATAGGTTTTTCTTTATTAGTATGAAATCAATACAAAGTTTAACAAAACTATTCCGAAAATCGAAGTATTTTAATTGATACTTCAATTTTTGCAATTAGGAGTGGTTAGTTAAACCAGACAGAAGGTGTCTTTAGTCGATAGAGTCGATAACAAAGGTAACTTGTATAACTTAAATAGGTATACATTGAATTAGCACTCGAATTAAATGAATATTAACCTGGGGTGACTGAAATGCGCTGTGTCATGCCGACTTGCACAAAGAATACTAAATTATAAATAGCTGTAAATAAGCGTCAGACACTCAACTGAACCGTATACCTGCTGCTCACCTACACGATTGTTTTGCAAACTAAATGGGAGAGGGGAAATTTATGGAGGTTAAACTTTAGCTTAGCTTGTAATCAAGTGAGAATGCTCCAGTTGAGAGTCCTCGACTACCGGATCTGAGCCTGAACACAGCTGTTCAATATTTCATTCTAATTTTATTTGCCATTTAAAAAGTTTTGCGCTCATTAATTTAAGCAGGTAATTTGCAAAATGCGCGAATTTTTAATAAATAAATAAAAGGGCAGTTAACTGAAATAAATACCCAGCTAGTGATAATCGCTTCTCTAAAAATGATATATACATATATGTTTATATAGATATATGTTTATGTAGATATATGTTTCTTATACGACCGTGATGAAATATACATAATATTCTACTTTAAAAATTGTAGCTTTTATTGGCATCGAAAATCGAAAGAAGTCTCACAGACGGAAGTGACTCGTTCACCTTGACATATGGTGCTGATCGAAAACATATAGCTTATATATTTTTCTGCTGTCTGTATAATTTTGCACAAGCAAATATACTCTTTTTCCCCCTTTTAAATTCAGTTCGGCGTATACATATAAATATATATAGATGAAGCAAGAAGTTTTTACAAATTGCCGAATAAAAAATTGCCAATGTCAATGTATGTTTTTAGTTTTTTTTTAACTTTAATTAAAAGTTCGATTTCAAAATATTCGTTTATCAATAGATAATGAAAAATACATTTCCGTAAATGCAATCTTAAATGGTCTTTTATAATTAATTAGCTTCAAAATTGTATTTAAAATAATTTATTACTGTCCATCTCATTAATTGATGACTTGCCATAAATAAATAACTGTATTTTATATAACGTTTCAACTAATAACTTAAAACGGTGAACAAAATTAATTACTTAAACTTCTCAATCAGTTGTTGGACTAAATTATTAAATGAAGTTTTAATCATTGCCGCATTGAATAATGTTGTAATAGATACGAAAAAAAATGTAAGCGAGAAATAAAAACATAAACAAAAACGTGCAACTAATAGCAATGGAAAAAACAAACTAATGAAGGGGAGAGAGAGATATAAAAAAGCTCAGTACTGAATCGAAATGATGAAAACAAAAGGCGTCCATAAAAGTTTATGCAAAAGCCAGCTGCAAACCTTGCACAACAATTTCACCAGCGCAACATTTTGATAGACACCAATACTTGCTCTTGTATATAAACAAATATGTATGTACTGTACGTGTGTAATTGTGGCTGTAGGAGCGAGCGAGAGCAACGATCATAGCAATAAGAAATCTTTGAGTCTTTGCTGCAACACAAATGCTTCATGACAAAACTTACTTAAAGGTGAGTTTTATCATATCCATGAAACGCACAGCCATTTTATCACGCTAAGCACATACAAATTAATGAAAAAATATTGCAACAGAGTTCACAGCCCTTCGCTTGAATTGCGCGTAGTTTTGGGGCAGCGAAAGTACAAATTAATCGAAATTCACGCAGTTCACCGGTGACCAGTTTGCAGGCACGCGAATACGAACCGTTCTGCACGAGAGTGGGTCAGCTACTGAGTGAAGTGAAGCGATCGCGACGCCAACGAAAACAATGGGAGAGAGGGAGGGAGTTGTTGCTGACTGAGTGGCTAGACTGAAACGAAAGCTGTTCTCAACAGTCAAGCACCTCGCATCAAACTCACGCGCGCACTCACTCGCTCTCTGTCTCGCTCGTGTTCGGCCTTTTTCTTTCCTGCTCGCCAGATAGCTGCGATTGCGGCACTGTTATTTTGGACTACACTGTGCATAGAGCTTTTCGTTTGTTTGGAACCAAAAGGCAATGCTGTTGAGAGAAAGCTCTGTTAAACAAGCTTAAATGTTAACGAGCTTAATGCTGTAGATCGATGTTAAATAAGCTTTTGGCGCTATCACATTCTGTTAAGTGATCGGAATATTAATAAAAAACATTTGTTTCTCAATATTCATTCAGAAAAGTGCTAAGTAATTCCCACTTATGCACATAAGCTAATCTAAAAGAAAGTAACCAAATAATAAACTCAAATAAAATTAATTCAAAGCTCATTGAAACCTCCCCACTAAACACATTAAAATAATTAAGTCGCCTCGAACGCAAGCCGGAACATAAAATTAGACAACCCAAAGCTAAAGCAAAGTATAAATAAAAAAGTGCAAAGACCCCAAAAAATAACTACTGCCTTGTGTAGTATGTACAACATGAAATACAGTTACAGTTACAGTTGGTCTTTATTTTTGTTTTGAACTTGAATTTTGAAGTTGATTAAAACCAGTTTCGGCAGACTTGAATCAATGCAAATGTCAGACGCAGCCAGTTTGCTTTTGTCATTAGCATTAATTAACAGGTTTGCTGAAAACACAACAGTTTATTAGGTCGAAATACACACATCATAAACAGACATCGCCTGGCATTGAGTGTTATCACTTGAGGAACTGACACACCGTTGCTCAAGGTTAACTGAATAGAAACAGCCAAAATATTGATAAGTTAAGTTTAGTTTTTAATGTATTTTCTATGGTATATTGACTGAGCATACGTAGTGCTTGGAGATTGGAAAACATTCCACATTTTCCTGTCTGTCTCTCAAATGCTGAATAATTTAAGCATAACTCTCCGATTAATCATAAATATCTCAGATAGTTTGCTATATTTATTAGCATTGTTTAAAGCGTTCGCTGAGTAAGTCGTCATTAATTAGCGCTCTTAATATTTTATTATTTACTGGTAAATAGTAAATGACTAATTCGAGGAAGTTGCAAGATTGAAGCTCAAAGTAAATTTGAACTTTGATTCAACTTGGTATTTTATATGATCAATATCTAAATTAGAATAAAATTCATTTGCAATAATTATACTCATTAAATCACAATCATTTTCTATTTACATATAAGTCTATATAATACCAATATCTTACCTAAAAATGCTGAGCATATTCTTCAGTAAATCACAATCTATACAAGCACTCAATAATTTGCTGATTGCTGATAAATTGGTCTTCATCGTGACAGCTCCTAATGTGATATTTCGTTATCAAAGAAAATTATAGTCACACCTCCAAAAAAAAAAAAAAAAACAACCAAATTAACAACTTGCCAATGCTGAACACTTGAACTTGTGATTGTTTATTGGGTTTTCCAACGTTTATCGGGTTTATCACTAAAGTTCAGCAACTCGTAAATTGCAAACGTGAATAATTATGAGGGAGAAGAAACCGCGAAGCAGGCGAACTGATGATTCACATTCAGCTGTGCGATAAGCTTTCGAAGTAATAAAAAAAACAACACGCGTGCGTATTACGTCACTGATAATGGAGTGTATAACACTAGGGTACTTACTTCGCCACATATGCATAGTTTTTATAGTTTTATCAGTTTAAGCACGTACTTTGTCATAGCTATTATTCTAGTCGTTGCTTGACAACTTTAGCAAAGACAATGAAAAACTTTAAAGGTTTCAGCATAATTTCAATAAATTTGTTTTGTTTTCTTCTTTATTTGAAATACATTCAGTTTTGTGTTTTTTTTTTTGTTTTTTTTTTATTTCGATTCTCTTATTAAAATATGGATTTTTAATTTCTCTAAGTTTTCTTTTGTTTTTTGTGGCATCACAATATTTTGAAGCTTGTAGGCATTGAATTGAGAGAGCTTGGAATAAATCGCTCTTTTGTGGAATCTATCGAAAAAAAAATCATCAATTCGAAACATTTTAGTTAAGCATTTTGTGCACATTATAATTCAACATTTCAAGGTGTTTTCGATTCGTTCTTTTGTTTAGTAGTTGTTTTTCTTTTTTATTGCTAACAGACACATTAAACAAATTCACTTCGCCTATGTAAAGTTTCTAGAACTAGTTGTTAACAAGAATCATATAATCCTAAAATATGTAAAACTTGGACTGGTACGAATATGCTTACGTAAAAAACAAATATGTTTCCAAAAATTAGATTATTATAAAAAACGTTTACACATATTCCAAAAAATACGACGTACACGTATGTATGTATGTCGGTTATTAAAACTAAGCGTGGGATTTGTGCGTTTGTTGTTCATCCAAAAATGAAATATAGATAATTGAATAATATTAGATGAGAGAGTTTTGTTTGTTTGTTTGTTTGTTTGTTTGTTTGTGCGCGGAAGAGAATTGAACGCCATACAATACAATCAGAATAAATCATAGTTATACGGGGCGCCTTGACAGCCTTTTCATATATGAAGTAAATATATATATTTAGTTTTTATACAGCACAATAGGAACATTGTTTTTGTTTTTTGTTTGTTTGTTTGTTTGTTTGTTTTTTACACATACATATATCAAATTCCTTAGCTGCATGGATCCGTAACGCGTTTATCAAAAGGTACTTCAGTTGCGACTTATATCATTTCCATATGACCCTAGAACTAACCTCAATCATAATAAGTAGAATAGTGGCACTTTGCGGGCGCTGCACCGCTGCACCGCTGCAAGGCCATTTAGGCATTAGAGACTTGGATCAAACTTGAACAGGCTTAAATCGAATTTCAGTGTTGGACAAAACTTAACAACAACTTAGATGATGGCTCTATCTAGACTTTAAAGCTACGCTTTGTCGCATTCTTATCAACATAGAGCTAATGCTAATGCTAATGCTAATGCTACCAAATAGCATTCGTTTCTTTGTTTGTTTGTTTGTTTGTTTGTTGCTCTTTTGTTTTCAGAGCAGCTCATCACGACGGAAGAAGCTCTCCCAGACCATCAGCTTGCGCAGATCGGGCACATCGATAATCTTCAGATCATCGGATATATTAAGGCACTTCAGCTGTTGCTTGTCGATCGCTGCGGAGGACACCGGCTGCCACAGCTCGGACTGGTCGGGATCGAAATTGGGATTGCCATATGTGGCAAAGTGTGTCCAGAGGCCAACCAATCGCTCAATGCACTTGTATTCCCTCGTATGGTTCTTCAGTTTGCGGGCCAGCGAATTGTAGAACAGATACGACAGATCGTCGCCGTGGCAGGTGCCACGCACCTTCTTGCCACAGCTGAGTATGCGCAGATGATTAAAGTGCTTCGAGTCAAAGTCGAACCGATACAAATACGTCGGCGCATTCGGTGCGTGCTCCAAACGTGACAATACTGTGCGATAAATCGGGAACCAGAAATACTCGTGCGACACCATCTGCAAAACCAACAAGAAAAACACAAATTGTAGATTACTTCAAGTGCATAAGTATTTGTAATTGATCTCCATAAACTAAGCGAGTCTTTAGTTGATAAGCTGATCTCCATAAGCTAGTATATTTTTTATTTGTCTTTATAAGCTAGTCTCTCAGAAAGTACCTTTCTCATGGTCCTATCTACAAATTGGTTTCTGGTTAATAAGCGGATCTCAATAAGTCTCTTAGGAAATACATCTCTCCAGCTGCTCTCTATTAGCTAGTTCCTTTTAAGTAAGCTGATTTCTATAAACTCGTTTTTAGTTAATAAAGCATATTTATCAGCTAGTTTCTAGTTAATAACCTCATCTGAGTAGCTTCTAAGTTTATCTTTATAAGCTAGTCGCTCGCAAATAAGCAGTTCTATGTAATGTAGTCTCTTAGCAAGTACTTCTCTCATGCTTCTCTCTATTAGCTAGTCTCTTTTTAATAAGTATATCATTATATGTTGGTCAATTAGTCTCTTAGGAAGTACTTTTGTCATACTCCTCTTTATAAGCTCTAGACAATGAACTGAACTCTATTAGGTATTCTCTTAGTCACTAAGGAAGTGCTTTTTTCATGCTCCGCTCATTGAGCCTATCTCTAGTTAAAGCTAGACCTCTACAAGTCAGTCTCTAGTTAATAAGTTAATAATAATAAATACAAAGTTTAATCATAAGTGGTCTGCTTTTCATGCACGCTCTTAGATTTAAGTAGTAAAAACTCGAAACTAGAATTGTTGTGAAAAGAACCCACTTAATACCCCTAATCATAATTGTAATTTTTATTGGTTTAAGCTGTGAGTCACACACCTGCAGATACTCGTGAAGCGTGTCCAGACTGGGTGTCTTCTCGCCATAGTAGCTCTGTCGCAGCTGCTCGCCGTAATCCTTGCAGAGTTCGCTGTCCCGATCCATGTTCAGTTCGATGGGAACGACAAAGCGACAGTCGCCGAGCTCGTTGAGACACTTGGGATTCGTCTTGGTCTCCGAGTAGAGCAGCAGGCCCTCGTTCGAGACGCCGCCCAAAATGAGAGGTATACTGTTTGACCAGGCGTTGCGCATCATCACAATGGGCTTGGTGGGCACCACACAGTGGCTGGTTACATAGGGTTCGATGACGGGGCCAAAGGAGAAGCCTATGCGCTCTTTTTTCTCCTCATCGATGCACAGTTCGCCGTTCGCTTTTATTAAATCAGCGCCCTTGGTGTTCTTGAGGTACTCCCACACATCCCGTTCCACATTCTCGCCCACATAGCCCGCCTGTACGGCCAGGCGATAGGGCCAGTTGCGCTGCGGCGTCACCGCCCAGGGGGACAACGTGTTGCCCGACATGCAGATGGCCTTGTGGAAGAGTCCGCGTGTCTGCTCTGTGATCATCATGTAGTGCACGGAGGCGCTGCCCGCACTATCACCAAAAATTGTAATGTTGCTCGAATCGCCGCCAAAGCGCGAACAATTTGCTTTGACCCAACGCAACGCCAGCACCTGATCCTTGAGGCCAGCATTGCCGGGCACATCGAGCTCTGGATCTTCCATGCACAAAAAGCCTGCGTAAAATATATTTTCACATTAATTTCCAGTTCCTAGGGAGTTCGGTTTGAAAACTAACCTAATGGTCCCAGGCGATAGTTTATCGATATAACGACGACATCCTCGCGCAGCAAATAGTCGGGACTGTAGCATTCCCGGGAGGCCTCGCCAAACTGAAAGCCGCCTCCATAAATCCAGACCATGACTGGCATCGGTTTGGTGGGATATAACTAAGGTGAATAATGAATAATATATGATTTCACTTATTATTTATTAATTATTAAAAAGTACAACTTTTAGAAGATATAATTCTACATTAATAAAAATAAATCGTCGCTCAATGCTTGTCAATTTTATGCATATAATTTTCATAGTTTGTGTCATTTTCCATGTTTTTATTTATTTATTGGATATATTTTTCTTTACTCACATTCTTTGTGTAGACATTGAGATATAGGCAATCCTCGGAGCCATCCGTCATATCAAAGACAAAATGCTTCTGCAGCGGCTTCGGGCCTTGAGATGTACAGCTTCTGACCTCAGTCCAAATCTCGGGGGGCTGTGGCGCCTTGTAACGCAGCTCCCCGATGGGCGGCATCGCAAAGGGTATACGCTCGAAACTGAAATACGATTGGCCATAGATCGACTTGCGTTTGACTCCCTTGATGGGACCATATGTGGTGCTGACGACAGTCTTTTCGCTGGTGCGATATCGACGCTGTTGGACCTTGAAGTCGACCATTCTGTGAAGATAATGCAATTGCAAGAGTTGTAATACTGTACTCTAAAATTACAGCAACTGAAAGTGTTTGGATTTGTTTCTTATTATAGTAAATAAACAGATATTGGTATTATTACATAAAAATATTTTGTAGGGAGTTTAGACATATTTTAATTCAAACACTTTTGTCATGAATCAGCCACCATAAACGATTCGTTTTCCATTATCTATTTTGGTATACATTCAAATATAAAGAGACACGCTGATGAGGCCAATTCCTTATCAGCAACTAGTCGCGAACCAGGTGTTAGCCATTTATCAGCACACCCAAAAGTAAAACTCGACAACTCGAAAGCGTATCAGTCGAACATTTTTTTTCCCCCTTTTATTGATTTATATTTGTGAACATTTTAGCTGGCAAAAGTACTACAGAACACAAATAATTTATTTGTTGTGCATTTTTATGTATATTTACTGCTTTATTTAGATTAAGAAAATAAATTAAAATAAAGTTCCAACCAAATAAAAATAATAAAAACATATTTTAACTATAAAAAGGGGGCCACCAAATAAAAGACAAGATGAAATAAAAAAAGAACGATTTTAGTACAGATTTTACCTTGAAAATATGAATATAATCTTAGCAAAAGGTTATAGAAATAAATTAAAAAAATTATTATAATATTGTCAAAATTGAAGACGGCTAAAATTTGTTGACTTTTTTGTGGCTACCACAACACGTATTAAAGCATTGAAATATTTGTGAAAGTATCTATAGTAGAATGTTTCATAGTTTTCTCGGGCAAGTATCTCTTTTGCTAATTATAAGACTCAAGGTCATCGCATAATTGCGCATATGGGTGAAAACTATTTACGATTTAAGATTTCTATTACATTTCGATATATTATATATGTATTATTTGTCAAGTCAAATTATAGCTCAAGCTAAACTACTTATTAACTTTGTGGGCACAATTACAATCAGCTTGAGCTCAACAAATGAAACGTGCTTCAATTTCCAAGCCAATCTGAAGTATTCGGCATTATTAAGCAACAGCCAAAAAAAAAAAAAAATAAATAAATAAATAAGCTACGCATGTTTTTTGTTGCCTTTTTTATTTTTTGCATATGGCAGCAAAAGCGGCAAAAATATGTCATATTCATTCTTATTAATAGCCGCTCGAGCTGTTGAATTTTTCGTTATTGTCACGTCGCTGCTTCTGTCATATAAGGCAATGATTACGATTTTTCGACTATCGCCTGAACTCGACAGCGGCCCTGAACTCTGCCACAGAATTACTGCTGAAGAGCGTGGCCAACGCTTAGGCTAATGCCCAGCAGCTTCCTATAAAACGAAAGGTCAATACGAATAATGTTTATGACGGGACGTGTGTCATAAAGAAAAAAAAAGAAAGAAAAATCGAAAAGCGAATTTTCTAATGTTGACATTGCGTGTGGCACAGTAATTTCGCTTTAGGCCCCAAAGCGACACCAATAGAGACGCACACCTAAATTTGGGCCAATTGGGGGTATTTTGTGCAAATTGTTGCGGGCCCCCTCGTAAATTGGTGCGTTCAACAAATTGTTATGAGCAGCTAATTAAATGCCGATCGCAGAGCCATATTTACACAATCGGAAAGTTCATCTGCGGCTGGCGGTACTTAAGAGGACGTTCCATTCAAATGCGTTAATTTCATTCAATTGCATTTCTCTTTGTAATTGATGTGCTTGTCTTGACTGGCGAAAAAATCCATAGATATACATACATATATATACATATGAGCGTTCGAAAATACTTTATAGGCAAAATGAAGCAAAAGATAAATAAACAATTTCATGTTGACGGCAGCAAGAAAAAATAATGAAAGGGAGCAAAAAGAAGAACAGAAGCGCAAAAGACAAATAAACCAAAGGCTGCGGCGGAATGGACCACTGAAATGAACAGCTCAAATTTGCTTGCATATTTATTCTGAGTGCCACATTTCCGATTTCTGCAATCTGGCATTGTTTGACAGACACAAACTCACACACACAATGCAATGCATACATGAAGCATAGCAAAGCATTTTTGCCAGCTGAAACTGGATTTCAGCTAAATGGTATTATGATATTGTAGATTGAACTATAATAATCATAATAAAAGTGACAATAATAATAGTTATGTTAATAATTATAAATTGGTTTATTTATTATATTTATTTCATAAATCTCTGGACTCTACAAATATTTCAAGTCACTTCGACAAAAATGTTTCTAAGTTTTCAATTTATGCTCAAAGAAATTGAACTTTTTCCAATCTAGTTGCCTCTCGCTAACACATAACTGTACAATTTAGTCGCTTGCCCGATTAAAATCGTAGAAATTCTTTTAAATTGTATAATACCTAATACCAATATTCTAATTTCGATTGAAAAATGCTTTTGGCACGTCTAGCACAAGGTTTGCCAGCGCGTTCGCCGCGTCTGCTCTGCAGGAATCCCCTCACCAACATGCATGGATTCTGGAGATCGACGCAGCAGTCGCCACGCTGCCGCCCCAATCTGATGCAGACACAGGCGAAGGCGCCACAGCAATTCAACATGTTGCCTAAGCGTTCGTATGGCAGACGCAACTTCTCCGAGGAAACGGACAACAACAATCGCAGCAAGTTGGAGCAGCGCACGAGATCACCCAGCTTGAAGGAACGCCTGATGGGGCCGCCCAGCGAGAATGCCTACTCCATGGGCAAGGGAGCAGCAGCTGGAGCCGCTCTGATGGGCCTCGTCGCACTCTGCTATTACGGCTTGGGTCTGGCCCAGCAGCCCAGTATCTATGATCATTCGGTGATGTGGCCGCAGTACGTGAAGGATCGCATCCATGCCACCTATGCCTACTTTGGTGCCTCGTGCGCCCTTACAGCTGCCTCGGCTGCATCTGTCTTCCAATCGGAGCAGCTGCTACAGCTGATCATGCGCAGCGGCTGGATAGCCACCCTGGTGACCATGGGCCTAGTTATGGGCTCTGGCGTCCTGGCGCAGTCCATCGAATATCAGCCGGGCCTGGGACTCAAGCAGCTGGCCTGGGCACTGCATTGTGGTGTTATGGGCGCCGTCATTGCGCCCATGTGCTTCATTGGCGGTCCGATCCTGTTGCGTGCATTGCTCTATACGAGCGGCATTGTGGGCGCCCTGTCGACGGTGGCCGCGTGTGCGCCCAGCGAGAAATTCCTGCACATTGGCGGCCCATTGGCAATTGGATTGGGCGTAATTTTTGCTTCATCGCTGGCCTCGATGTGGCTGCCACCGACGACAGCTGTTGGTGCCGGCTTGGCCTCCATTTCCCTATACGGCGGCCTGATCCTCTTCAGCGGTTTCCTGCTCTACGACACACAGCGCATAGTGAAGGCAGCTGAGGAGTATCCGGAACACGGATACTCTCGCTACGATCCCATCAATAACGCATTGGCAATCTATATGGATGCCCTGAACATATTTATACGCATAGCCATTATTTTATCATCGGGAGATCAGCGCAAGAAATAGCTTAACGGAGAGTGAAAAGCAGACACTTCGAAATTGCTTGGGTATTTTTTCGCTTGTTACAGTTTTGTTGCAAAATTTAGCTCATTCGAGACTACTTCTAGATAATGTATCTATAAAATTCTACTATATAATAAAAAAACAGATTAACTGCCTGAACTCTGAGACTTCCTTATTGCCAGTAATATACTATTGTTTAATTTCCACTTTAATCAAGTGTCAGTGAACCAGCAGCTTCTAGGGAACATTAAATTGAACTAATATTTTTTACTGTGTTCTTCACCTGAATGAAATAATACATTGTTGGTAATATACTCATTTTTGTATTACGATTTCAACTAATGTCATTGCAAGTAAATAGAAAACATTGTCTCGTTTGCTCACTAGTTGTACTCTATGACTTAATACGATTTGCAACTACAACAATGGAATCATTGTCGTCTCTCAGTTGCTCGACAAGTAGACTTTCCCTTCTCGCCCTCAATTTTAGCCCGAAGTGATAAGAGCAACGTGTAATAGATTATGTTGAAATGATTATATTAATTTTCCATACTCAGACTCAGTCGTCATCCCACACCCCCCGAATCTATCTGACATCTGTATACCCTTGCCTGGTTATCTGTCGCGTGTGGAGCAGACAGGCGGATCCAGCGCGTAGTTTAAACAGGAAACACGCCAAACTCATTCACATACTAACAATTTTATTACAGTCAGCAAATAAAAAAATATATAATAATAATATAAAAATAAGTGGACAGCAAAATATATGCCACATAAAAACCCACATCAGAAAATGGGGAAAGGAAGTAAAAAAAAACAGTTATGGACACTATTTGTTTAGTCTTTTCATGTCCATGTTCTGTGGCTATAATCGCATCTGTCAGCGCGCCTTTTGACCTTGGCCGGACTGACACGGAAGGCTACCAACAACGAAAGCTTCGCGAAGAGCTTTTTGTCAGTCGCTGCTTATGAATGAATTGCGGGCACCCGAAGCCCCCACTTCCAGAAAGCTCTCAAGTGGCGCAAGGATAAAACATAAGGTAAGAGGCACTTGCATTGCCAGCTCTGATGTCAGAGAGGCAGACAGCTGGGTCAAGGAGTGTTTAGCGCAGTAAGTGCTTAAATATTTCCATTTTCACTAACTAACTGCAGCTGAAAATGCAGCCTGACGAATTCCAGCGAATTGCATCAATTTTATTTTAAATCATTTATGAGTTGAATGTCATTCACTTAAGTTGATAAATATTTACATATATTTTAAGGAGTAGAACGTGTTAAATAAATCGCTATGCAAATTGATCTTTGGATAAATAGCTACTTTCTAAGCAGATTCATGGAGAAATCTCTTGATTTGTGTTCCCTACTTATATATTTACTTATATTTTTTATTTATATATATAATACAAAACGTACGCCTCAATTAAGAGTTTTTCTTAATTGGTTCTTAGGTTTTTCCTGGTACCAGATTAGACTGACAATTGCCTAATTCTTAATGCCCAACTTTATATTTATATATTAAACTCATCAAAGTCGCAGCTAATAAAACTCATTTACGTTTACGCAAAGGAAAAAATCTCATAGGGCAAATATAAAATTCTATTATAAAAAGATAATATATGGGTATGTACATATATGTATGTATATAATATACTTGTTGCTGTGGCAATTCTTTTATGCTTTATTCATTCAAGCCACTTTTTTTTCGCTCGCTATAAAAGCTTTACAAATATATACAAGACGCGACAAACTTAAATGAAATTGACGAGCACACACAGATATGTGTGTGTACCTATGTGTGTGTGTGTGTGTGTGTGTGTGTCAGAGTATGTGTATGTCGCAGTGGTGTGGGCGATCGACAAGAACGACAGCGACAAATGCACGTAAAATGTTGCTGATGAGCGCAACACGCGGCGTATGAGCAATGTCCGAAGACTGAACATAAAGAAATTTATATATATATATATATAGTATATATATATATATATAATATATATATGTATATATTTGGCACGCAGAGCAAATATGAGGAAATTTGTTTGTACGACGTTTAGAATGTATAAAATTGCCAAATAGACAACAAAAACAAAGCGAAATTGAAACAATGAAATGAACTTGTTTACAATAATATTCTAAAACGCACAGTGGGACAATTTACGATTCACAACATATTTTGGCGAGGTCAAATTTGAAGTTATTCAACGTTTAATCAAATTTGATCAAACATCAAACATGCGCCAAGAATCGTGTGAGAAACTCAATCAAACTGAAGGTTAATGGGTGCAAGTGATGATGCTGCAAATATTTTCATATATGCCATATATACCATATATATATATATATATACTTATATAACTGTTCTCAATTGACAAAGAAATTAAATTATGGCCACAAACTAATGATACACAAATTGTGTGCAAATAAATTGACAATTTAAAGTTTGACCGTTGATTTTTCTAAAAAAAAATTCATTGAACGCGCTTTATGAATATTGAGAGCGAGTGGTCCGCTCAAACGCAATTGCATAAATCACGCCAAACAATGAATATGTAAATTTAACAGTGAAATAAAACCATCAGCTGGCTGCATGTTGCATAAAAGTGTTGCACGAAAGCAGGGTGCTAAAAAAAAATAAATACAAATTTAAAGTGATATTTACTATGAAATTGATGAATGTGTGAAATTTTTTGGAACAAAAACAATTAAATAAAATTCGAAAATATTTTGCCAGGTGACACCAAAATATAAACCCACTTTTCAGACGAAAATTGCTTTAGCTTTTTCAGAAGCGGAAGTAAAATATGAAAAATTTCTTCAACACTAAAAATTAGTTCTGCAAACGCCTTTCGTAGATTAGCCAAGACCCTAACTAAAATCAGTTTGGAAAAATTCAAGCAAAAAAAATAGATTTCACTCAAGTGCCACTCTAAAAAAAAAACTGATAACTAAATACATCTTGGAAATATCAAACACACAAAAAAAAATAAAAAATCAAAGTTCCACTCTAAAAATAATTGATTAGACATGAAATTCACAAACAAAAAAGAGTATGTTTATTTTGATCAAAATATATATAGCTCGTTTTACACTTTGATTAGAGTTAGGGATATTTGATTGGATTTTCTGGCACGTGGCATGTGCTTTAGGGTTTCCATTTGTAAACTTGTTTTACTGCTCATTCCAATTCAAAATGTATTGCTTCTCAACAAACTAAACCTGTTGCTTTGTTTCTCGGTTATTTCGTTGCTGATCTCATGTCACAATCTCTTTCAAGTTCAGTCAAACATTTTGCTATGACTCAGCCTACGTTTTTTTTCTCTTTTTACAATAGCGCAAAATTTACATAAACCTTTTTTTTTCTTGATTTTTTTTTTTATTATTTTTGCAACAGCTGCGGGCGCTCTACCTAATTATTTGAGCTGTTTAAGTGCCGGCAAAGGTAGAGACAAAAAATTAAAAAAACACAACAACAACAACAACAACAACAGCAACAACGACAACAAAAACTAAATAAAGAGACCAAAGTACCGCTCACAATGGGCGCCTCTAATGACAGCTGGGCGCTGTGCGCTGGGAGCCAGCGTGTTTATGCTTGCTCGTTCTGTCGACAAATTACAGAGTTCCCAGTAATCAATAGAATGGGGCTGGATAACAAGAGACAACGTCAGCACAATGTGGACACAAGGTAGCTGTGACATGAGCTGTCAGGAAATTGGAGCTCCTGCTGTGCGCATATATTGTTGTTCCTGTTGTTGCTCTCGTTGCTGTTCACGTTCAGAGTCCTGGCCACAGCAAAAATGACAGCCATTTAGTTAAAAAACAAAGAAACCAATTCATTTAATTTGTGGACACACGCATAAGCAAAGCATTTTGTTTGGCATATAAATATTTTATCACAGGGATTTGGCCAAAGTATATTTGCGTTTCTTATCTGGGCAAATATGTCGACTTATATGTATATATATATTTATAGTATATGGAAGTACAACATATCAGTTGATATATTTGAACTTAACTTTTGAAATGCTGCCAGTGACTTGTGGAAATCTATTGAATCGATCTGTATATAGACAGTTGTCTAAACGATAACAGACTGTCTGAGTGTGGAGTGAAACCTATCAAATGCTCTAATGTGATAGGAATTTCCTGAAAATATCAACTTCAGTCTTTCAAGCTTATTAACGCAACTCTCAGCGAATGTAAGATCTAAAAATATAAAATTTAGCAAGCCGGATCTTTTCCACAACAAGAATGTTTGATTTATTGGAGTTCCCTTGTTTCTCTTGTGGTTAACCTAATTTTGGGCTGTAAATCATGTATAATTATCTTGTATAGTTTTTTCTATGAGCAAAACTGTGCCGTTTCTCATATATGACACAATTCGCTGATGTCATTCAAATGGCTGAAAAGGCAGCCATAATTAAACGGCTTCAGTCAAGTACTAGACACTACTTTAATGCCAAAAACGAAATGTGTATTGATGATCTAACTAAATTAATTTAAATTCATTTCGTGCAGCTGCTTAGTAAATCACAGCGCAAATCAATCAAACACTTAATTCCCCCAATACAATAGATATATGAATATTTAATTTAGGTATCATTTTATTTGCTTACTTGAGTCCAATTTTGATTTGATCAATTGCAGCCATGGAAGACATTTTGTTGTTTTTTATTTATTTGTTTCTCGGGCGTCGTTAAGTGAATTATAAAAAACGGTTTTGTTTCTTTGTTTTAAAATAATTGCTGATTTTCTATATTTATTTATTCTCAGAATTTTATGAAATGGTATTTTTAGTTTTTTTTTTTTTGGTTTTTTTTTTCCTTTCTGCCAGCTGTTGGTTGACCTTGCTGTGCCTGATTAAGAACAACAAAACAGGCTGCTGCAGCAGCTTCAGCACTGATAAGCAGCTTTTGCTGGCACGTCCTGCGCAGTTATACACGCACGTACACGCACACACGCAGGATAATTTCACTGCGAAAAAAGCCCACACACACAGCGAAAATGTTGCTTATCACATAACTTTTGCTTGCACAAACACAAATAAGTCACACACACGAAGAGTAGCAGTTGTTGCCAGGCGTCGCGAAATTAAATTAAATTAAATTATTTTATAATTTAGTTTGGATGTATTATTATTAGCAAGCTGTTGCTTCTATTCAGTTAGTGAGCAGCCTCCAGTAACGATTCGTGCTACGTCCGTTTGGCATGAAGGCAGCTCGTCAACTGTTTTGAAAGCACACCGATGAAAAGCACCGCGCCAAAGTTCTAAGCACATGGCACACACAAAAGCTTTCGGACTGAGCATATACCGCGTGCCAGACGACGGCTCGCTTGCTTAGGCTGCTTCCTCTTCTTGCGCTGCGTATCAGTAAATTCATGTTATTACGTGAGTGTGTGTGTAAAGTAACAGTCATGCTGCAAAGCATTCGTTACTAATTGTAGCTTTGCACTTCCCTACCCTATTTCGTACCCTTTTACTCATATAAGAATGCGGTACATTTAGCTCATTTTATAATCATCATTGAACTGAGTCAGTGGTATTCATTGTTAGGCCGACCATTTATTGTAGGCTTATCAGTCGCTATTGATAAAGTGCGAAAATTATGTTGTTAGCTCTTCATTCGCTGGCTTGCTTGCTTTCTGTAATCTCACAAAAAAAAAATATATATAAGAAATTCAACATAGAGATAATGCGAAATTTGACAAAATGACGACAGTACAAAAATGAATCATTGCACTTACAGGGAACTCCTATCAAGTAAATTAATGGGTTCGAACCAATGACTCTGCTGCTAGTAACTAAGTTTGGGCAAAGTTTAGATACGCATAATAATCATTATTAGAAATCTATATTTTAGGTAATTCCCAAACATTATTATGTCTGATAATCGTATTTATTATCCTCAAATGTGAGCTGTTCATTTTAACATTCTAATAAGTAAATAGAGTAGGGTATTTGTTGCTCGTATTGATGTAATAAACTGCCTGTTTATGTGCTTTTATTTTATGCTTGCGCCAAAAGCTTTTTGCGCAATGTAAACAAAGAATGTGTGCACAACAAGAGAACAGCTGACTGAAGGACTAAGCCACGAGCTCCTGTTGCTGCAGACAAGAGCTCTGAAAAGCTCTCGTGATAGCTTTTGCCTACATTGAGCTTATGCACGTGTGTGTATTAATTTTTTAAATAGGTCAGTTGAGATTGCTTTGAACCACCTAGCAATTATAGTTAGTTATGACCAGTTACAGTTTGTTACTTTGCTGAGGCACGCATCTAAGGTGGAATACTAATCGCAAAATCGCTCGAAATACGGTTCACACGCAATGCCCTCTGCTCTCGCTGCCTTAAATCAATGTTTATTAAACTTAATCAAAATAATGATCTGCAGAGAAATTCCGCTTTCAGTTGTTTCTCACTATGTCTCTCTATTGACTAGACGAACAAACAAATGACCTTGGGCAACTGCTAGCTGTAAAACGCGCCGGCCCGATTTAACATAAACTCTCGTGACTTATGTTGTCATGTGGCTTTGCAGCTGTCGCTCACTGAGCTTTTCAAGAGCAGTAGGCAAACTCAACTTGATCGGCCGATCTTCTCTCTCTGTCTCTGTCTCTCTCTCTCTGTCTTTTGCCGTTGCTCTCTGTGTTTGATCTCGTGCGCAGCGCTTTTAGCACGTTTTCTGCCCGTAATTCTTTTAAATCAATTTAAATTCGCATCTATTTCTAGCTCAGTTTGCACATTGTTGGTTTCTAAGTGATTTTGATTAATAAGAGTTGAGCTCTTCCTTTGCTGTGATTTTCACATTTTATCTGTGTGCCTCATTTTTTTTATATTTATTTCGTTTTTGTATACTTTTGTTATCTGATCGTTGCCATCTGTTTATGCAGCATGGTTCCTAAATCTGATTTGTTTGAACTGTGATGTGAATTCGCAAACATCAGCAAATTGTTTTACGATCCCATTCAAAATTGCTAAAGAGTGTATAATGAAGTTGTACAAACCCGAACCGAACCCATATAGTATGTATATATATAGTATGTATATATATATATATATATATACATATGTTCTTGATCATTATCATTAGCTGAATTGACTTAGTCATTTGTTTGCCGTTATCGCAAGCAGGTGATTTCAGTTCAGACAAACATAATAAATTGTTTTTTTTTTATTTTTTCACAGCTTACTTTGAATATTAAAATTTAGCAAAAAAAAAATTATAACAATGTTCTCTTCTGATCTATACCTCTCCGAGTTCTTTCTTACTTGTACTTTTAGTAAGATAATTTTTATTTAAATTAATATGTGATTTTTCTATTATTATAAAAAAAAAATTTATTTACACCTTACTTATTTATTTATTTATTTTTTAATGTCAACTGAAGTCAGTGGACACAAAGATATACAAAAATATATTACATTACATTCAAAATAAAAATTTCAAATTAAATTTAAATTAAAAGATAAGAAATATTTGTTTAAGTTTTCACTTCGAAACATAATCCCGAAAATCGCCAGAGATTTCTAAATGAGCTTGAGAGCTTCTGAAAAATTGTAAACTATAATGAAGGTTTCTTTTAATTTACCCAAAGTGATGGTATTCATAAGATCCATAAAAAATGTGCAAGTTGACTTTTTATCCAATCTCGAAATTGATCGTCTGACTTCTTGATAATTTGCTCCAAATGACACTCGCTGTCAATCCTTGCAGCGATCATCTCAGATTTCTCAGACATTCCAATGTCTGCATTGGAAGCGCAAAATGATTATAATAAAATTTATATTTATAATGTAATTTAATCAATTTTTATATATGTGTATAAAATAAAATATGTTAATGAAAATATACCACACAATCTTTTGTAATTTTTAATCCACAAATTTCTCGTCAAATATCAAATTTGGATCATTGATTTTTATATTGTTTTAACTTTTGTTTGATTCTGTCATTAAACTGATTCACATTAGTCAAATTATAAGTATTTTTAAAATGAGTTAGCGAATATGTATTTTCTAGGTTCACCCCAAAGTCTTCTGATTTGCCGAGAATACTAATGGATTTACCATTTTCAGCAGTGCTAAGGGTTTACTGTAATCAAACATTGGTCTATAATTAGCAGGCTAAATTCATTAGCTTACAATTCATCCGACTCGATATTAGCAATGTGAATGGTTTTGTAGACGTGTTCCTGCCTTGAACTAAACCCAACAGGATGATTGCCCAGGACTAAGACTTAGTTAATTAGTTAAATAGAATGTCTTGAAATGCAGTTGCCCACACTCAACACTTAAAATGGATCAAAAACTTCCTCAACTGCCTTTAAATATCTGCTGCACTTTCACTAAGCAGCTTAACCCAATCTGCTTGACCATTGCAGATGCGTTCAATTTATGCAAAGGAACCAGCCCAGAGCACACTTGATGAGTTGCTGCCCACCGCTTATTGCTCTGTGATGCAATCGACGAAGTTATTGTCATTACTACAATAGGCTCGAACAATGGGATCATTTATAATCTTACTGCGTCTGCAAACACTCACGCATTCTGGCCATGGTGCCTTCCACTGACCATTGTCGCAGGTATTCACATCGTCGCCCTTAAGAAAGTGGTTCTGAGGGAGTAGCGGTAGTTGGTGTAATTGGCTTAAAGTCGGGCTGCCTAGGTTTCATGTGCCACTCTTGATTTGAGGGTATGTTTTGCCCTTGTCTTGACAATCGATGACGTGATCGCAGGACGCTGATTTGGGAATGCAGGCGCCTGCAGCACATGGCGTTCCAATACAAAAATCAATGCTCTCATCCGGTTTATCACGACGTTGCTCAACGCTATCGCACTGCTGGATCTCCTTCGATTCATTGCCTTCAAACTGCAGTTGTTCTTCATTGCTGTAATTTGTAATCAAGCATCAACAAAGAATTGTTATGGAATTTGGTTAGAGCTTTTCGTGGCACTTACAGGCCATCTCCTCGAAGACGCAAAATCCTCAATTGGGGAACAGTCAAGCCAGTTCGCATCGGTACCATCCCAGCAATCGTGTATGACATCACACAACCAGGAGCGCCTGAATTCTAAACACTCGATATCATGACACTGCACAAATGTCTCATCACTGCCAACTTGACAGTACTCAGACAATTCGCACTTGGGTTGGAATTGGCCATCAGAACAGTGATTTTGTTGTTGTGCATCTGCGCAGACTGTAAACATTAAATAAATAAATTGAGCAACACTTAGCACAATTTGGATTAATATAGAAGTACCAAGAAAAAGACGATTACCTTTCTATAAAATTGGCGAAATTAACAGCTGATCATTCAATATCAGTTACGCTCAACTTAGTTTGACCAAACAGTAACCTAATTTCGAAGGTGAACAGCAACTTATGCTTGTTAAAATATTATAAAAGTCAATAATAATATCCCAAACTAAGCTAGTTTTCACTAAAAACAAATATTTATCTTACAATTTCTTAGAAACAATCGGTCAGTTTTTTTTTTTAAATATATATACATATGTATTTATATATTTATGCAAAGGTATGTATTCTTCTGCCGATCTTACCTGTTCAGAATATTTTTCTTATTTGATCGATGCCAACTGCGTTTGCATCACGGATTCAAAATCCGATTTCTTGGTACAGTGTATTCCCCAACATCGACGAATTGTTTTGCTTTGTATAAATTGGCTGAAAATTGACTCATATTTGTATGTGAACTTCACAATTTGCATATTGAGCAGAAAACTAAATTGAAATCGTTTTGCTAAATTAAAAAGAAATTTAAATTGCAATTCCGATGAAAAGCATGACAAGCAGACTCTTATTGCTCAAGAATGAACACTATTTTAAGAGAAAGCCAATCTATGCAAAAAAAAATCACACAAAAATGATATTTGAATGGATTGGAATGACTCCCTGCTGTGCCAGTACAATCGATAGATAAGTGAACATTGTCATTGTAAGGATTTTCATAAATATAATCAGTTCGAATTTACAACTTAACTAAACATGTTTAATATAAACATTCCTTTAATACTAATAATAACCCAATTGAAAATTATGGAACAACTGGTTCTTCTGAGAAAACTTATTTCAATCAGCACGTCCACATTGCCAGGGCTTCGTGTAAGAATAACATTTTATTTATTAATAAAAAATGTATTTCAATCAATCTAAATTAAATAAAAAAAATAAAATAACTCAACAGAATGATGGTTTTGAAGGTGAGCAGACAATAAAATCAAGAAAATTAAATATTTAAGTGTTGCAATATAAATTTCTATCAAATCTGAAATGAAAACTCAATATTGAAATTCAAATCATCTCCTTAAGTATTTAATTAACATATATGACCGCAAAATATATTTACCATAAAGCAAAGTCATTAAATAAAAAATCATTTACCCTCAAATTATGTCGTTAGTTATTCATAAAAATATAAAGACAATTTACTTCGTATGTCAAACTCTTCTTCATTTCATATTATGCACTCTGTGCTAGTTTTCAGCACATGTCCAGTTACGGGGAAAAGAGAGGCAAGTAAATGACAGCTGTCACACAATAAACATCGTGTCACTTGCTCATTGTGGAGCGTAAGATGGGGGAAACCGGAAAATCTTTTCGCGCGTGCAACGTTTGCACTCATGAATTTTTTAAAATCAAATCAAAAGAACAGCAGCAGGCACGCTTCCACTCCACCACCTCCCCTATCGGGGCAGCAATGGCTAACCCCGACAGTCATAATTTTCAGACAGTTCAACAATCTCTCGCATGACTTTTTACCCAGCCATTCCGTGACTCAATTATGGCACATAAGCAACATGCGTCGTCCTCCCATCCTCTGTTGTAGCTCCAGGCAACGGCGCCCGGAGCAAATGTTCGAGTGTGTGCCACAACTGTTGGTTTCAGCCAGCCATCTTTCGCTTAACGCACACACATGGCTATGAAGGAGGTGAAGAAGAAAACTATTTTCTGCAGATTTAAAAATTCAGCAGCTTTTGACATACTTAAAGAAAAAAGTGCCCCTGTTTAACGGGCAGGAAATAGGTTTGAGACTACGTTATGGAGCAGGCAAACAAATACTTTAAATTGTCTGTGGAGCGTTGTTGCTAATATTTAGTTTAAAGCTGCTTAAATCTGTGTCAATGCAGCCTTCAGCAACGTTAAACGTGATCAACAAATTACTGTTTAATAGCGCTTTTGGCCTTCTTCATAGACAAATGTAGTCACCAGCTCAGAATAAAATACAAAATTGAAATGAATAAGGTTGCATTAAGTTTAATTTCTACTCTTACTTACCCAAACAAGGTAAAGACATTTAAAAATAATAAATAACTTTCATATACCCAAATATGTAACAGTAAATATGTAACATTAATTAAGAAACTCAAATCACATATTACCCGCAATTAAAACACAATTAACATAAAGCAGAGAAAAATATGTTGCCGACTTTCAGGCGGCTGTAAAACACAGCCACGAATTCAATCAGAGGCCAGAAGAAGCTCCGCTGAGGCGATGCAAGCGGCGACATTTAAATAAATTTCAACCAATTAACAAAGCCACTGTAAATTATAATTAAAATTTAACAACAATATTACGAAAGAAAATTGTGTTACACACAGAGAGAAATTCGGTGGCTGCGCCACTGCTGAAGGTCGTCGAGCTTCCTAAATATGTAGCACGTGCAGATTGTTAATTACAATTAATGTGGAGCATGGCTGGGAGCGGCTCGTTGGTGTTCTTCGTGTATTGTATTTAAGTCAGACAATACGAACTTTCAAGCTGCCACATAGAAATATTACACACACAAATTACAACATGTTTTTGTTTGCCATCCAAAATGCAACCCAATAATTAATCATTTTATGGGCTACCATAAATTTGTTATAAGCTTTGTAATTCTTGCAGAATACCCAAGTATAATCATCTATCTGAATGTGACCAGAGATCCCAATTTTAATGTATACCCAATATATTTAAATTTTAAATAGAAGCTGTTGTTGCTACTACATATTTATTCTGTTTAGATTGAATTTGCAAAATTTGCTTCTATCCTACAAAAATCAAATATTTTTGAATGAGATTATTTGTTGCCTTAAAATCAGTTTAATTGTGCAAATGAAAATATTATAAAAGATTCTGTTAGGGCATTAAAACGTCTTAATATTTTGGTCCTCATTTTTAAGATACGGCCTTGAAATAAATTCGGGTGCCTGTGTGTAAAGCAGGTGTGTGTGGGCTTCGGATTTCATACAGCTTGCTGGTGAGTGTTTTTTTATGAGAATGTGTATGTGTGTGTGTGGGAGTGTGGGGGTGTGTGTGAGTGTGGGGGTGTGTGCGTGTAGTTGTCTGAGAATCTTAGGAATTTTTAATATCATTATGCGTTGCTTTTTTATTGTTGGTTTTGCAATTGATTGTGTGGTTCACTTTAACGTTGGTTTGGTTCGAATTCTGGAATCCCAATCAACGATACGATTATATATATATATATGTGTGTATATAACTGTATACATATGTTTTATTTGAGGGTACTATAAACTGATATTATTTAAATTTACCGAAACAGCTTAGCGATTGTAGATAATATAAACTTACATTTTTATTTACATATGTTAGTTAAATATGTATTATAAAATAATTTTGCTATAAAAATATATATATATATATATATTAATGAAGGCTTATTAATTTTAAATTTGATTGACTTCCATTTACATAATATTGCCATTAGATAACCATTTTATAAATAGCGAACCCTGTCTGCTTCTACTCACACACTCCTGTGTGTGTGCTCCTGTATGTGCTCATGTGTGTGCTTGTGTGTGTATGTGTGTATGTGTGTGTGTGTATGTGTGTGGGTGGGTGTGTGTGTTTTTGTGTGTGCTGTTCTTTACTTTTAATAGCTTTGCTATAAAAAAATCAGTATTTACACATGTACATTTGATGCCTTGCGAAAACAGATTTACATGGGGGCTGTGCATTTAGAGCCACGGCTTAAAGCTATGGTAAATATATAATGGCAAAGGGCCAGGAGCAGTGGGCCAGGATGTACACGAATATGTTAGCCTAGTACAAAAGTTGTTTGTCGGCATACATGCTATCCCAGAGCCGCAGCTTGTCCGCCTCTGGCAAGTCAATCACGTGAACATCTTGTGAAATATTCAAGCACTTGAACACCACATCCTGCCGGGATATGGGCAGCCAGATCTGGTCCTTTGTTTGTGTTTGTGTCTGCAGCTGATGCTGCTGCTGCTGCTGATGCACCTCCCCATTTGCAGTTCCCTGGTGCGTGACGAGTGGTATGCTGGGATCACCGTTTGCGGCAAACTGCACCACCATGGAAACCAGTCGACGTATCGTCTTAAACTCGGCCGTGCGATGCTTTAGCTTTTTGGCTGCCGCATTGTAGAACAAATAGGATAAATCATCCGCATGGCACGTGCCGCGCACCTTGCGCCCACAGGTAATAATTCGCATTATATTGAAATGCTCCGAGTCGAAATCGAAACGATACAGAAAAGTGGACGCATTGGCCGCATTCAGACTCCTCGACAGCAGTGTGCGATGGATGCCGTGCCAGAAGTATTTGTAGGAGCAGAGCTGCAGAACAGAAAAACGATTTAGTCAACTTGGCACTATGCACACAAAAACCATCTATCAATCCTGACTTATATGACAATGACAAAATATATTGCATTTGTGTAGTCAAGCAAGTTTTCAACAGTTTTGATCAATGAAACTCTAGCTTCCACATATATATTTTTATTTATATTGTTAGCAATATATTTGAAAAAGAAAAAAATAATCAAATATTAAGCTACATAAATATGTAATTGATCTATCTATATACATATAAGCTATATAAGCTTTGACAATCTCTGAAATTTCTATAAGTTCATTTCAGGTCTTATATTTATATACATACTTACATCGCTGTATTCGAGTATAGAGTCCCGACCCGGTTGCTTATCGCCAAAGTAGGCGGCTCTTAGCTGTTTGCCAAAGGCGCGTCTCTGATCCGCATCCAGGCCGGCATCCTCGGGCGATAGAAACTCGCAGTCGCCCAGATCGCAGAGCAGCTCTGGCCACTTGCGCACCTCTGGAAAGACGAGTAGCCCCTCGAAGGAGTTGCCCCCAATCACCATGGGTATATCGTTGCCCCAACAGTTGCGCATCATCTCAATGGGTGGCTTGGGTATCACACACTGCTCCGTGTTGTACGGCTCAACGGTGGGCGCAAAGCTAAACATCACCTTGCGCTGATGACGCTCCTCCATGGTGATAATATCATCCGCCATGCGCAACATGGTGCTCGCCTTGCTCTGCATCAGATGGTTCAGGATCTCCCATTCATTCGGCTCACCCGTAAAGCCTGTCGCCTTTGCCAAGCGATAGGGCCAGTTGTATTTGGGCGTTAGGGACCAGGGCGACAGTGCACTTCCTGACATGAGCACAGCTTTGTGAAAGAGATTCTTTGTCTGCTCCGTGAGCATCATGTAGTGTGTGGAGGCGGCCCCAGCACTCTCACCAAATACCGTTATGTTATCCGGATCACCGCCAAAAAAGTGACAATTGTTCTTGACCCAGCGCAGGGCGAGCACTTGATCCTTGAGACCAGCATTCCCAGGCACATTCAGCTCCTCATCGTCGAGCGTAAGAAAGCCGAGCACGCCCAGCCGATAAGATATGGTCACCAGCACCACATGTTCCATCATTAAATAGTCGGGACTGTAGAGATCACGGGATGCTTCGCCCATTTGAAAGCCACCGCCGTAGATCCAGACGAGGACCGGCGCCGGCTTCTGTGGATGTAGCTAGTGCGACATGACAGAGATATAATTAAGTAAGCAACATCAATTTACAATAGTCATTAACTAGCAGTAACTTTCGTTGCTTAAAAATATTCCAAAATTAGCTTAATTTCCGTTGGAAAACAACTTTTGTTTCTTAGAATTTCTCGAAAGAACAAAAACAACCACAAAAATCTTCGAAGCACAAATAAATTGGACTTTAAGCCACGAATGAGTGGCAGTGTTTGCGCAACTAGATGATGATTGGTGGGCAATTTCTTGGAATAACTTGTTATTTTTATATAAACAAATAACTGGTTTTTGCCCAGCTGTAAACTGAGTCTAATACTAAAAAGAACAATTATTTGTTATTATGTATTGGAGGGATTGAGCTTACCTCGCGAGTGTACACATTCAGGTACAGGCAGTCCTCGCTACCTTGCACCTGCTTCAGCACCAGATTCATCTGGCAGGGCTTTGCTCGCACGCGTGTGCATCGTTTCACGTCGGTCCACGGATCGGGCTCGACGGGCGCCTTGAAACGCAACTCCCCCAACGGTGGCTTGGCAAAGGGTATGCCCTCAAAGCTGTAGTAGCTGTTGCCATAAATCGAGCGCCATTTGACGCCCTTCACCTTGCCATGGACCGTCTCCGCAATGACTTTATCCTTGCTCCGCAGGCGCTGTTGTTTTGTCTTGAACTTGACATAGCTAGAAGAAGAGCCAAGTTGCGAGTTATTAATGTGATGGCATACTCAGACAGATAAGTGCACTTTGAGACAATCGTATTCCGAATGTTTGGCTAAACATTCAGGCATTTTGTTTGTTTACATTTAGAGGGTACTTTTGGCGCGCTTTTAGCTACTTTTTGGCCGCCGTTTCGCTAAACACAATATAAACAACAAAATTGATTTATAAATTGCAAAGCATATCTGACCAGCGGGTGGCCTGCAAATGACTATATATGTATATATATATATATAAATATTATATATTTATATATAAGACGAAAGATTTGCGCGAAATGCTGACGAGTGGAAATAGCGCAGTGCTTGGATTATTCTAAATAAAAGGGGGTTAGGTCAGTTTCTTAAATGTAAATAATAAACTAATTAGCTCATGTAAGTAAAATCATAAGTAAAACATTTATAAATTAATAATATGTAAAATATTCGCTACTTTTGTTTTACAAATGCAAATGAAAGTAATTCAAAGCAATATAAAATTGATTGAGTTGCAGCGCCAAAGGGAGGAGAAAATACAGAACAGTGTTTCTATAAAGCAGGTTATATGGTACACAAATACCAGAGAGAGAGAGAGAGAGAGAGAGAGAGAGAGAGAAAGAGAGAGAGAGAGAGAGATAGATCACAGATAGAGACAGATCACGAATGCCCCATTTAAAATTTCAAATGTGTTTTCAATAGAAACGTGCCAGCCAAACGATGCGTGAGTCGATCAAGAGCAGACCGATGTGCCTCCATATAGATTTCATATATATATATATAATAAGAATCTGAAACAATGCATATGACTTCAAATCATTGGAAATTCTATGAGTAGTAGGAGTAGTCATTAATAAGCCGTTGGCATTCTTTGTCTGCCTCATCTTGTTGTGTGCAACCTTGCAGGTATTTCCATATTTCTAGTTGAATATCTCATGAGCAGTTTGTGCGAATTATAGAACACTTATACATGGTCAGCTAATTGGGAGTAATTATTCTACAATTCTAAAAGTTCAAGGTCAGTGTCTCCTATATATGTAAGTGTAGAAAAATACAAGTTTCTTGAATAATAACATTTACACGACTCTGGAACTGGTATATCCAGCTGGTTGAATTATGAATGTATAATTGAATTTGCCCGGATATAGTATAAAGTAATAAACAACATTCGGTTTTATGCACCCATTTTCAAGTTGTAATAAATTAACAGATAATCGAGTCGCACTTGAGACGCAATACCAAAGCCGGCCCTGCATCTGTTTCTGTGTCTATCCGCGTTCAAGTGGAAGCAAAACAAACGCAAACATTTAACGCAATGAAACCGCTAATGAAACCGGCAACAAATCTTCGGCATTGACTCTGCATTCAAATCTGACCACACAAAAAATAATTCACAAGATGTTAATTGGATATAGTCATACGTACTTATTGTTAGAGTAAACATTTAATTAGAAGCATGACCAGCAGAGGAAGCAGTTGTGTTCACTGCAAGTTACACAATCTTTCAGCTATTTCTAGGTGTGATATTTCGTAATTTTTAATTTTTATCAAGAAATAGCAGTTTAGTTTGACATATGAAAGGACAAATACCCTTTTTATTTAAGTCGATCAGCTATGATCTTCAAATGTATACAGCGAACATTAAAAATAATATTGTATAATTCAAGGAAATTCCAACAAAAATCAATTAATTTATCACTTCAACAATTGACAATGTTTGGGGGCAGTGGCACTTTGGTCGAATGTATTTTATTTGGAGTGGCAAGAATTGCTGAAATATTTGCCATTTATTCAAATCGTGCAACGATGTGTAAAGCAATGTGAATGCAAAGATGCATGCAAATGAAATATGAGCAACAATTTTGAATTTCTGTATTTTTTTTTTTGGAATTGATTGATTTCATTTCATTGAAGACAATTAACGTATCAAAAGCTATTTATATAGTTCAACATATTAATTAAACTGGTTTTAATAAATATACGGTTGCATTATTTATTTGTGTCAAGAATAATGTTGAAATCAGTAATAAACTTGAAGCTTCGCTAAAGGCCAATAAATTATTAACTAATGGCTAATTAGTAATTAAACTCAATTTCAATTAGAAAATATAACACTAGCTTCATACATAATTAACTTATTGCCATATTTTTCAAACCATTTTGTATAAATAAATAAATTAAGTGATTAAAATGGCTTAATTAAAGAAAATACAAATTTTTTTAATGAAAGTTTGGGTAACGGAATATTTAATTAACCGCTGAAAGTGACTCGAAAACTGTCTAAATAAGTGTATTGTGACTGCAATGCAAATATGGGTATATGCAATATTTAAACATAATGGATATATAGTACCATTATGTTTAAATATTGCATATACCCATATCAGCATTGCAGTCACAATACACTTGCAGAAAAAAACTTGACTGTGCAAGCAACTCAGCAGAAGACCAGTTTTTTGGTATTCGCTTGCTTAAGCGACTTGATTTTGCTGTGACATACTCAGCATCGCTCTCAGTTTTTATTACAAAACAATTTTATAAATGCCTTGACATTTGCAAAATTTTTTCTTTTATTTTTTTACGTGTTTTTTGACCAGTTTCCAAACAGTGATCTTGACTTTGGCCCGTTACTCAGAATATTTAACTGTTGCTCAATTCCAAATTGACTCAAGTTGGCGCGACAGATATCAAAATTGCAAATGTCATGTGCTAATTCAAGTGAGCACCGTGATTTATGCACTTGATATAAAGCAAGTCTGACGCAGACCAAACCCCCAATAAACCGGAAATATCATATCAAATAACAAAACTCACCCACAAAAGCAGCTCATAAAGCACCTCATAAAGGTAGCATAAATCGTATCAACGCAGTTTGATATTGATATTTTATAAATAAATAAAT
The DNA here is from genome assembly GCA_035041535.1 of Drosophila cognata. NCBI lineage: Eukaryota > Metazoa > Arthropoda > Insecta > Diptera > Drosophilidae > Drosophila > Drosophila cognata. The sequence goes on from JAWNLC010000238.1 coordinate 398,069, forward strand.
TAATTAATTATAAATTGTTATCAAATTTGTCGCTGATACGAACTGAGTGCATGTGTACAAATGATTTAAGAACTATGTATGTGAAATCCGTATGACGACGGTACGGGGAACAAGGTCTGCAGTACAGAAGAGGCACACATATTTCGAGTCTTATCAAAAGCCGCCGAAGATTACTCGGTTCTACAAGGTGAAACGAAAGTGCAAACAATGCGGATGCATTGCTAAGCTGCTTATAAGACTTGAAGCTATGGCTGAACCGGATTCGAGATTATTAATAGGCTGGGCACATCTGTTGTTGATAAGCTGCTTTCAAACTTTGACGTGGCTTGTGTAGAATTCTAAGCTTTTATTTTCCATTTTTCGAAACTCTGCGATAAGAAGTCGTCCAATTACTGAGTCAGACGGCACAATGGATGCCAATCAACATTTGAACTTTCTGTGGGATTGTTGTGATTTCAATTTTTTGTTTTGTGAATCGATAGCAAATGTCATACAGGTCAATTCTCAGACTTTTTTGATTATAGAAAACTAATGGGAGAAACTTGTCCGATTGAGCAAGCTCATACAGTTTTACTTAATGAATTTGACCTAGAAAAAATTACATGAATAACGTAAAAAGAAAATGAAAATTTGTAAACCAGAATAAATGTAAATATATACATTATTAAGGCTGAATATTATGTAGATATTTATTAATAAATGCATAATAAAAATGAATTACTTAGATTATGTCAGCTTTAAATATTTTCATTTTTAATTTCATTTTCAGCTAAAAAATGCTATTAACAAGATGCAAATGAAATTACAATTGTGCACCAGTTTCATATGTAGTAATAAAAGTTAATTAAATTTTGAAAATGACAGAAAAATGTTAATTATTTAATTTAAGAAAAAATAATCAAAACGAAGCTTACCAAAATGTTATTTAGTTATACATAAATACTTATTTTTATTGAGTTTAAGTTTATAAGTGAAGCGTCATATTGACCTACTTAGTTTAAATTAGCTTTAAATGTTTCTGCTATGAATATTCCAAAGTAGTTCTTAAATTTGATTACATTTACGGTAAACAATGTATTTTGATTACTTTTGCATGAATACCGCTGACACTTACTTTAATGCGATGCGCATCTGATCGGCAATGGCAATATCGAATGACATTTCGCTGCGGTTCCGCGGTACCACAAAACGAGGCGCAATTTGATTCCTTGCTGCCTGAGTTTTATATCCACACACACAAACACAGAAACACACACACACACACACAAACACACACGGAAACACACCCACACACACACGGGCAGCAAAAGTTCACAAGTTTTCTGATATCGCTGTAAAAATCAACACGACAAGGCCAAATTGCCTCAAGTGGCGAACATATGAAAAAAAGACACCCACGCGGCGAATGCGCAACGTGCCCTTTTCGCAGACTTTAACTAGCAATATTTTGATTGATTTTTTTTTTATATATGTACGAGTATATACGTTTGTCCTTTTACTCAGGAACGTAAAAGTTGATTTAAATTGTATGTATATTATTTATTTATTTATTTTCTTCAGATTTAGAGGCACACAGTCACAGCTCAGCTCGCTTCACTTGTTGCCGGCAATTGAAGTCGCGTTGCATTCGCGTTATTCTTTTTAATTGAATGCGCTGCGTTTTCGATGCTTTTTATTTATGCTGAGGCTGGCTTTGAGGCCTTAGGCTTGAGTTGCGTTTTACTCAGGGGTTGCGCGTCTACTGAAACATTTGAAGTAGGCGCCGGCTAAGTTTAGTGGTCGACGGACGACGCGTCGTCGCTTGACGCTCAGCGCTCGGACGTACGTACGTACGTACGGGCACACATCAAGCATACACACACACACTCACACACACGCCACACACACACACTTGTGCACTTGTACACTTTTACATGGGGTTTCCACTCATTTACTCTGGCCCGGCATGGCTGGCGTATGAGTGATATTCTGTGTGTGTGCGCTGCCTTGTTTCGCACTCAAATGCCCATGGCATTGTCTGCTCGAGTGAGTTCGCTTGCTGGCTGTGCTGGGCGCCGTTGTTTTGTTTAAACGTTATCGTTTTTGTTGTTGCCTTTGTTTATTGTTTATAGCATGTGCACACACACACAAACACACACACACACCCACAAACACATTTGAGTGTGCATACAAAATAGTTTCAACAGAATTTACTTGTATTTTTTTGTTTGTTTGTTTGTTTTTTTTTTGTTAGCTGTGTGTTTGACTTTCGGTTTGGAGTTATTTTATTTTGCATATTTTTTATTGTGACTTTGTGCAAATTGCTGCTCTTATATTGTCACACACAGGGCGTCTGTGTAACGTTTGTTGTTTCGTTGTTTAGGCATGTTAATCAACAGCTTGTGAAAATGTTGAGTGCAAGCTGGTAAACATGTTGGTTTTAGTTTTGTATTGTTATTGTTTGCACATTGGAACTATTGTTAAATAATAATTTCTATATTATTTGTTAGGCAAAATATAGATGTGATAGGCGTTAAGTTACTATATGATAATAGGGTGAACAAATATAACTATGACTTTGTAACCGGAAACTATTTTTACATAAACTAATCAAATTAAACCTAACATTTTATATAATCGCAAATTACATATAAAAAACAATGCTGATGGCGCTGATTATCAGTTGTAGTGTTTCCATCGAGCTATTATTTGAGTTATACCTAAATTATATAGTATATTGTCATGCAATGTAATGTAAATGTACAAGATTATAATAATATATCATTAGTAAAGCCAATTACAGTTATTGACATGGGAAATACATTTAATTGGATATGCTATGAGCGTGGAGATAAGGGCTAAATTAGAGTGCCAATCAATTTAGCGAACCCATCAGGAAATATTAACACTAAGAATATAATATATATATATATATATATATATATAAATGCCGATCTACTGAATAATATTATAAAAATTTCAGAACTGTTTAATATTTGGCAAAACACTCACATTTATTAAATAATATCAATTAGACTATTTTATTGCGCTTACTCGCATTTAATCGAATCATAATTAGATTGTTGCCGTGTATATTTTGTAGCTAATCGATAATTTCCCATAGATACCTTATCGACAAAGTTGGTTAAATGTAATTGATAATAATTGATTAACAATAATTGCACAATAAGCATAATTAGCTATGAGTGTGTATACACACAAATGATGCGTTAATTGAAAATGTGAAAAATATAAAATTAGATGGATTCACTCATGTGTTCGTTCCGTTTATTTATGTGTGCAGTCAACTCAATAAGTACTATGATAATTTAATAATTATACGTAAATACTTTCAAGCTAAATGCTGCATTTGCAGCTTATGGCAAAGATGTGAATAGTGGTCATAAGTCGGAATAAATTTATTCTAATTATATAATTAATTTTTAAGATATTTAACAATGTAAGAAGTAGTCGCATGTATCATCGCACAAATGGTCACAAAGTGTGTCAATAAATTTTGGGTAACTCCAATTCAGCAAATTCCGTGCCTCACAACGAACAACAACGGGCAACAGTCCAAGTTGCAGTCCGTCAGCTGTGAATAATTTAATAGTTATGCTGCCAGCAGCCAGTACTATAAATAACTGGTTAAGTGGAACACATTCTGACCTACCTTGGGCTTAGTGAAACTAATTTCAAATAATATATTTATTCAAATTTGGTATGAGTAAAGTGGCTTTCGAATATGTCAATTTTGCTGCAAGCATACCCCTACTAGGGACGCTTTACGGCATTCTTTCTGGTGAAAGCCTCCGCCGTCCTCATGAATGTTTTGTTCTCTTTGATAAACTCTTCGGCCAAATCGGAACGCAATGGATGCTCCGGCTGTGGATTATCGACAAGGTCAATCAGAGCCTGGAACACATTCTCAGTGCGCGTTGTGGGCTTCCAGTTGTCTACTGCAATAATTGAGAGGCACACCTCGCCCTTCTCATCGACATTGGGATGATAGATTGGTGTCTTGAAGACTATCTTTGGTGGCACAAAGGGATACTGTGAAGGGAAACTTATCTCAATTTCAAAAGCACCCTTGTTGTAGGGCGCCTTCTCCGGCACCAACAGGCCCGTCCACAGCATCAAGGACTCATCTGATGCCTTGATATTGCGAAGGATATTCGATTTCGCAGCAAGGATATCGCCCAGCTCGAGACTTAAACGACGGGAGGCAGTCATTAGATTTTTTATATATATATTTTTTGTTCTGAATCGGCTATTACATATAAAAGTAATTTTGGGTTACTGCTGAATAAGTTCAAAAAGCCTATTTTGATTTAAAGTTATTTACATGTTGACATTGTTCAAACAAATTCTTATTACAAACCGAATAAAAATAAAATGATAAAATTCGTTTAGCATAGGTTGACGTATGTACAAACTCATATTTGGAAATGATTTCAAATTTTACACTCAATAAAGCTTTTCCCTGTTATCGTCGAATAGACTCTCCCAGGTCTTTACTTGAGACCATTCGGGCAACTCCACAAATTTCAGCTCATCGCTTATATTTAAGCACTTGATGCTCTCGTCGCCCTTGCGCACTGGGTCCCAGCTGATCAAGTCCATGCCGTTGATCTTGGAGCTGTAGGGATTGCCGGTTGCCGCAAACTGCGTCCAAATGCCCACCACGCGCTCAATATTGCGATAATCGCGACTATCCTTGGGTTGGCGACGCGCCAGGAGACTGGTGAACAGGGAGGACAAATCATCCGAATGGGTGACGCCCTTCACGCCACGTCCCATGCGCATGATTACATACGGGTTCGTCAGCTCCTCCGACTCGAAATCATAGCGATAGAAATAAAGAGGCGAACCAGCCGCATAGGCATGTCGAGAACGAACCACTCTCAGAGCAGGGAACACAAAGTAGACCATGGAGCAAAGCTGCCAGAGAAAGAAAGAGAGAGTTAGATAGAGAGAGAGCGAGAGTGAAGAGGAGCATGAGAAACTATATGCACAATAGACTATAAGTATTCAGATATTTCACACTATAATTATCATTTTATATATTTATTTTTAGAAAATTCAGCATTGACAATGCTTAGGTCATGAAATACTTTGAATTTTCTAAACTCTGACGTATTCACACGATTCTGTTAAGATTTATAGAACTTATATTCACTGCTCTCCTAAACACCTTAAGTTATAATCGATGCTTCTACAATATACAATAACAACAATTCAATATCTTTCCTATGATTTAAAAGAACTCTAAGCTAATATCTGATTTCAGAATAACTGGAGATCTATTAATTTATTACGGCTATAAGAAAGTATTATTTTTTAGTAAAGCTTGAGGTACCAAGTAGCTTCTAAGGACTATCTTAGGAAAGGTACATATATTTTAAATTAAAAATGAATAAATTCAGAATTGTTTATTATTATTCGTAGTTATAGGCACTAAAACTTAGTTAGTCAATTGTGCCACTTTCTAGCAACTCTGATTCAATTCCACCTCGACTAAAATTATGAAAACATTCTAACTTTACAATACCTCTATTTATGCAGTCTAAAACTATTTTCCACTATATTTTAAATATCATTCACCTAACTTTTCCAAGAATCTTAGAAATATGCCTAAGCGTTTCGCAACTCAACTCACATCCATATAATTATCCGGCGTAGGCTTTTCATGCGTCACATGAGCACTGCGTATCTTCTTGCCCCAAGCTTCGACCTTCTCACTGTTGGTTTCCGCAAGCTCACGTGGCACGAATGCAGTGCATGTATCCAGTTGCTGCACCACCTGGGGCATCTTTTTGACCTCTGCAAGGACGCAGTGTTCAATAGGGTTACCTAAAGGCACCGGAAGGCACTTACCTGGCACCCACAGCAGTCCCTCATATGAGGCATTGCCTATCATCATTGGTATCGAGTTACCCCAAGCGGTCTTCATCATTTCACGTGGATGCTTTGGCACGACACATTCGGGTGTCGCATATGGCTCCAGGGCGGGTCCAAAGGCGAACATATTCTTTTTTGCATGCTCCTCTGGCGTCAGCACTTTCTCCTCCACTCTCAGCAGATCCCTGGCCTTCACATTTTGCAAAAACTGCAACACATCCTTTTCATTGTTCTCGCCCTTGTAACCTGCCAGCTTGGCAATGGTGTGGGCGCGTCCCGTAATATCCCCATTGAAGGCCCACGGAGCAATGACGCTGCCGGACTGCAGGATGCCCCGGTGAAAGAGGCCCTGCGTCTGCTCCGTCAGCATCATGTAGTGCGTGGAGGCAGCACCCGCACTCTGGCCAAAGACCGTAATGCAATCCGGATCACCGCCAAAGCGAGAACAATTGTTCTTGATCCATTTGAGTGCCATCACCTGATCCTTGAGACCAGCATTGCCGGGCACATTTAAATCGGGCGTCTTTAAGCTGAGAAAGCCTGCAATTTATAAATTATAATTAATATGTTGCAATATGACTTAAGTAAACTTAGAGTAGAGTGTAGAGCCTTAAATGGCAATAACTTAATATCTTATTTACAATAAGTATTTGCCAAGATTCTTAAATGGTAACAAATTAATATAATACCATATAACTGTATACATATCGGTAGATATACTGCGACTTACCTAGAGCACCCAAGCGATATTGAATGGTCACCAGCACAACATCCTTATTGATGAAATAGTCCGGACCGTACCACTCACGATTGGCCTCGCCTATGATAAAACCACCGCCATGTATCCAGACCATGACAGGACGTGGCTTGGCTGGATTCACCTGTTATTTAAGTTATTGACGTTATTAGTTATTTGGATTTCGATGGCAAGATTTTATGTATTGATTAGCTCACATTATTCGTGTAGATATTGAGGTAGAGGCAATCCTCGCTGCCGTCCATCTTGTCATAGACAAACTGCACCTGCACCGGCTTATCCTTGGCCTGCGTGCAATCTCGGACACCCACCCAGGGCGTGGGTCGCTGCGGCGCCCGAAAACGCAACTGCCCAACGGGTGGCTGAGCATAGGGTATGCCCTCGAAACTGAAGTAGGGCGCATCGTAGATGGAGAGTCGCTTGACGCCCCGCACTTTGCCATATTCGGTGTCGGCAATGACCGATTCGTTTGTGGTCTGGCGATATTGTTTGATTTTATGCTCGATGGTTCTGTAAAACGCAAAATGGAAATTAACATAATAATAGTCGACTGGATAAGCATACAAATCTCCATATAAATATATCGGACTAGTTAATATGTAATTTGTGTCGGCCCTGAACGCATGTTAATTAATATTCCCTGCATTTATAAAATGAGCGAAAAAGAGGTATCTTTCAACAGAACAGAGTGAAAAAGAGGTATTTTTCAACAGAACAGAAGCAGTCTCTTCCTATGAGGGATACATATGTATAAAGATGTTGATTCTTATATTCTGATGATATGATTTTCTTGAGTAGTGCATGTCAGCTATTCCATTCTACTTAAGCAGGGCATCTTTTAGTCGATCACTTTCGTCTAGGACACTGTTACGTGCTTTAATTAGCATTAAATTGAAATTATTTTGCTGATGCGGCAGCTGCTGTTTACTAGAACGTCAGGTCAATAAATACACAACAGCTACAGTTCTTCACAGTTAGCTGTGTTGCATGGACCGCAGTCAGCTGGGCACGTCTGTCAGTGATAAATGAACACCCACTAACAAACTAGCCGGTCACGCAACAATGCACTCAACTGCTATTCAAGTGTTAGCCCTCAATTGCGTATCCACTTCATGTTGAACTTTGTCCCGTGGACAACCCTCAGTTATCAGCGAACACAAAGCACGCACATATAGAATACAAAGATTATTTACTAAATATCCCTATCTGAATGCAAATGATTGTCAATGTAATGTCATAAAGTCTGTCTCTTATATATATTTATATATATATATATATATATATTATTTTGCATGCATGCCCTTGATGAAGGTATATTGGGGTATATCAAGCGTCACATTATTTCTATTACATTCATATCTATATCCATATCTATGTACATTTCTATTTCTATATCTATATCTACATCTATCTCTATTTATTTCTATCTTTCTTTTATAAACCACTTTTATAAATATTTATATATGTATATAATATAAAATTGTAACACTTCAATTTAATTCAGGATTAATGAACAATTTTGTGCTATGCTTATTTAATCAACAATTTATTGTTAACAAATTTTAAATGACATTTGACCAATAAATACTATATTTAATTGAATTTGAAAAAAAAAAAACTAGAAAGATAACAAACGATTATTTAATTAAGAGCATGGAAAAAAAAGTACATTTGTCAATTGGCGGTGTATCATTTTGAAAATTTAATTGCCAACAAGTGACTTATGAAAAACTATACTATACACCATAAATGTGATAATGGAATTGTTAAACGCAAGCAGGCCAGACATGAAGGCTTTTGGGGTTGGGTTGTGTCCGATTAGCCTTAAAAATATCAATTTCAAAGCGACATCGGACTATTCCCATAGAAATACAATGCTTTTGGCATACTTAGGGAATAACTATATCAATCTATACTACATAAATGCTGCGCAGTTAATTCGATGTGTATGAGATAACAATCAAAAAAAAATTAATAATAATAAAAACAGACAAACAGAAGATTTGTCCATATAACCAAATTGTGCTTATATATGCATATTTGTATTTGTACTTGCGGACTGATAGCAAACTATGCGTTAATGAAAGGTCGTAAATAGAGGAATATGCCACTCATTAAACTGATTAAGCGATAAATGGGCAGCGCATATATGGGAGTATTATTGATTGAGAAGCATAAATTAAGACATTTGGTGACATTTTTATGGTTAACATAAAAACTTTATTGATTTACGATAAACAGTGGCAAAATCTATCTTATGTGTGCGTTCGTTTCGTATAAGGAGAAAACTTTTCATGATTAACAATATTATGTAGATTAGATGAAATATGATCTCAAGTTTTTAATGTTATGGTCATCTCTTAATTACCTTTGTAATATTATTAGTTTAATAATTATTCACAAAAAAATACAAATTAATTTCACCATTTGTATTTTTTTTTCCCTGGACTGATAAACATATTTAAATTATAAAAAGAGTTCAGCAAACAATATATGTATATACAATATATTTTTCCATTTGTAAGCCCGTATGCTGATAGTTTTCATAATATGTTGGTGATTAGTTTCTAATTATGTACATAGGCAGCACTTAATGACTAATGAATTCTATATATATGTATATATGGGTTATGAATCATTCATGGAAGTTGTAGATATAAACTTTAGTTTTGAACAAACGAAATTTGTAAATTATTAAGTTATCTAAACATTACTTAATCACTTTCAAGTTAACCTAATATGACAGCACTTCACACTTATGGTTTTAGATTTATACTTGAATTTATCGTTCATCAAAGTGTTGTCATCATATTTCACAAAAATAGCTTGTTACAATCATCAATTTTGATTAGCTCATTGAATGCAAGAGTTAAGTCATGCGTACAAATGAATAATAACTTGAATAATCTCAACTATAGAGAATTACACTTGAACTACAAAATAATCGGAATAATATTGATGAATTGAGGATCAGAGACACACTCACTTGAAGCGCCAGCGAATGCGCTCCAATAAGCCGAGATTTTTGTTCATTCTGAGAGCAGACAACAACAAAACTTTACGAGCGGCAAGTATCTATATATTCTGTCGATTACACCGATCGGTAGACTTTAACGTGCCAGCGCTAAACCGAAACTGAAATTAAAAACTTTTTTGATATTCGTATTGAGTTCAGTTGTCGACGCGAAGCGAAACAAGTGCAAGAAAGAAAAAAAATCATATATTCGTATATATGCATATATATATATATATATATGCAGTACAGTAAAGCGAGATTACTCAGGAAAATATCAACAAAACACAAAACAAAAAAGCGGCAAAAAGATTTATTTCAAGTGCGGCATACATTGTATGTGTATGTAATTATGTACACACACACATACACACACACTATTACAACTGGAGATCTCGAGTGGGGGGCGCTCGCTGGATATGGGTATACTTCTGCTACTGCAACTACTTATCGACGCGCCTAAGGCGACCGCATAATTAATCAACTGATTTACCAACCGCACACCATAAATCGCAAGCGATACGAATAATTTTAGCAACTTTTCCAGAGCTGCTGCACAATCATAAGTTGGAGTATTTTTAACTGTTAGCTGAAGTATGCCAAATGCCGGCTGCACACACCCAAATGGGGGTCGCCCGCCCGCCCCTCGAGTGGGTCGGATGCGCTCGATCGCGTCGGCAATGTAAACAAACACCACCACATGTTTGTGGTGTGCCGGCAAGTTTTTGAAAAGCTTGTCGATTCTCAGGGCGTCGCCGTTAAAGCTTGCTTAGTGTTCTGAGCTCAAAGCTTAAAGCACAAAACTCTTCAGCAGCGCACAGTGGAGGAATGAAATATTAATGCAACTTGACTAAGACAGTACACTGTGAAAATATCAAACTTAATTATGTTCAATATTTCCAATCCATTTTTTATAAATTCATATTTAATTTTAAAACCCTATTATAATTTCGAAAAAGCGTTTTAATACATTAAAAATAAATGTTTTATTCCTAAAACAGTAGGCAATTGTCATTATCGTATAGCTTATTCCACACTTTCAGACCGTTTTTCTCCAACAGGGTCTGAAACTCGACCTCCTTTCCGATATTCATCGCTTTAAACGGATCCTTTTTATCCACCGGCATCCACTGATGCTCGCCCGTTTCTGCACAGTTGGGATTCCCCGTGCGTGCGAACGTCGTCAAGATTCCAACCATCCGGCCTATGGTCCTACATTCAGCTGCATTCAAGGGCCGTTTTAGAGCGCCCCTCCTGGGAAATATGTAGCCCATCTCATCGGCATGACAAACTCCCTGCTTTATATCGTTACCGCACTGCATGATGCGCATTAAGTTATAGTCGGGCGAGTCGAAGTCAAAACGGTAGACATAGGTGGCAGCCTGAGCATATGCCAGGCGGGAGAGCACAACACGGTGGATGCCATGCCAGAATAGTTTATAGCTGAAGAGCTGAAGAAAAAATTCAGTATATATAAAGGGCGGGTAAGAAATTATAGGTAATATTTGTTAATAACATCCTTTAAAAATTTGCAAACATTTTGCAAAAATAAAAAATATAAAATTTTGGTTGGAAAATGTGGTTTGCTCTACTTACGTCTAGAACCTGTATCACATCGCTTTTATCAATGTTCCGCGGTCCAAAATGAAAGCGAATCAACTCCGAGGAGCGCTCTTCGCGTTCTTTCTTCGAGAGTCTCTCATACAAATCGTAGGGCAGCACCAAGTCCGGCTCCAGCTTGAGCAGATCCATCATGAAACCGTTGTTCATCATGCAGTAGGGATACATGAGCAAGCCCTCGAACGAGTTGGCACCTATCAGCAACGGTACCTGCTTCGACCAGGCATTACGCATCAGCTCCAGGTACGGACTCTTCACCAGCCCTTCGTCTGACTTGTTTGTGAGCTCCAGTGCGGGCACAAAAGGATACAGATGGCCGAAAATGTATTGCCTTGTGCCAAACAGATCGTGCTGCACTACCTCCCCAGGGGGTAGCGAGCGTAGATACTCCAAGATAGGCGCCTCAGCCACAATGCCATTGTAGCCCTTCTGACGAGCGAGGCGGCAAAATAATGTACTCGTGTCCGGCACCTGAACCCACGGACTCAACATAGAGCCGGCCAAAACGATAGCTCGGTGAAATAGACCACACGCCTGCGGCAGGCACATCATAAAGTGCACCGAGGCAGCACCTGCACTTGTACCCATCAGGGTAATATTTTCCGTATCTCCATTAAAATAGGAAACGTATTTCTGTATCCAACGCAATGCCAGCAGCTGATCGTGCAAGCCCGCGTTGCCAAGCACTCCCAGCTCGGGACAACTCAAACTAAGGAAACCCAGGGCACACAGGCGATAGCTAAACTGCACGTAGACAATATCCTCGCGCATTAAGTAGTCGGGTCCGTATTTGGTGGTGGTAGCACCGCCCGTGCAAAAGCCACCGCCATGAATATAAGCCAGGACAGGCAGCATTGGCTTGTCAAACTGCGCAGAAAGAGTTAGAGCTAATGCAAGTCGAGGGTATCCGACTAAGAGATATCCTGCACATACATATGCAATTTGGTAAGCTTATGGAAAGACGTGTTCGAAATCAGACAGATAGACTGATGGTTACATGGATGACAATTGAAGAATCGGAGAAGCCTACCTACACCTATTTACGACACCCTGTCAACTCACATGCTTGGTGTACACATTTAAGTGCAGACAATCCTCGCTGCCCTGTATCTGGCCAGTGTCCCTATTAACCTGTACAGGTAGATCACGCTCCTTCAAACAGTCCAGGACCTTGCCACACCAGGGCTCAGCCGGCTGTGTTGGCCGGAATCGCAACTCTCCAATAGGCGGTTTGCCAAAGGGTATGCCCTCAAAGCTGTAGTAAGCATGGCCTGCGCTGCCGACGTGATGCTTGCCCTTCACCTTGCCCAGCGGCAGCTCCACAATCTTCGTCGTCACGCTTTGCGAGTAGTTCGACTTGCCGGTCAGCAACTGCAGACATTTGCTACTGCACAGTCGGCGATATTTCAACATGTTCATTTCAACTGAACCTAAAATGTACTTAGACAAAGCCAACTTGTCTCTTGATTCCACTCGATTATATTTTCTCTGCGAGACAAATATTTACTTCTACCCCAAAGCAAATGCAGACATTGTTGTTTGCTTCGATCGGTTCAAGTGTGTTAGGGGGAAGTGAATTTGCATTCTCAAAAACTGTGATTGTTATTTAAAAAGAATTTTCACACAGTTCCCAAAAAGGGACAATGTAAAACAAAAAGGTTTCAAGCAACAATAATTCACTTTCGTTTTTCCATTTGTGATTCGCATATCCAAAACTAAAAAAAAAGTTTTGGCCTTCCCTGCTGAAAGGGTTGCGATTTAATATTTATTCACATAACATCGCACAGTGCAATGCCAAAAAAAAAGGAAAATATTTAACTAAAAATGTAGTTTAAATTTGAAATGAATTTTTATAAACGACAAATGATTCAACTCAGATACTAAACAAACATTTAACTAAAAATACACCATAAATTCAAATATAGGTTACATAATAGCAGAAAAACTAAAATGATATTATATTTAAGTGCAACTTTTAATTTGGGTGTAGTAAGTCGAATTAAACTACGTTAATTGTGATCTTTTAACTTGAGCACTCATGAAAATCCACTTTGCAATTAAGTAAATACCTGAATCAGCAGCAGCGACAATAGCGACACTAGAAACAAAAACATTAACAATATCAACTGGTTTGTGTGGCGCATTAAACGTTAATAACACGAACAGCTGTCTACAACAAGTCATAGTTGGGGCGCCCGGTACAATCAGCATTATCAATAAAGTTTTCATGCTCCCCTTGCCATATGGTCTTCAATAAGAGCCAGTACAACATCAAAAATAAAAACACAGCAGTGCCACAACAAAAGCGTCGTCTATAAAGATAAGCGTTCGCTGTTGTCGTTCGTGATGAAAACATCGACAGACTGTGCAGTACAGTAGACATTTACTAAAACACATGGCAGCCCAAAATTCTGATTAAAAAAGATCTATCCGGAAGAAATTTGGATGGGAATTGTCGCGATTACTTTCTCTATTTTTCCATTTTTTCAATCGAAGAAAGGGTATAGAATATTAAGAATATTATTAATATACATTTTTATTTATTTATTAATACTAACTATATAATAAGAAAAGTGAGAGAATCTTCAATTCAGAGCATGATATCAAATTCTATTAACCGAAATCAATCTTAACAAGCTTTTGCACAAAATTACATTAGAATTATTTGTTATTCTAAATCTAAGACAGTCAGAAATTTGTAGTTAGATTTGTACTCGGAAAGTTCAGCGTAGGCAGATGCTACTGTGCATATAGTGCGAGTGCTTATGCGAGTACTAGCAGATTGCCCGGCAAACGAGGAAAACGATCAGTTGCAGCTTGTCAATCGCTAGGGACGGAAGTGAATGTGTCGCACTCGCTGTATTAGGACAAGGACCATTCGACCATTATAACCATTCGACATGAATCTGCAAGTGGGTGTTGTGGATCTGCTAAAGTTGGGCACCAAGTAGGTGATTTTATAAGCGCTGCCCGTGGCATTGTAAATGTCGAATAAAAACCAAAACTACCGCGATAAGATAAGAGCAACTGATTCGACACGCAATTAATATGGCAATTTCACTGCTCCGCACTAATCCAATTATAGACTAATCGGGCACAAGATCGTGCAATATAATCTGGGCACCAAGGTGACAACGGTGATCAAAACCGTGAATGGAAGGGTGCGCGGACTGCAGCGTAAGACTCTCTACGATGAGGAGCCCTACTTTGCCTTCGAGGGCATACCCTATGCCAAGCCACCACTGGGGGAGCTGCGATTCCGGGCGCCGCAGCCCGCAGAAACCTGGAAGGGCATCAGAGATTGTACTTACCCACGAGCCAAGCCCATGCAGGAGCATTTCGTGATGCATGTGGTCGAGGGCTCCGAGGACTGCCTCTATCTGAATGTGTATGCAAAGAACCTGAAGTCGGAGAAACCGCTGCCAGTTATGGTATTTATCTATGGAGGCGCATTTCAAATTGGCGAAGCCACTCGAGATATATACAGTCCAGATTACCTTATGCAAAAGGACGTTATTCTGGTCACTCTTAACTACAGACTCGGAGCGCTAGGTGAGTGTTAACTTTAATAGCTATCTCACGGGCGTTAGGATTCTTTCACTTATTTTTTATAACATTCTAAATGGGAAAGGGGTATAATGAATGAAAGAGGCAAAAGGAAGCATGAGCCAAATACATGTCTATCCCTTATCAGCATCAAAAGCTGACTCGATTTAGAAACTTTCATCTGACCTTTCGTCCAGCTGTACATCTGTAAGAGCAAGTCGATTTCAGAGACTATGAGACCTCAATCGATAAGTGCCTGTGTTTTGGGCATATCGATAAATCGATTTCCGATAGCACTTCTTAAAATTCCTATGTAAAATATCTTGATATATTATTGATCAACTGCACAATTTTTATTATGATCATAGTTAGTAAACTACTACCAGACAGCATTCCGCATATATGAAAGTTGGGTTCAGGGTTCACTTGTAAGAGCTCAACGCTTTAACTTTTTTAAAAGTAACAGTTAATTATTATATCAGTGTCAGTTATATTATATTATATATTAACAAGCTACAACTTGATTGACGAGAATTAGAATTCTAAAGCAACTTCAATAATCCATTATTACAGGTTTTCTCAGCCTCTCCGATCGAGACTTGGATGTGCCCGGCAATGCTGGGCTCAAGGATCAGGTGATGGCTCTGCGCTGGGTACACGAGAACATTGTGCACTTCAACGGGGATCCGAATAACATAACCCTGATGGGTAATAGTGCGGGCGCTGCCTCAACTCAGATAATGATGACCACCGAGCAGACGCGAGGTCTCTTCCACAAGGTCATTCTCATGTCGGGCTCATCGCTATGCGTCTGGGCCAATGAGCCCAAACGGAACTGGCCGCATCGGCTGGCCTCCCAGCTGGGTTATGCGGGCACCGACAATGAGAAGGAAGTGTTTCGTTTCCTGCAGCGAGCCTCGGCTAGAGACATAGCCGGCTGCAATACGCTGCCAATACAGGAAGAGTCACGTGACTACATTCAGTTTCCATTCGGACCAGTTGTGGAGCCATATGTGACCGCGAGTTGTGTCATCTCTCGACCGCCAGCGGAGACGCTCTCCGTGGCATGGGGCAACTCCTTGCCGGCAATCATTGGCGGCACCTCGTTTGAGGGACTCTTCAGCTATCAGTTCGTCATGCGCGATCAGAGCCATTTGTTGAGCGCCTTTGAGTCCCTGATACCCAGAGAGGTGCGTGACGCTTGCACGCCAGCGCAACTCAAGGAGCACATTAGACGCCTCAAGTGTCTGACCTTTGATGATGCGACGCGTGGTCGCATGGAGTTCAAGGAGTGCCTGCAGCTGATCTCCATCAAGCACTTCTGGCATGCCATGCATCGCACGGTGCTCGCCAGACTCGCCCATGCTCCGACCACGCCCACTTATCTCTATCGCTTCGATTTCGACTCACCCACTTTTAATAACTATCGCATTCTACAGTGTGGCAGCCATGTGCGAGGGGTTTCCCATGCCGACGATATCTTCTATTTGTTCTACTGCATACCGGCCAGTAAACTTGATAAATCCTCGCCAGAATATTGCACCATCGAGCGTCTCGTTGACATGTGGACGTCATTTGCTGCCAACAGTAATCCAAACGCTCCACTGTTGGCACCTACCTGCTGGGAAGCCCTGCAACCGAATTCTACTCCAATGTGCCTGAATATTGGAGAACGTTTGGAGTTCATTGAACTGCCGGAACTGAAGCAACTCAAACTCTGGGATAGCTTCTATGATAATCCAAAACTGATACTGTACTAAGTTGTTACATCATTTGTACATATATGATATAAAAGGTCGAGTGGATTATATTGTATAATATAATAGTCATTGCATCATTACGCTTAACGAGGTTCTGGGTTCATTTTCTGGATACAATGTAGTCAAGCAAATTCTACTTCAAGTTACGAACTGAGCTGAGAGCGTGTCGTATAACAAATAAAAAAATGAATATCATGTGTATATAAATACTTCAAGAATTTGTATTTTATTGATTTTGTCGTCTTTGGGATATTGAATATAATATATAGAAACATCTCTCGAGCCAAAGAACATATTTTTTCATAAATTTTGATATATGTATGTTCGTGTTGCGAAAGCAATCACGACACGCAATCATTTCAAATTCTACAATGTTAGTTGAAAGGTGAACTTAATTATTACACGTTAGCAAATACGTTGGCGGAAATCAACAATCTCGAAGCAAATTTCCATTTGTAATCGTTATTTATTTTCCAAAATCGAGCTGCGTTTCAGCCCTTACTAAAATTAGCGTATTTCGTTGAAGACATTCCCGAGACATTCCCATTATGCATAAGATTTGGCAAACCCAATAATTTCTCAGTCAACCAATTCAAAATATCAATATTGTCACTTTACATTTCGCAAAGTCAGTTAAACAATTTGAGACAGTTAAATATTCATTTGAATGCAATTTATTTACAGACTTCGTACACTGGAAATAGTTCAGCTGGAAAAACTATTTCTTGAGTAGTCAACTTTAGTACAAATGTTCCTTTTTGTACAGACTATCCCAGAACTGAAGTTTCTCATGCTCGGGCAGATCGATGATCTGGATCTCATTGCTAATGTTGAGCACGCGTTGTGGTTCTTCCTGCTGTGCTGGTTTCCAGTTCAGATGAGCTGTTTCGTGACAGTTGGGATTGGAAGTGGCCGCAAAGGATGTCCAAATGTCCACGAGGCGCTGAATGGTACGATATTCGCCGGATGACTTGTCCAGCTTCCATGACTCCGAGTTGCGGAACAAATAACTCAACTCATCGGCATGCGCGACGCCCTGCTTGATGTCATTACCACAGAACTTCTTGCGGTAGAAATTAAAATCGGGTGAATCAAAGTCAAAGCGATAGTAATAGGTGGGCGCCTTAGCATACGCCAGACGAGCCTGCAGAGTGCGATGGATGCCATGCCAGAAGATCTTGTATGAATAGTACTACAAAAAAAAACGGAAAACTCGATAATAAATAAGGTGGTAGCTGGAAAAATAGAACTCGGTTGGTTTTACTATAAGGAATACTTATAAAAACTTTAAGTCAAATTTAAAATTGAAGGGCCAATTCAAATTTTGAAAAAGGTCTTGGTGCTTACATCCAACATGTTCATCGCATGCGCCGAGTTGGGAGTCTCATCACCAAAGTACAATTTGATCATCTTTTGACCGTACTCCAGATTCTGCTCTTCCGTATTAAGCACACGAACATCCTTCGGCGTCAAGCGAAGCGGATCTTGCGACAAGTTATCCAATGCTTTAAGATTGGCCTTTACGGCTGGATACATGAATAGCCCCTCGAAGGAGTTTCCACCCAACATGGCAGGTATCTCATTGCTCCACGCATCGCGCACCATTTCCAGCGGTAACCTGGGCACCACACAGTCGCCCATCACATACGGCTCCACGGTGGGTCCAAAGGGAAAGATGAGTCCGTTGCGCCGCTCCTCAGCGTTGGCCAAATTGTGATTAACCAGTTTGTAAGGCTCCACGCCACGTAAGTGCTCCAGCACCTGCCTATCGACATTCTCGCCCTCGTAGCCATTAGCCTTGGCCAGACGAAAGGCGAAATCCGATGGCGAGGTATTGGACCAGTAATTGAGCAGTGTACCCGACATGGGAATGCCCTTGTGGAAGAGGCCCCGAGTCTGCTCCGTGCACATCATGAAGTGGGCGGAGCAGCCGCCTGCGCTCTCGCCAACAACCGTTATGTTGTTAACATCGCCGTTAAAGTGCGAAATGTATTGCTTGACCCATTTGAGGGCTAAAACTTGATCCTTGAGAGCAGCATTGCCGGGCACCTCCAAGCTTGGATCCTTGAGACTAAGGAAACCTATAAGGACAAAGAGAGAGGAGGGCACTTTATATACTTTTCGCCTATGCAATTGGTTTAAATTGTTGACATATAAACTAAAAAAAAGAAATCAACAAAACAAACCCAATTTAAAAACCACAAATAAGTCATCAGTTTCTTACCTAGACAATCAACTCGATAGTTAAGCGTAACTAAAACCACATCTTTGGCCATCAAATAATCGGGTGCATATAATTCGCGAGTGGCTTCGCCAACGGTAAATGCACCACCATATATATAAACCATGACTGGCAGTGGTTTTTCCGTTTTCAGCTGTTACATTGAAGCAATTTTAACATTTCAAATTTGACGATATAGCAAAGTCATTCCATATGATAGTCACCTGTTTGGCGTACACATTCAAGTAGAGGCAGTCCTCGTCGCCATCGATGATACCCGTCATCAATGACCGCTGCACGGGCTTCGCGCCGAAATGAGTGCAGTCCAAGATACCAGTCCAGGGCTCCGCCGGCTTGGGTGCCTTGAAGCGCAGTTCGCCCACCGGCGGTTGACCGAATGGCAGACGCTCGAAACTGAAATATTCGTCATCGTACAGGGTGCGACGTTTGACACCCTTTATCTGTCCAATGGGCAGAGAAATTTCACAAATCTCTAAACTAATTTTATAATAATTATAATATTAGCATTAGCTTTATATTTATTTGTTGATTAAGTAATAAACACCTCTCCGACATGATGCTAAACAGTGCTTTGGTCGTCCGCCCTGCTCGCGATCCACTTCTCAACTAAACTGAACAGAAAATATTATTAACGAATGTTGCTGAAACTCAGTCACTCAGTCACTCAGCACTGCTGACCATAAAGAGTTTTATCGCACACTGATAATGTGTCGCGATCGTTAAATAAAAAGAGACAGACGTCTAAATACCCCTTAAAAGTATTATATTTTCTGCTATAGTTTCAAATAACGTGATTTGTTTACTTTAATATTACTTTGAATACTTAACATTCATTATTTGTAGAATATTTTATTCAATCTGTTTAAATTGAGAGCTAAGCAACTTTTCTAAACTTATCAATTGTTTATATTTTTATTATAAGCGGTTATTGTTTGTTGACCTCTTTATTTAATGTAGATATTTATTTCGCAGACATGTTCCTTCTTTAATATACATCATAATTACTTTAGATAACCATAATTATATATAATATAGTTTATATAAAAACACACATGTTTTGAAACATTATCTTATCTTATCAAATCTCAAAGGTTGTTCACAAAATTAGATCCATTTGTGTACAATTGATCGTAGAATTTTAATTTCGAAAGTTCCGGCTGTGGTATGAACTTCAAATCCTCATTGATATTCAGACACATGGTGGGTTCAACTGCGCTCACAGGCAACCAGTTGACCAGCGGTTGAGTGAGAGGCGCATTCGGGTTGGAATTCAATGCAAAGTGGGCAAACATGGCAGACATGCGACAGATGGTCTTGTATTCCGCTCTAGACTTGTCCAGCTTGAAGGTTTGCGGCAATTTGAACAAATAGCACAATTCGTCGGCATGGGTGACACCCTTACTACCTGTGCCATTATAGCGTATGCGATAAAAATTAAAATCCTCCGAATCAAAGTTGAAACGATACAGATAATTCGCAGCCTGGCTATAAGCGAGACGGGCATTAATCATGCGCTGCTGATAGTGCAAGTGGTTGTGTGTATAGAGCTCAACGATTTGAGGATAATGCGACACAGTCAGCTCCGAGCTATGCACCCCACAGAACTTCTGTACCAGTCGCTGTCCCAAAATGCGACACGGAGTCGGCTCACACTGTCGCACCATCGAGTAGGGCAGCGCGAATTCCGGACGGTTCTTCAGAGCTGATAGCTTTTCTGGTTCCTTTTGCATATTTTTCATTGGATTGAATAATCCTTCGTCGCTGGTGCAACCTAGCATTATGGGTATGCGGGTGCTCCATGCGCCACGGTGCAGCACACGCGGCTCGGCCAGCAATATGGAAGTAGGCGTGGCATAGGGCTCTACGCAGGGCATAAAAGGCGCGTAATCCGAATACTGCAGACGATCGTAGAGCGAACGAAAGTCTAACAGGGCTAAGTGTTTGGCATCTACTCCATTTAAGTAGTCAAAAACTTGAGCATCGTTGTTCTCTCCCGTATAGCCCAAATGCTTGGCCAGAAGATACTCGATTTCGGGTTGTCTATTCGTCTCCGGCATGGAATGTGCCATCAGTATGGCCTTGTCAAAGAGCCCCTCGGCCAGCGGACTCATCATCAGCAACTGCACGCAGCAGCTGCCCGAACTGTGACCGAAGAGTGTTATGTTATTCGCATCGCCATTGAAGCTGCTCACATTCGCCCTTATCCATTTGAGGGCCATCACGATGTCCTTGAGGCCCGCGTTGCCAGGAATGTCCAGCTTGGGATCCGCAAAACTCAGAAAACCTATGCGCAATAGAACGCAATTAGCCAGTCAATCAAAGATTAATCAAACACAAACCGAATGGTCCCAGTCGATAGCCAATGCTGATGTAGACGATCTGTTCGCGCATCAGATAATCAGGCGAGAATTGGCGCCTTGTCGAATCGCCGCTCCTGAATGCACCTCCATGCACATAAACCATCACTGGCAAAGGATTCTCACTGCGTAGCTAAGGCAAATATATATTTATCAAAGTACCCAAATAAATATATATATAAAACTTACTGTTTTCACGGCAACATTCAGGTAAAGGCAATCCTCGCTGCCTTCGATCTGTTGTGTTAAGTTGGCCAATTGAAGGCATTTGTCCTTTGGCTCTATGCAGTCGCGTACACCTGCCCAGGGCTGCACATCCTTCGGCGCCCTGAAGCGCAGCTCACCGAAAGGCGGCTGTGCGAAGGGTATGCCATCGAATCCATAATACAACTCATCATAGAGCGTAGTGAGCAGCGCACCACGCACTTCTCCGTGTGTGGTTTGCACAACTGGCGACGTTTCACTGCTGCACAGTGTTTACATTTATTGTTATTATTTTATGAAACTGAAAATATAAATATTGTGTATTACTTACTAGTCGGCTTCCATTCTCTGTTTGGCATACACTAAGGTAAAAAAGCCAAAACGTCGTATTATATAGCAGTCAGCAAATGCCGATCGTGGTGAAATTACCAAAACGTCGGCGAGCAATAAATGTTGTAAGTCACGTTAGAGAGAGAGAACTAAGTTCTCAGTAATAGCCCTGAATGTACCAACCTTTTCTCTTTGGTCGCATTGCAGCTGCCTACCGTAAATTCACCACGAATGCTAAATATCCACCTCAAGCACCTTACCTTACCTTAATACTCATTAAAGTAAAGTCTTACAATCTGATAAGCGCTGTGTGTCGAAATAAACACACAAATATTACGGTGGTTTTAGAATGTGGAACAAAGTAACACTTCAAAACAAATTAATAAATAAAGATAAAAAAGATGCAGAGATATGTAATTTGTGCTTATAACAATCTACAATTAAATACGAAACGCGAATGAGACAAGTTAATTTTTAATATATTTGCTTGACATAATGTATGTTTCTAGTATTATGTGTAATAACACCTTTATCTATATACTAAATACATAGTAGTTATCAGTATGATAATACCCTATCCTTTTTTGGTTTGTTTGGTTTTGTTACCGCCTTTATTCCATTTACTTAAGTGCTTTATAGACTAGAAAAATGACAAATATTTAAAATGAATTTTACATTCGTTTTATATCAACGTTAATTTGAAAGCTTTGATTATTTTTGAATTTCGTTCACAATTATTATGCTAACTTTGCTCCTTGCAAACGGTATCCCAAACTCGCAGCTTGGTCATTTCGGGTAAATCGATTACCTTCATGTCCTCCGAAATGTTTAAGCACTTGAAACTTTTCTTAGATAAAGGCACCCAAGTGTTGCCTTTTGGCAAATTGGATTTAACGCTCTCGCAATTGGGATCCGAAGTGCTGGCGAATGCAGTGAGTATATCAATCATGCGTTCGATGGTTTGGAACTCTGCGGTGTGCTTGTCCAGCTTCCAGGAGAAATCTCCATACCAAACATATGAATGATCATCCACATGCGCTACGCCACGCAACTTGTCGCCGCAGTACTTCAATCTCTGGTGGTTGAAGGTTGCCGAATCGAAGTCGAACCGATATAGGTAGGTGGGTGCTACGGAGTTTTTTAGGCGTGAGTTTGCTGTGCGTAGTATAGGATGCCAGAAGACCTTGTAACTGGCGTACTGCAATTGTAAGAGATGTTCATTTCTAGCCAATTCGTTAAATTAACATCTGAACTCACCTCGCAATAGGCGGCCACACTGTCCGGCTCCAGCTCGAAGGACCTGTCGCGAAAATGCAAAACTTGTATTCGCTTTGCCAAGGTGCGGGCTACAGTGTTGGGCAGCGACCGCTTCAGCTCTAACGGCAACAGGTGCTCCGGTTCGGTCTTGAGTCTGGTGAGTAGAAAAGGCGATAAGTGCACACGAGCGTACATCACGAGACCCTCGTTGGAGGTGCCGCTCATCATCAGCGGTATATTGTTGCCCCAAGCATCGGCCAGCATCTCTCTGGGCTGTTTGGGTATTACACAGTGCTCGGTGGCATACGGCTCGACAACGGGCCCAAATTGATATATACAATCATTCAGATTGTCGGTTTCATTCAGAAAATACGGCTCTACAAGCTTTTCGCCCGAAACTTTCAGTAGAAATTCCAAGATCTGAGTATCGGAGGCCTGCTTCAGTTTCGGCATTCGCAATATTTCTGCAAGTCGTCTCGCTGTATTGGGCACCGTGGACTGCGCAAAGGAGCACAGAGCATTGCCTGACTGCAGAATGGCCTTTTGGAAGAGTCCACTGGCGCTGGGATTCATCATTAGATAATGCACTGATGAGGCGCCAGCACTTTCCCCAAATGCAGTGACATTCTTGGCATCCGCATTGAATGCGGCCGCATTCTGTGTAATCCATTTCAATGCCATCAGCTGATCCTTAAGACCCGCATTGCCCGGCACACCAGCAGCCGGATCTTCGAGGCTGAGGAAACCCAGTGCTCCCACACGATAAGACACCGTCACCACAACCACATCGCGCATCATTAAATAGTCGGGACCGTGCTGATCCCTAGTGGGATCACCCTTCTCAAATCCACCGCCAAAGAAGAACACAATCATCGGCAACGGATTTTCCGTCTCGAACTGAAAGGTAGCAAAAATTGCTCAAATTTCTAATGATTAAATTAATTTTAGCGTTTTCATGTTATCTAACTACGGTTCGAACTATTTATATACTTTTTGGATATTAACAAATGAATTACAGCCAGTCGTAGTTTAGCACATGGGTACTGGGCATCGATAAGTCGGTCACTTTAGGTTTAAGCACTCTTATATCGCATATACTCACCGACTTGACATATACATTTAGGTACAGGCAATTCTCCACGCCCTCCACTTCTTTAGTGAATGGATTGAACTGTAACGGTTTTTCGCCCTTCTCCCGGCAGGGCAATGTCGATTTCCAGGGCTCCACCGGCTCGGGCGCTTTGAAGCGCAGTGCGCCGAGCGGGGGACGTGCATATGGAATGTGCTCAAAGCTAGTGTAAGTGTCGTTGTAAATGCTCGTACACCGCTTGCCCCCGATGGGGCCGCTTGTCGTCTGCACAGTGCTGTGAATGATATAATCAAAATCAGATCGCACCTTTCGATCAGACAATTGACACAGTTACTCACTTCGCCATGTTCAGCTGCGTAATGAGCGAACTTCACACTTTTATCCGTTCCGACTATGATTTTGCTGTTTTTTATCTAGATAACATTGATAGCGGCAGAAAAAACTAAGCAAACAAAAAAAATGTGGAGAACGAGAAAATATGGCACAAATAAAAATATAGGAGAGCCGATTTTGAACTAGCTGCTTTGTTTTCGTCTGACGCTAATAGTTCTAAATACAATATCGAACAGTTCGCATTGCAAATTCGGTTCGGCTATTAATCAGCACTGCTCGCGAAGCACTGACGTGCACGCCCGTCTCGACTTGCAGCGTTAATATTTACATTTCTTACCAGGGCTGCAGCAACTCATATATTTTTAAGTTTTCAAACATTGCTTTCGTACTTGTAAAATAATAAAATATTTATTTTATTGCAAGTATTGCGCACTTAAAGTAACTACAAACTACAAAGTAGTACAAGTATACATAACTCTGCACTTATTTAGCTGTATTCGTGCAGCCCTATCTTGTTTTATTGCTGATTTATATGCACTTGGCAATAGTATTACACTGGTAGATAAGCGCTGAAAAATATAATAAACTCAACACATGCATATAGAAAATATAGAAATTGTTAACGACTTCATTTATTGGGCGGTCTAAACATTTTTACTTATATATATAATTTACTTATAAAAGGCATTTATAATAATAACAGTGCAGAAATTGTAATATACATATATACATATGTTAACTGTTGGCATTATTAACATTGAGTTAACAGAGAGCTCTGCGGATTTTTTTAAACATCTGTGCGAGATTGGTATGTTAGCGTGAACGAAATAGATGCAATATATTTTTACGATGGTTGGTGAAAAATAGATTCGTTATCGCTTCACCAATGAGGAGGAGATTGCGCTAATAATATTGAGCATATCAAATCTATAGAGTACTATAATAATTTAACACCGCAAATCACATGCGGCAATTATTATACTGTTATAAAATAATGTTCTTACATTTTCAGCACTTTATCTTATCCCATAACATTTTCAAATCTCCAACCAATTACAATAAGGATATTACTTTGCAAATACCAATATTGTTGATCTTGGTACACAAGATATTTTTACTAATATCCACAATCGAAATAAATGGCATTTAGTTCACTTTTTCATCGATCTGAGTACTATATTTAAGGCCTGGTTTGAATTGATATTATTTACTAAAACTATAACTGCGCTTGATATTAGAAACTAGCACATATCATTTTAGCACAATGTGCAAAACAAAACAAAACACAATTATATAATATAATATATTAACAGCTGTTAAGCCGCTGTTAATGAGAAGATAAGCGGCCAATGTTAGTGTCTCGCTGTGTTTAATTTCACCCAATGATACGAATTTTTAGTGAACTCAGCGAGATTTGCTGTGTCACGATGACACATATTAATAATTTTCATAAATATAATATGTGAATATGTGTACATATATTGCAGAGATTAGACTCTGAGTTTCACTCAACTATATTTTATGCTAAATGATAGTCGGAGATGCTAACAGTCGACTAGATGGCAACCCCCTGTTTAAATATTATGAAATAAAAGGAGAGGGTGAGCTCGCGCCCTCAATAGAAACACATCAGGGAATAGGAAATTATCCGAAGATAAGAGTAATGATCCGATTTTTTTCAGTTCTATCCAAAGTCAGAGGACAATCAAGCCTGGATTTAGGTTATATACTCTTTTTTTGTTGGCCGCCGAAATTTAAATCCGGTGCCAAATAAAACCCGCTAAATTTAAACATAAAAATAAAGTTAATAATAGAACATTTGCATAAAATGATGATTCGAATTTTTAGTGAACTGAGCGAGATCTGTGCTCTTTTATACATATCAGATTTGGTACAAATGTACATATTAAAATTACATAAAGAAAGTTTGTTTTTATTTCCGTCTTCTCATTTCCCATTTCTTTAATTTCCCAATGTTTGTCGACAACAAACTACAAGTGATAGAGATACAGGAAAAAACAAATGTCTCTCTCTCTCTCTCTCTCTCTCTTCCTCAAATTAAATCGAGTGATTAAATGCCTTACCATAATCTATTGCAAAATTAAAGAGCGATAATCCCGCTCTGGGAACTTTGTCCTATCTCTGGGAATTGCATAAATGGTCCGGTAAAGTAGAGCAATAAAGTTAGTTGCATTGCGGCGGTCAACAGAATTGGAGCAGCAGAGTAGGACAAGTTAGAAAATTATAATATTTTGCGAGCAACATAATTTACAAGCAAGGTATAAAATTAAATAAGATTGTTCAGCAGAGATAATAGAGAGCAATTAAAATGGATGTGCACGTCGGATTTCCACAACTGCTGCAAATGGGCGTCAAGTGAGTAGAGACAGAGGGTATCAAAACAGCGGATGAAGGGGACTTCGCATATTTTCATTAATGTCTCCACGAAAAATTGTACTTTGTACACTTTTAACTTAAACATTGACTCAAGTATTTTCCTTATCGCTGCAAAAATTGTAATCTGTTGTCTGTCTCCCATACTCTACAGACTCGTCGGGCACAAGGTACAACAGTATCGATTAGCCACCAGTGACACAGTCATCGTGGAGACGAAATATGGTCAAGTGCGGGGTCTGAAGCGGAAGACTCTCTACGATAAAGAGTTCTACTATGCCTTTGAGGGCTTACCCTATGCAAAGCCGCCAGTGGGTGAGCTGCGTTTCCGTGCACCACAACCGCCGGAGATGTGGAAAGGGGTACGCGATTGTACCACATATAGCGAGAAGCCGCTGCAACGCAACATGGTGCTGGGTACAATTGAGGGCTCCGAGGATTGCCTATATCTGAATGTCTATTCGAAGCGGATACAAACGGAGAAGCCGCTGCCCGTCATTGTGTGGATCTATGGCGGTGGCTTCCAGAAAGGCGAAGCCTCCCGCGATATCTACAGTCCAGATTACTTTATGAATCAGCCGGTAGTGCTGGTTGCCATCAACTACAGACTGGGAGCGCTTGGTGAGCTAAACCCCTACGTATTGTTGGTCACGATCAATAATCGGTTCGCCAGACTGCCTGTCTTTGTTTAACTGCCACTCATTTATCATTTATTTATTTTTATTTTCCAATATATCTTTAGTTAGTAAGGACTTACATTCATGAAACTCACATATCTTATAGCTACGATAGCTGAAAGCTAGGAGTTTGTAATCATTATTAAGATTTTAAATGAACTAATTTCCCGTCTTAGCCATTGCTGTGATCGGTTGTATTTTGGGATGTTAATTGATTTTATCTTTATTGATTAATATACTTCTCCTGTGTTGCTGTGTTTGTGCTATCGTTCATTTTTTGTGAAAATAATTTGGCTATTTGCTTTTTTGGCAGTAATTTTCTGATTAACGAACTCATAAAAATCTTTATGCATACAGACTGCGATTAACAGCTGTGTTTTGGTTTGCTTTTGCGTGCGCTTTGTGCTCTCGCTCTCGCTCTTGCTCTCACTCTCACTGTCACGGTTTCGTTTGTAGTAAACAAAGCTATTTGCATACATACATTGCACGCTCGATCGCTGTTTATTGTTTTGGTGGTTTTTGTGTACGCATTTTTACTCTCGCTCTCTCTCGATTTTCGAGTGCTCTCCTAATTGTGCTTGTACGTGTTGTTGTTTTCGCTCTTATACTTTTTATCTATTTTCGTAGTTCATCCGTTGTTTGTTGTTGCTTCTTATTTCAGCTTGCTGTGCGTTATTAGGGGTTTGTTATTCTGTGCAGTGTATAGTTCCCTACTTTTCGGGTATATTAGTTTTTCCATTAAAGATGGCTGCTTTTCTGTGCTTTTCTGACCCAAAAGCCGATTTCATTTGTTATTTTTTCCCGCAACGAGAAAAAAAATATAATAGGCAATAAGTCGGGATTAAAGCGGTATTACGAACGATGTCGCGAAGTGGTTCCAGGATCTTATAAGGCAAACTAGAACCATGATCTTCATCTAGCTTTCAGTAGGCTCAGTGCTGATTTTGATGCATTAGAGACTAAATTTAATAGTGTATAGCTATTGAATAAGTATCTCAAGCAGAAGCGAACTACTGAGCTGGCTTTGCCTCGAGACCCGAATTGACCTGCTCCGGTCCTGTTATTGCCACCTACTCCAATGACGCCTACTGTTGATCAGAAATTTAATTTTAGTTTAATTATGAAAGAGAAAATATATTAAAAATATTTCTTATCTTTCAATTTAAAATTATTTTGTAATTTAATTTCTGGTATTCCTTTGTGTGGCCTGACTTTAAATAAATAAAAATTTCACCGTGTTATTTTTTCTTACAGGTTTTCTCAGTCTTAAAGATCGCAAGTTGGATGTGCCTGGCAATGCTGGTCTTAAGGATCAGGTGCTGGCGCTGCGCTGGATCAGTGAGAATATTTCGCACTTCAATGGTGATCCCAACAATATAACACTGATGGGCGAGAGTGCGGGTGCCGCTTCCACCCATATTATGATGACGACAGAACAGGCCCGGGGACTCTTCCACAAGGCCATACTGCAGTCGGGCTGTGCGCTATCCGCTTGGGCGGATACGCCTGATCGCAATTGGGGGTATCGCCTTGCCCATCAGATGGGATACCAGGGCAGCGAGGAAGACGCGGATGTTCTACAATTTCTCTCTAAGGCATCTGCACGTCAAATAGCTTCAAGTGATCAGGACATTTTAACGCTGGATGAGGTGCGGAACTTCTATATCTTTGCATTTGGGCCTACCGTTGAACCATATGAGAGCGCACATTGTGTTGTGCCCAGGCAACTCAAGGAGATGCAGGCAAGCGCGTGGGGAAATAGCATTCCCCTCATCATTGGCGGCAATTCATTTGAGGGACTCTTCGCTTATCAGGTGGTGAGCAATGATCCATGGATCATGAACCACTTCGATAATATAATACCGCGCGAGGTGAGCAAGATAAGCACACCGGAGCAACTGCAGCACCTGGTGCGGCGTCTGAAAAAAGTCTACTTTGGGGACGAGCAGCGCCAGTGTATGGAGTTCTTTGAGGCAATGGATATATTCTCGCATCGTCAAGTCTGGCACGATCTGCATCGCACGGTCTTGGCTCGATTGACCTATGCTTCTGGCTCACCCACCTATCTGTATCGCTTTGACTTTGACTCGCCGCATTTCAATCAGTACCGCCGCCTAGTTTGTGGTAACCATGTGCGTGGTGTCTGCCATGCTGATGAGCTATCCTATCTCTTCTACAACGTGCTGGCTACGAAACTGAAAAAATCCTCGCTGGAATATCGCACCATTGAGCGCATGGTGGGCATGTGGACAGCCTTCGCTGCGGGCAGTGATCCCAACTGTCCGTCCACAGACACGGCCCAGTGGACGCCCGCGGAGTTGACCTCGAGTGGAGACTATAATTGCTACAACATCAGCGAGGAGATGCAAATGATGGCACTGCCTGAGGCGACGACACTCGCCGTCTGGGATACATTTTACGAAAGGGAAGCCCTCTACTAAGTCTCAAATCCAATTACAGTGCATAAACATTTGCAGAGTTGGTAAAAAATTGCGAATTAGGAATTCAGCATACGAAGCGCATTTCTACTACCAAAAATCGTATCAATGAAACGCAATTGTTAAGAATTTAAACTTTCTCAAATGCAATAAATAAACCAATTATGGCACAGAACTTGCTAAATTCATCAATTAAATTGATTGTACTAATAAAAAAATCATTTATTTGATAAAAGTAGACTAACGAAATATATTTGTTTTATCATAAGAGGTCCAAATATCGCAAACTTACAATATATAAGTTTATCTTTAAATTGTGCAAGTGACAAATTGTTTTATTTTGAGATGTAAGCTGTCCGGGATAAATATCTGCTTAATGGGAATAAATATAAATTCGCACGTAACATCAATTATTATATTTAACTAAAACTGCATTTGCTGGCGCACCGAGCATATTTGTCATTGCAGCCATTTTGCGGTTATTGCAAAAATTTGAAATATTTTTCATGTAGAGATACCAAGCTCAGTCAATATAGAATATATTGTAAATAAGATTGATATTAATTAAATTAGTTTAAAAAAATGTCAAACTTTCAGCGTACAAAATATACGTAATTAAATTATTTTATCTAATATTTATTCACTGTTTTTTTTTTTTTATAGATAACTAAATATTTTCGTTTGATATATTTAAAGCATTTCTTAAAAAATATGAAGTTAATTTGTGACTTGAACAGTTTCTGTATTTGAAAAATTGCTACATCTCGCCTTGACGCAACATTGTCAGCATGCCTCACTGCCACACATACATACACAAATGTGTTGCACACATGCCGATTGAAATTTTTTTTACTTTGGTTTTCGATTTGGGTGTGGAACTTTTTGCATTTATCAATTATGGCTGATTGTTGATGGCTGCTAACTTGTTCAACTTCACCTGCTCGCTCCCCTTTCAGTTTTATAACAATTTCCAATCAAAGCACAAAATGTGTGTGTAGTGTTGTGTGGGCCCAAATCAATAAAACTTTGCACGGTGCTAACAATAACCAGATATATGTAAAAGAAAATATTCACACAATGTCGATTGAAATTGCGCAACTTTTGACTGGCAAATTTAATGAAATATCAAACATTTTGAAAAGTAACAAGTGAAATTTTGATGAGCCATCAAAAAATAAGTTTTTGTAGTGAATTGTGTTTGTGTATTCTTGCCAGAGCGCGGCTGCTGCTAATTAAAAATTGTCATAAATCCCCCGGAGTTTAACCCATTTACAGTCGACTGAACTGGTGAGAAATGGCAATAAGCATTTTCGGTTAATGTTCGCCAGCGTCCCTTTTTGGCGGCCCCAAACTCTAAAGGATTTTGCGTATTGCTCAAGTACTTAATTACACTTGCGCGCATTTTAATTTCCAGTTGCAAGAATCTATGGGTGGCGAGGGGAGCTGAGGCAGCGCGGAAGCGGACAGGCACAAAGAAATGTAAATTAGGCTGGCAAGTCAATGTGAACCGAAACCTTGTAAATTATAGGCTTAAGCTGCTGTCAGGCCTGCTTGGGAGCGGCAACTCCACATTGGTTACATGCTGTTAAACTGGGTCCCCAAAAGGCTTATTAAATTATACACATACATATAACGACGGGGAGCGGCGACTTTCTTTGCTTTCAATGTGGGGCGGTAATCTAATCTCACTTTAAGCACATCGCTCCTCAAATTTGACACTGCCAGCTACTTAGTATATTAAATGTCAAGGGGTTAAGCGAAAGTAGCTGAAGCTGCCTAACTTACAAAAATATGTATACATACATATATACAATATATATATACAATATATATACAGATAAATAAGTTAAAATCAGAGTACATGTCCAGCTGTGCATCCACCATAAATGATGTCTGTCCATAAAAATAATTTGGGTTTTGGGATACATTTTTTTTCTTATTATTGCACCCCAAAGAATTCTCCATATGATTTTCAGCTCTGATTTTTTTTTTCATATACATCTACATTTTCCTTTCGAACAAAACTATTTGAAATCTGAAATTGCAGACAAATTTTTGTTCGTTCGCATTTTGCTGTCTTTGTTGTGCGAGGGACAAAAGTTTTAGAGACAGCAGCATAAAGACATGATTTGAACACTTATTTGTGCATTCTGAGGGGCTGGCGGAGGGGTGCCAAATATTCTTCAGAAATTTAAACAGCTTTGAGAATGCAGTACAAATATTTCATTTTTTTAAGTGCATATTTGTTTGGTAATGGAAATCCAAATCTTTGAATCATTTTTAAATACGCAGTCATAAATTTATAGAACAGTTAGCAAATTAAAAAATAAATAAATTCAAAATAATCTGCATCTTTTTTTATGTAGAAAAAACTTCAATTTGTATTATCAGTTGGGACATCATGCCAAACTAAGTCGAAGTATTTGCAAATTTTCTCAAATTTCAATTTTGTCGTAAAGTTAATAGCGGACTTAACAGGATTTCCTTAGATATATATATATATATATATATGTATATATATGTATATGTATATGTCCATGTCTCTGGTGGTTTGTTCTTTGTAAAGGTGTTCTTTCGTGTTTTACTCAATTATTAAATTGAATCCCGTTTATAATTAAACACTGAGCGAGACCCTTAAAAAAGTGCAGCTATCCCAAAAGGATATTAGCCTAGACCCCAAAGGTCAAGTTTTATTACAATTCTTTATTTTGATTATCTCTGTTGTAGCTGACTGTAGCTGGCTATTGTTAAAAGGGGGCGGAGCAAAAGCGCTTCTGCTTTTGTCAGCTTTCTCAAAAAAGTAATTTGGCTAAAAAGCAAATGAGTAAGTATTAAACCGCAAAAGAAAAAGGCCGGACGAAATTTGGGATAACCAAAGCGGTTTCCACTTCAAACTTGGCCAAGACAAAGGCAAAAAGAAAATGAAAGAAAAGCCTGAGCAGCATTTTTAATAAATTTATAGAGCGCAAAAGAAAAATACATAAATTAACTTTCTAAGGGAGTCGCCATCGTTCCCCAATTGGCATATAATGGAGTCGGTTATTATTAAGTGAAACGCTTTTTGATCTGTTTGGCAAATTCGAGGATTGGAAAGCGACACTCAAATTTGATTAGTGTTGTTTCTTTCAAGTAATAGGACGCAGTTTTATAATATAATACGGATAATATCGAATTGGCGATGTGTTTCTCACATCACCAACACTGGCATACCCATACAATTATTTGGTGTTTGTGGCAGTCGTAAAAGGGGGCGAGTCGCGCCGAGTGTCAACTGTGGCACTTGAAATTCACTTTGATTAAAAATGTAGAGCGAAGGAGGAGGGGCAAGTGGCAAGCAGCGCATTAAAATGCCACAACAAAGTTTAAATCCAGGACGACTGCAAATGGGAAATCCAGGGCGCACCTCCTTAGACAAGTCAAATAGTCAGCGGTTGGACAAGAAAGCGCAAAACAAGTTTGTGAATTTCGGCAAACTGCAGCGCGTCCTCTGGCAGGATATAAAACAATCAGCGCAAGCAAGCGGAAACGGAAGTGTTACTGCCGCAACGAAGCTACCCATTCACCCAGGCACTCCACTCCCAGCGATGTTGTTTCAATTGTGGGTGTGGCATTGAGAATACTACGAACACCTCGCCTGCCTAGCTGCTGCAGTATGTAAGTTCCTTGCGGCTGCTGTGAAATGCAGTCCAATGTTGCCTTGTGGCCGCCATGCAGTCTGCTCCTGGGAGATACCACCACCAGCACCACCAGTACCACCCAAATGGATAGACTTCCCTTATTTATACGCTTGCTTTCGGTCTGGGCGTCTGTTTGAGTATTGTCTGCTGTGCAGCTGCATGCTTTATTAATGTGGCAAATTGAAATTTCACGCTTTGTTGCGATGACTCGTTTTCACTGACTGACGTCTTCATTTTGTGTGGCAACGCCACTGTCTGCACCACCACAATGGGTAAAATACAATGTAAAGACAAGCGAATTTGAACTCTCAGTCTTCTACAAAATATTAAACATTTTCGTTTCAAGAGTATACATTTATAAATATTTTAAATTCTTATTTAACAAGTACTCTGCTTGTCGCTGTGATTGGCAAATACAAAATGCAAATGCCAAATTCGAAGTCAATTCTCAATTGGTCAAGTTCACACTCTCTTTGTGAAGAAATTGAGCTTCGTTAGATTACAGATTTGATTTCAGCAAGTAAATCAATTTTCAATATTTTGTTTTTAAACATTTTTCCTATGGTAAGCTTAGTAGCTTTCATAATACTTATTCTCAGGATTCACCAACAGAAACTGTAAAATTAATTTGATCAAATAGTTTGGCAAAGTTTTTTTTTCTACTTAGTTTCTAGTGTGATATAATTTTCCATTAATGCATCACTTATTTGCGCATTTAGCGTTCAATTTGCTGACTGAACTATATAGCTGAAGGGGAAGCGGGGCGCAATAGGTTCTAAGGCTCTTGTGGGCGTGCCAAAATGTCAAACACAAAATTGACTGACAAACTTTTGCTTTCTATGGACTTCGATGAACTGCAATTTTTGGTTGGCTTCCCTTCCTTTGGCAGGACCCACTGCACGTAGTTCATGATGACAGCTGTCGAGTTGTTGTTAAGGGTAAGGGGGAGTGTGGTGGTTGGGTGGGTGTGAAGTTTCAATGCAAGCAAAGAAAGAGAAAAACCAAAACAGTTTTGCGGTCTTGCATTTGAGCGTCGTCGGTGGGGTCCTTGCCTCGTCTCGTTGGTGGTTATAAATGAAGCAAACGAGGACCTCGCATCACCAGAGAGACTGTCAGGCTGGGGCAGCAGTAGCAGCAGCAGCAGCAGTTTCGTTCCTTGTTTGTGCCGCCTGCTGCTGCTGACGGTCATTCGTTGTTCTCGCTGAATCGGCATCCTTCGCTAGGCTTGTTGAGCACAATGATAAACTATCCTGCTAGCCACACCAAATTGCCCCCGCCACTTCTCTGCTGTTCCTTGTTCATTTCAACTGTTAGTTCATTTTACATTTTATACTGTCATTAGATGTGTCTGCTAATGGTACTTATATTGATGAGTCTCTGGCGGTTTCACATCGCTTAATTCCCCCCCCCCCCAATCCGTCTCTCTATGTTCGCCACATATTTAGTGACAGTGTAGCTCAGTAACTTAAAATTTAATTTGGTCAGTCACGTTTCACTTTTCACAGCCAGTAGTACATGTTGAAGTGGCATAGTCCTTTTTGTGTACGTCCTTTTTTTCCATTACACTCAGCTGCTGCTTTTGCAAATCGCAGTTGAGAAATGCGTCAAGTTAACCCTGAGGTTCATCCTTGTAATTCCAGCTGCCTGTTAGAGA
Organism: Drosophila cognata; assembly: GCA_035041535.1. NCBI lineage: Eukaryota > Metazoa > Arthropoda > Insecta > Diptera > Drosophilidae > Drosophila > Drosophila cognata. The sequence goes on from JAWNLC010000238.1 coordinate 433,298, forward strand.
CCATTTCCCTCTCCTTCTGCTGCTTCACGAAGCCAGCCAGTACAAACTCAGTTTTTTTTTTTTATTTTTATATTTATTTAAACATTTGCCTTGTTAAACTCGGTATTCAAGTCGGTTTGCATTAGATATCAATAAAAATACTTTTGAGCTGACAGTTTTAATATTGCTGCAGTAATGTTCTCAGATTATACTTTCTTGAGTTACTTGAGTTTCACAAGACATTGCTTTGCACTCACTGAGCTGAAGTATAGAATAAGGAGATCAGAGACCAAGTCAGGCTGGGTTTCTCCTTTTAAATTGGTAATAAAAAAAACGCTTTAGTCGAGTGGATGTCATTTGAGAGTGCCTTGCCCATTATTCCATTTAAAATTGTTACAATTGCCGGTGGCACATCGGCTACGGTAATTTCAATAATCATCTTCGTCCCAGTTTTTCGTGCACCAATTACCTGCAGCCGGCAAACTGGGAACTGTAACCAACCACATGAGAACAACACTAATTAGCAGTAACAGCATAACAAGCTTAGATGTTTGACACCTGCTCGCAGGTGTCTTTCTAATCAAGTTGCATATGTACGTATGAATTCTGGTGTCGTTGGCGTTGTGTCACTCTGCCTACAGGTCCCGGTCGCGTTATCTACCCTTCTCCAATGGCTTCTTGGTATGCGATCATAAATATCGCAGGGCCCAGACATTTTGGGCCCAGACAACGTTGTGCTAATTCAAATTTATTGGCATTAAATTTGTGTCGCGCAGGCAGCGCCTCAGTTTTGGCCAGCATGGTGGAACGAGGGCGGGTGTGGCAGAGGAAGTGAGGTGGACAGGGGGTTAGGCTGGGTGTGGAGTGCGACTGTTGTTTGCTGTGTGGCTGTTGCAGAAATTTATTGCATTTGCATTTGCATTGACACTGCTGGCAGCTTAAATATACGGCAACCATTTCGATTTTTTCCTTTTTCTTCTTTTGGGCCCAAACCGAATGTGTTTCTCGATACCAGGCATGGATTATGCAAATTTTGTGAAGTGTGACCATCGGTCAACAGGCCAAAATTAATTTCAAATATATCTAAAATAACTAATTAAATATCATCATATCATGTAGATCATTAATAATTTATTTTTTAACATACCTCTTCGCAGTCCTCCCACAAATTTCTAAGCTATGACTTGGAAATTTAGCAAGTTCGCACTTGGAAAACAAATACCGACGTTAATTAAAATGGAATTTCTAATAGAGTGGGATATCAGATAGAGCATTTTCACTTGCTATTAAATTCCTTTATTTTAATGAGTCAGTTTCTGTTTGTTGTTTGACTTTGAGTTATTTTTGTTACGATTGTTATTAAATGACTTAATTTGCACTTGCCAACAGCACAATGTTGCTAGTGAAAAAAGCAAACGAATTTCTTTTTTTGTGTCCCTTATGCTTTTATTTTATTTTATTTTTTTTCTTGCTTCTGCTTACAATTATATTTATTTATGTAATTAAAGTCGCATGTGCTGGGAAAATGATTGTAGTTTTTTTTTTTGTGTTGGACATTGGCCATTGGCAGCCACGCACATTTTGGCAGAAAAAATGAGGGACTCTCTTTATTAGTTGGAATTGTGTGCCGTTAGTCAGGCATAGAGTCTACGAATGGTAAAGAGGAGAGAGGGGGAGATGGGGAGAGCGGAGAGAGGGGGAGATGGGGAGTGATACAAATTTTAATTGAAATTATAATAGCCTCATTATGCAAATGCTTTGCTTACTTTTGCCCAGTATATATACAGAATATACAGCACATAAACACACAGCACAAAGTATACAATTATTTTTTGTTTTTGTTTAATTTGTTGTAAACACTTTTGCGTTTGCTTATCGCGAGCTTATTGTTTGCGTGCATAAGGAAAATTGTAATTGTTCGCTACTAAATTATCAATGCTGCTTGGATTGGGCAACTATAGCGATTTTTAGTTCGGTTTCATTGTCATTATGGCAAATATCTGCTACATGCAACGAAAGTAATAAACATTTTTATTATGGACAGATTTAGGGCCCTCACAAAATATGAATGCACTCGTATGTATTCAAAAACCTGGTGGAAACCTATTTACCAATGTCCATAAATAATTTAAGCCAAACAAATTGTGTGCATCGCATTTCCGCACAACTAAATACACACAAGTAGGGGCGTTAATGTAGCGGTCCTCTGACCGGACGGGCCCCAGTGCGCCACACAAATATTCCGTGTGAACCGTGCGAATATTACCATTGAATGGCATTACCTTAAATTATGTAGCACAAACGAGTCACTAAATAATTGTCTTTTTTCCTGCCCGCATTACAGTGCAACACAATGTGTTGTTATGTGTGTGTGTTTATACGGCATTATTCAAAAACAGACTTTCTAAAAACTTGCCTTAGATTAAGGTAACATATAAATTTGTACTATGAAAAGCTAAAATAAGTTTCTGATATGTTTTACATAGCCAAATTATTTTTTAAATCATCGAAACTTGCCGCAAAACAGCTCATGCGATAGTCGTTCAGCGCATATCGTGAACAAAACTGGCAGCAAAATTTAATAAATAGTCCGCGCGATGTGCAGTTTTTGGATTGGCCAGTCTCTGGACCCAGGCAAGCGTAGCCTATAAGGATCTCCCCCCAACCCCACCGTGCCTGACTCCCCTCTCTCGCTGACTGGTCAAATGTGCAATGGGCCGTTGTGTAAATATGTGCATATAAATATTTTGCATGCGATGCATTAAAATTTATGCAAAAACGAATTGCATGTCGTCTGATGTTGCGTATTAATATTGTTACAAGAGCTTTAAGTTGGCCCATAGACTGCAGGCAGTTGAAAGTTGAATCTCTGGCAAATTTTACTCATTCATAACAGTCAACAGCTGCGGTTTTATTTTTATTTTTTAATCGAATGTCATTAAAACAATTGACATCTGAAATTCAACAATGCAGCATAAATGGTCGTCCAAATAACAAGCCCGTATCAGAAGGCATTTGCCGGGTATATGGTCAAAACTGTTGCAATGTCGAACAATGAAAATAAATTGATATTTTAATGATTCACTTGACATTTTTATTTTTAATTGAAATATACGCATTGAGCTAAGCTCAGCACTCGTCCACTCTGCCAATCTACAAGCGAGCTGACGGCCACATAAGGAAAATAATCGATTTATTTGAAATATTTTTACATTGCCATTAATTCATTCCATTGGGATTATTTAAAGGATATGGAATAAATAGCGCTATTATTAAGTGGAATGTATTAATTGTTATTGAGTATTTCATTATAACGTACGTAGTTATTTCAAAGTTGTGAAATTGCTGATGTGATGATTATGACAAGCTTTACTTTGTGATATATAAGTGCATACATTTACAAAACTCCCATAAAAATGCTACATATTAGTATAAAGTAAATATTGCACATACACTGCGTCAGCTGAAATCGCATTATGTGAATAAATAATTGCATTTGTTGTTTACATAAAAAGAAGACAACAATTTGAACAACCGGTATTTAGAGTAGCGCCCACAGCTTATAATTGATTGTTTCATATTAACATTAAACAAACACAACAAATTATAATAAAAAGGCAGAAATAAACATTGAAATACACACGTTTCTCCTCCGCCTGCCCAAATTAAACTTATGCAAACTGTTCATTCAACTGTAATCAAGCAGCAAAAACTGAGATAAAACAAGTCAGAATGCTGCAGTCGAGTTAGTTCGACTTCGATATGCCCTGAACACACAGCTGTTAATATTATTCTAGTTTCATTTCCCTTTCAAAAACTTTTGTGGCGCAGATGCTGAACCATAAGAAAACTAAGGTAGCGCATATAATTGTTCACAAGCCCGAACTGAAATCAATGACTTGCAACAAACGTGTGCATATTCATACATACATATATGCATACATACATACATACATGCATACATACATACATGCAAACATGCATACATACATACATGCATACATACATGCAAACATACATACATACATGCATGCATGAATGCATACATACATACATACATACATACATACACACATACATACATACATAAATACATACATACATACATGCATACATGCATACATACATACATGCATACATGCATACATACATACATGCATACATACATACATGCATGCATACATGCAGACATACATACATACATTCATACATACATACATGCATACATACATACATGCATGCATACATACATACATACATACATGCAGACATTCTGTATGTAGCAGGCCTTTTGTAATTTAGCTACTAGTGATGCAATAATAGGACTGTAACTTAACATCTGCAATATAACATGCAACTGTGTACTTAACATTGATATCGATGTCGATCGATATTTCAGAACGAACTGTTTTGCTTGAAAAAAATGTTTGCTTGTGCTTGAGATCTGAGCATAGATCGAAATGGCTATATCGAACGATTATTGAGCCTGATTAAGAATATATATTTTATGGAGTCGGATATGCTTCCTTCTGCATGTTCCATACATTTGCACAAAACCATTTTACTCTTTTTAGCCATTTTCATTGGGTTCAGGGTATGAATATTCCATATTAATAATAACATGACAAACATAAATGCATTTCGTGTAATCCCACAACAAATAAAAACTTAATTAAATAAAAATGTCGACTGCATTTGTTGGGCAAATATTTGATATTTTCGAACACGTCGTTAATTGTGTTTGTTTTTAGCCACTGCCGTCGATTGGAAAAAAATTACCTACAAATGCCAAAGGCCGGCTCTCACCTAATAAGGCAACTAGTGGAAGTGTTTTTCAGTTAAGTCCTAATAAACCCATATTAGTGGCTGCATAGAGAATAACACGGCGGGAGTCCTTGCTAATGTGTAGAACTGCATATGTACATACATGTGCAGACCACAAATTACTTTTTTTTTCTTTATTTTTTTTTATCATAATTGTGGCTTTTAACATTTGCATAACCCATATGCGAAACTATATGTGTATTTATTTTTAAAGTAAGCTACGAAATTTTATGTTTTATACTTTGTTGTTCCCCTTATTGTTGTATATGTTTTTGTGGGCTTGTGTCATATGCAGGAAAATTATTTGCGCAAAATTGCGCAATTCTTCTTGTAAATGTAAATTCTTTTGGCTTTGGAATTCGGTTCGCTGCTCGCATTGTACGAGAATTGTGTTGAATTTGGAATTTAAAGTTTTTCACAAGAAGCGCACAGCCCCGCCTGCTACGAAAGTTCTTTTGAGTTGGCGCAAAATTGAGCATGTATAGCGATAGTTGTGTTTGCTTCTATCTGCATTCAGTGGGCAGCCCACGCCCCCTAAACTACAACTCAAATGCATTTTAGGGACAATATATAAATCTGTATATCTTATGGCAAACTGGCAAGCTGGCAAAACTGTCCGAAAAGTGTCAAATCCTTTTGCATACATCCCTTTGGCCCAGTTTCGTTTCAGCTTAGCTCCAACTTAAATGTTGCCCTTCTCTCCCTCTCTCTCTCTATCTCTCTCTCTCTCTTTCTCTCTCCCTCTCTCTTATCTCTCAGCAACTGTTGTGCCAACTCTGAGAAAATTGCGATCAACTATGCAGCAGGAACTGCTGAATGATACGCCTGCCTCCTGAGCATCCATGCCGGGCTGCCACTTGTGTCTACCCGTCTTTGGTGCGGTTTATTTGCCTGCAGTCGCCCCTTGTTGTTGCTCCTACGTGTCTTTGAAGTATTTTACCAGCAAATACTGCACGAAATTGCTTTATTTGCCTCTTGGCTGCAGCTTGACTCAAGTAGCCACACAAAAAATTGACAAACTAAGCGTGTTAAATGTCACTGAAACAGCTTCTGCCTGTCGCTACAAGATTGACACTTGACACAAATCTGTGTTACTTAAATCCTCGTTGTCTTTAATTTATGAACTCGATTCATATTTCATTAAACACGCTATTGAAATTCCGTATGTGACTGTTGAGTTCAATCGGAATATAGAAGATATAAATATGTGGGCTTTTGGCTACTGAGGCCAATCACAACAACAACGAAGAACGCAGACCAGAACAACGACGATCCTTAGACAACAACGACGAGCAAAAACGTATCGACGAGCAAAGAAACAACGACGATTGCGAATTTGCAATTTGCCTGCGAATCCAGTTAAAGAAGACGATCGGCGAGTAGAGAGAGTAACATGCGAAGACGACGAGGAAGACAGTCTTAGTTCGGCCTTAGTTCGGGTGTGAGAGCTGTGTCTCAATAGAAAAAGACTATACCGACGAGAATGGTGATAAGGACGCTGACAATAAACTATAAATTACATTATATTAAGATTATATTCGTAATATTATTAACTCTTATAATAAAACATTCACATATATAGATGTAGGAACGGGCATAGAACCAGAGAGACGAGAGCAGAAGGAATCGCGAATTGGTCACCGTTATTAAACGACCAGTACACATTGAGACCGCGAAAAGAGAATTGTGGTGAGTTCCGCGAGCATCAAGATTGTCAAGATTTCGCCAGAAACGAACGCACTTCAAAGTTATGCAAACAACTCATTCAAGTTGTAAAATCATATGATCTATAGTGAAGTGAATATTATTATTGAGGAAACGCGATAATAATATTAAATAAACAATTATAATCATAATCATTCTTAAATTGATAGTCAATACACAAACCTAACTAAATTACTAATTTTGAATTTGAGTATACGGATTTATTTATTATTTATTAGGGAAGTAACGACCCCACCAAACATCTAATTGTTGAATCATTTTACATTTGAATTCTCCCAGATTTCTTATATTCTTGGTATTATATTTTTCTGTTTGTTTTAACATTTTAATTTAAATTACTTTTATAATGCATTTTCATAAGATTGCATTTGCAAATTTTTGTTTAAAGTAAATGCTCGATTATATTTTAAATTAAATAATATTTTACGAAACATTAGTTAAATTCATTATTGCAAATATTAATAAATGCTATTCGCGTCAGTTACTTGTCTTGTCAGATGTTTTATTATTCTTAACGAAAGTTGCTGCTGTGCGTTGCTGCCATTAATTACCAAACTCATCCAAAGTAATTCTATAGGAAAATTAGTTTAAGCGAGTGACGCTGCCGTTCGGAGTCGCTGCCACAGTCGCTGCAATTATTATGCAATTACAGGCGCTGATGGCGCTGCTGCTGGAGTTGAGGATGTGGCCGAGGCGCTGCGATGTTTGGCAGGATAACTACATAAAACTGTTACCTAAGCAACCTGCGCAAAGTTATGGGGCAGATCCCGGCGCAGGAAGGCAATTTAGTGGTGGCGGCGAAGGCAACGAAAGAAGTATCAGCAGCAACACCAACAAAAACATAATGTACAAGGATTGGGACAACGGCAAATCGTTGGGCAACGCCTTTGTCTTCTTCACGCGTCGGTGGCGGCTGTGTTATATTTTTCTTTCAATGTCCTCCGCTTGCCGCATACCGCTTGCTGCATACAAGAAGGAAAAGCTCATAAAACTTTTTCAATTTCACTTTAATTTGGCAGAGCCGTGCTCGTTTTTTTGTTTTTTGTGTTTTATCTAGTAACAAAGGCATTCGGCGTGCTCTGTATAGGCATTTTAGTTGTAAGAAAATTCAATTATGTGCATTACCTTACTTTGGCTATATGTACTATATATGCATAATATGTACATACATATATATGGCTTGCTGCAAGATTTGGATTGCCCATTTAAGTCGCTACTTCGCATAATGAGAATCAAATTAGCCGCTTTTGCTACGCATGAAAACTTTTTCCATTAAAACTGCAAAAGGTTACTTAAGCAACATTTTTGTGAGCTGTTTTGAAAAAGGAGAATGATTTTATAGGGTTTCAGTTCTTACATTCATTCGAATATAGTCGAATCTTAACTGAAGTGTGAAGATTTGTATCGAATTTCTCTATAGCTTTGGAGACTACTATTGATCCGGACAATACTTTAAAATAATAAAAATGTGCAACTCAAAATAAATGCGATTATTTGCAAAACAAGTCTGTAAAGATAAAATAAAACAGTTTAAATTAAAGTTAATAAAAAATCTTTGTTTTTATCTAATACTTCACAAGGTCGCCTCACGTTGAGTTAGTTGTTTTCTTTTTGGCGTATAATGCAACTAGCAAATTTCAGCATGCCTGCAATTGGTCAGATAAACTAAGCCATCCGTTGTTGACTGAACACGCCCCTGGCTGTGCGTCACCCCACCAATCACTTCAGACAGTTGTTGGCCTGATTAAAATGTTTCGCTCTAATTGAAGTTTCTTGTTGTCGATTAAGTTGCATGTTTTATGCTTATAATGCCCATCCGACAGACGCTTAAGTTGCTCTCAACTCCCCATTGCAGTCAGTCTATAAACAAACACATACACATCTTAAATATGGGTGTGTGTGTGTGTGTTTATTACTAATTACAATGGCATTGTAGGTGAGTAGTGGTAATTTGGTTTGAGATAAGAGGTTTGGTCACTTGCTGATGCGATGCAATATATTTGGTGACTATTATGTGTCAATGTCATTTGTGACAAGGCAAATTTGAACTAATCTGAACTGCAACACCTGACAACAGACTTTGGCAAGTTATTATTATTATAATTAAGTTTATATAATTTTGTACTCATTCAGTTTTATATGAATTATTCTCTATTGGCCGCATTACTGAGTTTGCTTGGCTTTCCAATCAGTCTAACGTTAATCGTCAGTTTTCCGTATTCTAGCACTGGTTGTTATTACTATATACTTTCAATGTGGTTACTAAACGCAAACAGATTGCGCTGCCAATCGAAGCGCTAGTTGATTATTAAGTCAACAAGGACGAGCAGCATTTGCATGTACGGAGAGGGGAAAATTACTTTGGAGGGGGAGTTGGCTTATATACAACGTCATCGCATCATAAACATGAATAATTGCGTCGCTCAACAGTCGTCCAAAGCTTAGGAGAACTGAGATGAGCTGCTTCAGCTTCATCTTTGGACTTGGCCTGATTTCGCTTTGCTGTGTGCATTCGTGCATCGCAACAGGATGTGGGCGAGAGGGTTGGATTGGTGGGAGCAGATTGTATTATTGGAGTACATGAAAAGTAGCTTAACATTAGAAATCACAACATGCGACACTTGTCGGTTCAGTCAGAGACATTGACTGCCATCAAATGCAGCTAGCTGAGACTTTACATGAATGACCCAACAAAATCTCACATTTCGAGATCCACTCGTATTCCTAAGCGTCACGAGGGCACTTTCTCATTTAATTTGTATTTCGCATTTCTGAGCATCACAATAGTTGGATTATCGATTATTCTTCATACTGGATATGTCTGTAATTGGTATGCCATGTTCAATAAATGCATTTGTTTGATATACAAGCTATCAATATATTACTTTAACTTAAATGAACTGACAACTCTCAACATTATTCCATGACTGCATCTAAATTTAGTTTTACAGAAATTGGAAAAGGTCACTACTAGATATCGAATATATCTACCAATTATATTCCAAGTACTCTGACTACAACAGACAATACACAATCCTTGCTCATTAGCACTCTGTGCTGGCTACGCTAACAATGAGATTTAAGTTAAGTCCCCAAAAGTGTGTAGCATTTTGTATTGTATTCAAAGATTCTTAAAACAAATGGATTAAAGGTTTGCGCATATATGATTCAATGCATATTGGAAAGTTTGGCAAATTGGATTTGTTTGTGGATTTGGACTCGATATGTGGATCTATAAGTGTATGTACTTATATGGCAAAAGTAAAACAAAAGCGAGAAGGCAATGCACAAAGTTTGATTTTGCAAGGGGGTTGTTTTTTTTCCTCTTCATTTTGTGCAGAAAACTCAACAGACAGAGAATTTGGTCAACAACTAATAAAACTTTTGTGTGGCATTTAAAGAGCGCAGAGCACGAACTCAAATGGTTTTAGTTTCTATCGAATCGAATACCTGGAAAAACCTGTGGAAAAAGCGTACAAAAATATCTAAAAAGTTGAAAAATGCTTTAGCAACAAATACAAATATAAATACATGAATAAAAAAAATATAGACATGTATGTATAAGTGCATATAAAAGTTAGCGGAAAAAAATAATACCAACTAATTGCTGGAAATAAAGTTTGTCGTTGAAAGCCGTATAATGTGTGGAAAGTTGTTTGGCTCCCATTTTTTCGCTTACGATTTAATGCAACGAGTTCTATTTAACTTTTTTAATACGTATAGTCTTTTACGGCGTAGCAAAAAGTTGCGAAATTTGTGCGGAATTTTAAAATATTTCGACGTTTTTGCTATATAAAATTTGTGTGGGATTCGGACTATTTTTTTGCTGTGCTCAAAGTGGATTTCTTGCGAAAAGCTCAGCTCCCAATTTTGGTTTGGATTACCGCTGATGTGCAATAAAATGAAATGTACCAAAAAGTTTTTAACTGGACAGAAGTCGTTGCCAAGGATTTTAGCGTGATATTCCTTATTTTTCGGAACAAAAAAGTTCACATTACTTTTTTTTTACTGTTTGAACTCGAAATATCAAATACTCTAATATATTACTGATGAATGGCGAATTACGTTTCTTTTGTGTAGAGAGTGATTCAAATGTAAAAGTAAATATAAATCACGAATCTATTTTTAAAATATGACTTATTTAATGATTTATATTTGGACTAAATTAAAATGGCTTTGGTGCATTTTATTCAAATGAAATTTACCATAAAATATCAATACAAGTACTCCTCACCAACTAATGAAGTATGTATATAATGTAACATATCGAACAACTGATTCATGTTTGCACTCGATGGTTATATTGTACGGTTAGTGTATTAACTGATTATGTTAGATAATTTAGTTGACACGGCGAGGAAGGCGGTTTGTGTGTTTGTGGAATTTATTTCACACACCTAAAATGAAGTTGCTTGTTTTGCAAATACTTTTATTGGCGTATAAAGCAATTTCCAACTGATTTGGCAACATAAATTATCAACTTTCAGCGCTGAGAGTAAGCTTGCTTTGGCACCACGCCCAGCTAAACTATTCTATGCCCATTACGCCCCGGCAAGGTCGGCTCCGAGTCGTGGCCTTTTTGGCAACATTAAAGTGATAATTTCTATTCGCACGGAGCCACTTGCACGGCTTTTATTATTTAATTTTCAAGCCTGTGCTAATAAATTAAGCACAGCATGTGGCAGCTCACCGCCCACTCACAGCATGCTACGCCCATTTTCCGCTTGCCAACGCTGCTGCTCCTGCAATATAAACGAAACACAACACATGCAAAAAACACAAAAAAAAAGAGAGCAACTTTTGTTGAAATCAAAATCCTTGCACCCTGCCCTTACTGTCGGCACTTAAAGGGATTATGTGCCAAGTTCCCAGTTCTCAATTCATTGGCCAAATGCCTGCAGTATGCTTCACTGCCTTTTTCTACACACAAAGCCCGTGTGAGTGTGTGTGTGTGTGTGTGTGTGTGTGTGTGTTCTCTATTGGATTTGCGCTGGCTGCAAATCGCAACTAATAAAAATCGCACAAATCTTAAGCCAAGAAGAAAATGGTTAGAAAGCAGCTAACGATGCTGCCAGCAATTTAGCCGAAATGTTCTTGATTCAATTACGCATCGGAATTATGCAAGCTTTACGCAGAGCACACTGCTGCATACGTCCCACGCCCCGCTGGCCCACACTGTTTGGCACAGGCAAACATTTGGAGTAGACTAATGCCACGCCTGCCCTTAACTTTCCTTGCCTTTTTTTTGTATTTTCAAATTAAGCAGTTAAGCCTTGCACCATGCATGCTATAAAACAAGTTATAATTATGGAGCGTGAGCCTGATAAGCTAAGGAATACTCTGTAGAATTGGCCATGTTGTCAGACTCCTTCGCAATGCCGTTTCGCTCGGCGTTAATGCCACCCTACCTAAACGATGTATTGATTAGAGGGTATATAAGGCGAGTCGTCTGCGATTCACTTATGCTTTAGCAAATTTGCATAATAAATCTATTTTCAATGGTTTTTTTTCCCCTTAAGTGTGTGTGCAGCTTTTATCTATCGCTTGCTGCTCTTATGTATCAATGGGAGCATTATAAGGCTCTCAGTTCTTTTATGTAGTTGCCCGACTATCAGAATATTTTGTTAACAGCTGTGCTTGTGTGCGTGTGTGTGTGTGTGTGTGTGTGCAGTCATATTTGTTTTATATAAGCGAACATATATTCATCGTATCGCATTGATCCCAGCGCCTTAACTGCCTCTTAAAGTTCTCGTTATAGCCATTTATTTACGATTCTTTTGCATACTTTGTGTTTTTTGCGCCCTCAGCAATTTGTTCGATGTCCTTGAGGATGTCTATATATACATGTATGTATGTATGTAATGCAATTCCTTGGCACCCACATGAAAAAGTTTATTTTAGACATTTTTATAACTTTATTAGTACTCAAATTTTGTTTTCCAACTGAAATGTCGTTTTTTTTCAACTGTTTCTTGAACAGGTTTTAACAGTTTGTATTTATGGTTTAATTTGTTCTATATTTGTTTTCTTTTGAGACTTGAATGCTGAACTCCTTCGCACTTGTTCATTCGTACACATTTCTAATGGCATAAATTTGAATTCATTTATGTTTTAATTACATGTATCCTTTTGGTTTTCTTTATTATTATTATCTCTTGTTCAATTATGCGGCACACTATAAATATGCATATATATACATAAATATATATATATATTTATATATATATATATATATTTATATGTATTGGTATTTTTCTTGTATTTTTGTTTTACTATATTTATGCTAGTTTTACATCGTTACATTTAACTATATATACGCATACACATAAGCTATGGAGCTATAGAGTTTTACATATTCATTTCATTTAGTGTAATATTTGTTTTTACTGCCGTTAATTACGTTTTTTTCTTCTGTTATTGCTGTTGTTTTTTTTTGTTTTTTTTGTTTTTGCTGTTTTTATATATAATACAATTTATTTTTCACATGCACGCAAATCTAATTGTTATAATTTTCGCGCTGTTTCAATTTAATGAACCGCCCCATGGCCATTTTCGCTACTCACTTTCATTTTTAATTACATTTTCGACATTTGCTAGTTAATAGGGTGCTTAAAATTAAAAACTGAACTTTCTATATGGTATTTTGTTTTGGTTCGCAAATATATAATATTTCCGTCTAATTGAATTTTTAACTATTTGCAGTTGCAATTCTTTCCATCTGTACCCTGTACCCATGAGCATACATAAATGGCAGTGCAAATGCATTTAACATTGAACAAATTTCCCAATATCAGGCTGATGAGTGGAACCTATAGGAGCTAAGGATATTTATATTTCTTAAGTTGGCTTACAAATTCACAAGGTGACAACGAAGAGGTACAGTATTCAAAAATGAAAAATAAATCAACATATGGGCACAGGGTATATCCTAAGTCCATCATTGGCAATGCGCGTAATTGTGGAATTTGTTTGTTTGTTTGTTTTTTTTTGTTGTATTTAGTAGTCGTATATGCATTTAATATTAATAGCTATATAAATATTTATGTAGTTGAGTTAGTCACATAACAAAGTAGCTGCAGGCTTACAATTAGCAATAACGTTTCGTTTTTTTTCCACTTTTATAATTGCTACCAACAGTTCTGATTTTAGGGATTTAAGTTTTAACTATTGAAGTTGGCTACAAAAGGTTGAACGCGCGGCTTTTGAAAGGTATTCGAACATAAACTCGAAACAAATGGCAGCAAAGTAATTTGGTTGCTTTTATTTTTGTGAGATATTTAATTTGGTATTTCTGTAAGCATTTCTTTTATCATAAAAATTGTTGGATTAGTTGTTGTTGTTGTTTGTTGTTGTTGTTGTTGTACAGCTTATAACATATTGTTTTTATTTGTTTTAAGAGCTAGGCATTTGTATTATTTACACACATACACAATTTGAATTCAGTCTTTGGAAGAATAACATTTATTTTGGTTTTTCTTTATACGTACGTACATTTATATATTTGTATATTATTTTGAAATTGTAGTTAAATCTTGTGTCTTGACGTGTTTTTCTTTTATTTCTGAGAAACCATAAAAGAAAATTGTGAGTGTTATGCTGGGGATTAATTGGGAATTGGTCCTAGTCAGAAAACTATGAGTGGTGCAAAATGTGGGGCAAATAAAGGGAAAACAAACCAATGACTATTTCGGAAAAGTGACAATATTCAAATTTAACCTTTCACTTTTTTTCTTATTTACAATAAAATGTATGTTGAAGTGAACATGCTTAACATTCACAGCTGGCAGCAAAAGTAAAGCAACAGCAGGCACACACACAGTCAAACACACGCATACACACACCCGAACGCATACACACTCACACGCATACACACTAAGTTTGAAACAGTTTGCGGACTGTGCGCTTTCGAGATCCTAGCTTATAGATCACATTTGAAACGCACCGTCAATTAATGTCACACACGCAACTCATCCATTAGCGGATGTGGCTGCTGTGATTGTTGTTGCTGTTGCTGTTGCTGCTGCTGCTGCTGTGAGTGCTGCTGCGTTGTAGTTGCCACAATCACTGGCACTGTAGGCGGCGTGGGCACGGGCATTAGGCCGCCTGACGTGGTCAGCACCGTGGTCATGCTTTGATTATGATGATTCTGCATATGTTGCTGATGCGTTACCACATGTTGCTGCTGTGCGGGCGAGTGTTGCTGCTGCGCCTGTGCTGCTGCCTGTGTCTGCTTCATGCAGCTCTTTTTGGTCAGTGTGCCGCACTGATTGCCCAGCACCTGCAGCGCATGCGGCGGCGGCAACATGCCCCCGCCCCCACCCCCACCCTGTCCCCCATCCTGCATGGAAGACTTCATATGTTTCGGTGGCGGCGGTGCACGATGCGGTATATCGGCAAATTCTGGCGGCGGCAGCTGATGATGCTGCATGGCATGATGATGCGACAATATAGTAGCCGGATCGCTTTTCGCGTGTATCGTCAGCGTCTCCAGATCGCCGCATATATTATTCGGCATTTGGCCATTCTCCTGTCGCTTGAGCTTTGTTTGGGTGCGCGGCTCGCCGAGCCGCGTCTTATCTCGCTGATAGTAGACTCCAGCAAAGATCAGCACGTTGAGTATCAGCAGCGAGCAGCCAATCGCAATCGTTACACTCAGCGCTGTGGAGTACGCAGCGAATCCATCGCTGTCCTGCGAGGCACTTGCTGCACCGCCAGCATCCAGCATGTCATCTGGATAGATTTTTCCGTTGCCGTAGCGGGTGCCATTGCGCTGCAGCGAGGACGATGGCGAACTGAGATTCAGCAGCGAGAAGACCTGGTTCGTGAATATCGTATAGTTGCCCATGGCAGCCGCATTGGCACCCCGCGATGTGTAGGATGGGTTGAGGGGTTTCACGGATGCATCGCTGGCAATGTTGTTGTCCAGCTCGTCGTCATCGTGCAGCTGATGATGCGAGGCGGGCACGTTGTCGCCCCCGGGCTTGTGCAGATCGGGTATTAGATTCAGCCAGAAAGAGAGCCGATGTGCGCGATAATGATTCTTTAATTTCGGCTTGGTGTCTGTTTGGAGCGGAAGACAAGCACAATTAAAGGAGTTACAATATTAAAACTAGGTCATGCAACAAGTCCACTTGGAATGGACTACTAACAAATTAGGAGAAATGATAATTCGATTTTGACACTTATCGAAAATATTTACACATTTGTGTGTTTATTAAATGATCAGCAGTCTAGCGCAAGGAGTTAAATTTTCTTTATTTACGTTTAGTATTTTATGCCTTTTAGGTGAAGCTCAAAATCTTATCAGCAAATTCTTTCGAAACTTTCTCACTTTACTCACCGAAATTCAGGAATTTCTTATGCACACTTTCATAGGCCGTCCATTCGATGGTCTTGTAGCGACTACGCTCCTGTCGACTCCCATGCTCCGTCTCCATTGGCTCATTTGGATTGCTGAATGTGTGTGCGTAAATTGTGGGATGCGGTGGTGGAAAAGTAGTTGTTGTGGAATGTATATACATAGTTGAGGTCGTGGCGACCGCAGACCTAATCAACACTTACCCAGTGCGCACAAAGTTGGACCAGTAGAACATTACAACTTCCGATAGACTGATTTCAGTTTTCGTATAGTTCCGAGTGAAATGATTCAAACCGCCGACGAGTGGTGCACCAAAGATATATGGTAAATCCTCTCCATGAATGCAACCCTGACGCTGCATAAATGGAAACGAATTTAGTAGGATGTGTTTTGAGGTTGAATGTTTGAATGGGTGCTTTGAAATGAATCTGAACTCTAAAATTGATGTGTGTGCTTTAACTCACCTGCGGATAATCACCGAAACGTGTCTGATAATCAAATACATATAAATACGAGTTGCGATGATCTGCAGAATGCAAGTCGACAGTTTGAGCTGCTGGTGCCACCACCTGTGCATCGCTTAAAGCCTCCAGAGTTTCATCGCTGCGAGAGAGATAGATGATGAAAGGGAGACAAGTGTTAAAATCAAATAACAACTTATTGTAGAGCACTTTTTCGCATATTTGGCTCATCGAGTTGCAGTCAAGTGTGCAACTAACAAGCAACTTTGAGTGCCTTTTTGCCTCCACTGCTGACTGTTTACCTATTAAACTGGACAATGAAGAAAACTATCCCCACCATTCAGCCGCCCACAAAACAGTTGACTTGAAGTGCCCTCAACTTTTGCTAAGCCTGTTTAGGAAAAATATTCTTTTGGCTTTGATTTGCTACCATTTTCGTTTTATTTTTGAATTTCTCAAATTTTTGCAGCTTGCATTTTTGCCCGCTCCACGAAATAAAATGACGAGAAATTTGAATAAAAACCATTTGGTACATTTGCATACGTATCTGCCCAGTTGCAGCGTAGCGGCAGCAGCTAGTGCTGCAACGTGCTATTTCTTTTTTTGTATTATTTTATGTGCCAGCATAAAAGTACATTCAATAAATGCATAAATATTTTTCCTTTTTAGTGTCAGAAGTTTTTTATAGTTGCTGCCGCACTGAAGGACCCTTAAAATTCACTGCGTGGAATCAAGAATTGGTTTTTTTTTTATCATATTATAAATGTAATACAAATAAAAATGCTTGCAACATGTGGAAATATTTGAAGAAAATACGGTTTTTATATAACTGAAGCGTTTTATACGAATTGCCGAGTGGCATACGGATCTGGAAATGTATATTAGATTCCAAAATGTGTGCGACGATTTAATGGTAACTGAATCATTCTTTTGTTATACTCAATTTCTACAGTTCATTTGAATATTTAAGGCGGTCTTGAAATGACTTTTGAAACTAGATTTGGCATCAAACATTCAACTTGATAATCTGGCAACGCGTTGCGCATATTGAAAACTCAATCTCACTTTTATAAATATTTATTTTGATTGCATTTATCGTTGACTTTTTAGAAAATCCATTTGAAATATGCGCACGACTCTCTTTGATACAGCCACAACCACACCACGCCCCTATTTGCAGCCCCGTCTGAGCACCCAGCCAGAGATCAAGCGTGAACCGTTTGCTGCTTCATTGCAGGCAACTTAACGCACGTTTGCACATCTGCTGAAACTTTTGCATGGCTCCGGCGGGCAGTGGGGTGCAATTTTTTATCTTAGAAAATGGGAAAATTTGTAAGGTTATTAAATTATGCATTCAGTGAATAAACTCGTGATGCCATCAAAAATTCAGCAAACATATAAAATGCAATACAAAATAAGTTCTTGCCTGCACTTTGGCGTATGCGCAAACATAAATATTGATAAGTTCAAAAGCAAATCAAAAGCAAATTATGATTGCATATATGCAGATATTTCTTATTTTGGGGTAAATTGAATTGAACATTGAACATTGAACATTGAATGTTGTGCATTGTGCATTGCGCTTTGGTCATTACTCATGAGGAATGACAGTCGACGCGGGCTGGCTGGCAGTCAACAAATTTGCATATCACCTGGCATAAGATTGAAATCAAGATTCATTTAAGCCACTTTAATTGAAAAGCTACCAGCTACCGTTCAAAGGGAGGTAAGAACGTAGCAGCTCGCATTTAATTAAGAACGAAATATTTATTTGGTGGAGTGCTACAATCACAGCCGCAGGCCGAAACGATGCTGAGACCCCATCTGTTGTGGGTAGGGGATGGAGAGGAGAGGAGTCTGACAACGGGTTCACGTGGAACAAACGCAATTACTCACCGGATATTAATTGGATGCTGCACCGGCCGTTCCCAGTCCGTGTATTCATTGACAATCGTGGCGAATATCTCGTTCAAATGAAATGTGTACGTGTTGCGTACGTAGGCCTTTAAAATTCTGGAGCGCCGATCCGCCTCGATGCCATATTGTACGTCGCCGGAATTGAAGCTGAAAAAGGATTCGGCACGTGTCACACCAGCCATCAGGTCGTATCTGTAAATGAGCAATGAGTGCGTAAGAACGTGTATCTTCCAACTTATGGATATGCCAAAAAAGGGTTGCTCGCTTCCATAAACTACAGACACTTTGATTTGGTTGCGTGTAGTATAGAAATGTTAAGAAAATGTTGTCAAAAGAGTTTGCGAAACTAATTCATCAGTCAAAAGTTGCCACAAAAATGTTTGAATCGAAATTCTCTTCAAACTAAACAAAATCTCTTGATAAACATGAAAACTCGAGAGCAGCTATTCAGAAATTTTGTGTAGTTTTCACCAATAATAAAAGGAATCTTTGATTAACTTTTCGCAGCACTTCAACATTTGCCGAGTTCCACTTAATAATTTATTTTTGCCAATTTGCATTGCGCTTCTGTTTCTGTTCTTATTTTTTCCTGGTATTTGTTTTTATCTCTTTTATGTGTTTGCGAAATTACGTGTTTTCTGCTCTTTCTGCGTATGTTTAATGAAATTCCTAAGAAGCTTATTGAGCTGGCATTCCGATGTGTGTATACTTTATATTTAAGTTATTTGCAGATATGTGGACATGAGTGTGTTTTATTCGAGTCTGCATTTCAGTTGCCTCCCAACAAATTGCTTTTAAGTGTTCACAAAGCAATATTTATACTTCTGTCGTTCTTTTGGGATTAATAGCCTCTTGGGCACTGACAGCTTACAAAGCGCTGCAAGCCAAATGGTCTGCACCGAGAGGTTAGCAGCAGTTCAACATTATTTAAGTCCACATATGTAAGGCTACAAGTATCCTGTATGCATTTAACTACCTAGTAATAAGGTGTAGCTATCAATTCTCACGGTCCAGCTCATTTTAAATGTATTTTTTTCTTTTCTCACTCATTAGGGCATCATGTGAGATATTTGCACTTTAACTTATCTTTTAAAATCTTATTATCACGCCCAAATTGATAATTAATCTGCCTTCTTCCCCATAATGTGCTTCTAACTTCTTGTTTCAAAATTATTTATTATTGCTGGTGAAATGTACTAATTTTCATATAAATTCATGTAATTGTGTGTGCTTAATTAATTGTGGAAAATGTCATTTGAAATAGAAACATAACTTAATTTGTAATTAATATGCAAAATATAAACTGGTTAACAATTTTTCATATGATGAATGTACTAAATAAAATATATTTGTTTCAAATTTTTATTTAATTTAAATAGTGTTTCTTCCATTGTAGCTTTATTCTCGTACTCAGTAGTTTTTGGTTGCATTCAAAATCTGTTAGATTTGTAGCTTTTGCATGCGCGTTTGTACATTAATTATGAAATCACGGCTAATTAGCTGTTAATGATATGTATTTATAATGCAAAAATCGCCAGCATAAAGTGCATAAATCACGCAGCGATGCCAAGCACAATAAGACGTGCCCACAAGCCAACATACGGCACCCTTACCCTTACCCCTCACCCTTATGTTCTAATTGTATTGCAAAACGAAGTCGCGCATTTGCATGGTTAATGTGCATAAATTAATAAAGCAGTAAATGAGTGTTTTGCGTGTTGTGTGTGTTGTGTGTTATGTGTGTTGTGCAGTATGGCCAACTGTGTGTTATAAGCTCGAAGCTTATCGCTAACTGAGCTGACGCCATTTTGAATGTTCGCCGCTGCGAGATAAAATCTTTGAACAGCTTGCAAAAGTCGGCAAACTTTAAATTAATTACATTGCATACTTTTGGACAAACACCGTTGCAATTCGTGTGTGTGTGTGTGTGTGTGGTTAAGGGCAAAAATAATTAAGCAACGTTGGGCAGGCAGAATCGAGCTGAACTAAGCCGCAAAAAACTTACCTTGACAACTTGTTAATGGCTGTTTTTCTCATTAATACTGCATTAATTAAAAACGCCAACACACACGCGTATGTGTGCATAGTGTGTGTGTGTGTATGTGTGTGTGTGTGTGTGAGAGTGTGTGTGTGGGAGTGTGTGTGTGTGTGTTCGTGTTAATGGCGCCAACAAACATGGCAGTTCACAAGTGCACGTCGTCGTCAGCGATATCAGCAGCAGCAGCAGCAGCGTCGAGAGGTTCAGGTTCAGCAATATGGAATTGACAGAAACGCATTGGATTTTAATGTATTTGATTAAGAATTTTGTAAATAAGAATTGGGTTAAGATTCGACAAGCCGCAGCTTAAATACACTTACGTAAATGCCTATCGGAAATATTTTCAATTAAATGTAACACATACACATTGGAATTAAGTGGAAAAATCAAACTTAAAAGGAACAATTTTTTTTGTACTCTTCAGAAATGTATTTTCCAATCATTTATATTGTCATTAATTAATAATTTTAAGTGAATTAATTAAACACTATTGTCTACAATATCTCGGCAATCATTTTTGTACTCTGTGTGTGTATACGTGTTCAATAGAGAGCTCTTCAATGTCCACTCACCGATATTCTCCAATTGACCTGGCGTTCCCCAGCCACCAGCTGCAGCAATGCCAGCCTCACCGCCCAGCCCATTGCCAGCGGCAGTCGATGCCTGAGCTTGAGCCTGGGCGGCTGGGGAGCCGGGTGCTGGTGGCACATAGTCGCCGCCATCGATGACAACGCCATCGATGCTGGGCCCGAAGGCGAAACCAAACTCTGGCGGTCGTATCGGTACACTCAGCAGCTGCTCGAGTGTCTTCTCACGCAGGCACTTCATCAGATGGGCGTGCGGCAAGTCCGAGGCGCAGTTGACATGGTGCGCTACAATTGCAGCATACTTGGCCGGATTACTAACCAAGGACCAGGGCGCCAGACCCGAGCCGGACATGAGCATGGCGCGATTGAAGAGCAGACCTTATCATAAGAAGTTTAAGTGTGATTAGGAATTTGAATGGAATTTCGCTTTAGATTTTGAATTACCTTCGGGCACGGCCATGGATGAAATGAGAAAATGCACACAAGCCGCACCGGTGCCGTGTCCGGCAAGTGTAATGCTGTTGGCATCTCCGCCAAAGGCCGCAATATTCTCCTTCAGCCAGTGCAATGCCGCAATTATGTCCATCAGTCCGTAATTAGCGGGCAGTTTTGAATA
Source organism: Drosophila cognata (assembly GCA_035041535.1). Classification (NCBI taxonomy): domain Eukaryota; kingdom Metazoa; phylum Arthropoda; class Insecta; order Diptera; family Drosophilidae; genus Drosophila; species Drosophila cognata. The sequence continues at coordinate 454,803 of JAWNLC010000238.1, forward strand.
GCGATCCGTGTTCGCATTTAGGAAGCCTGCAAATAGATGCGGCCATAATTCATTAGATTTAATGCAGCTGCAGCAATGGCAGCAAATGAAAATTTAATCGAGTCTCGCTGCTCGACGTGTTTTTCGCAGCTATTTAAAATGTCAGACACATGTACGCAACACTTGTGAAAATGTGTACAGTCACGCGTGCAAATCATGATGTCAGCACTTCCGTTTCCGCAGCAGCAACAGCAGTGGGCAAAGGTCTGAATGGGCAAAGGACCGACAGGTGGGGTGGTAGGCAGTGCTAGAAATTGAGGTCACACTAATATGGAGAGCATTTGAATTTTTACACTGGGTACTGGGTACTTTTCGTACTTGTTGTTTTTCAACAAACTGCAAAATTAAATTTAAAGTAAATGAGATCTACAAATATAAAATTCAGAAATCACATAAATGCTGCAGAAGACAAATATTATTGTTATAAGTATCTGATTTCGAGTTTAATTATAAGATTGTGGAATATATAACATTGTTCGATGTATTCAATTATTTAAATAACAAATGTTATTAATCCAATTATGTTGACTACGAAATATTTCATTTATTTTAAGTCGCATGAATTCCACTGTGCTTTGTATCAGTTTTTCCACTACATTGTAACAAAATTAGTTAGATTATTGAATGGGCAGTCGCCCCATTGCCGCGCGGTTGTTTCCGCAGTTATTGCTGCTGCTGTTGAGCGGAAGTGCAACGGTTGCAGCAGTGGCTTAAGAGCGAATCGGACACTGTACACGTTTGGCACGATTCGCTGCACTTGGTCGTCGATGGTGGCAGGCAGCATATCAATTAGCATTAGCGTTTGAGTGTGCGAGCACTTACCCAGCACTCCGAGGCGATAATTTATGGTTACCACCAATATTTGTCCGTAGCTGGCCAGCACAGAGCCATCATATGGATTGCCGCTGTTCCACTCGTACGATTCGCCATGCACAAACACCAGCACCGGATACTTGGTGGGGCCAGCGGTTGTTGAGGAAGACGAAGAGCTGCTGCTGCCACTGCCAGCAGAGTTTCCGCCGCTGCTCGTGGAATCCCGGGAACCAACTGCCAAGTAATTAGAAAAGAGAAAAAAATATTTTCAACTAAGTATTCAATTGCAGTTAACGGCTGTCGGAAATTGCAATAGCTCATAATTTCAATTCAATTGCTTTGGCTAAAAAAAAAATGAATGAGATAAAACAATTGTATAATAATTGGGGTTGCCAGCGGAGCAGACTACTGTTTGTAATGGTCGCTGCATTTTATGGCTTTTATTGAGTTAAATTTCGTGGATTGATTTTTGCCAAGTTTTTAACTTGATAATTTGCATTTAAATGCCCAGCTGCCAAGGATTTGGCTTCAATTCAAGACCATTCGGCCATTAATCAAAATTGGCCTGATTGTCTTAAGGGTAAGCTTTCGAAAAAGAAAGAAAAAAAAACGATTTCTGTCAAGTGTCTCAAAGTATAGGTAAACAGGGTCTTGGAATGGATTTGTTTGTCGAAAGCGCAAGACAAATGAGCGTCTAAGCCGAAAATAGGCAAATTACTTTAAAACAACTCTTTTGACTGTCGGTCCCAAAATATCAACGCAGACAGAACCTCAGCTTTTAGGAACATTTCTGAGCTCAGCACTTTTGAGCACTTTCAGGCACAAGCCAAAATCAATGCAGACAACTTTGTCAAAAGCGTAAAAAGGTTGAGTGAGTGTGCGAGGGTATTAAGGAGATGGAGAGTAGTGAGAGTTGGGTAAATGTAGGGATTTTTACCGGTTACAGTTTGACTGATATCTATGTATATTGCTGAATAAGTTTCACATGTGAAAAAGGTAGAAATGCTAAAACTGTTGTTAAGAGATGAGCCCAAAAAGATATACGGAACATGGCATTGACAGAAAAAGAAGAAGGAAAACGCATTAATCAAAAACAGAATTATGTTTTAAGTCAAAAGTTTGATGTTAGAAAAGGTAAATAATAAATACAATTTAAAATGCAGAAATAAAAACTGAAATATTTAAATATAATACCTAACAGTATTTTCTTGTACGTCACGCCCTCGAGTCGAATTTTCTAGGCCAAGCTCATGCTTTCCCTCTGCTCCACATTTATAAATTTAATTCAACTAAAAATACAAAATTGTACTCGGAATGCAGTCACATACACTCACACAGATATATCTAGAGCAGCAGCAGTATCTTGGGCAGATACACATCCATATTGCATGTATCTGAGTGCATATATCTGCTCGAGTCAGCGGCAGCAGCAGCAGCAGCAGCAAAAGCTTTGCCACATGGCAAGCCTGAACAAAAGCCGCAACAACAAAGATAACAAAGGGAATATGACCCATGAATTCTTCGTGCATGTATATATAACTGCATTTTTTTTTGGCCAGTCTTTTCTTCCGTTATTTTTTCTTTTATATAAATATACCACATAGACTGGAACAAAAGAACTTGCTTAGCAAAGCGGAAAAAGAGTTGCGTGTGGGGGAAGAGAGGTCTGAATGTTAGTAGTGGCAAAACGAGCACCATACTCCGCTTATAGGATAGGCAGGCCAAGGCAGATGCAAGTTACTGTGTCACTGACTTTTATAAATAGCGCCAGGCATGACACGAGTCACAGACAATGAATGCCACATGCCCAACTTGCCACATCAACTTGCTCAATCTATGGCGCTCTCTTTCCTCTTTCCTCTCTCCATCTCTCTTATACCTCGCTACGGAGCAATGTCAATATCTATTTAAAGTCTGCTTGCCGCACAAAGTCACATTCACACCATGCCCGCTAATTCGATGAGTTTCATTTGTTGCAGCTGCTGTCAGTAGTCAGTTTTTAGTCAGGTGTAAAGTTAATGACTGTGTTTAAGTCGCAGCCAACGCCCACGCACACAGTTCAGTTAACTCGCAGTTAAAGTCACAAAATCACAACGCTTTTGGAAAACATAACAAATAAACGTCAGCCGCACATTTTCAGCAAATTTTTACCAAAACTTCTCGTTAGCTGACATTAAATATTCACAATGCATATATCTGAACGATAAAGATTTAAAAATATATATGTAGTAGAAAATCAGTTGATTAAACTATTTATAATTTATAAATAGAGTAATCTTAAGGTTTGACTTCTGCCCGCAGACTTCGACTTACTCGAGGCACTCATTTGTGGTTTGCTCATCGTATCTCTTCTCTTTTCTTTTCTTTTGTTTAAATACAATTTTTTATATTTTAAATAAATAATTTTACCAAATGTTTGCATTCTGTTTTTATTATTCAATTAATTTTTCTATGGAGGCAAATTAATGATGTTACTTTTCTAGTGAAAACTTGTCATTCGTGTAGCCTTTAAAATGTTTTTAAATAAATAGTTTGCTGCTAGTTGCAAATGAGGCGCGAAATTACGGCAATTTGCTGGGGCAAAAGGCTTGACAGACGCGCGACATGCAAACAGCATTTAAAACTTGTCTTGTCTTGTACGAAAAAAGAGTAGGAACCCGAGCTGGAAAACCTCAAGTAAAAACTTTTGATGGTATTTCAACATGGCGGATCTGACAGTAATGGCGACGTCTGTGTACTGTTGGCATGTCGCTACACCCGGGGGTGCTACTTACCCGAAAACTTTATGACAGCACCGAGAAGTCAACAGACATACAAAAACTTGCCGCGCCACACTGCCCCACCTCCGCCCATCATGCCCCTTCCTCGCTCCACCCCGCCAACAAATCGCATAAGGACGAGGCAACTGTCTTCTATGTTGCCTAAAAACTTGTTAAATATGTAGTTGCTGGCCTTCCCTCGCTTGCTCCATGTTTTTGCCGCATAATTTCAGCAAATGTAAATATTTTGTGCAAATAAATACAAACAAATGTTATGTACGACCTGCAACATGCAGAGGGAGCATGGGGTTGTCGGGGCGCGTATAACAAATACAAAGACAAGAGCTGTAACTGGCAAAAACTAATGCGACTTTCGGGGCTTGTTAATAACTTGAACATGTTTTAATTCACATCCTGACTGCCCTTCCCTCGGTCTCGACAGCATATTTACCCCTTTGCCAGCGGCGGCACTTACTTGCAGCGGGATAAATCTGAATACTGAGTGGCTGAAATGTAGACATTCCACGGTAAATGGCAAGTGGCAAGTTTCATCTGCCTAAACTTGCACCCCTTTTTGTATGCCGCTTGGGGCTTGTCTCTGTGCAGCAGTCAACAGCTCTCATGCTGTGCTCGACTCGCATAAATTTAATCATATTTTCGGGCTACAATCTGCACACGCATAAACGCCTTAAGGCCAAATATTCCTTGCGGCTTTTATGTGTGTGGCAATAATTCCTCAAAAGCTTTAATTAATACAAGTACAAATAGAAAATGTATGCAGCTTGTAAATGAGGCTAACATAATACCATTCAAAGATTATATTTTCTTTCCAATTTTCTTAATTATAATCAACAATAAATTCTGCTATACTGTATTCTGTATTCATGAAAATAATTGATATGTAAAATAATAGCAGAAATATGTAGGCACATCAACAACTCTCTCATTACTACATATGGAATTTATGATAGTTGATTGAATAATTAAAGTATTTCCTTAATACCATAATTACCATACGGTGAATTAAGTTATAAATAAATGAAATTTTAAAGGGCGAAATTAAATTCCGTTCTTTCGGAATTTGAACATTGATTGTGTAAAATATAAATTCTCTGTTACTGAGGTTTGCTCTTTATTTTCGAAAACTTAATTTTTAATTCCATTACTTGCAATGTATGCATACTAAAATCTACCTAAAAGAAAAAGAAATCCAACGAACATTAGCGTGTCTCAGTCAAAGACTGCTTGGAGAGCATCTACAATCCAAAACTAGGAGAAATCGATATCTTTCAGTCATTGTGTTGGCCTTTCTCAACTTTAGCTTTGTCATATCGTCTGGCTGCGGTCCTTGATTTCGCGTGGAGAATACTCAAACCGCAGTGCATTGTGCTGCTTGCGCTTGCAAGAGATGCTGCCACAATGCTCGGGAATGCTAGCTCATTTCATTTTATGGTATTTGAGCGAAATCACATTTTGCTACTCTGCTAGCTTAGCGTCGAGGTGGGGGAAACCTTGTGCCACATTTCAGCTACAGTGAATTGTCGTCTCTACTGAACCGTGCACAATTACAGTGAAAGGAATATATATAGAAATCGATATTATTTCCTCTCAAAATTACAATTACTTTAGATTGTTTTTAATAGATATACATATATTAGTGGTTCGCGTTTTTCGTTACACTTCTGGAAGAACTTCGCTAAAAGTCAGTTACTACAGTAGAGTCATTTCTATATTTTATTTCAACGCCACAGGTTGACTTTAAGTGCTGGTAAAACATATTTGTTGACTACCAAAAAAAAGAGCATTTTTTACTTTTATCGATTTAATAAATTGCAAGTTTTCAGAGCGCTTTGTTTTTTATGTCTTCGATTTAAGGTTCAGTGGACTTTTGGCTTGAAAAATGTGCGCTAAAAATCGAGTTTGATGCTTTTTTCTGCTGACACAGTTACGAACACGGTAGCATTTTTATTGCTCTTTGACTTTTGCATTGAATTTTCAGCACTTGGCCAGGATAGAGGATACGCTAAAGTGCATTTTCAGTTTTGTAGTTTATTACTTGCGCTTAAGTTTTTGGCCTTTTTAATGGCATTCGATTCGCTCGGCGCCGGCTTTAGATTTTTATGCTGTGTAAAAGCTGCTGAGAATTGTTATTGTTGCTGGTATTTTTCTGTTCCTTGTTTTAAAATTGCGTTTATTCGAAAAAAAAAACTGGCTAAAAACTTTCTGGCGCAGCGTGGAGAAAAGTGCAAGCTCGCGTTATATATTGAAAAATTTGATATAGTTGGAATTTAAGTCGGTTTGAAGGAAGATTGGATTCTTTTTTAAGCAAAATGTGTTTTAAGGGAAGTTGGAATTGTATTTCTAATTCTTTTCAATCGTCAGAGTTTAATCAAGGCTTTTATTATTCATGATGGCTAAAACTCAAATTTAGGCTTTGACTCAGATCTAAATTTTTGAACAATTTTCGCATAATTTGTTAGGAAATCACATTTCACGTTAATATAAGTGAGTTAACTATGTGGACAGTGAAAACGCGTAGTCTTTGAAACAGTATAATATTAATAAAAATAATATACTTAAAAATACTTTAATATTTACATTTACATATTTGCAATTTACGATTTAAGCAACAATCTGACATTTAAATTAGTTATAGAAGGAATTCATAATAAATTCAAACCCAAAACCAATAGTTGTCAAGTTTTAAATGTTGTTCAATAATATTTAGTTATACAATTAGCTGAGAGGCAAATTTACTTTTGCACAAACATCCTTGAAAGTAAATAAAATACCCTCAAGTTGGTTAAACTAACTGAGGTCAACGGCAGCACAAACAAATGTTCGATGTGTGGTGTTTAACTTATCTGCACAAGTGAGCATGTGAATGTACGCATGGCTGTGTGGGTGTGGGTGTGAGTGTGTGGGTAGGTAAATGGACTGTTGAATGCAAAAACTCATTGAAAGTTACAGTTAACTTTCAACTTTTGAACAAATTTAATGCAAAAGTTTGCCTATGTCATATGTAACTTGCGTTTATTTTAGGGACAAGATCTCAACGAATTTGCTAAAGTTTGCAAATGCTTAACTGCTCTTGCAGGCGAACTTTGAGTAAAATCAATGTGAGCGCGATTTTGGAGTTGACGTTAAGTACCGTTAACTAGCTTAACAGATACATTCTCAGAACATAATTGTGCACATTTATAATGCTGGCTTCCTTTTCGCTTGCTGGCTATGCTGTACCTTATTGCCATATCGCTAGTTTAGTTACACCACGGTCGAAAACGTTGAGCTCTTGCGGGGCCTTCTAATCTCGAGTAATCGGCATAACAAATGCAAAGCCAGATAATGCTAATAAGTAGAACATGCGAAATTCCACAACGCTTAATATATGGCATGTGCTCAGCATATATGTTATCAGAGCCACAGGAAACAAACAAAATGTCAAAATGGCACCGCAGTTGAGAGTTGAGAGTCGAGAGCTAAAAATTATGATTTCGTCATGCAAAATGCGGCTAAACAGTCATAAATAAACACGCAGCACACACACGCATATCCATAAAAAATAATGAGTGTGTAAGAGTAAGAGAGATGGAGAGAGATAGAGAGAGAGAGAGAGAGAGAGAGAGGGAGGAGTAGAGTGGGAGAGTGTATGAAGTTATCACGTGACTTCTTACGCACATTGCAGGCCATAAATTACAAAGTACTTTAACCGCCAAACTCAATTTACATTTATATACGCACACAGACCAACAAACACACCAATACACGCACACACTTTTTGCACCCACACTGATAACAACAAAGTAAATGAGAAATACATGTGTGAGAGAAAAGAGAGAAAGAGCGCAAGCAAGTTTAAGACAAAATAAAATATAAATATTGTTGCATTAAGTTGGGGCTCACAAAAAAGTTTATGATGCTTTGCGTGCCCCCCTCACCCATCCACATTTAAATGTCGATATATCATTAAAAAAATGTAAGAAAATAATAATAAAGGGCAGTGCAAGAGAAGGGCACATTAAAAGGCGCAGCAAATGGGAACTGCTTGCCCTTATTTTTGCCTTCATCTGCTTCTCGTTTTTTGCCTGATTTCTTTGCACTTTTATAACCCACAAAATAAGATTTTTATTGCAGAGTCCCTCAGCGTCGCGTCGTCTCGCACTTCATAAAAATGTGAAATATTATGATGACTAAGAGACACGTACTCAACATATTGCTCACATACACACAACACACCCACACACATATGTACATATGTACACTTTTTGAGGGGGGCGTCCGCTCTATGAAATTTGAATTTTCGCCCTTGGCTCAAATTGGCGAATATCATAAAATCTGTAAATTTGCACCTTATGCATATCCCCCAGCCCTTCGTATGATATATGCATATATATGTATGTACGTATGTATTATTTATTTCAGAATTCTGTGCCCTCATTTAATGCTGACTGCGCTGCAAACGATGCGTTGAGTGGTAATTGCTTCGCAAATGTCTATATCTTGAATTGTTTGGAAAGGTGAATGAAAAATCTTTCCAAATTATTTAAAGAATGTAACAGCTTTGTGAGAAAACAATTGAAATAAAGATGGAATGTGCATGAATATTTCAAATAACATACATACATACATATGTGGAATATAAAGGTGGCAGTAATGATATATGAAAGGAAATCTTGAACTTTTATTATTCAGAAATATTGTCAGAGATTCCAGGAATCATGAAGTGTGATTAGTTTTATATTTTTTATCAACATACGTATATGCTGTCTGCAACATGAATTTACACCTTAATTAAATATACTAACTTGTAGAAGCGGATGAGCTCGTTGCTTTGAAAGCAATAATAAATTGAATCTACTTTGAGCTTATACAAGGTTACATCACTTGCAGCTAAAACTGCAGCCAATTTATAAAATGAATACACCTTTCGCCAAGCTATACAACATCGTTTCCTTGAAAGTTGAACACGTTTGCTAACAATATAATCAACTGGCTAACTTACGCTGAGTATATGTACATAATGCATGCGTTTGAAACACAGCAAAAAAAAAGGGGCAACGCTGTAAAAGTGGAACAGTGTGAGGAGCGGAGTGTAAAATGCTGATACTGCGGGGAGGCAGCCGGCACTGAATGCCACTTAATCTTAATACATTTTACAGTTTAACCCATGCATCAGCTTAACTGTGGCTTAACTTACCGCAAGGCAAAGCTGCTAGCTACCATTTTGCATACACTTATAATAGAGTGGGCGTGTGTGTGTTTGTCTGTTTAAGCAACCCAATATGAGGCAGACACCTGACTCTAAAACCCCTTAACTGGCACAGAGCAGGCCAAAATGAAAAAAAGAAGAAGAAGAAAATCAATGGTCGGAATGAAAGAGATGGGAAAAATAACAAAAAAATAAAGAATGTCTGGATCAGAAATGGAAACCCAGTTACTGCTACAATGTTGTTGCAAATTGAAATATGCAATTTGTCGTAAGAGATTTTGTGTGGCAGCAGTAAGGTCTCCCGCGGCCCACCCTCACTGCCACCGCTGTCCTCTGCCATTGCCTGCTGTGGCCTGGCCTGCACTTTTCAATTTCAACGTATTATCGGTTAACAGCATTATGTCAGCGTTCAGGCGTAAAACTGCTTAAGAAAATTGCAGCGAGAAAAAATGGTTATAAGTGGAAATTGGTTACTTGGCTGCCATCGCCAGATTCCACACCGTACTCTTCCTCTGCCGACTGCAATCGAAGCAACTAAAGTAGTTTAGCACCTTGCCAACTCTTAATGGCTCTACGCAGTGCTTCTTCTTGATTTTGCTAGTGCAAGACGATCGACCTCACATCATCCATCAGTGGTGGCAGTTTATATATAGCAAAATGTGCCACATAATTGCGTTCCGGTTACATTTTGAACACAATTCCGTTTTCTTCTGCCGCGTTGCATTCGTTACAATTTCAAGCAGCGTGCGATTAATGCACTAACAATGTGCATGGCCAACATGGCGTATGCAATTTATTCTTTTCTTAATATTCTAGTCTGTGAGCATTAAAAAATGTCCAACGGATATGAAGCTGGGTTAAAAAAGAATTAGTTGTCTCCGAGAAAAGTACTTCATAATATTGATATGTTTCAATTCCATTCATTGGGTATAGTTTCGGTAGGTATAGTTTCTTACGTAGTGTAACCTTATTTCTTATTTTTATTAACTTAACGAGACTAGGTATGTCTGAGTCGAGCAATTTCTTAGTTGTAGTAGTTAATGCTGCACTTAAATAATATCCGTTGAGAGTCGGTCAGTTGGTGGGTTTAGTCTGCTTCGCTCTCATATTATTGATGGCTAGCACATGCCGAGCTCATCAATAACTAACATGACGATTACGTAATATACGCAAATGGGTAAAATCAAATCATACTGCACGTGGCCCATCATCAATTCACCGAAAGAGGAAATTGTCAAATATTAATGGACGTCAAGTTAAGAGTCTATTTGTTGCTGTTGTTATCTATTGCTACAACTATTCGAAAGTGTTTTCACTTTTTTCGCTAGTTTGATTGATAAATTTACTACCCACCCCCTTGCCATTCATTTTTCTGTCTTCTTTTCGACGGTTTTTGTTCGGCCTCGTGTTCTGCCCACTGCTTGGGCATTTTTGTTATGGCTTCTTTAGTAAATTATGGCCACTTCCGTTTTTGTTGCGACTGTCTAATAAACTCCCTCTCCCTCCCTTTTTCCGCGTGTGCGTGGGTGTGTGTTATGGCTTACTTATGAGATTCCTGTCTGCTTTCGTTTTCCGTTTTCTGTGTTGTATATTTTTTTTTTTTTGCTCCTGCCAAGTTCACTTTTGCCGGCCACCAAAGCAAATTGACGTAAGTCGTGTGTAATTTATAATGAAATATTGTATACAGCTCCTTGGCAGTTTGGCAGCCGAGTATACAGAAGGTAATAAATGACACTGTTTGTCCTTTCAATGTACGCGTGGGTGTGCGTGTGTGTGTGTCCAATTCACTTCAGGCTAATGGTGTGCAAACGAGTGTGAGTTGCTGTTCGTTCATTTGCGAATAGTTATGCTTGTCAGTTATTGAATACAGTGAACATATTGACACACTGAGAAGGTTGAAAGGCAAGAAACAGAAAAAAAAAACAATTCTAAATTCGGCTTATATTTTGGCCGATTTTTTCAAATAAGTCATAAATGATGTGCTAATGAAATTTCTAAATGGATGTGCTTCTTTGAAATGCGGAAAATACAGATGCGCAGAAATTTGATTTTGTTTTAATTAAATTTATTTTGATTTTCTTCCGAAAGCAGAGAGTACGCTAACTCGGATAGTATAGAATTTTCATTTTATTTGCTGACTCATTAACTATTAAGTAAATATTTGGGCTCAGATCTGTTTGGTTTAAACACATTAGACACCTTAGGAGAAAACTGGGTGTTGCCGCAAATATTAACGAATTGAATTCCACAGAATAAATTGTTGGGAATCTTTGCAGTGCTGTTGGCTATTCCACGAAATATAACTTTCGATCTGCTCACTTTTTCGCGCCGTTGTTTCTGTTTGTGTTTTCCTTTTGAGTAAACATGCCTTTGGAATTTCGTGCCACCGGGCGTATGCCTAATGCACACGTGGCATGCAAAATAGCAGTCAGTAACGCCCCGTGATTAGACTGAGACATGCTAAGTGCACTCAGACGCAGACGGGAATGAGTGGCAGACGGGACTCTGAGGCGGTTTATTATTGGCCGGATAATGGCCTAAGTGCATGCCATGGGAAAGTGGTTATACTATTGGCCATTTTGGGTTACATTTTTGGTGGGTTTGTTGCTGCTGAAATGGCAATTGCCATTTCCAATTGCACACATTTCTGTTTTCGTCATTTAATTGCGGCTTATTGGCTGGGCTTGGAGAGGTTTCTGCATGGCCCAAATTTTTGAGTATACTGGCAAAATAAATTTCTGCTGTTAAATTGAGTTGTGAAGAATGTCAATATTGTGCTGGACCCCTTCGGGCACGTCCAATTATGAACTTTGACTTATCAATTTCTTGGAAAAGGCCCGCACAGCTGCGTCATCGTTGGATGAAAGGACATGGCTCCTGGTTCTTATTTAATGTGCAATTTAAATTCAATGCTTTCGTCCTTTCAGGACACTCGTGTGTGTCTCCGTGTGTGTGGACTACACTTTTCTGGGTTAAGTGGTCATTGAGAAGGTGAACTTTTCGACCATTTTGCTGGAGTGTGACAAATTTTTGATGCATATTTTATGACATGCCATTGCGTTTGCCCATGTATGTGTGTGTGTATGTGTGTTTGTGCCATGACTGTGTGTGTGTGTGTGTGTGTGTTTACGTACGTGGTCTATAAGACGTAAGTCACCAAATGTGTCCGTCTTGAGGGTTGGAAGTAAAAACAGGAAAAATAGGGCATATTCAATGGTCCGCACTTGAAAACAAAAACATTCGCTTTAAGACGCAATTTTCTATGCAAATATTGAATATTGAAATTTACATAAAACAAAAACTGTTCAAGTTAAACAAAAAGTGGCAGCCTACGTCATCATCATCGTTGTTGAATTGCCCTATAAATACGAGCAATGGTGCTTGTGTGTTACGGGTAAATAAAAATAAACGTAAGTCCGTGAGTTCGAATGAATTATAATGTAAATATACGTATGTTAAATTTACAATATATAAATCCGAAATACAAAAATAGATAGAGCGAAAGAACGCAGAGGTGCGTGTAAGAGAAGTCGAATTCAAATCATACACGGCTACAAATCGACTGGAGGCAGTTGCGCTATATTGGTCGTTGTCGCCTTGGCAAATAAATGTATTTATTGATATCTGGCTTATACAACACTCACATACAGCTACACACAATCAATATAAACGCTTACAGTTAAAGTCAATATGTGTGCAAGTGCTTCGTTTATTACACAAACTTGGCAAAAGTTTTTCCCCTTTTTTTTGGCGCACAGTATTTATGGGTTTCCATCAGCTTTTGCCGGTAGTTTTGTGGAATGCTGTAGGTGTTGTTGTTTTTGTTATTATTGCCGTTGCTAGGCATATGCAATGCCAAGCAGCAAACAAAATCAGTAACGCACGAAAAGGAGCAGAGTGACGGGAAAAGGCAGCTAAAAAAGGATTTATCTGAATTACAGAAAATGAAGTAGTTGAAACACGACAAAAAGCTGTTCAGTAATATTTATTTATGTTTACAATTTGTAAATCTTTTCCTTATTCGGTTCGTCCAATTTGATTATATTTTGAAAATCAGACAAAAGTTACATAATGAATGAAAAGAGTTAGGTTTTCCAGTTCACAACTCTTTTCATTCTGTTAACCATTACAAATGGCTTGGATATAGTTATCTTCCGATCTATATCAAGATTATATATTTTGAATAAAGATGTATGCGAAAAAGCTAAAGAATACCAATTTTTATTCACGTTTCATTTTACTGCCTAAATAATTTGCATAGTAGCGGACCTAAATTTGAAGAGAGAGCTTTTGAACCTGGTCGTCGTCGTCCTTCGGGCAACGTCTGCTTATAAGCCTCAACAGCCCAAACCACATCATCCCCCATCCTACAGCGAGCACGTGGCTTTGCGATTTATTAATTAAGTTGAAATTTTTCGGACGCGCATTTCATTTAGTTTGCATTTAAATTGCTTTTTTAATTAGCTTAGAATTAAAAAGTTTGCTGCTTGTGAATTCTGCTGGGCAGAGCATGAGTTTTTACTTAAAAATATATTAAGAACTTTTTCGAAAGAGCACTAATATTTGATAAGCAATTAGTATTCATAAATATATATTTCAGATTCAGCATTGATAAGAATTAAATATTCATAATCAATTTGCTTAACAGTTATTTCCGGCTGTTTGACAAATGCGTGTAAAACTTAAAGAGCATTCTTTTTCTGTATTCGCTACTTTTGCATTAATCTGGCAAAAGTTTTCTTTCGGTAAAGTTTGAAGGAAGGCGAAAATGTAATAAATGTAATTTCGAATTTTTTTCCTTCTTTGCAGTTCTTTGCCAATTGTCTGCGTCCAAGCAAATGAGCATGAACTCAGACAGCAGTAAAAGTACAGGACTCCATTTCCCTACCCTCGCCCTGTGCTGTGCTCCGACCAATTGCTGCAATCTTGGTCCATCCAAAAATATCTGACTTCAAAGTTTCTCGTGCAAGCAAAGTAAAAAGTTTAGTTCTGATTCATTTTACGTGTTTTTTTTTTTGTGTGCTGCATTTACTGTATCCTTTAGAACATTTACATTTTTATATTTTAAGAACTTGTTTTTTTTATGGATGTTTTTTGACCAACATTTTCATTTCCGAATGCAACACGCAGACTGCACATTGATTTCCGTTTCCGTCCGTATCATGGGGTTGTATTGCGTGTTGTCTATCACAGCACACATATACGCACACCAACACAATTACAGATTTCATTCAAATTGAATGCTATGGCCTTATGACACATGTACGTTTTGGGATTTTAGAGCGTTTCGACGGTTTGTGTTTTTTATAGAATCACATAAACTGGGCAATAAAATATGGCACTTGCATATTTATTGGTTTTACCCGCATATATATTTCAGCGGGGATTTCATGTAATTCTGTAAAGTGTAACGCTTTATGGGTACGCTTTTGAATATTATAACTTATTTGCAGGTATCCTATAGTATAGATTTAAAATTGAGAAACAAGATTTGGGTAAGCAAAAATACAAAATACATAAATTTCTCATTCCAAGTTTGCCCTTCAGTTTCCTTAGGAATCAACTACAGATTGCTCCTGACCTAATCCACAGATTAAGACCATGCAATTTCTACTTGTTGATAACAATCCATAAGCCAATGACTAGTTTGAAGTAGATTCAACTGTTTTACAAACCTTAAGCTACTGTTTCAATGAGCTGGTTGTTGATACCAAAGTGCCAATAAATACGAAAAACTGTTTGTATCATACCCCGCTTTAGATGAGCTCAATATCTTTAAGATGTTGCGGCCTATAAGCAAGATATGTTTGCATCGTCTTGTTGGCATATATCAATTTAATGCGTTTGCGAACTGCGGGAGCACAGTGCGTATGATGTATTTTTGTTTGTTTTATAGGAACACTCGTCGGAAACTTTACTGATTGCGAGCACTTGATTGGCTTATTGATTTATATGTCAACTAGAGTGTGAGAAGAAAATTGCATTATGGCTTTTTATATATACACAAATATATATATTTATATATATATATTTCGTAACATACTTGTGCGTCGAAATATTGCATTGGCTGGACGGACGCAAGGTCCGTTTGTAAGTCATGGCCGCATGAATCTCAAGGGGCGGCTGGGCTATTGGTCGAAATGCCTTGGAATAATACGCTATTAAGTGATGACAACAGATGTTAATCGCATGGAAATGCTGCAGATTAGAAATGATGACATTACATTAATCTTTTCAAAATTCCGCACAATGGCGGCTCATTTATTTTTGGCACTCTCTCTTTGCGGGCTGGTACAAAAGTCAGCTAAGCGCGAAATATGAGTAAAATGCAAACAGATGATAAACTGGAAATCTGAACATGAAATGCACAAAGTCAACTACAAGAGGTAGACGAGAGTGGCTAGGGGATGGTTATCCACCTCAGGCCGAGCCCTGAAGGACTCTGGTAAGCCCCTGCTATTGGCCGCCCAGTAAACTTTTTGGGCTTGCAAAGCGGCAAATCATGCTTAATGTGGCATTTTCTGCTTTTTATTATTATTATGCTTTATTTATTTATATTCATTTTTTTCTCTTGTTGGTTTTTGAGTTGGCGGCGCGAACAAGCGCAAGATTTAAAAGAAATGCCAAACAACAAGACCATAAAAAAGGCCAGCGAATAAAATAAAATGAGATGAGAAAGCGCAGGCAAAAGGCAAATAAAAGGCACAGAGGCGAGAAAGGACTTCACTAAGCTGGACGCTGAAGGGAAAGATGATATAAATTTTATTGTCATGTCCAAGTAGATTAAACTAGCTGCATGTAGCATGCCCCGAACCGCAGTATGGACGTCTCGTGTTGAGCTCTCCGCCCAGAAAAGTATGCTACATAAAAGGCACAAGAGATTTATTAAGAACTTGCCACGTGAGTCCTTTTCTGTACGTGCGTGTGTGTGTGTGTGTGTGTGTATGGTTGTGCGATATAAAAGCATACTTTCCTGGAATTATTATGTATTTTTGTATAGATATAGTCAACCGTCTTCTGAAAAAGTTTCATTAATTTTGACACTAAACGTTGGGACTTTTTTGAATTGTTTTCTTTTGGTTCTTCTACTTGTTTTCCTCTTTTTTTTTTGTAAATTTATCTGGCAATTCATTTTGACATGACAGCCAAATAAATAATGATTTATTTTGCTCCAGCTAAAGGTAACTCCCACTCAGGCTCATTAAATGTTTTGGATTTCATGCGGTGCCGATTGGCCTTAAACTGTCAAAATTTATAAATTGGTTGCCGTTTTAAGATTTATAATCTTGGCGGCAGATAAAGGAAACTGAATAATGACCGCTGGCATTGACACTGACCCGTTAGATGCTCCTTCCCCTCACGTAAAGTATTTTACTCTCCGATTATAATCACACAAACCAAAAATACCAGTTTTCCATAAATTCGTTTAAAAAATACTTTTAACAGCTTTCGCAAAAACATTTTTAAGTCTTTTGGATTGCAAATAATAAATAATATTTCGGTTTTTTCAGTTTTCTTTATTCCAAAATGTATTACAAACATTTTAAGTGTGAAGTTTGATTTAGAGCATTTTTGAAAGCATCCCATAATTTAATTGTCCATACACATATTTAATTTTCCTGCTGAGTTGGCATGTACAGCGACGAAGGTCCAATTAGGTGTCTTTCAAATGCACATTAAAAAGAAAAACAGAAAAAGAAAAAAGCGAAAACGGAAAACGGAAAACGAAAAAAGCAAATCCAATTTGAACCCTTCGCTTGTCTCGCAACCTCTGACAGTCATTGAACAATTTATCATAATTTCACATAAATTCATTCAATTCAGCACGGGACAACACTTCATGGCTGGAGCTATCCAATATACAAAATGCTTAGACAGTTGCTGTTGGCATTTAAACGTCTGCCATCGAAGACAAATTACAGACAAATGTAAATTTCTGCCATACTTCAACGATTTTCAGGTATATATACATAGTATTTTCTACATTTTTCATGCTCAGCTCAAATCGTGCGTCGACATTTTCTTTATCTTTTTGCAATTACCACATTTTTTTTTTCTTATCTTTTCCTTTTGACCTGCCGTAACGTCATTTGTTTGGACGTTTTTATTCTTGGCAGCTACTAGAAATTGCCGCATAGTCTAAAAATATGAGGTTCACTTTACTTTTGCGTTATAAGTGGATAATTGGATGACATTCAGTGTACAATCAAAGATTAATGTTTGGCCTGACTGATGGACATACTTATTTCCAGGAATTATATGCAATGTGGCCGAGCTATGCGGTCTTTAGTAACTATCATTTGGATTGATACTTAGTGCCTGTTCTTAAGTTGCGGTGGTAATTTATCTAAACTAAATACAAGCAAGTGAGCGCAATCAACTCAAATTAATATGGCTCACTTATAATACTTAATTACAAATTTTAATTGGAATATAATGCAAACTTCAGTACCCGCATAGAGTTTGTAATTGAATAGCACGCTGAGCTAACAGACGCTGTCAAAAGGAGTTCTCCAAGGGTTTGTTAGCATAAGATGAGTACATGCCTTATTTGAGCTCATAGCAGTTGCATTGCGAAGCAGAGCACAGTGTGGCACTGAGTGCAGCACTTTCCAATTAAATTTGTTCTCTTACAGCACTTTTAAAATGTTGGGCTGTTAAAATGTAAGCAGCGAACTATAGTAAATATATGCATGGTTAAGGCGCAAGAGTGCTAATTGATTTTGTGGTCAGTTGCAAGTGCTGTCAGGCATCAAAGTCAAAGCGCCAGTTAGTTGTATAAAGCTGACTGCCAACTTGATTGACTGACGGACTGTCTGACGCACTGGCTGATGTCCGTCAACAAGCGAATACAGTTGGTTTGCCACAGAGGTGTCCGTTAAATTTTACTCTTAACGGGTTGTCAGGCAATTAGACAATTGAATTCACCGGAACTCCCCTTTTGATATTTTCACTTGATTTTCCGTGCGGCTGGCAGCTGCTAGCTTTCGTAACTGAAAACTTAATTTTGTATTTATTTAGTTGCCTTCCCTTTTGCGTTTTAATCAAAATGTAATTAACAGGCAGTACGCACATCGGCAACTGCAATCGCTCTCAGCCAGTTGCAGCGGATGATTGACTGACATTGAGAGAAAGCAAAGCCCCGGCCATTTGGATAACGTTTACCTAGATGTAATTGCTGTCTTCCCAAATTGCTTTTGCTTATGACGGATTGCCCACAATTGACACGACCCAAAATAGATAAAACGCTCGCATCCCAATCAACAATTTTGAGACACATTAATTTTAATCTAATGCGCATTGATCAAGTTTAATTTTGTAATAAATTCAAAAGAAGAAAGATTACCGAAATTTGTACTTGTAATATATAAGTCTCTAGATAATCCTATGCATAATTCTGTTTGTATTTTTTCTCGCAAAAATAATAATAATATGTGTCTTTAGAAGGGATAAGCTTGGTAAATACTGGCATCTGCATTGCATATTATTTGTATAAATTGAACAAATATTTATCATTTCGTCACTTAAAAATACAATTTATGCATATTTCGTATTAAGTATAAGATAAATACATCTTTAGACATCAAGACATCCCCAAAGATATTTATGCTTGTGTATCAAATATGTTTCATAAATTTTGTATGAGAATCCGCTTTCCAATCCACTGTTGTGAAAACAAGGAAATAATCAGTAGGCAGACGCGAATATTTTTGAAATGTCCACATAGACAAAGAGGGAGACAATCGTCTATATGTTTTTGCATAAATTTGGCCACTTTGTGTTGGCCTTATTCCTTATTTTCATGCCCAACAGCTTTGCAAATTCCTTGGCGTTTGAAAAATGTCGGCACATTTGTCCATTTGTTCATTTTCCCAATAGAGATAGAGGCTGGGTCACCAAACCAAACACCATTGCCTAAAGTGTGCGTAAACAAAAAAAAAAAAAAATAATGAAAAAAAATCAAGAAAAAGAAGATGGAAAGCTGAAAAGTTTGGGCAAAGCTGACCCTTTTCTGACTTGTTCGCCGGTGGCCTTTGGGATTAGAAGAAGGCAGTCTGTTCCGTGGCAAAGCTGAAGAAAAATTGAAACAAGTTACCCCAAACCATTTTAGTTGCTTACCGCTTGCCAATTTATTCAAATGCCTTGCAAAGTGCTAAATAAACAAGACTGAAAAATGCCATGGCAGCGCTTGGTAGAGTGGGCGAGAAGAATTCCTATAGCCGAGCATGTGCGTCATTTTTCTCGGGTTTAGGCGCAGTAGCAGAACAAAAAATACATACACACATGTATGGCTTACTTAGCGGGGCCTTCTGGGGCCCGTCACTCGCACTCACCTTGTATGGGCACATAAATATTTAGATAGAGACAATCCTCTGATTGATTTTGCAGATAGGGCAGCAATCGCTTCAGATACTCCAGGCGACCCTTGGGCATGCGCTCCAGCGCCGCTGTCTCATTGTAAATGTCCGGCAGTCGCTGCGGACAGACCGGACTGAATCTGCAAAAGAAAAAGAAATGATGAAAATTTGAGACAAATTTGTTGGTTAAACGCAAAAGTTTTTCATTTGACAGTTTATTTATACCCTGTAGTAAATGCAAAAAGTGTATCATAAAGTTTCATTAATATAAGTTCTAGAAATGTGAGTTCAAGGAGTTGTAACGTTCTTGAGCCCATCTCTACAGCATATCTTATAGATCATAAGAACTATAGAAAGTTAACCAAATGAATACATTTCAATGTCAATTGTTCTTTCCACAACTGAGAACTGAGTACAGGGTAATTCATGGCATTAACAAGAGCACTTTTATTGAGTATTTTTGTATTTTTTTTTTTGGTTTTGTCTAAAGAGGTTCTGAAAGTTATTTTTATACTAGGCCTTTGTCAGTCGTTATAAACAGATTAATTTGCCGGCATTGTGCAATCTCTGCCGCCGAGTTACAATTTTCTCTTTGGGCTAAAATAACTTTTTGATGCCTAGAAAGTTTAGCGGTCAAATTTATTTTGGGCTATTTTATCCAAATCCAATATTGCAGTCAGCTAAATTGGTTTTGGATTTTTCTCTCTCCACCATCCAAATTTATTGCAATTTTCTGCCACTCTTTGCTGCTTTTGGCTATGTCATGCAAATGTCAAAATAAACGATTATGTTTTGCTTGTGCGATTGCCATTTACCATTTGCCATATTGGCCTTGTGCTCATTTATGATTGGCACTGTCTGCGTTTCAGCTTTCTCCTTTCGTGTCCCTACTCCTCTCACCCTCTACTACTGTTGTCCAGGCAGATTGCCTTGAAATCGCTTCCATTTGGTAGTATTATTTGTTTTTAATCTACCGTGTGGTAGACATCGCATTAGTAGCTCCAGGCCCCAAACTAGAAAAACTAGACCATCGAGCTGTATGATTGCTTTCAATGTGCAAAACGAATTGCTCATTTGAAACTGTTTTATGCTAAAATTGCGTATTTTTTGGTCATTATTTGCCCTGAGTAAGGCAATTCGTTTAAGGCCAGTTAAGTTTGAAACACATATATTTAAATTTTATTTATTTATCGCGAAACTGAGTGGAATTGAATATATAGAAATTCTTTTGAACTTCTAAGCAAACACACAAATTACTTTAGAAATTACTACTTTCTCACCCCTTATAGCCAATTAATATTTGAGTAAACTGTATTCGGTTTTATGTTCACAACCCAATAAATCTGTAACTCATCAAGTGGCGCATCTTTTGGGCCACATCAAATTGTCATAAAGCAAAAATCAATATAAGCATTAAAATTTTGTGTTCTTTCCAACATACAAGTATATGCATGTGGGAGTGGAGTGCACCCATACCCATCGAAAGACATTATCTTTAATGACATTGCGAAATGGGAAATTATTTTATTTAATTTTGCACAATGTCTGCTGGTGTTGCCACAAAGCATTGTTTTCTTGTACAACTGGAGTATATTTAATTTTTTATTATATTTGAAACGCCGCTGGAAAAGGCGAGCCAGTGACCCTGCGTAACCGCTTCTGACCCGGTCATTTTAATGGACGCTTGTGGTGGCACAGTGGCGATTGCCATAATAATCATTAATTTTATGGTAAAACAATAAGGCAGGTAATAAAAGTTTAATTTTCGGCTTCATTTTGCGTTGTTCGCTTAATGGCCAGCAAGAGGTTGTGAGCAAAAAAAAAAACAAACCAAAACACTGGCAGACAAAAAATATATTAAAAATAATGAAAGTGAAAAGTTTGAATGACGCCAAGTTGAGAGTGCTAGTTGGTGTTATTCCTCTTCTTTCCTTTTTCGCTACCAAACACATTGATGACGTTCAACATCAGGTGGCACACCCCCGCTCACCCAAAACCCTGCCTCGCCCACACCCTGAACAGTGTACAACTCTCAGCATCGTAAAAGCCACATTTTGAATTTTTAATGCGTTTTCTCCCTTTTGAACCCCACAACCTGGCCCGCAGCAGCTCCGAAATGTGCTCAGTTTTCAAGTGGCAGCGATCTTGTTTATGGGACTTTTGTGTGCTTGTCGTCGCCACAGCTCGCGGCAACCGCGACGAGAGAGCGCTTGGAGCTGTGCTGATAAGCTGGCCATGGGCAAGAGTGATGGGAATTAAGCTAATAAAATGGGCGGGGTCATGCCAGCCATGAAACACGAAAATGGGCGTGGCCACCGCTAGTGCGCTCCCAGATTTTTACTACAATCGATATACGCCCAGAATGCGCGTCGTCAACAACTGTGCAGCTTTAAACATGGCGTGTCAGGTGAGTAGTTTCCCCTTTGCAGAAGAGAGAGCATTTGATTAATTTTGAAATTAATCACTGCGCTTAATTTATCCAGGTATATTAGATAATGAATTGAATTCTAAGCGAACTATTTCCCTATTTGGACATGGTCAACGACTTGCTGTTTAAAGCTTAAGCTCATAGTTCTAATGTGACGCCGTTTAGCACTCGCGAAGTTTGCTTGTGCAACCACAATAATAAACAAAACGTCAGGTGGAACGACCAAAAGCTATTGCCATAAATGATGCTTTGACAAGCCACGCGTGTTACCGTCAAAAGCAGCATCAACCAAGTGCCGCACCCTCACCCGCCCCCTCCTGCACTTAAGCATCCTTTACCTTAACCCCAATAGTTGTTGTTGGTGTTTAAAAATAAATTTTCCAACCACTTTGCACTTAGGACGTCATGAAGTTTTGCTTTCAGCACAAGGATTATGAAATACAAGCGGATTAGCAGCGACAGGCTGCATCCTGCCGCCTGGTTGCAGCCTGCTAGCTACCTTAAGACCGAGAAAAAGTTAAAAAAAAAAATATTCGCTAAAAGTGCGAGAGTTTTATGCAGGATGCTCTGGCGATTTAATAATAAAAGAGAATATGGAAAATAAGCTGCTTGCGGAAAACTCTAATAAAAATCGCATTAATGGATGCTGTACTTGAAGTATTTGAGTGGCCTTAGTGAAATGCGTGCGAGAAAACACAAAATATAAATATCGAGAAATAATATGTAATTTTAGTCCCTACGACGTTGCAATACCCTTACAAGCCGAAGACCACATATTCACATTTAAAAAATCGGCAGAGTTTGCTATGAATAGTAATTTATTTCCAGGCGATTAATGCTGATCAGGAATATATATGTTATGCGGTCAGAGATGCACATTTACACAATTCATGACAATATTATAATATCCTGTGCAAAGGTTTTAAATGAAAAAAATATCTAGAAAATAAATTTGTGCCCATCATTAAAAACGTTAAGTCAAATTTGAAACTCAAGTGCGGCGCGAGGCACCGCGAAGTGTGTGGGCGTAGTGGGTAAGCGGCAGTGGCAGCACCCGGTTTGTGGTGCTGCTGCATAAATTGCTGTTGCCCACGGTGGTTCACTTAGCTTTTCGCTTGTTGTTGTTGCCCTGTAAATGAAATTGCGAAAATTCATTTTAAATTGGATTTTATTTAATTTGACTGCGGCTGCACAGCTTTATGCGTGTTGAGCAGCAAGGACACAAGGGTGAGCGAAGCGAAGTGTGCTGAGTGGAGAGGAATGTGGCTGGGCTGCCAATCTAATTTGTGAACAGGTAACTGGCAGCCAACCGTTGACAACAACAACGATGACTAGACTTCTGGCCCGATGCCCACAGGTAAAATTAATCTATTTTGCTTGACGTGGCCGCAATGTCGCATATCATTTTCGGTATATGCCCCCAGGTCCCACTCCCATCTCCGCTATCTATATAAATATCTTAACTTGTCTGCTACGTTCCCGCTTCGTGGCACATGCATTTTTCCGCTTGGCTGAGATTATGCTTCTGTTTGATGTATTTCAGCACAGCAGAGACAACTGCTCCATGTACTTTTCTAAGCCCTGCCGGCCTGTCGCTGACTTCTGTCCTGCTTCTGTCCTGCTTCTGTTCAGTTTGCCGATTGCAAAGGTAGGAACGCCCAAACTTAGGAACGCCCACCATCTGAAGTGCGTGCCACTCCCTCCGGCCTTCCATGATCTTTTGCCACTTGTCCACCTGCCGCATGCAGATTATGCGGGACCATACTCGGTTGTGTTCTGTGCCCTGTTATGTGGCCTGTTTGTTTCTGGCCACGTGATTTATATGCGTGGCATGTTTTTGTTTTGGTGACCCGGCATTGATAACTAAGAAATTGTTTGTTTTCTTTCCAGATTGAAATTTACGCGCTTGTTTGCTAAGCGAAATGATGTGAGTCTAGTAGCCGGTCCCAAAAATGGAAATTATGAGGCGTAGAATTTGCATGCCCGCCAACAATATGAACAACACGATTTAAAACGGACAATTTCGAATATGAGTCGTTTGTTATGTTGATGATAATATGCGACGCGCTCAATACTTGATAGATAATAATAATTATAATAATACTCAGAAAACCAGTAGAAAAAAGAAGAAAATTCGAAAAGTTTAGTTTCAAGATTGAGGGATACATTTGTAGAGAGTCAGACAGAAGGACATGAAAACATCAACTGACAGTAATTTATGGGATCGGAGATGCTACCCTTAATGCGCCACAAATTGTCTGACCAAATGGTTATTCCCTCTGTAAGGGTATAACAACTTTAGAGGCAATAGGGCTTTGCTGATTTGTGGAAGGCTTCATTATTATTATACTCTTTCACTTGATCTCATGATATTCGAATTTATTCGTAATCAACTTTTGTATTGGCATCATAAACATCGAATAAATATTGAGTATTTCTTTCGGAAAATGTTTCGCTTTTAATTTCAGCTATAACTCCGTACTTGACCCAATGCTAATAAGCTTTAAAGTAACGTCTACGGGAATTGAAGAGATTTTGGCCACAATAATCCCAAAACGTATCCATTTTCGCATTTGACTGTAAAGCCCGCTAATGAGATTTCGTACCTTGAGTCTGAGTGCCTGTTCATTTGTCTGTCTGTCTCTTCGTTAGTCCCTTGATGGTCCAAACAGCTTTATTACGCTGACGTGCTGAAAAATCTGAGGAGCATTACTCAAGGAGTTTATTGGCCTGCCAGTCTGTCAACAGGCCCACAGCAATGCTGCTTGACAAATAAAGACGCAGTCCCACAGTAAAAGATGACGACAAATAAACTGACAGACGGTCAGAGAGTTTGTGTGTTTGTGTGTGTGAGAGAGAGAGAGCGGGAGAGAGTGAGAGTGAGAGAGAGAGACAAAAAGAGAGATAAATAGACAGTCAGACACAAGCAGAGATTGCCGAAAAATAGCGATGATGTCAGCCTTAAATTTCGTGGCTCAGGAGTAGAAGCAGGTGCTACACAGGAGGCAACACACAGCTCGTTTGGGGCAATGTCATTCATCAGATTTTCTTTAATAAAACTTGAAATATTATATTTATTTGCAGGGCGCTGATTTTCGGCCTCATTTTTATTGCCTTTAATCATTAGCCAGCGAGCAAAAATAAATAAAAAGAGAGCTATTGAATTCCAAATACCCTACGCAGCATAGATTCTTATATGTAAATATATATATATTTATTAATAAATGGAAATTCGAACTGTATATAACAGGTAGACGAAGAAAAATGATAATAAAATAATTGTAAGAAGACCTTCAAATTTGCTTAAATTTTGCTGAGGCATTAATAATGAAAATGGGTCAAAGTTGAGTGGCTTCATTTACAAAAATCTTCTAATCAATTTTAAGGTATTTATTTATGTACTTTATAAGGTCGAAAATGTTGCCTTACAGATTAAAGCCTTTTTGTTAGGGTAAAAAAAAAAACGAACCGAAATGTGGAAACTTTTGAGGCACCCTTTTACAAAGCAAACAATGCGGCTGCTGGACAACGGTGTTCTGGGAATCTTTTTGAATAATGATTTGCCACTTGGGAGCGTTTGTAAATTAGATGTTCGGCTTGTTGTTGCTTTTGTTGTTGTTGTTGTTGTTCGAGTGTCGCAGCTGCTAGCTGGCGGCAGTGTAAATATTTAATTTGTGTAGCATTTCAAGCGGAAACCCCGGCGAGTCTGCTGACCTTTGACTTTCCCTCTTCTTTTTTTTTTTGCTATCGCGCATTATTATTGGTACAATTGTGTGTGTGTGTGTGTGTGTGAGCGAGAGAGTCTGATGCTTATTTTTTATTAGTATTCTCGTTTTTGGTTCTTTACTTCAGTTCTGCCTTCGTCTGCGCACTTGACAATAATGAGCCAAGTTAATTGAGGTGACAATTGCCGGGCAACGGCTGCGCTCGACCCTCTCGAGTGCCTGCCGGCCCTTGAGTTATGGCATTTTGATCATTTTATGTACTTTTGGCTACATGCCACAGCGCTCCTCCAATTCCTCTGCACCCTCCTCATAGCTGCGGGACATCGTGGCTCAAGTAACTAAGAAATGATTTAATACATTTAAATTGACAGCGTAATTTGCATTGGAGTTGAATTCTGATTCAGCTGACGCTCGCAGGCAACATTAAACAAGCTAAACTCATGAAATACTAAACTGCTAGCTACTTTGATTTTGTAGAAAGCAGGAGGCAGATAAGAGGCTCTTCATTAGATTTAAGTGGTACTTAGGTCTTATAATGCGAATGGAATTCGCGAAACTTCTTTTAAAATATATACAAATTTACGATTATTTTGGACTTGTTTCGGACTAAAGTAGAGAAGTTAACTTTAGCCCGTTGGACATATTAAAATATGGAACACTTATCTTAAATGAACTCTTTCGCACTTTTGTTTGTCAGTTTTATGGCAGCTTTCAATACCAGTCTTCAAAATGACTATAAGACTGAGGATGCCCTAAGGATATGTTACCCTTAGTGCTTTCTTATGCCCACCCCACATTTTAGCTCAAAGCCCATGTTTCGGTTAGCTAGTTCCAGATACTCGCTATTTCAGTCGGCTCACCGGTCGTATGAGTAACAAGAAAGCGTGTCAGGTCGTAAACTGTGCACACTGTACATACAAACTTTCGGCCTTTAGAAATTTATGCGAACGACTCTCTAAAGGCGGCTGTCTTGGACAGACTAAAGCTAAGTCTAAGTAGTAGCAGGGATGCCAAACAAAAGAGGCTTTCCAGCTAAAAACTAAGGAAAGCGAATGTGCATATAATATTTGTGATATTGTCTTCTAATATTTTCAGCGTATCCTATTCATTGGCATTCTTCTCTTTTTTTATTGTTAATAAACGCTTTTAATAACATCAAGGCTAAATACTATTTATTATGTAAAGGGTCTGATTTGGTAGGTAAAAAGGCGGAATTGGCAACACTGCGGCCAAATAAAGGCAGTAACAATGAAGAAACTAGAGCTGTTGGGGTTATGACTTACCTGTCCGCCTTTTTAACGCCCGACCACATGGCTGCGGAGACGGGCGGCATGAAGCGCAGATTGCCGACGGGGGGCGAGGCATAAGGTATGCCACGATACGCCTCAACTGGATCCAAATGCCGCCCATCTAATTGGACAATTACGCCCGAGATGGCGCCGTTGCGTGTGTGGATGATGCGCGATGAGAGCTGTGCTGGTAATTGATCATGATTTATGTTGTTGTTGCTGCTGCTGCTGCTGCTGCTAGAAGCTAGACGACTGCTGCGGTTGCTGCTCGACGTGGCTGATGATGAACTGCCACTGCTGCTACTGCTGCTGCTAGTTGAAGTGGCATAGGATGTTGATGATGATGCAGCAGCTGACGATGACGAAGTGAGCGACAATGAGGGTACCGCGCTAGCTGTGGCTGGATTCACAGAGCTGCTGCCACTGCTGCCACTGCTGCTGCTGCTGATGATGCTACTACTGCCTGTGGCGGTGCTCGAGCCGATCAGTACCAGTCCGCCGCTGTTACTTGTTGCCACGCGCTGTGTGGCACTCATATTGCCCGACACAGTGCTGTAACTGATGCCAGCGCCACTGCTACTCGCACAACATAGCAACAACAGCAATATCAGGGATTGAGTCCTGAATTCACATGGTTTTCTCTTTGCTCTCGAGACTGTTGCAGTTGTTGTAGTCGTTGCTGCTTCTGCTGCTGCTGGTGGCAGTGGTTGCTCCAGTTGCAGCAACATTACCATTATTAATATTGGTCAAAATGTTGTTGCAGTGTTGCTGCTGTTTTTACCGTCTGTTGCTCTTGTCGTATAATTGACCGCGACAACACTGTTTGTGGCGTGGCCTTATTTTGTGTATTATTATTATTTTTTATTGATTTTTTCCTCTCCTTTTTTTCAATGGCAACGGAAGCTTACTGAAAAGAACAGAGATGCACACATACACTTTGTTAACTAGCTGCTGACGGTATTTTTTGGTTACATATACATTTCTGCACATTGAATAGTTTATTTTTTATAGATAGCCAGCGCTGAAACTTCCACATTTTCGGTCTGCGTGACACCCGCTTTAGCATATTTATTTTATAGCTTTATTTGTTATAAATCTGTTTTCTTTATATTAAATTTACAGTTGATTTTAAAAACCTTTCTTTTAAAATGTTCACCATTTTTTTGGACTAAGGAATTTGAGTAATTTGATTATGAGTAACTCGCCCAATGTTATTTAAAATATCGTAATAAGATCTAAGCTTCACCCATTAAATTCTTGCATCACCCCAAATATTTGCCCTATATCATTTTTAATATTCTGTTTATAATTTAAGTTGTGCGAAATCTGACGAGCATTTACCCTCTTGTCTGCACTTCATCGTCGTCCGCAAAGTGTGCGCCTGGAGCATGCAGGGTGTGACCCTTTCACCTCCAACTGCGTCGCCAAAAAGTATGCAATGCCTTTTGGAAGTCTTCTCAAAAGTAGCTCTTTGCACAAGCCCCAATCAGCTCACTTGCTGGCGGCGTTGTCTTTACCTTTTCTCATTCTTGCTCTTTGTGCTTTTCATTTAACATTCTCTTTTCATTTCTAGCTTTATTTTTATGTGTGGACTGCACAACCTTGTTTGCACTTGATGTACTGCCCTTGCCCTTGTTGTTGTCGGCTTCAAGAACAACAGCCACAATAACGTAGAGATGGCATTTTGCATATGCTGCCAGACTTGTCAGGCACTCGCCAGCACCAGATAAGTGCAGTTTAAGCTGCTTATTGGAATGTGGGTAGAAGGTAAGCCTTAAGCGTTGCTAAGAGTTGACTTTTGTGTTGAAGTTTGAAGACCTCCAGTAGAAAAAATTTGTCAATAATTATTAATGTTCAAAAATGTCTTTTTTTCAGAAATAACATGCAAAAAATCATTTCATGAACCCAATTCTAAAATCCTTCTTTAGTCTGAGTTTGGTAACAGTGAAAGCAGCTTTATTTATTCCTACTCTTCTGCACATTTTCGAAATAAGTTTCTTATGACACTTTTCTCGTTACATTTCCCAGCCCACTTTTCTCGTTACATTTTTTTTAAAGCTGATGCCTTGAGCAGTGCATTTGATGTCCTTTCCAGCACGTCGTGTCTTGGCCTGTCTGTTATTTTTGAGTTGAACATTTTGGCACATTTTTAGGAACTCACTTAGTTATTCCGTACGTTGCTCTGTCTTTGCTGCTGCTGCTGCTGTCTGCGCCTCGCTGCAGGTGCTAAGCTTGGTGCTCTGTGCTGCATGTGGGTTAGTGTCCTTGCCACGCCTAGTGCTTCTGCTGCTGGCTCAAGTTCTTAGCATACACTTCACGTACGCTGCGCTCAACTGCGTTGTCTGCTGCGTTGTCTAAATGCCTGCACGCTACAATTGTCATGCAAGCGGACATTTTTTCAAGGCTCTCACGTGCTCATCGTTGCCGGCTTCGGCTTCTCAAGCAGCTGCCGCCGCATAGCTGCAAGAAAACACAAAAAAAAAAACACACACAAAGTGGGGGTTGTTAGGCGATGGTTTATAAGACACTTGAACTATGATTAATTAAGTGGCGCACAGTAAGGCACGCATCATTTAAATGCATATTAAGTAGCCGCCTGTGCGAAAACAATTTGACTTGGGGATTTCTTAATGAGTTCCTTGAATTCTTTTATTCGATGTTTTTGCCGTATAACAACTTTACAGTGCTTAAGTTTGTGGAATTTATTTATGAGCTCTAGTAAAATATATAAATTGGATAAAATTATAAGCAAATAAAAGTAAAAAACCTAATTAATAAGTAATAAAATGTTTGCAAAAAAATAATTATTTCCGAACTTCTAATTTTAATCAATGTATGAAGAGTTAGAGACAAGTTTATCATGTGTCCACTTTCAATAAGTATTATAATGTGTTTAATTCATAAATGAGAAAATGTGAAAATTATATCACACTTCGTGGTTTCCTCAGGTTCTTTGTTTGACAGGCTTACAAGTGCTAACAAGCCACTTACCAAGCTGGGTAAGATGAAGAGCAAACTTTTCAATTATTCGGCGCACTCAAGTATAATCAAATTATTATGCACATCATTAGCACAGTACTTAGCTGGGCGCCCCAGTGCAGAGTCTTCAGTAGTTGAATTAATTGTTGTTCTTGTGTAGAAATTGAGCTGTTTTCTTACTTAACGAACGCCCACCAGTTAATTTTTAGCTTGGGCTCAATGCGCCATTTGCTTTTTAATTTATTTATGTAAATACGGATGAATTTTCATTGCTGTGAGGCAAACAGCTTGGTATTTAAATGCGTTGTCGCATAAGTAAATAAATGCCGGGCTACTTCAGACTGCCATCAAATACTTTCCCTTGGCAACGGCAACGGCAACAACAACAAGAATAAAAGGAATAATAACAACAACAAATATCATCAAGTACGTGGCTCAGTTGGGGGTAGATTACATCTGATTTTGTCTGCCTGTCTGTCACACTGCTTATATACAGCATACAAACATTGAAAATCACACGCACTGTTGCACGCCTTCTCGGTAGGTAACTGCTGTAGTGTGAGTTTATTTGGTTATTGTAAATGAGTTAGGATGACAATTTTGTGGTTGTTTTCAACTTGCTGACGTGCCTGCGCATATAAAGCTGTATACTTAAAATACGATTTTCAGAATGTTGCCCGCTTCAAATTACAGTTTAAGTTATCATTATTAAAGCAGAAGCAAAATAAATTTGAAGTGAATATTATCTTATTTAAAATAATATTTGTCCATATTCATCGGCAATTTTTATATATTTTACTTTAAATAAAACTCTGACAACTTTCTTATATGTATAAGTTTTCTGAAATATATATTTATTTAACTTTCAAATTCCATAAAAACAAGCCTGTTTCAACTCGTACGTTTGCTATAAATTTAAACATTACAATTTTGCTTTAACATGTATTTCAGCGCTTTTCTGATTGTAAACTTTTGGACCACCAGAAAAATATACAAAAAGTTTTCAAAAAGTTCAAGTTTGAAAACAACTTGTAAATAAGGTAAGAAGTATGAGGATTCAGGAGTCACACACTCAAAAGCACACACACATTCGCATTCGTATTCGCATTGAGAATGACTTTATCAATTTGTTAGTCGTTGTGTTTTGGGCATGTAATTTGTGCGCGGGGCAAAAAGATAATTGAATTCAGCATTTGTTTGTGCGCCTAATTTAAGTGCGTAGAGGACGAATTCCATTTTGCAAAATACATTTAACTTGGGCTTTAATTAAAAATCAAATAGAGATAAGAACGCCGAACGCGACAAAGATGAAAGTCGACCAAGCATTGCGGCAACAACGACAACAACAAAAACAGCAGCAACAAATAGATTTAATTGTGGCAGCGACTTAGCGACGCGTCTCGCAATGGCTTCGCAATTTCCGCTCTAGGCCGAAGCCTCTGCGCCATAAACTCAGGCGCCACGACCCAGACAGGATACGCATTTAAAGAGGCAGAGAAATTGCGCCGGTCCTCGGACCTAGGGTCATTAATTTGTCTTTAGAGGCCGCCGAAGCCAACGTGGCATTAAACTGCTTAAGTAGCACAACTAAATTAAGAAAAGTACAGAGGGGGTTGGGACGGCAATTAGAAGGCGAGGGGTTAAAAGATCTGCTGCATCGTATTCTGCGATAATGTTCAAAGTGGAATTGTGTTTATACTTGATTACGTATACCGTTCCGTTACAGTTGCGAATGCCGGAGATTTGTGTGGAAAGAACTAAAAATAGTAGTGTTAGAGAATGTTTGTTTATGACAAAAACTTGCGGCATGCAACACGATAATGAATGCGTTGCATGACCATAATTCATTTTTGTTTTGCACACAGACAAACACAGGCGGTCATGAATTGTGTGGCATGTTGCTACAACGTGCCACGCCCCCGTTTTCAGTTTGGTACACTGGAAATGCTGCAACCACAATGAAAATGCAAAGCTACAAGCATAGGAAAACATGTGGAGCATACGAAAAAGGCAACTATGCCAGCGGCATAATACAAACAAAAATACAACCGAGCACAATGCGCATTTATCATGAGAAAAACATACACACTCTCACAGGCATCCTCGCGCATAGATATTAATGATTACTGATAAAAGACTAAAGATGGGGCACACGCTGCGTATGCATTATATTCTTTCCATATTTTCTGTTAGTCTGCGTAAAAGGAAGAATTGAATTTCCTTATATCGATTGATAGGCATTCAAAATATCTTTATATATGCATATATATAAACATTCATCTGTCGAAAAATGTAATCATTTTTTTTGCAAAGGGAAGTTTTACTTGTGGGGGAAATCTATGAATGTGCGATGAATGGAAATATGGTTTTGTAGCAACGTAATGAAAATGGAAATGGAAATGAAAATGTTGCAGACCAAAAGACTTTGTTATGCGAGTCTATGTGACAGTGTACGACATAGAAGAGGGTAGACGTTCAGCTTAGTTAAGAACTCAAGATTTTGTAAACACAAAAGAACTTTGATCAGATCTAAAGATAAATTTCGGTTCATTCTCAATTCCAAAAATGAGACCATAAGAAACACAAAAGGACCACATACTTCTGTGCTTCGTTTGCTGGGCGTAAAGAATTTTTTCTTATTCAATGAAAAAGCCAAAAAAAAAATAAATGCATAATTTTGATATTACAACTCCGGTCTGTACACGATTTAAATGCTTTCAAATAGGAAAATGCAAGCATAGCTGAAAAATTATAGTTTCCCGAGTCAAGAAATGCTTGATAAGAGAACCAGTGGCAGAAGCAGTAAATGGGGGGAACAGAATGCCTTCCGCTCTGAAGCGTGTCATTTTTCATTGTAAAAATTTGCGAAAAATGAGTAAAGAAAACTGCAAGAGGAAAAGGAGAAGAGAGAAAACGAAGAAAACTTTCGCATCGAGCATTGAATTTGATGGCAAATAATGCGACTTTATAACTAGTTTAAATGCACTTTGCATGTCATAGACTCTTGATAAAATTACTTAAGCATTCTGTATTCAGCGTTCTGCGTTTTATGGAGTTTAATAGTTGACTTCAACTGCAGGGTTGACTCTGAGTCCCCTCTGAGCTTCCGCTGTTGCTCCTATACTTTTATTATGCTGCCTGCCAACAATGGCTTATAATTATTTCTCATTTTTTTGCGTTTCTTATTTCTCTCGGTTTTTTTTTCTTTTTTTTTTTGGTTAAAGCGTCAGTCGTTTACTGGCTGCGCTTTTATTTATATGTATACGAGTATATTAAAAGGCAGAGCTCTGGCCTTTGTGGCATCTGCAGCTTGCAGATTGCAGCATTCCGCACGCTGCCATCTTCTCATTTTTAAGTAGTCAACAGCCAAACAATGGCGCACCATAACAGCAGCGAAAGCATTAAAATCAACAGCAACAACAACGACAAAGCCTGGCGCTCATCAGGAAAAGGAAAGCATATCTGATAGGCGGAGGCTTGGCTCAATTTTTCAGCCATGAAATTAAAGTGCACCATAATAGTGGGAATTACAGCGCAACTGTTTTAAATACTATATGCATAAATATTTTTTTAATTAGCGAACACACATACTTAATAACTAGTTTGATCATTTTTTTTTATTTGCCATAAATAACCATTTGTATTTATGCATTTTATCTATAGCTATTTGTTTTAAAATAGTTTATCAAATATGTGAGCAGCTTATGTGCTATCTAAAACATATTCATAAGAACGAAAGTCAATCGATTTTTTAAAATACTTTTTAATACGCTTTTAGTCTATCAATCTAAGTGTAGTCTACACGTATATTTGATAAACATTTCCTGTTTCAATATTGCGCTATATTCTCGTCTTTATTCTCTTTATCGGCGCTTGCGTCTTTTTCTCTTAAGAAACAGCTCCCACAACCCATTCCGTGCAAATCCGAACTGAGACTCTTTCGTCTTTACTTTGTTTGAGAAACGGCTCTCACAACCAATTGGGTCAAGGGCCGAACTGAGAGTGGCCCCCTCGTCGTCATCACACGCTACTCTCGCTTTTCGCCGATCGTCTCATTTTAGCAGACTCGCCGGTTTGCGAGTTCGCTCGCTCTCGTTGTTTCTTTGTTTCTTTGTCGTTACTGTATATCTATAAATATACATAGTTTAGATTATCTTTGTATACGTTATTTCGTATGGCAATTCATAACAATTAAATTTCTGCTTAATCTTATTCGAATCATATCTTTATGGCAGCGCATGTATAGAAAATATATGTAAACTTATATGAATACACTCACATGAATATTTGAATAAGTATTTATTTTGCGTAGTAGCTAATATGCTTTTCTTTATGAATAACAGTATTTATCATAATATATTAATATTGTATATTCAAAATGAAGTTCAAATTCCATTCAACTTCAATACTTACGTACTAAAATAAGTACATAAAATATACATATGACAACTTTTCAGCTTAATATCAACATCAATTAATTTTAAGTGCAGTAAGAATTTGATCAATTTTGGGGTTCAGCCAACTGCAATGCAACAATTACTTCGGCAACTGAGTTTAATTGGCACTCATTAGTGTTGCCTAAAATGCGCATTCTGCATGCACACTTTGGGCCTGAAATGCAATTCAAATTTAATCAGAGTCTTGTATCAAATCATAATTTATGCAAGTCTTCCGTAGAAAGCGCACACATTTTATCCCCGGGCCAAACATTAGCTAAGCAATAAATTTCGCGCACAATTGAGCCTGTGATTGTGCCAAAGCGAATGTAACGAAAATTAATTTTCCTCTGATTTTACATGTTTGCTGCATACGATGAAGAATGTGTGTGGGTGTGTGTGTATCTGTGTGTGTGTGTGTATGTGTATTGGGGTTGGTCTGTCTGGTATAAATTGTGCGCTCGCGGCAAACAAATTTTAAAAGCAAATGCTGAAATAAATTATCGCTTAATATTGGCAAATAATTTGGACAACACCAACAAAAGTTCTTATATTGAGCTGATCCCCTCATTCAACACTTCCCCCCACATACAACGCTCTTTTTCTTTGTGCTTTTTAGCAATTTTTGGCAGCGCACAAATTGAATTCATTCATTTTGCCAAGCAGCCCCATACGAATCGCACAAAATCATTTGCCTCCGGCTGTCGCCTGCGACTGCTGATATAATGATAATAAAGCAACATTATAGCATTACATAAAAGGCGACTGGCAGGGACAGAAAATGAAACTGAACCAGTAACGCAAATAACGCGACAGACAATAGCAATAGACAATAGTCGACGAGTGCACAAGCCAAAACACAAAAATAATAAGGATTCTATCCTATATTTATTACTAACACCCACACCAAATAAATATAAACAGAAAGTTAATTGTTGAGTTTGATTTTGGTTGCCGAACAGTTAACACCCTTGAATAACTTTTGTAAAGGTTATGTGTTGCATTGTGGCTTGACATTTTAAGTGGTTGCTGCAGACCAATTATATATATTTTTGAAGTACATATATTAGTGCAGTGAATGACGCTTAATTTTCAATTAATTCAGTGAATTATTTCCAAATTATATAAATGAGTATAATGAATAGAGAACACAAGGCAGGCGGTGGACATTAAACATAGAAATCTGACTGTGGTGCAAATATAATATGAGAGGAAAGGCAACAAATGCTGTGACAAATTCAAATGAATATCAATTTCCGAGTCGAGCACCCATACACACCCATCACACTCACTCACGCTCACTCACACTCACTTACACACACACACACTCACACACACACACACACACACACAGACGCAGCTTGAGCATTGGCGCTTAATTAATTTTCTTTTGTGCTGGCTTTGTTGTGTTTTAGTTTTTTGCTTTCAGTGGCATCGGGTTTTGCATTGAGGGCTTGATTGTGTGTGTTGGTGAGGGGGTTAGGGTGAAGTAATATTATTGCCGAGCATTTTAATGACATTTTCATAAACAGTCGTCGCGGCGACATTTTGTGTCCTGATGTGGCTCTAATTTGGTTTTATGCCACGTGGCATTCAACGTCTGCCGGCTGCGGGTGTCTCATGGCAGTTTCGCCTTGGCAGATAAAATAATTTATTGGGTAAAAATTGCTGGCCAAAAGCTAAGCATTTGGCTTACTTCGCTCTCTCTCTATCTCTTTCTCCCTCTCCCAATACATCTTTCTTCCTCTGTCTGTCCTATCCTTATCTTAGCTGCTTTATCTATTTTGGCCGCCGCTTTTGCTCCTCCATAATGTTGGCGCCATGTTGATGTTATCGTAGCGGAAGTGTTGACTCAATGTTTACTCAATGAGGGCGTAGCTGAGATATGACAGCGTTTCCCTGCACACCAATCCCTTTATCTCTTAGTGTACCGCTGCGTATGTGTGTATTTGTGAGCTTAAGTGTATTCTGGCTGCCATTTTGGGCGCACAATTTACGCTTTTGGCTTTGTTTCTGCTCGCTTGGCTAATACAAATGCCTCAACGTTACTTTGCTTTTTGTGTGTCCTTTTGTAAGAATTTTTGTATTTGTTATTTATTTTTTTGTCCGGCTTATAAATATGCAAAGCAAATGAAGACTTACAGAATGACTGAACAAAGGCAAAGTGGCCATAAAGGGTCAAGGCTTAATAGAGTTATGTAAGTCCTAAGCCAAGGCTAGCTTAATAGTTGGTCATATCTACAAAGAAATAGATTTGGCAGCTGCTTACGGCGCATCCAAATTAGGGTTATCCATTTTCTTGGCCAATTGGGGAGGAAACGAAAAATTGTTTGCATCTAAATCTCTAATATATTTATTATATATGTATATATATATATAATTTTTAATTATATTTTATTGTTCTGCATATCTTATGCTATTTAGTATGTAATTATTTCAGCAAGGCTTTCTGAAATAAATGTAAGCTTATGGATTAGGTTGAAGTACCTGATTTTTCAATCTGGTCCATCGAATAAACACACAGAAGACACCTGGCTTATTGCCCTAATAAGCGTCACCTGAGCCCTCTTTGCACAGTAGCTACAGTGATATTCTATAGCCCAAAAGCACTGTTAATGGTCCAAAGACATGTTTTCATGACAAGCTTGTAGAATTTATAACATTTTCAAGTGTTTAACCGCAAAACTAAAGCTGGTATCTAATGGCAAATCTCCATGCTATTTGGACTTGACTTTCCCCACTAAACGTATGTAAGTGTAAGTGTGTCTGTTTGTGTATGTGTGTGTGTGTGTGTATGTGTCTGTGTCTGTTTCCGTAGACTGCCATTTCCGACTATGCCACAAGTCTAACAAGCAGCCAACACGACTCGATTCGCTTCTATGGCAACTGAGCAACCTCTACTGTTTGCCTTTGCTCTCAATGCACAATAATTGTTATCTTCAACAATTTGCGGATGTTATAAACATATACTGGCTGCTTCATATTGTCTGCATGTAAATACCAGCAACGGCATCTGCGACTACCAATGGGAATGTTAAGAGCAGGCTAGCACAAGTTTTTGGAGCAGGGAGTAGCCCTGGGTAAATGGGATATCTGCTGTTTCTGTAGCATTTGCACTTGTCGTTGCTTTTTATGGCCAAACAAGCGCTGCACCTGTTTCGGTTCAGAACAGCAGCAGCAGCAACAACAACAACAACAACACAAACACATGCGAAGCATTTCCTCACAGCGGAGGTGAGCTGTGCGAAATTGGAGAAATGGCACGGAAGACATTTGGCTAAGCGCTTGGCTTCGTAAACAATTTTCGATTTCACTATTTTCCGTGTGCAAAAAGTTTTACTGTTGGCCGAGTTGTGCACAACAACAAAAAAGCAAAAAAATAAATATGTTTATTAATTGAGGGTACACGGAAAAAAAAACCTTGGCATTGATAAATGAAATTTTTCATAACTTTAAGTATAATTCATATGTCATCTTTTACACATGCAAACATAAATGCTAACAGTCACATATCAGGAGAATATTTAAGTTTACCAGGCTGTAAGAGTTTTGGAAATTAATTTTGTTGCAGTGTTGTTCCTGTTGCGCACTATTATTGGCCGAAAACTTGTTGGATGTGATCATTGCATCAGCCCAAATTTGAAGACGGTTGCCTAGTTTTGCTCAAGTTTCACTTGCGCCAATTACGCATACGCCTTTTTGTTGGACGAAAAGCGTCTTGTCACGGCATTGAGTACTTGAGCAGGCAATTTGTGCGTTACTCATATGCCTACGTGCCTCATTAAGGTACGTGTGCTCGGCTCTGTAATAGAAAACTTGGCCATAACATTTTGCGTGGGCGGGCGCCTTCTCGAAACTTAATTAACGGCCCCGAAAAGGTAATCGACAGGCGCCCGCCTTTT
This sequence comes from Drosophila cognata, assembly GCA_035041535.1. Taxonomy (NCBI): domain Eukaryota; kingdom Metazoa; phylum Arthropoda; class Insecta; order Diptera; family Drosophilidae; genus Drosophila; species Drosophila cognata. Next base: position 492,740 of record JAWNLC010000238.1, read on the forward strand.
GTTTAGGCCATTTCACTGCGAAATGTTCTGGACATTAAGGCGAGCGCGCGCCACTCAAATGCCGGTTGGGGTTGGGCCGTAGACCTACCCCTTAACGGTCCTCCCCCATTAAACTGGTCATTAGGCGTCAAGTGGCCTGCTGGTTTGACAGCAGGCAAAACACACAGACAAGAGAGGGCTCAAATGTTTTGGCTTAATTTGAGCAGCTTTTCCTCCCACTTCCGCTTTCATCCTTGCTCTCTTTGTTGCTGTTGGCTTGACTTTAATTACTGGCTGGCCAACAACCAACGGCGCGGCAGCTCAATTGCCGCATTCAATTAAATTACGTTACATTTGGCAGTTGCGTTTAAAATTTAAGTATTTCACATTTCAGACTCATCACACGCACATAAGCCCTATATATACATATATTAAGATAATATATATGCATATTCAATTTCCCGGGCATAGCGTGTAAAACATCCTGGCACAACTTCGCATAATATTCTTGATAGTTGGCAAACAAATCTTTTTAATTGTTGTGCTGGAGCCGAGCAAAAAGTTTAACGCTAATTTGTTGTACAAGCTTTTGGCGCTTGCTATTTTGTTTTATTTGCACTTTGCCATTTGCCTTTTTCTATGTCCCCGGCTGGCACGAACGTGAGCGCGCAACCAGACAAGAAAATTAGTTAAAAAGTTTCACTAAAACAGCGCTCGACGTTCGTCTTTCACAGTGTCTAATTAAAAGTGCTGAGCTGGTCAGAAACAAATCTGTTTTAAATTCTTTCTAGACATGTTGAAATACTTTTGATATAAATATTAGCTTGTTAAAATTTAAATAATCTACAAATATATATTTTTAAAACTTAAGCAAATCCGTGGATTAGCTAGAATTATTGGCTCAAAAGAGAACGTTGCAGTCGTGCTTAAGCGACGCCGGAGTGGGCGTGACCGAAAATAATGTTGGAGGAGTTTCCTACTAATCTCTCTTCCAAATTTGGTGGCCTTAGCTCCACGTAAATTTACAAATCAATCGACACTAATACATTTTTACAAATTTCAGAGATTTGCATGAATTATATTTGGACACGTTAAGAATTCAAGATATGCAATGAGTTTTTTTTCAAATGGATTCGAGTTAAATATATGGTTGTAAATATACGTCATGCTATTCTCCATTAGTGCAATAAATTTCAAATGGTTACTTTAAAATCGGTTGTCTACGAAAATAATTTATTTCTGTAAAAATTCATGAGAGCAATTCATATGCGATGGCAAGGCAGTGCCATTAAACCGACAGCAGTTTTATTCGGGCCACTCTCACTTACAAGAGAAGACATTGCAGTAAGAAGGAGCATCTATAACAGGCGGAAATGTTGCACCCACCTGCAACAAGAAGACAAAGACGGGGTCAATAAATTATATTTTTACTAAGGCAACGCAGCTGAAATTCTTGTGATGTGTGTGTCTGTGCAAAATAAGCGCATAAATAAAACAGTTTTGTTCTTAAAGTAACGCTCGAAGCACTTTACTCTTATCCAGTCATACATACACCATGTACCGGATGAGTCAGGACGAGGGAGTGGCGCAGTACACAAAACAGTTGAGTGGAAAATTGCAAAAACTGCATGAACTGCTTTTAACTGCCAGCTTTTCTCTTTCCAGGATAACGAACAAACACCTGAGCGCACACGCACAGATACATACGCGAGTGTCGGTGTACATGTGTTCCTTTTAAGTATTTTGGCAAGTTGTGCATATTTTAATTAGTTTCCCAGCAAACAACAAAGGCTTTACCCACCATCCAGACAAAAGGAAAAGAGCGGCTTACGTGGCGTATACGTAACGCAGTTTTTAACTTTTCAGTGGTTGCCGCGCTTTTGTATGGTTTTGTCCATGTGTAAAAGCGTATTATGATTCACATATTTGTTTAATTTGTACTTGAAAACTAATGAAAAAACCGTATTAGTTATTTTTTGGACAGACTAAATTATAAATAAATTTCAGAATAAAAATATATTTTAAGAACATCTTGTCTGCCTCTGCATTAATTTATTATTTTCCTCATTTCTTTAAAGAGTTGCAGACTTTGGAAATATCTGAGAGGAGGAATTTATAACATATTTACAACGGGGCTTATCAGGGGTATGCAATCGTAAAAAACCGATCTGATGCATATCGATGGAATGCACAAATATGCCGCAAAGCGTGTCCTGACAGGATAATAGCCAGCTGAAGCCGCAGGCGTCTTGTGTGTGCAATTGCCATCACTAAGTCATGACGTCTTTAACAAATCAAGCTCCAACCCTCGTCCAATTGCCTGGTGTGAGAACCAATTTGCAACTATTAAATACGCGCCAGAAACAGAAGCAGCAGTACAACAAAAGAGAACAAAAATGTTGCCAACTTTGGTGATTGCGCTAGCAGCAAAGCGCTGTGAATGTGCCAATCCTAAACATCCGAGCCTCAAACACCGACTCAAGCCTCCATACGAATACGAAACCGAACCAGCAGCGCGTTATTCCGTACTCAAGTTGCCAGTCTGGAAAGGGGGAGATGCAGAAAAGTGAGCTACAAATTGCAGCACTTGTATCAAGATAAAGTCAAAAACAGGCAAAAAGTCAACGGCAGCCAGTTCGTGCAGCATGTTTGAAAGGAACACACATACACCCACACACATACACATACTTACAATCGTATGAATGTGTCCCCTATATACCCCCAGAACATTTACATAGCTCAGCCTAGGAATCCGGTCTTCTTTCCCCATTTCTCTTTGGCTTTGTTCCTCTTTGCCCTCAGGTTTGCAGTGCTCTGTTATATTGAAATGCCTGGATTTGAGTCGACACTCGATACGATAGGACTCGGCAGGCAATGCTTGAAAAGAAGAAATAAGCCAAATGCCGGGTTCGGAATAGTTAAGCCAAAAACAATGAAACCATCAAAAACAAACGCGTATTCTGACTTTTCTTTAAGACTCAACAACGAAATGTATCATATTGTCTTGAATTAACATCGTTTCTACTGAAAGACAATTTACCCATTCGAGCAGAAAAGTACTGCTTGAGCACCACCTAAAATAAAGGTTTCATATAAAATATATAAATAGAATTAAAAGAAAATGCTGAAAATTACGTTTTCTATTTTTGATTCGAACAATCGTTTATTTTCCTTTCGTTTTTAGTTAATATTGGTTCAATAAAATGCCATTAAACTATTTCTTACATTCGACAGCTACCATTTTGAAATAACTCTACCAAAATGCTATCCAAAATTAAAAAAGGGCATTCAAAATATCTTGATCTATACACATTTCAACAAAAACTTATTATTGCCTATTTCAGAGATTAATTCATTCGATAATTCACTTGTATCGAAATATGTATGGAACCAGTTCAAATCTCTCCTTTCCCCACTCAAATGTAAGTTGGTTTTTTTTCCTGGTTTTCTACCTTTTAATTTGTCAATGTGGCTTTGAATTGAGCCATTATTTCAGTCCATTTAACTGCCAATTCGAGAGTTGATTTTAGTTTGCTGTGCTGTTGATATTAGGTCTATATTTATTTTTGTATGTTGGGCAACAATGGTAACAGCTACAACCACTTATCGCTCACTAAACAAACAAAACCGAAAAAGTCCACAAAAACCGCATTACAACAAGAGCAGCTGCAACAACTACAACAATGCCAAATTCAAAAAACTAGAAAGCAAAACAATGGCAAATTATGGGTGGGTATAGAACCACCCACAGTTGAGCCAATGGACGTGAGCTTATACGGCCAGCACATCCAGTAAATACGAGAACTCATTAAAATGTGTTGTAAATTGTAAGAGAAGCATCAGAGTCAACCCGCACCATCCGCACCACCACCACCTCCACTCTGTAAAAGGTGGTTTCATTGTGCGGTCTGGCCAGGATGACTGTGAGATTGATGTGTGTGTATGTCCCTCGTGCGTGTTTCCGGAGGCTTATAGATTACATTTAATCTAGCTGAGTACGTTGTTTATAGGGTTTATCGCCATCGCTAACCAAAACAAAAGCCATCAAACGCATTTGACTGCGACATTTGTGTGCACAGAACAACCATAGGGCAAAAATAATCACATTTTAGGTTAGGTATAATCATCCTCCTTTACCATATTCCCTCAGTGTGTGTTCAGAGCTTACAAATATGTGCATTAATGTAGATGCTTGTAAGCATCACAGAGAAAAGCACACATGTTTGTACAATATAACTTGCATCGAAGAATTACAGCTTATGCATACTACCAGACTGCAGGAAAAGCTATAGGAGCGACAGGTAATTTTCTCTCACTTCTTAGATTTCTTATCTTATTCTTTTCGCCACTGATTAATTTAAATTGGCATTTAAAGTGCGTACAGTGTAAAACACTCTCGGAGAACAGGAAACGTAAGTAAAAGTTGTAAAATAACTCCTTTTCCAGTTGAATGCTCCGCACTTGAGCGCCTTGCTTATCGATTTTCTCAACGTTGAATGCACATCTGAAAAAGATTATTCGCAGTTGAAAGTTAATAAATTACACTTCAATTGTGCAGGCAACGTCATGTTCTGTATAAAATATGCTCTGGCAGTTGTGTTGTGTATAAATCTGAGTAAGCACCACGCCCACAAATTGCCTGACTGCCAACTGCCTGCTACCTCTTGGCGTTGCCTGTCAAATCAAATAATTGAACTTTCATTCCACTGTGAAAAATGAAACACATCCCTACATCCGCGCAGCGAACGCAAATGCCACACATTAAATGCGATTAAAAGAGCAACGGAAATTTTATTTGCTGTACGCACTCGACTGTACGATGCTCTGTAGCCTTGTTTAAATATATCAGAGAGAAGAGAGGCAACAAATTTAGAAATCATTTTGTAATACATTTTAGTTCCAAATACTTCACATATAATTTATATTTTAAAGTGATAACCAAACTGGTTGCCGGTTGCATATGCACACTTTTAATTGTTCACAGGGTATGCAAAGTCAGCCAGAAACTGCGACTGTTGATATGAAAGTGATGCTAAAAGAAAAAACATACATTTCTTCTTAATCCATTTTGATACTCGCCCACCCGCTGATGGATTACTCTCGTTCAAATGTCGAATCTTGTTAGTGCAGTTGCCGCCACCATCAGCTACACCACCAAAACATGGCTCAATTGTGGGCTGAAGTGCGTTGATTTTGCCTCGAACTTTATCCAACAATGGCAACATCTGCTGCTTCTGGCTAACAAGCGCATGGCGCGCGAGTGTCGGTGATTTTTTACGCTCTACATACAGTTGTGTTTGACTCTGTATAAGGCATACACTGTGCTGCAACATTTCAACGTGTTAAGTATGATTGATTCTTGAGGTAAAATTCAAATCAGACCATCTGCCAATTAATTTAATTGATAAGTGTTTGCTTATTGTTTGGTGCCCTCATCTTATAATTTAAATGTGTTTCTCTCTGGCTCCAGGTCAGGTGCTTATTTTATTCTATATATATTCCACATATAACCCCAACTCATGTTGCCTAGTGAACTATAGTTGTGCACAAAAATATATTGAAAACACGACTGTTATTTAATATATACGACCGATTTTACTTATGTTAAGCTTCTCAATTTGAGCACAAAGCTACAAAGACACAAGTCGGCAAAAAATTGGTGCACATTTGTTATTTGGAAACTTAATTTTTGTTGCTGTGTGTCATATGTGTTTGTGAACAGGCGCAAACTTGTCTTAATCTTAAAGTTAATCTGCTTGCAACCTGGTCGAGCAAAATGCTTCATTGTGTGCTCACATTTTCGTTATACTGCTCGTAGTTTGCCCGATAATTATATGCCTCCTGCTGTTCTCAGCTCCTGCTCTGCCTCTGACGCTGCCCTGCCCCTGCCCCTGCCCTGCCCTGCCCTGTTCCTGCTGCTGCCTCCTTCTCTGTCATTGTCGACCGTTTAATTCCCCGGGGCGACAGACATGCCAGGCTGTTACTAGGTAGGCACATGCAACATTCTATTATTTTTTTCCCGTCTTCCTTTCACTTGCTGTTACTTTGTTTTTTCTGCCTGAATTTTTCCGTTTATTAGTGTTTTGAGCCGTTTTGTTCGCATTTTCGACTGGTTTTTATGTTGCCAAGTTTGTTTTTGCTTAATTTTCGCAATGCCATCGACGGGAATTACATAACCAAGTGCTCTCAAAAGAATCACGACTCAGACCCTCTTGTTGCTCAAATTTGTTGTTGCCCTTCTTATATGTGAGTCGGCAAAGATCTTTTGTGATTTTAACAGCATCAAGCAGAAACAGGATGAATTAAGAGAGATATGTGTGTACAAATGTTGTGTGTTTGACACCTTTCTACAACAAATAAACACAGGCAGGCACATTTGCCTATATTATAAATTGTTATGCATTTTTTAACGACTTTTATGGCGCTCTATATAAAATGAGCAGTATACACATGTACATACATTTATTTTACATTTAAAATGAATTGTTGTGTAATTTTGTGGTGCACAACAATAAACAAATGTGTGTGTAAAAAGTCTATACACAATGCCTCTTTTTATGGAATATAAATATGAAATCAGTGGAAAAAATTTGAACGCTTTTCTTTCATGCATTCAGGACTGTTAATGCTAGCAAACATAAAAAATGTATAAAAACTATAACTGTGAATAAATGAAAGAATTTACAGTTCTGGATATATTTACCAAATATTTAAGTATGATATATTATTATATACATGTATGTAGCTAAAGAAAATATGTAAAATGTTAATAACCCAGCAGGAATCCTCACTACACATCCTAGCCTTGATTCGAATGAGAAGCAGCATCCTAGGGAAGCATGTCCTGAGTCCAAAGGACATAGAAACCCTCAACCCAACAAAGATCCTGACATTCGTGCAGGACCTGGGGTTGATGGAAGAGCTGTAGGCTCAGCAAGACCTTATAGGTCGCAGTGCTGGTTCTCCCCATTTATAATAATAATAATAAAATAACCCAGCATTAAGTTGGGCCTTTTCATTATAGCAGATACCCCAAAAGTTATAAAATTTTTATATATATGTTTTAAAAAAAAAATAAAATTTGTAAATTGGTTTTGACCAAGAAAATGCGGCTGTTAACCTGATTTTCAGCACACCACAGTAAAATGCAAAAACAACAAAAAATAAAACATAAAAGGAGACATTTCTGCAAAATTTTTCCGCAAAATGAACATCACCTGCAGTGCGTCAACCGAGGCCATAATTCGGTGTGTTTTTCGTTTTCTATGATGCGGTCAGCGCTTAGCCACACACAGCAGAGCCACTCACACACACAGCCCCACATGTGCACATACACACTCACGTATGCAAAATAATTGTGCCATTTAATAGCGGACACTCACAAAAGCGGCGCTTTTCATGACGTCCAATCCACTGAGCTGTCATAAAAACGCTTTGTTACGAGTTCGCATATATGTATGTATGTGTTTCAGGGAATAAAGCGGTTTATACTCTAATTCTATTAGCTCGAAAACCGTGTAGCAATTACGCCAGACAACAGCAACAGCTACAGACACTTACGCACGCATGCGGATTTAATTCATGTGACAGAGCCGTCACCGGGAGAAACACTCTTAAGCGGGAAACTTCATATAAATACGATGAATAAGACTGCTTACTCGATTATAAGCTCGGTCTGGGCGAGGTTGACGATTTTATGACCAGCATTAATTTGTGTAATACAGAAGTGGACTTAGAGAAAAATTAGGAAGCAGGCGTCTCATCTTAAATTGACTAGAATTTAATTTGGATTAGGTTCGCTTTAATTGGGTTTCAAAATATATGTGGGAAAACGCTGATTGAATATATATACAAATATATTCTTAATATTCTTTTTCATATATTTATGTGGCACATGCCATCTGAACTCATGCCCATGAGCATTATTTTTTGAGCCATTCCATTAACCCAGTTAGGTGCGCACTATTGTCACATATTCTTTGTTATTTTCTGTGACATGTATTTATTTTTATTTTCTTGCCCGAGCTGATGTGGCATTCTCAAGTGCTTGCTAACAAAGTTGGCGCAAGATTACTAATACGCTCCATTGTACGTGACTCTTTGCTGTCAGCTAAATCAAGTTTCATTATGTACCAAACAGCAGGGGTAAGGTTGAAGATAAGAAGCGAAAGAGAAATAGGGAATGGTGTAGAGGGTCGGATATTGAGGGGATTATTGCTATTGTCGTTAACGTTGCCAACTTGTGCATAAAATACCTGCTGCAACTTTTGCTAATTGCGCTCCAAGCAAACGTTTATAAATGACGATGTCACAGAATGGACGCAGGATCTCTAGCAGCGGGAGCATCATGACTCAGCTATGGGGCAAGTTTGCAGCATAATTAAGGCGCAGGCACGCCTCTGGTTAGAATCCTTATACCATTTGCATGAGTAGCACGCACGGCAACAACAACAGGAACAAGAACAACAGGAAAGAACAACAATTCCAAGCTGACACTACCTGACCGCAAGCTCGAGCACGAAGGTGGAATAACTGCTGCAGTTTCAGCACAGTGAATTTGTTGGCCCACTTAGTCATTTAATCAACTAACTGAAGCTCTTGTCGCTGTGCATTTGAATCAGCATTCAAATTATAATACTTATCACATCTGCCATGAGCCGCATGCATACAAATACATGTATGCCTTAGTACATAAATATTCAACACTTTTTGGGCCTGCCTCTGAAAATTTGCATTGCAGCTGCTTATTATATATGCATCCCCAGAGTACCAAAATAGACAAAAAACCTACATGTGTTTTGAGTGGGATACTGGACCAGGTGCTTCGTGAATTTCGTGTAGCTTAACCTCGATTTTCCAAACTTTTCTTTTTGGCTAGCTGTCTGCTTTTCTCATCTTTAATTACACTTGCTTTAAGCTATAATTTTGTACATTTCTGCAGTGCTTTCATTAAATTATTAGATTACCAACATAAGTAACATATTTTTGGTCCTCTAATTGATACCGTCTTTTCTCAAGTCATATCTATATATATTCTGCTTGAGGATAGTGTAACAACTTGGGCCCAAGTAAAAGTTTTTAAGCTGATTTTCGACCTGTTATGACATATTGGTGGCGGGCAATCGCAGCTACAAAAAGTTTTATTACAGTCAGTTGGTTAAATAGATGAAATGGGATAATATAATAAAATGAGCTTACTACAGATATTACAAGCTAATAATTAGCTTAGCTAAGCTTAAAGTGATGTTAATTAAGTGCAACAATGGGAATTATACAAATGAAATGAAAATAAATAAGGGCAGCTGGGTACACATGAAATTACGATAACAAAGGCTTTAGGAAAACACAGTTTCTCACAAACAATTCACGCTCAGCACATTTATATACACCTGAAATATTCAAATATGTTGAGAGTGTGTATGTGTGTGGGCATCTGTTTGATCTCATAAATACTTAAGAGCATATCCAAGTATGAATTATTACAATGGATATATGGAAGGACCTGTGACTTGTGTTTGGTTAGTGTCGAAAAAGCTGCACTCTAATGGAAATGAATCTTTTGAATCTTTCAGAGCTGACTGTGCCCATGTCCGGGCCAAGAGTTGCATAAACAATGCCCAAGCGGTTAGCAGATACTGTGGCAGCTGCAAGTTCAGGTATGTGGCATGTGTGAACATGGCCGGGGCCACCATATATGGTCGGCCTCATTAGCCGCAACTGAAATACCAGCAGCAGCCAGACCGCAATGCATTATAAATTTAGCTGCTTCAGCACACACGAATTAATATGTATAGGAATACATATGTACACATACGCTCCATTCAAAGACTGGCATCTTTCGCTCATTTAATTATTCAATAATAATAAATGATATAACGTATCTATGTAATGGAATAACCAAGTGTCTGTGCGGTCCCAAGTGTAAAAAGCCTTCTTTCGTGGCACTAAGTAAAACAAATATTTAGTCAGCTACATATGTATCCTCCTACATGAATATTCACATATGTATGTATACTTTAGTCCCCGGCTGCAGGCTGTGTGTGAACATGTGAGTGTAATGTAAATGTCGAGAGCAAAGTATACCACAATGTGTTGATACGCTGCAAGCTTAATAATATCAATTTATTTGAATGCCGAGTTTGTTGTTTTGAATTATTACGTGCCTATTGCTCTGCAAATGTTTATAATTTCAAAACAAAAAATAAATGTTCATTAATATCTGGAAAATATTGCTTTATAAAGTAAGTTTTGATAATGCAATCGATGGACGGTGTTCAATTTATTATTTGAAATTCAATTTATTTGAGCTCAAAATTGACCAAAGATTGAATATAAATTCTGGACGTGATATATATTTATTAAGAACTTGATAGTAAATTTAAAATGATTATCATCAAATTAAAATGCATATGGTTTTCCAAATAAGTACACGATGTCGCATTATCTTCTTCAGTTTGTACATAATATTTCTAGGGATTGCAAGCCTGTTGAGTGCCAAAATAATCTGAATGGATTAGCTTTTAATCTTAGTTGCTTACATAAATTTGGGACGATATTTTTGTTTCTGTCATGGTATTGGCATAGTGTGCACATACACTAGATAAGTGGCAAATGCGTAGAATTTGCAGAGCCAAACAAAAGGCGGCAACAAGCCGCAAAAGGCTTCCTGACAGCAGCAGCAGTTGTGGTTTTCTAATCTTGAACTACATAATACGAAAATCTTTGCCAGAAAATCCTTTGTCATTTTGTATTTGTGCATGAAATGTGGCTACAGTCGGATAGACTAATTTGCAATTGGCAACAGCTATGCAGCTGAGAAACGTTGTGGTTTTGTTTCTGATGAGTTGAATTAATTAAATTTAATGAGAATAATCAAATTACCTTTGACAGAAGTACCTACTCATCAGTTCTAGCATACACATACCTGCAAATAGAACAAGCAGGAAATTGGAATTTAATATTATAGAATAGCAAAGCCACAAATGAGCTCCCATCTTTTAACCCAATGCCAACCTCAAATTCATAGCATTGCTTGGCTTTCAATGCTATGCAGAAGGCATACAAAGTAAAACTTTAGCATTACAAAGTTTTGTACATTTTCCAGCACTTACAGTGCGGTCAACGAGTCGTATAATTAATGTGCTGTCGGCCAGACACAAAAGCAGAAAACTGAAGCCGAAGTCAAACACACTTAAGCGGCACTTGTCACTGTTTTAACTGCACAACCCGACCGAGAACACAACCTTCCGCCTCTGCTCAAATAGTTGCACTTTTGTGGGCGTGATAATCGCTCTCTATATGTCTCTCTCTCTCTCTCTCTCTCTCTCTCTCTCTCTCTCTCCGTCTGTTTCACTAGTTCTGGGTATGTGTTTGGTGGTTAAGTCATTAAGCCAATGTCAGTTGTGAAAAAGCGCCGCCAGAATTCATCGCAGCACATAAAACGCACCGCATTTCAGAGAGCCCCGTATTATTTTGTGTGTCAATTGGCCAAGAGTGTGAGGCAGGCTGTGTCTTAAATTGGCTAATAAACATGACAGCTGCCACTGCCACTGCTACTGCTTTGCCGCTTGATAGGCAGCGGTGGGCGTGTGACTTTATGCGGCTGGCATCTTAAAATGCCTGCGGCTTCATTAAGCGCTCATAACATAAACACATGAAATTTTTTATTTTTTTTTTTTTTGTTGTATCCTCAAACCATCATTTCGACCAGGCTGTTAAATCTTTACGGTAATGGGGCGTTTGCAAAGTGAAAATTATGGAAGAGAGGCATCATCTCAACACAACAATTAAGATACAAACAGGCCAATCACAGAAACTTTGAACAAATCTTTATAAAAAAAATACATGTTTAGTCATTCAGAAAATTATATTATTTATTTTATTTGAATTTAGTTGAATCCATCTGAGCTAATATCATACATATTTACGAGCCAAGGACTAAAACGTTCAATAGCAAAATGTATTTTAATTAAAATGTGCGTATGTCATTTATTAGATTCGTAAAATTAAATGTGGCGTCCCAAATAAAATGAGACGTATAAATGAAATTAGTGAGAAGTATGCTCGTAAAAGAAGGTCGCCATCGTTTTATGTTTTGGGTTAGGAGGTGTGTCCTTAAGCACACACAAAGGACATAACTTTGTTGCGGCTTAGTGCCGTTGCGAGATGGCGAACGAGTTGAATCATAAAATGTGACCCACTGTTTTCGGCCCCCTTACTTTGTTTGTATTCGAGTTGGCGGGCTCACTGCGAAAGTTTCCGGTTGCAGCAAGTAGTGCGTAGCATTTCATTGCGATATGCACAAGTTGTGCAATAAATTTCCAAAATTATTGTTCACATTGAAGCGCAAGTATTTTATGACGATATCGATGTGTGCCGATTGCCTGTGTGTTTGTGTGTATTTTTGGACATGGCCCGCTTTTTGCACGCAAGCCGCATTTTAGGCGCGCTGCCCAATATACCGTATATCCATTTGTATATCCTTCGCTGTTAGTTATTGTTGTTTTTTATGACTTTATGCCGGTTGAGGCTTAGCTCGTATTGAGTTTTATTTATTTTTGGCAGCAGCTTTGAAAACTGTGCTTTAATGTTTTATTACGGGAAGTCAGGCTGCGGCGCAGAGTGTACCAGAAAACTAGCAACGAATTTTATTATTTTTTTTTTTATTTGTTTTTATAGATTTATGGGTGTTGGCAAAGTCCAAATGAGCTTGTCAATAATTACTTTTTTAATATTTACACTCTGTTGCACAATTTATTTGCAAAGCTTTGTTCACGTGAAGTTCGCTTAATTGTTTGTTGGCTTAACTAATACTTAGAAATGAAATAATTAGAAATGTTCAACGTCATTTTTACAAATAAGATACTTATGAATTTGGCTCTGTTCGTTTTTGCACTGCTTCCTGCAAGCATCCGTTTTCCGCTAAAAAGTTTTCGACACTGCTTTGGAAAAGGGGAAATTTGAGCGGAATTTCAATGAATGTGAGATCCGAAAGATTGTCTTGTCTGTTAATTATACTGTTAACTTTAATTCGTTTTCAGTAAACGCTGATCCATTTAAGAGAATATGGCATGATAGCAATCAGCAGCAGCATTTCCAAGTAGAAACTAATTAGTTTGGCTTAACTCATAAAGTGTGCAAAAACTTGAGACAACGCTACAGCAACTCGAACAGCAACTTTAGCTGCAGCAGCAATCAAGCAGTAGAAACGTTTGCTAATTCTCAATTAATTAGACATCATTTGCATTACCACTTGACAGCCACATAAACTTTGGTAGCACGCAGGCCAGCGCGCAGCTGACAAGTTTGCTGCAACTTTGAAGTAACGGAAATGCAACTTCGACGCCTCGCTGTCAAAACGCTTGCAGGTGTTGGTCTGTGTTTATGTGTACTTGGCCATATGTGTCTGTGTGTGTATGTGCCGATGTGTCTATGTGTAGGTTGCCAGCGGCAGTAGTCAAAAGGTGCGGGTTATTCAGTTGCTGCAGCCCGTAGCTGTAGCGCATCATTGCGTCTCTTAATTGATGTTAATTGGTTGCGTGAGGGGCAAGGGAAGCATTTGTGGATGCCATGTTTACCTTTTGTCTGAACATCGCAGCAGCGATGATTGCTCCAATTTTCGACTGACCAAAATTAAATAAGGCCAATTGCCTGCTTGGCACAGTGGGCATCATAAATATACTCTACCAAATTCAACTTAGCCTGGCCTCAGAGTGTCTGTTTATTTATGTTTCTGTTGGGCAGTTCTCGCATTTGCGATCACCATTTCGAATTTTTATTTCATTGGCGCTTGGCTAACCAATTACATTTCACACGAACACAAAGCAAATATGGAAAAAAAAGTTGGCGATTGGAATTTCCAGACTGCGCAATACTCTGCTACCAAGTGACAGAACGAATGGAACTTTGCCATTGGGTGCGGTCTTATGTGTAATAAATAAATGTAAAATAAATGTTTTTGGCTTGATTTGCTATCAAATAATCAGCATTAGATAATGTCAGCTGTGGGACTCTGGAAAATATAAGTTTACCTATTTAAAGTGGGCAACAGTAATCTTGTTAAAAATGTCATAGCCTTTTCCAGTTAAATATATGAGTTTTAAATCATTGTGCAGCTGGCACTCATGCCATAAATCCAATATGCGCTTTTCACTTTGGGAACAGAGTGTTGCAAAATACGTTGAAGTACTCGCGCAGCCTCCCACACACATAAGCACGCATAGCGAGCATGTGGCAACAAATTTTTTGCGCCTTTGAATTTCATTTTATTTAATTTTGTGTTATTCAAGACGACCCCTTTCGTATGAGCTGCCAAATCCAGAGCAATTGTATTTTTTTATTTTATGCTGTGTGTGTGTGTGTGTGTGTGTGTGTGTCCTTGTTTTGTACGCTTTGTTTCTGTTTCAGTGTGTGTTTGTGTGCATGTCTGTTCCGCATTCAAATAAGTAACAGCGAACACACGTCGAGCAGCAAATTTATGTTGTTTCAATAACAATTTAAGCCGAATAACATCTAAAACAACAACAACAACAACAATAGAGCAACAACAATTGCACAAAATACTAGAGGAATAAAATGGCATGTTGAGTATATTAAATTGCCATTTATTTGATTTTTGTTTTTCGCTTTTAGAGCCTGTTTCCATTTGTGTGCCATGCCGTATATATTTTATTTTCGATTTCTTCTTTTTGGCATATTTTTGGGCAAATTTAAATAATGTTTGCCTCGATTTTTATGCTTGCTATCGGCTGTCATTTTGTACGTGCTTGTGTGTGTGTGTGTGTGTGTGTATGTGTATGAATTGGGTTTATTTTTGGGTTAAAGTGTCGCTGGGATTTCTAATTGTGCGGCCTGGCAATGCTGTGTAGGATTTGGAAGCGTGCCAAGGACACTGGGATACCGGGCAAAAGCTCTTAGCATACTTATCGCCACAGCAAATGTCGAAAATGGGACAGACACCCTCAGGCGTTGAGCTCCCAGCAAAACAAAAAATAAGGCCAAAAATGGAATAGAGCACAGCGATTTAGAGATTATGTTAACGATGTACTACAGTTATTTTTATTTTTCGTTTGCTAACGGGCATCCCAACCCATCCGTTGTGATATAATATAATTATATTATATTTACAAAGTTGCAACCTGTAATCTAAGCCTCTTGGATTACACAATACTTTATATCATCAAATAAAAATGATTTTTTACATTTTATTTATTTTTAAGTATTTAGAATTTGTTTTATTTTATTTGAACTAAGTCCGACTCTCATTATCAATTTAATCACATAGTTCAAAAGTCAATTTATACCATTAATCTCCATCCGTCACCGCTTCATGCGAAAGCAACAGTTTTATTGGCTCTTAAGTCCCATTTAATCGCCAAGCTATTCGTGAAATATTAAATTTTAAAGCCAAAACGAACCGGAATAACAGTTTTGGCCAAGCAAACAGTCAAAGAACAAAAAGTGTTCAGCATGATTTTTTTATGTAGCGGCAGAAATAATTTGCGCACCTTTTGGGTCAAGAGGCGCACTCTGGCTCAAGGAATCGGAACGGAATTGACTTTTATGTGGGCCATAAAAAGGATTTTAATGTGTTTTATGCGCGAGCCAAAGTCAACAAGCTGACCACAATCCAAAGCCCAAAGGTGTCTCGAGAACGGGGCCAAACCATAAATCCACACAAGAATCCAAAAGTAGATTTTGACCCAAAAAGCAGAATTTGCTGTGAGTGAATTTTGCGGAACTTTTTTTTTACTTCAGAAGGCTGGATGCGGATGAGTCAGGGATATCGGCCAGGACATTAGACATATCTAGCTGTCATTGGTGCGGCCAAATGAGTTGACATTATTTCTGGCAGCTAAGAAGACAGACACATTCTGCTCATTTGCCTTCCAGGACATCAGCTATCGATCTGTGCTACGTGACAGACTGTAGCTGTGCTTGTCGTTATTTGTCGCCCACGCTACCAATCTTTGGGCTGCCACTTAGCATAAAGCTGCCGATAAAAACATGACGCCATGTCCTGTGGCTGCTGTTTACCTTTTTAGACAACGCAAATCCTTCAGAGCAATCAATTTGTTTTTATTGAATTTTCTGGCAGGACTCACACTCCCATTCACATCTTGTCAATTTAGCTAGAGGACATTCATTTCGAGTACACACACAAATGCAGACACACACAAATGCAGACACACACACACACACGATATGCCGCACGGCAGGTGCTCGAATCACCTTCCACACCTGTGCCCAACATGTTGTATGAGTGACGCATGGCTCAGCATTTGTTATGGCTTACGATCTATTCGTTGGCGCTTCTCTAACGTCTCTACTTCTTTTCTCTGCTTTTTTTCCTTTATTTTTTTTTTTTTTGTATTTTATTGCCTGTTTCCTGTTGTTGGCCCAGAGCAATTGCCACGTTTTCCGCATGTCAAAATTTATGCTGTAAAATTGTTCGGTCTTCAGCAAAACTAACGTATAAAGTATGCGTCCCTGTGTGCGTGTGTCTGTGTGTGCCTGTGTGTGTTTGGGATATTATTTGGCATTGGCTCATTGCTTACTTTTGCTCGCTTTCATTTTTCAAGCTGATTTCAATCGCCCAAAGTTTTTGGCATTTTACATGTGCTAACCCACGAACGCCTGCTGTGCGGTGCGGTCTGCTTGCTTCCGTCTGGGTTCGTTCTGGGTCTGGTCTCTACTGGTGTTGTTCCAGGCGTTTGGTAACACCCAAGCACGCATACAAGGGCAGGCACATTCTCGCCCCCGTTTGTTATCAGCAAATGCGTGCACGCACTGACCACACTATCAGTCCTGAACACATCCTGAATTAATGAAGCTACGCTGCAGTTGGACGATTGGTGTGGCCTCAACCTCCTGTCATTCCTCGTCGATATTCCCAAAAACTTTGAATGATTTCCGTTCTAATTCCAAGTATATCAATCTTATTTTGCTCTCTGCTCAAGACCTTATTAATTATAATTGTTTTGTAACTGATATTACATTTAGTTGGATGGTAAATAATCAATATTTGAAAACAATATAATTAAATGAATTAAAAAAGTAAGAAACACTCTGTCAACCGTTATGAAATTGTTTGATGAAGGTTGCATTTTGTGTTAGTAATCTTAAAATGCTTTAAATAAAAATTGGTATTTTTTTCCATTTAGTTTACGTTAATTACTAGAGTTTCCAAAAACATTTTGATAATATCAACGCACAATTTTCAAGGTTCATACAAAATTTATAAATTTTACCCTTGACCCTAGCACAGATGAAATAATAAAACCCTACAACAAATGCGAGTAGACGCAAAAAGACAGTCAAACTCTCAGCCCCATTCAATTTACCACTTACATAATTACTATGTGGCGTAAACACGCCCCTCCGGGGCACGCCCACGTTTATCAAATTGCCACCCGCAGTTCAAAAATACAAAAGGCAGAAATTGTGTTGGCTTGAAATATTGTTGTTAAGGGTCGCATTTATATACATGTTTATACATTTTTTTTCGGTGGTCTCGCTTGCAATTATTATAAAATGGCAGAGAAGAAGGACACACAGTTGCGGCGGCAGCTGTAGCAGCAAACAAGGACTCGTGACGCCATTCGCGCTCCATGGAGACTCATTTTCAAGTGCTGGGCCCCTCAGCAATTTCTCAAGTGGGTCAACTAAAGTGCTGCAGAGCCCACAGAGTAGTAGAAGCAGCAACAAGAGTTCAAGGATTTTATTGTTGCACAAAATGTAATTGAATACAATGAAATTACGGTAAAGGCAGAACGCACCAAACGAGAAACGGAATAGCAAACGTTCTATGCAGCATTTAATTGCGTTCATTGTTTGCCCAGATGGGCTCTCAGTCTGTGTGCCTCTGTCTAAATGTGCAGAGATTGCAATTTCAAATTGGCTCCAGAGGAATCCTCTTTGCAGTTTATCCTTGCACGCCACACGACAGCTAGGTGAACAAATGAACAAATGCATGTGAGAACTATTCGAAACTCATACGAGTTTTAGCCACTTATCGAAGTATACTTGCACGTATTAATATTTTAAACTCGATTATCCCCTTCGTTAAAGAATTTTGATGTGTTTTGCAAGTTTCGCACTTAGTTCGAGTTGAATTGGGTGTAAAGTATAAATAATTAATAGCACAAGCTATTGATTAATTTTATTAAGACTCTTGCTCCCATTGAAAAGCATTCATACCCATTAAATTTCCACAAGAAAATCATTCAGTCTTGTTTCTGCTTTTATTTTACTAGAATTTTCAACACATTTTGCCAAACTTTATTTTCCGTTTTCGGTTACCAACGAAAACACGTGCCGGGCAGCGACACGCCACGCCAGTTTAAACTGCCAGACACACAAGATACTTAAACATGTTTACAATTTTTACGTATCATTCTCTGTGTATTTTCCACCCTGCCAGCAGCCAAATTTACAGAAGAGTGGTCAGTGTCGGAGCAGAGCTCAATCAACAGCCTCCGACTGACCTACATTTAACGATAAATTTGCCCACGCCAAGTCGTGTTCAAAACAGCAACAATGACAACAACAACCCAGGAGCCTCTAATAAGGAGAGAGACAGAGAGAGAGAGAGAGAGCGACTGTTCGAGAGTAAAAGAGAGGGTCTTATATACATACATACATATATAATTCAAGCTTATCACGACGGTTCCACACCATTGCGTATTAAAAACATTTTTGTTGCGCCAATAAAAACTCGCAACGCAAATTTTGCATAATGTGTGCCATAAAAAAAATAAAGCAAGTCGCATAGGCCCACAACCAGCTGCTGCTTCTTCTTCTTTTTCTTCCGCTTGTTGACATTTCCCTTTTTGGGCGCAAACTAGGCAATGGGGTTACAACGAACAGTCCAAACACCAGCCATGGGCTCATCTCGGACTCGCACTCTCGCACTCGGACGTATTTTGTTTATAATGTTTTCCTATTTATGTAGCTGCTGTTGCCAGAGTTACCACCGCCTGTGTAGCTGCTTCGTTTTTTATTGCTCGCCATTAAATGAGAGACAGTGTGGAGGGGGATTGGGGATGTGGGGCACAAACATTCTGGCTCGTCTGCTGAGTGCCGACTGATGTTGTGAATGTGTGTCGTGCCCCTCGGCGCGGCCATTTTGTGAGACAAAATGGCAGATGAAACAGCAGCGGCAGTTGCAAAAACTATGCATATTGTTTGTCATTAACAAGGTCAAGCAAAAAACAAAAAACAAAAAACAAAATAAAAAAAGAAAAAACTAAATTCGCTTTGATGAAAGAAAGCTGTTACACGCTGCCTGTCAAGTGGGGGAAGGAGCGCTTTGGGGGTTGCAAGCTGACATTAATTTTGTTTTCATAGCACAAAACCCACGGGGCTGACAATTCCTTCCTTTCAACCCCTTTCATGCGTCAAACGCTGTTCCCTCTTTTTCTCTGCGTGTGTGTGTCGCTGCCAAATGAAGACATTCAGTTGCACAGTGTATTTTTTTGCGCCTCTTCCTATTTACGTGCTGTCTTCTGCGTTTATTTTTTTGTAGACTGTTTTTTTTTTGGCCATCGCGTTAGCTTGATTGACATGCCGTCTGCATTCTGTGGCTCTTTCGCTCGCATGTCCTTTGCTTTTTGCCAGCTGACCGTGACACAAAAACAAAAGGACAACAGCAAGTGCAAAAACATATTAGCACAGTATGCTGCATCCCCGTCTCAACCCACACCCCTCGCCTTTGACTGCTGATGCGTTTTTGACAATGAACATCAGCTGGCTGTCAGCATGGGTGCCGCTGATGAAGTACTCAATCAAAAATATCAAATGATCAAGGATATTCACAACAGGCACGTGTGCTGGCGCTGAGTTGCGAGTTTAAATTGTTACCTCATACATTTCTGAGCACATATTTATTATATTGCCATAAAATATATACATATATTGCTATTGAGTACAATTTCAAAACTTTAAATAAATATTTTCAAATTACACTACGAAATTTACGTATGTTTATATATATTTTGTTTGGTATTTTGATTTTCAGATTTCTAAAAGTAATTGACTCGATTTAATAAAATATGTTTAGAAATAATTCACCGCGTTCATAAATAACTTCTCTAATGCTCTCCATTGTGAGTGTAAACAGGCAGCAGTTGGTGCCAAAGTCACATGGCACATGCAAAACTCAATGCCTGTGACTAAAATCAGGAAGCACATGACGTGCGGCCACGCCCATGGCGCCCCACTAAATGGCGCGTAAAGGCTGAACAGGAAGGCTTTCTTGTGGCAAACACTGTGGCTTATTTATGGCCTCAGTCAAGTTAGAGACTTGACGCACTTTCGCTTTTGCCTGCCACTTGAGCCATAACACATTGCGGCAACAACAATAAAAGCGATGACGACTGATGATATGCATGTGTGGCAGCCAAGAGGCACTGAAAGCATTGCGATTGCTCAAGATAAATGGCAAAGATGTGGGAAATGTGAGTACGAGTGAGCTGGGGCACTGCCCAATAGCCATGGCATAACGGAACACAATAGAAACACTTGATTTATATTTATTATGTTGGCCTGCCAATATTAAGGTTGGTCCTCAGCCGCTGGCCAGCCCTGTGGCTGCTTTATTATAAGACAATGGCGTTGACAGCAAAGAAATATAGCCATGTTGCAGAAATGCCAAATGGCAATTAATGCTTTGCACCCCAGCTTCCCATGACCCGCACCAAGCAACTTCAAGTCTGAGCCCTTTCGGCAGCTATTTGAACAGGATATGCGGCATTCATTTGTGCTTTCAATCATGCATTCATTTATTCATGCGCTATGCATATTCGAGTGCTGCGCTTCGCTTTTGTCTGTGCGACAACCTTGAAATTGCTGCCCCCACCGCACCACATTATTAATTGAAAAACGAAAAAAAAAAGACACACAGTCGGCAACATTGAGTGCAGCATCATCATCATTCAGGCATGCAGTATACAGTGAAAAATTGCCAGAACTGTGCCCAACTATTAATATCCATTTGTGTAATGCCAAACAATGCGAATGCAAACACACAATGGGGAACGGGATGAGGAGAATGGGTGCGGTGGCAATAGAGTAAATGAAACAGTGCAGAGCAGAGAACTCATGTGTGTGGCAATGATTTCCACAGTGTATGGACTCTCGTATTGTTGCATTGTTGCATACAAATTTCCATAATTATTAAAAAAAAAAAAAAAGAGAGAAAAAAATTGTTCAACAGACTCTCGAATAGACGGCCCGGCCCAACCTTGAAAGCGGCCCGGGTGGTCACGGAATTGAAAGCTGCTCTTGGCGTCAGCGACAACACGGCGTATGCGGAATATTTATGCAAATACCCCAACAATACACACACATGCATAAATAGAGAGTGAGAACGGATCACCAAACAAAAGCGTAACCATATCCGAATTCCGATGTTGCCTCTTTTTACAGCATCAGTGATTTTCCCTTTTATATTATTTTACTTTTCTTCTTTCTTTTTTTTTTTTTTTTTGGTATGCGGGTTTCTCTTTATTGTCGACGGCGTCAGAGTGTGAAAGTGCGAGCTTTAAATAAATTAAATGTAATATGTATGGACTGGGAAAGGTCGTCGCTGAATATGCTATCAGATGTGTGAAAGGCGTGATTTTCCATCTCTTTTGGGAATCTGTATCCAAATCAGATTCGCTTAATGTGCCGCTGGATTTGTGAAGCAGTTAGGCGGAAATTTGACGGGTAATTGTTAAGCTTTACTACCTAAAATTTGGGTTCATTTTGCATATGATTAACATTAATTTAAATCGTGTAATAAAATGCATTCTGAGCACATTATTCAGACCAGCTAGATTACATTTGTATTTATTTATTTTATTTATATATTTATTATATTTGCATTATTATTTTGTACAGTAATCCTGTGCCTTTAAGACTGTAGATTAAATTTATTTTTGTATTGTATTGTATTTTTGCACATGTTAAATTTTATTATACAATTTTAACCACAATATAAATTTCAAGCAATGAGTTTTTTTCATTTCAGAGTATTTTTCGAGACTGATTAATGGCATGAATTTGGCAGCTGAAATCAGTGAAGCAAATTAAGAGCGAATTGAATGCCTTGTAATTGAGCGTCAATTCCTTTGGCCCGCTGCAAGGCACTACGTGGGGACTACAAGGACATACGGTCATAAATTTTATTGTGGCTACAGTTAAATGGGCAATTCTTCCGACGCTTCTGCCTTGTGTGCAGCTTGTTTGATTAAATTAAAAACAAGCCGCGCAAACACATGATAAATGTTTTATTGTTAAATGTAATTATTAATTCGACCGTGCGTCGCTTCAGACATTTATTTTCCTTCTTTTTTTTTGTTCTCTTAATAATGATATAAGCTTCACATATTGATTTAAATGCTAACGTGCCATTCATGGCGCATTACGCATACGCATTAAGCATACGTAGCGTGTGCCTCGAGTGGAAAAGTTTGAAATTTTTCTGACAAGTTGTCGTGTTGCCCGGGACGCTAAGCGACAATAAAGCCAGCAAGTACTCGACAGGCGAGCGCAAGTCACCAAGGGATCATAAAATACCAATGCCCAGCTTTGTCAGCTTCAATTGCCAACGTATCGTAACGTATATAAAACATGTTACACAAATAAGTATAAACAATAACGTTGCAAATTCCCAGCGTAAGCCACATCTTAATGCAGTTTAACATATGATATGGGGTTCCTGAATACCTTCGTAGAAAATAAGCACTGCGGATTGTGTTATGTGTGTGTATGTGTTGTTGTTGTTGTTGTTGTTTTACATACAGTGGCTTACTGCTTAATTCCAGGAGTGTCAAGTAAGTAATGTAATTTTTCAAAAATTCCAAAGACCGATGCTAGGTACATATATTAACCACCAAAATTAATATATGATCCTAATAAACTGAGGTTTCCCCACCTGATAGGTAGGATTATGTAAAAAAGTACCCAATTTTTGTTGCTGTGCATACATTTATATATTTATGCTAAATTACAACAAGAAAAAAAGAGTTGTTGGATTTGTGAGTTTTTTTTGGCCAGATCCCTGCTGGAGCTGGTCGCCGCATCTGACCATCCACAATGGTAATGGTTGGAGCGTTGGTAATCGCCGCCTTTTATTTGTTGCCAGATGCTGCTGCATAGTCATTGGCATTCAGTCGGCGAATTTTGACACAAAAAGCGCGGACTCGCGAATCCGTCTTTGTGCCCACCACTGCTTCAGTGTTGGCAACCGTGTTGATGGTCGCAGCAGCAGTGGCAGCACCGCCGCCACCGATGCCTCCTTCTCCTGCTTCCATAAGGGTGGCAACTCTACGATCGCCTTCGACTAGATATTCTAATGGAATTTTGCCTCCGGAGATGGGCCGCCGATTGTTGTTGTTTTTCGTCGAATTGTGGTTGTTCGCCGTCTTATCATCGATATTGGATTCCTCATTGCTGCCCACTTTGCTGCCATTCTCGGAGCCCTCTTTAACTGCATCATCATTTATCATATTCTCTCGGCGGTCCATAGCGCTGCTGCGATAACTCGTATAATAGTATTTAACCAAACTGGCTATTGATTTGTCTGGCATCATCTGGCTTATAAGTTGGAAATTTGGGCCATTATACCGAAATGCCTGCTTGAAGAGCACTTTATCCGCGTCAGTCCACTCATCGGGATATGGCCTAAAATTGGGTATATCCTTGACCGCAAGCTTCAGATCGTGATTGTGCCAGAGGAGCATGCCTAACGCTTGTTCTTCGCTATAGCCAGACTCCTTGGCCACCGAAATGAATTCCTCCAATTTCGTGTCAGATATCTCTTTGGCGGGCGACCACAGCAACAGTGCGCGTTCTTTGATGTGCTTCCGGCTTGTTTCAGGCAACAGCGGCAGACACACCGCCTGATAATCGGGACCAATGCGTATTTTCGACTGCATAGCTTTGGATTTGTCATTTCGTTTTGTGGAGTTATTATCGCTAAACCGAAGGTGCAACTTAAATGTTGCTCTTGTCTGATTGTCTGCCGCTTTCGCTTATGTATTTACACAATTAAATGCCAATTTACAAGTCGCAGCACTTCCAGGTGACTGCTAGAGCATTCACTTGTTGGCAGCGATTTGTATTAGAGTTTTGGATTTGAAAACGCAGGACGTAATCACGTGCAAATGGCGACGGGGTTGTTGCGCACAGGACTTAAGCTGAACGCGCGCAAAAAAAAGCTCGAGTATGGCAGTGCCCACAAATTGTAGAATGTTTTATTTAAACACTGTTGAATAAGTAACACCAAGAACCGCAGGAACCGAATGAATTGAAGTCAAAGAGTCAGCAAAGTGACGCAATCTTTTGCCGGTTTTAGAATCTTTGCGTGTATCTAGTGATGGTAGTTGGGGTATAGATCGCTATCGATAAAACTGCAACTAATGTTGACAATATCGATATAACATTATCACGCATGTTATAAACAGGGATCGCGTATTATGTTATGTTAATAACAGGGATCACTTTTTTGCCGCGTAAAAAACCCAACATTTTGATTTTGAGCAGCTTCAACCCAGTTTAAATTGTCTTAGCATTTAAAGAACAAATTGCACTTAAATTTTATTTGTTCTGGTTGTGTTTTGCTTTTAAAAACGCATGTCACACTCGTCTATAGCGATTGCAAAGAGCGTAGCAGTTGATTCCACATCCTCTTAGCTGATTTTTATTACGCACCCACACACACACACAAACACACAGGCAGGCACTAGGAAGATGTCGCATCCTTTGGAACTCAAAAGCCCTTTAACCGTGCGGCACTTGTCTCCGCGTGGAGCAACAAGGATAAACCCGCTCTGCTTGCCAAACTTTTGTTTTGTACTTTGTGCTTTGTGCTTTGTGCGACAGCCATAACCGCACTCTTTGCACCCCTGGTCTGCCTTGCTGTTTAAGAATTTTAATTTCAGAAATGTCTTAAAGTATTTGCAGCACCTTTGAGAGCAGTGAGGTGAAGGCTACGCATTGTGGTTCCAAGTGACTTTGTGACGAGTTAATGTACAAATATTCAAATTGAGTCAAACGAACACGACACGGCACACGACTTGACTTTTTTTCAAAACTTTTCCAGCAAGGCTTTTGAAAAACATTAGTTAATTAAGTAAAATGTCTCGGTTTATTACGAAATGTTCCTCTTGTATTACGCAGTTATTCAATTTTCTTTAGCCAAAAATAGAATTCCGAATTCCTGAATAATGCATTTCGAAATATATGTATGTTCAGTAATATAAATTAATGCATTTATTTGAACACAAATGCGAAAGCGTAACTGTTGAAAATTATGTTAATTTACATATGTTAAGTTGCTCGTTAATGAGTACCAATTATGTTAAGAACAACAGAATTATGTTAAGCATCTGAAGTTAGTCCCGAATAAACTTTGCTTGAGTACACAACGACGGTGGTACTTGGGTTTTATTATTTTATCCAGGCATTCCCTGACGCGGGGAAACTTCGCTCCAACAGTAACAAAATACATTTTTTTTATAATATCGCAAATATTTGTATATATTTAAAGTAACAGGGCAGCCATAAAAAGCTATCGGTACAGGCACAGGACACAAATGGGACCTTAATTAATTTCCGATATTGTGAAAGCGTCACATGCAAAAAACGTGGCAATAAACTTGACAATCTCAGCTCTTGTGTGGTGTAATAATTTTTGGCTTAACTGCAAAACATTTTTTGGGCTGCTGCAAAAAAAAATTAGTTGGGCGGCACAAAAAATATACATTACGTGGTGGCAGGGGGTTTCAACTGCAGCATCAGCATTCATTTCCATTATAAATGTCAACAGAGCAGAAGCAACAAAACCAAAAAAATAAAAAAATAAAAAAACAGAAGATATTTAAACGAATTGTATAAAGAATGGGATTGAATGGGAAATTGGAAGGCGAGTGGTTAGCAGCTCCCATATGCAACATAAACGAATTTAATTATTGTTCATGTGCTGAAATATGAGCAAATTTATTTATAGCTCTTTCCTTGTATGTGCCAGTCCAACACGCACCATGACATGAGCAGTTGTCATTGATGTCCTTTTTGCTGTTGCTGTTGCTGCTGCTGTTGCTGCTGCTGCTGCTGCTGCTGCTGCTGCTGTTGCTGTTGCTGCTGCTGCTGCTGCTTGTTGTTTTTTAAGCGTTTGCTGTTGCATACATAAATGCTGCAGGCAATCTGTACACATGCAAGTATTGAGCAGCAATTCCCATTTATATTTTTATTTTTTGCGTTGCTTTAGTGCTTTACGGCATTGAAACGAGTCTCGTTACCTGCCGGAGCCAACGTATCCTATGAGTTATTGCTGCTGGCTGGCGTATGATTAATATTCAATTACATGGCACAAGCAGCATGTATTTTACACACTCAGCCACCCCCAACAAAAAGCGCAACCCCCAACACATACATTCATATATGGCAAGTTTTTTGCACTTTTTATGCAGTCAGCCAGAAAACTTTGCTAATTGCCCCATACGTAAAAGCAAACATAAAAACAAAATAACAAAAGCAGCACAAACAACAATCGAATTAATGCACAGCCTGCAGAGGGGCGTCGGTTGCATTGGGGTGGGGGGCGCCACAAATGTGAAATTTCCTTTCATTTAATTATGCACATTTTGTGCTTCGTATTTCGGGTAAAGGATGCCTTTCAATGGGATTACAATGGAATTCTGTTTGCTTATTTTTATGCAGCGGAAATTGTGAATATTAATTGTGTGTTGAGGCAAATTAACAATTTTTTGTTGTTGTGTGACCATAATATATACAATCTAACAATCTGGCAACTCTGTGCATGTAATATAACGAACTGGCAACCTCTGCTCTTATGAGCTTATGCTCCAATCAAATCCAACATAAACTGCAGAATATCGCTGTAAAACTGACTAGTAAGAAAATTACAACACTTATGCAGATGTTCGCATATTTGCTGATGTTTACTGAATATTGTTTCATCTTTGCATCGTTAATTTCAAATTTTGGATTTGTTATTTTACTTTCTTGTACATTATTACTATCTTTTTAAAAGTACAAATTCCATTCTCTTTTTTCGCTTACTTTTTTAGTTTTGCGATCATTGCTTTAAATCATCCTCGATTCAACTGCTTAATTGCGCTGTTTTCGAATTTAGTTTTAATGGCCAACAAAGAAAGCTTTTCATAACTTTTCCTTGACTTGACTGAGTCAACCACACTTATTGTTCGCATTTTTTGCGTTACTATAAATGTGCGTAATACTTCAAAGCACAAATATTGCGTGTGGCTTTAGCATAAGCCATTATATTCGCCTTATGACAAGGCCAATTGCCGTGATTTATGATTGCCATTATTTAGGGCTTAGTGGCACGTGCTTTGCCTTCTTAATCTCCCATTTCAGGCAGTGTATTAAAATAATGCTAAACCACATCTAAACCCCAATCATAACTTAAGCTCTTATCGCTGATGAGAAACACAAAAATTGCAAATGTTCTTTTAATTTGCCAATAAGCTGACCAACAGGCCAAAGATCTGCATATCAATGTTAATTATGCAAATTTCCCTATTTGTTGCGCATTTCGCAGTAAGTCAATAATCAAAGTTAGGTTTGAAAAGCAGCAAACAATTAAATAAAATATGTCACATTTAATCGGCAATTTGTATGAATACAAATATTAGAATGTTCAAAGCTCATTTATTTATTTACAAAATGTAACAAATTAAGTGAAATGATGCTGCAAATAAAATAAAAATTAAATTTCAATTCAATTAAATATATTTATAAGTTTTCTGGGGATGTTTAAATGCAAAATAGTTCAACATTCATTGCATGAATTGGAGACGAGCATTCTGACCAATATAATGGTTAGTCAAAATTGGTTAAGACCCATCGCAAATGCAGCCGAATGTGAAGATATTTGTTTGCTTGTGAATGTATTTTGAATTGATTGCAAATAATTAAAAAAGAAAATCATCGCAGTCGCTATTTATGGGGCCTGTGTCGCAATAATTCAATTGAGTTAAATGAATTCCATTTTTATGGCTACACGACTGGCTAAATAATATTTCAAACTCTGCTTCATTTTCGCATTTATTTTTGTTTATTTACAATTTATGGAGTTGATCAAATGATCGATGCTCAAATCATTCACCTCTTTTTTTCGCACAGTGCGTGAGTGCGTGACAAATTCACACGGACACGGCCAAAGCTGCAGCTGTGTGCGCGTATTAAGTTATGTATTTGAGGCACGCTTGATTACCCGCACACATTCAACGACACACAGCAGCAGCAGCATACACACACACACACACATACTATTACGTACACTGGCCAACAAAGTTACGCCCCTAAATTGCATATTAATTGCTCATTAATTGTTGATTAGCCTGCAAGTCGGCTATGGAAACGAGCCGAGTGTTAATATCAGCTCAGTTTTCTAACCCGCCCACCCCGTTCCCGATCCAGTTCCTCCCTCTCCCTAACCCTCTCCCTCCCCCCTCTCTCTCTCTCTCTCTCTCTCTCTCTCTCTCTCTCTGTGTGTGTCGTGCACTCAGTAAGCGCTACTAATCTTTAGTGTTAAGTTAAGTATACGCAAAACTTATCAAGAGGCTTAGTGGAACTCTCTCTTGTTGCGCTCGGCATTAGTGCGACAAAATGTTGTAATCAATCAAATGCACAGTGTCCCGACAACACCCCCCCCCCCTCCACGCCCCATTCCGCCGCGAACAACCGGCATACCGTGCCACAACACCGCTGCGGGACTACAGTTGTCGGTTTTCTTCTTCGGCCACGCAAATGCCCTGCAATTAAGCATTATTAATCACAGCGACTAATCAGCAAGCGGTACAAGAACTGAACACTTCCGACCCAACAAATAATTACAATAGTCATCGCCCAAGGGGTACACATCCAGTCGGCCCAGTCGGCCCAGTTGCCTCCGTCCAGTCTCCCTGGCCTGCTAATGTCTTCGACTTATTTTCACATCAAAATAAATATTTAAGTAAATGTCGAGTAAATGTTAGTTAGAATGCTTGAGCTGATGAGGCCCCCAGTGAATTGGGGCGCAACATATCTCTAAAACCAATTGTTGATGTTCCACAAAATAATATTCCATCAACTGATTGCAAAGCTCAACAAATATGAGTTTTCCTTTTTTTATGAAATAATATTTTGAGTTACTCAAAGAAATTGTTGTATTTTTTTATGAGATAAAATTCAGATCAATTGTAGAGAATCATAATCATATCTTCTGCAAACTGAGCTAAAATGGATTAAATGCTGATTTAATAAAAAAAAAACATTTGCAATCGTTTGCATTTAAATGTTGATTAATTTTTGATTGAAAAGAAGCCTTTGAAAATCGAGAAATCAAACGAAAATATTAATTTTGAATTGAAACTAAAAGTGAGGTTACCAAATAAAAAACAATCGCTTCTTGCAGTTAACAAACCATTTAATATTTACTAATAATAAAATGTTTTGTCTTTAAAGCAGAATCTTTATCCAGAAATTGTCTTGTATAAAAACCATTAATTTAAGTTATGGCTGCAAATGTTCGTTATATTCAACAAATTGCAAATCGCGCGCTTCAAATTGAAAAACTTTGCGCAAGTTAAGAGTGTTCAGATCCAATTACTGTAAAAACCAATTCAATATTTCCATAAAGTTGTCAATATGTATTTTGTTAGTCGCTTATGAGCTGTATGTTCAGCTCGAACTTGTCGTCTGTGAAACTGTTGCAATCTTTGACCCAAATAATAAACACGCACAAGCACAAAACACTTGAGAAAAGAAAGATTGGCACAGTTCATAGGCAGATCGGGTCAAAGAGCGACTTGTGTGTTAATTGTGCCTCTTGTTGCCATGGTTGCTGTCAACAATGCACGAGGCACAAGGCACAGGGCAGCGGGCACAAATGGGGCAAAAACATGACAGACAATAACAATGGCATCACGAAAATTGCCAATTTGGCTAAATGTATTGGCAGCAACTTAGGGCAACCTGTCAGATAGCCAGAATGTGGCAAAACACTCGACTTGCCGCCCAGGCAGGTGAAGCTGCCGACCAGCTCAGCCAATCAATCAGTGCGGGACCCAGTTTGACTTGCCGCAACACAGATAAGTGGGCCATAATTCTGGCAAAAGGAATCAGATCTGGGCAAGTCCCTTCTTAAGTTAAATGGCGCATACAACAAAATGCTTGCTTCACAATTTAATTATAAATGATTTATGACTCAATTACCGTTTCTTAGACGTGTTGAACTTTCAAATTCTGGGCGAATCCTGCTGTGCAGCACTGTTTTTATACCTTGTCGGGCCACAAATTTATTGAAGTTACTTCGACACTGTCTCGCACATCACTTAATTTCTGGCATTTATTTATATATTTATATATATATATATATTTGATATTTCTTTTCTCTTCTTTGGTATTTGCTTTGCTTATTTATTATAATTATTTTTTTGCTCTTCTTTTCTACAAATTTGATGCAAAAAACTAGGCAGCGTTTTTGGTATTTTGGTAAGTTGCGACTTAATGGCGCCTGTGGCGTATGCTGTGCACAAGAACACACACAAACACATACGCACACACACACCAACACGCACACACACACACACGCACACAAAAAGAGCACTCTTTAAAAGCGAGAAACACTTAAACTTGGCTGCGCCTGATGTTGATTTCCGTTTTGTTTTGTTTGTCGCTTTCTGTGGTCAAATTGAAATTTTGTTATTTTTTGGGGCGTTGTTTTTGGTCTCGCTGCTAATTTCAAGCAACAACTGCGAATGCCGTGGCCCAATCTATGCACGCAAACACATGCACTCACACACACACACGCACACACACACACACACAGAGAGAAAAGCGCCCGTTATGAAAATATTGTGGAAATTGGCGACGCGACTATCCGTTTCCGTTTGCGCTGCGCTTTCGTGCGGCCCGCTTGTCGTTACCAAACAACACAAAAATCGAACGTGAACTGGCACGAACATTCGCCACTTCAGGCAACAGAAAACGGACGCTGCCTCAATTTCCACGGTTCGTTTCGGCCTTTTCTATCTTCACCCGAACCTTCGAATTGCGAATGTTGAGCACGGCAGCGCCAAATGGTCGTTGCGCGAACTAATGCGCGCATGGCAATTTAAGAGGAGCAGTGCGAGAGAGCAGTTCCCACTATTATTGAGCAGGAGAGTTGCCTGTTTGAAATGTACCACTTTCGGTTTAAGAGTGGGGAAATCCATCTGCTAACTGCCCCTCTTCAAGGAGTGTTTGAAATTTATTCGCACAGTGGTCTTTAAGATTATAAATAAAGCAACATTTTCTTCATTTTTTATTTTTTTGAGTAGAGAACGATTTCGTCAAGCTGATAATTCAAATGTAAAATTGTAATATACTTTACTGGGCAAAAAAAGGAAATAATATATTAAAAATTCAATTAAAGGTAAATTTACCTTATTCGTATTTGGCGGAATTCCTTTTTGAGAATTGTGATTCGCTAAGATTTGCGTATTTCCAGAACATTCTTACTATAGACTTAAATTGTACCCGAGCAGTCAATAATCTCATTTCATATCTAAATACTAAGCCTTTTGCATTGCTTCAATTACTCGGAGCAAGTCCTAAATATCGAATGTCAGAACCCTACTTCCAAGCATTTCTAAGCTCTTGGAAATTCATAATTGGTTTAAGTATTTGAACGACCAACAATTCGCACTTTACGTGATTCGTTTTAGATGAAAGCTTGTAAATACCGGGTAATTGGTTTTTAACACAGACACAATCCAAATGCCTTCAGGGCTTTGTAAAGTTACAGCTTAAAGCACGTATCGAATACTTACACCACCTTAAGCATATTTCATGCTGAAAGCTATGGATAAACCGTTCTGTTGAGTAAACTTTTTAGATTCGATTTTAGTACCAAAATTTTACAACAGGTGGAATTTTGAAAAACAGATTTCTTATGAGTAAACCTTAAGCCGAAGAGTGGCTGATAAATCCAAGTTGCCCCAGGCAAATAACTTAATCGAACCTACTGATGCTCAGCTGCAACAATGATGCAGGTATAAGATTTCTGTCTCTCTTTCAACACGTCTGTTTGCAACGAATAGCTCAATAAATTTTCGTTAAAAGCTTTCACAGGATTTGGCAATTGTTCCTTGGGAATGTTGCAGAAATTCTTTGTCCATTATTTACGATGACAAGTTTTTGCTTAGTTTTTAGTTTTTATATTTCGGTTTCGGTTTTGAATGAATGCCATATTCACCTGCACTTAAAAGCGCAACGTAATTCAATGCAATTTATTTTTCTTGGGGGGCATAAATGAACTGAATTTCAGCGTCCCACTGCAGCATCGAGGTCAACGACCAGAAACAATAAAAGAAAGTGCCCCAAAAAGGCATTCACAACAGCGGGAGAGAGAGAGAGAGATTGAGATGGAGAGACAGAGAGACAACCGACGTGCGAGTGTTTTAGTTGCAAGTGCAACTAGCTGCTGCACTTATAAATCATAATTTCCAGCAAATAAATCCTTCACGGACAATTTAACCTACGCTGTGGGCTATGGGCAAAAAGGCCAAATCTGCAACAGCGGCAACTTGAATCCGGCTGTGAGCTCTGATCCGGATTCTGATTCGGGTTCGGCTTCAGATTCTGTTTCTGAATTTGGCTGCTTAACAATGAGCCTGGCCGAGATAATGGTTTTATCCCCCCCCCCCCCCCCACTGTCTGCAGTCAAGGACGCAATGCCATAAAAATTGTGCGAGTGTGTGTATCAGTTGTGTGTTTTGAGTGTTTGTTGTGGCTAAATTGCGAAAAAAGGAATTGAAATTGCCAGCTTTAATTTTTTAGGCGCTCAAAAGCAAATTTTGAGTGTTGTGATTGCACTCATCTAAACTCATCATTTTGTCTGCCATCAATATCGAGCTTATGCGCAGGACAATGCCATCTACCAAAAATATGTTGATTAATGCTTGAGTCTTGGGAATCGACCTACAAATTCCGTTTACCCGAAAACCAATCAAATGCATTTCCAGACTTTCCTCGAGCTCTGCTTTGTTTTCCTCACAAATGTATGTGAGTTATGTATGTGCACGTGGTCAATGCTTAGCGTTTGTGTCCGCAGCGGTTTTAATCTCCCCCGGGCCAGGGGCTGTGCCACAACTGAAACTGAAATTTCAGCAGGAGCAGCAGCAGCAACTGTTTTGACACTAGCCTTGGGCGAACAAAAATTTAATTTGAGCCACATTCCTTCATCGCTGTTCCAGGCAGGAGGTAGTGCTGACTTTGAATCTGATTTGAGATATGATCCATAAAGCAGCAATTGATGTTTGCAGGCTACAGATTTGAAGATTGCAGTTCAGAAGCATTGCTGCAATATTGATTAAGAATAAGCTGCTTATCGGACTTGGCCACTTCCCAAACATTATTGTTTTATTTGAATTATGCTGAAGTCAACTCAGAATTCCAATTGGATGCTTTGCATATGTTTAAGCATTTCATGTCAATCAATTTGTATTAACTGAATTTAAAGTAACAATGAACATTTTGGGAATAGTTTCTTTATTATTCATTGCCACTGTTTTTGCCAACAACACTAAATATAATGAACAAGGATATTGTATAAATTGTTATTTGCCCGAGTGTGTGATTAACAGTACTGGATACAGCTCCCACCTGGAGTTAGAGGCAAATGTAAGTGCATCTGGAGATACAAGTGAAGCAAATGATTTGTCTGCATGCTTACCAGATCCATATCGTATATATGGTATGGTATTTACTGAACTATTAACAAGTTTCGTCTGATTTATTTTCTTTTTTCCTTCTCTTAATTTGCAGGTAATTTAATGGCCTACATTTGCTTTTGGTCCACCAGGTTGGGATGTCAGACAGCCGCTGCTAATCATTATAGGCTCATACCCCATATAGAGGAAGGCATCTGTTCGCAATGTTATCTATATTGTCCCTGTACTTGGGTCATTCCATCATCCGCATGCCCAAATACACATTTTAGGCTTATCAAATTGTGTTTGACCACAATGGCAATGTTCTGCTTAAGAGCTCACCATTATAAAGTATTTGAATTTATATGAAATATGATATATGTGAAAGTTTTGTAAGAATTGTGTTTATATTTCGAAATGTTGCCTTTACGGATGAGTTGTCCTAACTCAAATCGCTCCACATACATGACTAATATAAATGGTATAAATAGTTGGTAAGTCAGATTAATGTGTCAGAAACTGGCATTTCATTGAGTGTTATTTAATAGAGCATTTTCTGGCTATCAAAATTGGTGTTGGCTTGGCTCAGCGATTGGCAATTGTGTTTGACTTGTGGTTCGGTTGCGGGGCTTTCGTTTGCCATTCGTATTTGCTGCCATGAGTAATTTCAAACAATCAACATTTGTGTAAGCATTTTGACAATTTGAAACGCCAGAATCTAAACAAGTACACAATAGCAACAAATTGGTTGCCACTATTGGGTAAACACTCAGTCTCTCTCTCTCTCTCTCTCTCTCTCTCTCTCTTATGCACTCACACACACACACAAACACACTCGATGTGGCACATTACTAGCACACGAAATGCATTTGACATGTGCAAGCAACAGCAGTTGTTTGTCCCCACAATCTCCGGCAGAGCCCAGAAGCTAATTAAAGCACACATGCGTGTGATATGCCACACCAGATGTTGGCCTGTAAATGTCGCATATGCTACTATATACCTAATGTTCGTATGTGTGTGTTTGTTGCAGGGGTGCAGACCCTAGTCGCAACAGCGAACATGTCGAACTGGCACTCGCAACACGCGCCGCGTCTTTATTCTAATCTCAGCGGCAACATGCTTTAAATTTAGCATAACATCCCGCAATGAGGCAGGCTGATTGTGGCACACGGCAACGAGAGTGCTGCGAGGCAGAGTATGTGCCTGACTGTCAACTCTCTATGGTCTAAGGTCATAACAGCAACTGGGGGAGCTGCCCGGGGTGTCTGAACTAAGCAAACGCGGCGTGTTTTGATTTCATTTTGTCGCCGCGAATGCCGCCAAAAGGTAAACAAAATCTAGCCGTTTGTTTTTCGTTTTTCATTTTTATTCTTTTCACTTATATTTCTTACCCCTGCCTGTGGCACGGCACCAGCACTCACAAATACAGCTTCTCAGTGTAAGCCCCCTTTTCAAATACGCTGTCGTATCATTAGCATAATCTGTCATCCTTTAGAGCAAAGTTTTTCTTTTCATTTATCGATTCTTCGAAATCTTCTTCTTTGCATACTCAAATGTTGTTAGTGTAATGCATGCATATTTGCATTTGTATATGTATGTGGTATTCTCTCTCTCTCTCTCTCTTATTTTCTTCACCCTTTCGATATGTTTCGATTTTGTTATTTTTAGCCCACACTGCTGCCACGTACTTATTCGCAATGATTTCCAACAATTTTTAATAAATGCAAAGTTCGCTAGAAATTGTAAATTATTGCCGACTCGCGTTGCCCCCAAACAAAACACGCGATTCAGCAATTCAAGCAGCAACAACCAATCCAACTATGAAAGGGAACATCGACTTGCAATTCAGACTAATATACAATAATATGTGTGTTACTCAATTTTAAATGAGTATTTTGATATTCAATTTGATAAATGTGTAATGTGCCAGATGATATCAGCTTTTGTACTCAATTCAATGAAGAATATTAAATACTTAATTTTAAACATAAACCAAATATTTCAAACAGCATTCCTAAGCATAAGCCCATGAGCAACTATTCAAATTTATCTATATTTATTTATAATTCGAATTGAAATAAAACACAACTTAGATGATATGATATGATATGATATGCTTATGTAAATTCGATAAAAAACATCCCTGCAGGGCATCCGTCGGACAGACTAAGCCGATGGGTAAACAATTTTTCTGACCGCTCAACTTTATTGTTAACAATATGTTTTTTATGTTATCTTACAAATGCCAACGAATTGAATAAAAAAATATATATATTTGACAACAAAAGCAAACCGTGCGGAATAAAGAACAAATTTTTGAATAGTTGACGCCAAAATAATAAAATGAAAACAAATGCAAAACGTGCGGAATTTTGGCATAAAAATTGTATGCGCTATTTTTGGGGTTCAACTTATTCAATTTGCATATTCAAGAAAAATGCAAATTATTTAAGTACAATTTACTTTTTAAAAATGAAAATCTGATATTAAATAAATTTTACTTGAACATAGTGAGGTGATTGATTTAGAGCTGAGGCAGCACCTCGTAACATATTGCAGGCAAGCAGGCAACTTAAATTGATTTCCGCTGCAGCAATAAATAATGCTCTTGTGCCACAAAAGGTGGCCACGAGTGCGGCATGTAAATTTATTAGCAAATCAATTGGTTTGCCCAAAACGCAAAACAAGCCATAAATTTTAAGTTGATTGTTGCTGAATTTGATTTTTGCTCATTGTTCTGCATGCACTTTTTGCCAATGCATGTGCAAACATGTGTGAAGGTTTTGGGGCAGGTATGTGAAATGGGTGGCGTGCGTTTACACTGAGCCCCACAGGATGCTGCATCTGCCGTGCTCAT
The DNA here is from genome assembly GCA_035041535.1 of Drosophila cognata. Taxonomy (NCBI): domain Eukaryota; kingdom Metazoa; phylum Arthropoda; class Insecta; order Diptera; family Drosophilidae; genus Drosophila; species Drosophila cognata. The sequence goes on from JAWNLC010000238.1 coordinate 529,286, forward strand.
GCTTGTGCAATCAATATATATCTATACAAAACTGAAAAACGCTGAGTATGACAGAAAGCGACTACAAACTCAGGCTAATAAAATCTATGCAAACTATATAACAAATATTCCTTTAAGCAATTTGAGCTAATGCTTGGAAATTGTATCTATTTCAACAACGAATAAGTCTACATCTCTCATAGCATTGACATTTTATTGCATCTATTAGTTTTTGGCTCAAGATCAGGCATCGAAAGTGGTACATAAGTTGCATGGAATAGAAGCGATTACTTACAACTAAATATTTTGACTGAAACACATTGATTACTTATGATGAGTAGGTTGACATTCAAAAATTACTTTGGAATATTTATGATAGCTACTGCTGGCCGCAGCCGCGTTTCAAAGATAGACACCGAATCATAAATTATTTCTCAGGAAAGTTTAGTAGGATCGGTGACATATGTGCATATGTACATGAAAGGTTGCTCAAAGGCAGTTTTCAGCGACTTTAACGAGTGACACAGCTTCAGCTCATATATTATCCATTTAAATAGATTACTTGAAGCATTCGACAGACAAACCACATAGCTGCAAGGAAAAGTCACTGAGGCATCTTTGCCAACATTGACCAACATTTCGTAGTCGTGACTGCATAAAATATTTCCGAAGCAAACTTACAGTCGCTCCTAAATACCTCTGGGTTGTCGACACTCCTCGTTGGCAACGTTGCTGGCAGGCAGCAGTTAAGCCGCAAAGCAGCCATTAGGCAACTACCACTGGTGCGATGACGTCGCCAATGGATGTCACTCGACAAACTGGTGCACAGACACAAAGAACGAACTCTGCCACACATACATACATACATATATATAGGGAAAAGCGCAAACAGTAAAAAGGCAGAGCACTCTGTGTGGACTAACTAACAGAATGCAAACTGTCTTGCCACTCAGTTGCGCATCAGTGGCTGCCACTTGAGTTATGGGAAGGGTTTTGAAGGCGGCAACAGGCGTTGCTGCCACAACACACAATTTACTTGCCATGGCAGCAAAGTAGGCAACAGATTTATTTATTGTTTAATTTGTTCTGTCTGGCCTTACCATTATGCGCGTGTTTACTGTACCTGTCTTCAGTTGACAACTCTATAACATTGTCTGCAATTCTTCTATGCCAATTTTAATCACTCTCAAATTGCGCTAAATCATTTTCTAATTGCCACCTCGAGCAATACTCCTTTTATGCCCCACCCCACCGTTTCCACCTCACCGCTTCCTTACCACCATCGAGACATCCTTCACTCTGCAATGACTTCACACATTTGCGCAGTACATGTTTATTTCTGCTCGAGAACGTGTTGCCAAATCTATATGCCAGCCAAAACACAGCCTTTATCTAGTCCGCATAGACTCAGAGACACACACATGTATACATACATATATATATATATATGCTAATATATTCGCTGAGACTTATGCGCAGAGCACAGCGTGTGCTCAGTGAGGCGAAAGGGCATATTAACACGAGCATGTTGGTTGACATAAAACATGCTTTGAATATTAACTTAAATATTTTTATAAGTTTTTTTTCTTTTCAACTTTGAAAATTAATGTGCATATGTTGTGTGCTCTTTAATAACATCTATGGGTTGTTAATTTAAGAGCAGATCCCGAAAATATTATATAAATTGCATAGTTGATCAGAGATTGCAGATTAAGAATATTTTGATTTTTAAAATAAATAAATATTGATTAATCATGAAGAATAAATATTCAAAATAAATATCTCACTCTGAATGCGAAGTCAATAAGCACAAGTAAATCATTTTTTTCGTTTTCTGCTCAACCTTGAAAGTCATTCGACTCATTTTTGGAGTTGTCCTTTTTTATATTATATTATATATTATAATTACATATTAACAACAAGCTGACATTATTATGGGAAGTGTTGCTTATTTATTAAATTCTAATAAAGTTTGTATATTTTTTACAAAGCTGTTCTCAAAAAGTTCTCTTCAAAATGATGTAAATATTTTATAATGATGTCGTAATGTTGTTCCAAAGAGGCCATTTAATTTGCTTTCGGTGTATTTGCCTTTTAACTATTAAGTGTATTCGAATTTTGTCAAATATTTGATTGCATATTGGCGCCTGCAGCTTGGCTGCTAATTATACCAAAATATGTATGGATACAGTTTATACGCTATTTTCATGTTGGGTGATATGTGATGGGAGAGAAATGTCCTCCTCTTGGGCTCTCTGCCAACAGAGACATTGCACTTGCCTCTTGTGTTTATTGCTGTTCCATTTCGCTTTTAATGTATGTGTATATATGTACATATATGTATGTATATATGTATATACTTGTATATCGTTCATGCATATTTTGGAGTGGTTACTTGGGGTTGATGGTGACAGCTTCTACTGGTCATTAGCCTCCAATTAGTTATTGTTAATTTGTCGTTTGTGAAACGGAACAGATTGCATATTTTTGTTATTGTGGTTCTGAATATTTTGGACATTACATAAGCTCAGAGGAAATGTAATTATTTCCACATTTCATGGCGATATGAACATAATTGGCGTGACTCATGAATTAATTGATTTTGATGCAATGTTGAGGGGAGGAATGTTAGAAATCAATGTTAGAAATCATTATGTTTTAATTGGACTTAGATCTGCTGTAGGCTCTGTATGCGAGATGCAGCCTACGGAAATAGGTATCCCTGACATTATGCAGTGACAAACTAATTGATTTATGGGAAAGTTTCACTTACATCGACATCATTTAATTACATTTTATAGCCTGATATCGAAAGTATCAAGAGCATTCAGACCTGGTAGGTATATTATCGGTAACTATTCGATAAAAATAATAGTTTGTGGCCACGCCCACACCTGCCCCCATAATTGCCAAAAGCCTGTAGCCTATCGACCGTAATTTTAGAGCCAAACTTGGTGGACAGATTACTAGGAACATCATTCTGTCCAATTATTTCTCAAGTTGACAATTATATTTCAATATTTGTTTAATTTAAGTCCAACTTCTTTCTCTCGATGGATCCACTGTTAAAAAAGTAATTTAATAGAGAAAAGATATGTTACTTATGTTACTTATGCTACTTATGGTTACTTGTGTTCTTATAGTCATAAGTTGAGTTTCGCTTGTTTTATCTAATGTCAAAAAAGTAGTTTAATTGACAATTGTTGTTCGAAATATGAAACATTATTTATTTGACATTCTGCCACGAGTTAGAAAACATATTTCTGAAGTTGTTTAATTTACAAAGTCAGTCCATATGCTAGTTTATACATAAATACTAAACATTTCTGATTTGCACTGCCTACACTGGAATTAATTGCCTGGTGTGTGTTGATGAAGTCATTTACTGAAGGTAGAAATTGATGATTACTGATTATTGTTTGCAAATTCCAGCACACTTATATTTACAATGGAAAGTCCTTTAAAACTGAATTTCTGTTTGTATTTGTTCTCCTTATAGCCAGATATGCACGCACCAAAATATTTATCATCATCATTACGAGAACTCCCCTCTTAGCTATGGAGTCAAAATGGTTTCATTTGTGGAAATGTTTTCTTAAAGTCCTCCCTTTTTCCAGCACTGTTCGACAACCAGTCGCGGCTCATCTGCGGGTACGTTGAATACTTTGTTTATATTTTGTTGGCACGCGTGGCAAATGTGGCATGCCCCTTATGCAGGCAGCTCAGTTCAGCCACGTCACGTAGCTGCCCTCGGGCTAAAGGCAAGAAGACAAGAAGCGAGTACTCCATAAACCAAAGTCAGCGGCAAGGCTAAAGGGTTGTGCACTTGTTGTCATCATTATCATACATATCATCATCTTCATCATCATCATCATCATCATCATTACCATATTCTCCATCATCAATGCGCCACAATATAAATAACTTCAGATTGGGGGGCTGTAGCAGATGCAACGACAACTACAACTTAGTTGCCTCTTGTCGCTTGTTGCTTGTAGCTCGACTGACAATGATGTTGTTGATTATGTTGCATTGTAGCAACAAATTTGCTCAGCAGCTTTGGGGCCTGTTAAAGCGACTCTGATTGGAGCAAACGGCTGAAGCACTCTGCACACTACTTGGTATCATGATATATGCACCTCTTTTGACTGCATTTCCTGCATTGATTTTGATCCAAACGCTGCCAAATGAGGCAGCTTATGCAAATGTTTTGCCAATTTTTTAATGCCACAATTCTTGGGCCAACAGTTCATATTTTATTCAACAGCTCAACATATTTTATTGCCAGCGCAGCAAAATAGAGAAGGAGAGAGCGGTATATCTTGTAACTGACTCATTGCCTCATTGCCCCACAGAATGCTTCCCCGGTGAACGCTTCTGCTGCTGACGTCTGTTGAAAAATTGGCTTTTAATTAAAAACGCTCAAGTGCACTTAAGTGTGCGTTTGCCAGGCACGTCAACAATCACTGGCAGCCAGTGCACACCTTCAACAAAAACACAAAAGAGCCAACAGCAACAACAGCAATTAAGAAACAATGCTCTGATGTACAAAAAGAGGAACAGCACAAAAAAGCAGCAATGGACAAGGAAATAAATAATTTCATTTTAGGTAGTCGCTACTTTCAATACACTAAAAAATGTATCCGTGAAGAGTAGAATGAAATTCATTTTACGAATTAGATTTTCTACTTTTTTTTATGCGAAATCTAAATTATTATTTTTATTTATTTTTTTTAACAGTTTTCAAACTATATTTTTAGGTTGATTTACAAATTATTTTTTATTTAATGCGTAAGTTTTTGCATCTGTGATTTTTTTAACTTTTGGAACTTTTCGAAATCTAAAAATCGAATAGCCTTTGTATAAACCCATTAATATATAAATATACTTATTTTATTTGAAACAAAGTGAATAATTTTAAGATTAGGGCATTCTGTGCAGTAATTGTCGGTTCATTAAAGTGCCAAGTCATTGAATCCGTGCTGTTCCGCTGCACTAGGGGCAACTTCTTTAGCTCTGTGGCTGCTGTCTTGCAGCAACTCCAAGCAAAGCGCATTCCATGTGTAATTCCAAGCTGTGCATCTTAACAAAAAGGACAGGGGCAGAAATAATGGGTTTGGAATCTGAGCCCATTTACCCTGTGAGGCAGTCAAGCCTGTCGCTGATAAGCTGCATCAAGTTCAGTTTGTTTGTGGAAACAGGAAACAGGATATGATATATTTAATATGGAACAGATGTGAATATTTTTGACGACCCTTTATGACGACTTTTAACATTTTATTTCATTTCGGCAACTGTCTACTTCAACTCCTGAGTGCATAATTGCAGAATTTGCGAAGTTAATACAATAAAAATGAGCAATTTCCGTTGGTAAACCACCTTAAGAAACAATTAAGAACGCAAAATGTGTAAAGTAATATCGAAAGAATGGAAAGTAAAATGGTTAATTAAATGCAAATGTAAAGTGCTAACCCATAAAAGATTATTCATCAATGCAGATTGCTTCAATACGGGCGAACGGGAGAAGAATAAATCTTCTTATATTAAACCATAAAATCAATTAGCTCTAGAAACGAAGATTATTTATAAGTATATATTGAAAATATATATATATATATTGAAAATAGTTAAAAGACAAAGATTAAATTAAGAACGATCAATTTAACACGTTTCGTGCCACTTCGTGCTGAGTTATGGTTATAAAAAGTATTTAAGTCTTCGTCTACTGCTGACTTCCCAGTTGGACATCATGTTTTCTATCTAGATATAATGGCCAAGATCCAGGCAAGAAGTATCATAACAAAGGCGCAGCGGCGCGTGGGCGAAATATGATGCAAGTTTTTCTCTTTGCTTTTTGCATTAGCTTGTTTTGGGATTTATTTTTTATGACTGGATGTAAATGCATAGAACTGCTAGAGAGAGGATTGAGTGGTGATGGTGGCAGGATGGTACGCCGCTGTGGGACCACTGGACAGCGACGTGTACTAAAAAATTGTGAAAAGTTGTTTCATTTGCGCTGTGTGGCACAAAAACTTTCGAGCTGAACCGCAGCAGCATTAACAACACTTAAACTGCCTGCAGCGTTTCCCTTTAATACAAGTGGACAGTCCTCTGCTTTTTTTTTCTTCTTTATTATCTTTTTTTTTTTTTGTCAGCCAAGGCAAGTTTTGTAGGACACTCGGCCGCCCATTTGAAGCGGTTCCGAGCCAAAACTTTGTCAAGGGTTTCCCATTCACACTTTAAACTCATTTTGATTTAGTCGTCGCTTAGTTTGCACTCTGTGTAAATTTTGTTTGTTTAACAAGTAGATATACATAGTATGTAGGGTTTTTTTTTATCGGCATCCCGAGAGGACGACAAGTGTAAATGATTGTCATTTATTTTTCGCTTTGCATTCACTCTCAGCTCTATGTTTCAGTCGCAAGCATCCTGCAATCTCTGCATAGAATTCGGCGAGCTGCTGTGAAGATGATTGAAATGATGATGAATTCAAGTTGTGCTCTTGTCTGCAATATTAACTACAGCTGTGGTCGGCCACAGCCTGTGATATTCATTTAAGGCTTAAAAATAAATATTTCAATATTCAAGCCAGCTTTGATGAGGATTCTGTTCAATTGGCCACTCAAATATAGTTATAAAACAAACAAGAAAACACTGAATTGATTGATTGAAAAAATTATTAATTTATTGTTTAGATTAGCCTCTATTCCTTGACTTCACAGTAAAGAAGTTTAACTTATTTTGGAATTATCTAATTTATATATTTTTCACTTGTAGTTTCGCACTTCTTGACCATTTTCAGATTTATGAAAAACATTTTCAGTTTTCGTGAGAAACTACTTTGCAAATTACTTTGGAAACTTTTGCCTACTTACTTAAGTGCATATCAAAAAAAAATTTAATAAAGGTTGTTCATCTCCAAAGTAAAAGTCAAATTGGACAAAACATAAACTACTTGAGTTGAGCTGAACGCATTTCGTGGCATTTTTCTTCGCAATTTTTGCGTCTAATTTATTTGCACTTCACTTTGCGGCCAGCTCGTACAAACACTTGAGCTGCAGTGAAAAGCCAGACTATTACTGCAGGACTTGGCCAAAATGGACGTTTTATTGGACAGCTTAAGGGCATATTCGCAGACAAGTCTAAGATCTGGCATAATTACCAGCAAATTAGCTTGCATTTCTGTGCAGCGCTCTTCAATGAAATAATTCGCTTGCATTTCCTGTGATATTTTTTGTGGGTGGAGATGAGATTTTAGGTTTTTTTATTTTTTTTTTTTTCATTATCCCTACTAATTTTTCCCAATTTTGGCTTAATCTCTCTTTCATTTTCTTTTGGTTTTCATTTTGAAAGTTGGTCATTGCCGGGCTTAATTAGAGTTGGTTGTCGCCTGGGAGCGTGTGGAAGCCTTGGCCTCGCTTTAGTTTCTGTCCCAGCTTTTTTTTATTTTGTTGAAAAAGCTACTAATGCCATATGTCCAGCCAGAAGCTGAGCAAAGCAGAACACAATTACATTTTTTTTGTTATCTTTTTACGTTGCTTTGCTGCGTAATTTCTAGTTAATTCTTTGGAATCTTCACTTTTAACTTGATTCCCAGCATTAAGCTGGAATTTTTTCTTCTGCTTGCTTATCATCTCCTTGGTGGGCGTGGGTGTTGCATTTTAAAATCATGCTCCACCAAATGCAATTATGTAAATGCCTGCAGTGCAAAATCGAAGTTAATTAGGTCGTAACTGTGGCGCAAATTGTAATCCCCGCGGCTCTCGGCCTGCTCATGGCTGCCTGCCGAGCAAATTGCTTGGCATGGAATTGCTGAGGCGCAAAATTGAAAGGGTCATAAAAATGTCGGCTCTCTTTATTAAATGAAACCCCAAATATTCCACATGAAAAATGTCAACCAGCTTTACAAACAAACCAAAAAAAAAAAAAACAAATAAGAATGCTGTACTTAAGTAAGCTCGACTACGATATACCCTGAACCCACCAGTTAAGTATAGAATAGTTTTGAAAATGTCTAGCTCTTATAGCTGTATCGACTCACCTTTTGATTCTGATCAAGAATATATATACCTTATGGGGTCGGAGATGCTGCCTTCTGCCAGTTACATAGATTTGCACAAAACCATTATACCCTTTTTACCCATTGTCTATGGGTTTAGGGTATAAAAAAGGGTTACAATATGCCCATGTGGATTTATTGATCTGGATTCTTGTTATAAGTTTCACAACATTTGAAAATTTACCCAATTAAAATCGATTGCTGATGTGGCAAACTCTTGACATCGCAAATTCACATCAATTTTGGGCTGCCACATTTTAATTTGACTTTAAATTTCTACTCCGATGCAAATATTGTTGAGCGCTTGATTGTCAGCTTCGTTGCTGTTAAATGCCAACAAAATTGTATGAAACCTGTTCGAAAAATATTCAAATTTGTATAATTACAAAGTGTTTAACCCAGTGTCTCATAAATCAATACCTGCACATGCATGCAGGAAACATAATAAAATTTTTGACACACCAACAATTGAATTGAGCTCCGATTGTAGGCAACAACATAGCCAAGTAGATGCACATATTTGGGAATATTGCTAAAACTATGAAAGCCAAAAATAACTAAATTTGTGCATTTGCTAAATATTTCGTTTTATTTTGTGGCCGTAAGCACTTGAATTTAGTTATTATCATATGTAGATCATCAGCTAATTTTAGTTAGTTGCAATTCATTTTCCATAGCTGACAAAAATTTAACTTCCCTCGAAACTGTTTAAAATTGAAAGTGATTATCTGCAATTGAATATTTTTTGAAATGCGCAAATAAGTTTAAATGTGTGGCAATGATTAAACGTTTTTGATTGTCTCGTTGAATTTGCTTAATTTACAGGCTTAATTACCCGAGATACATGTGCACACAGTATAGACATTACAAATATATGCATATAGAAAGTATTCTCTGGTATTTCGACTTATTTGACATATGCTCTTTGATTATTTTTAAACGTTGTGCGCTTTTGTAAGGGTCTTCAATTTTAATTAACTTGCAATTAAAGCAAAATTTATTGGCGCACTTTGTTGGTCGTAAATTAGCAACTCGAACGACGTTCAAAATGTCCGAGCGGGAGCGAATCAATTTATAAAGCGGCTGCCGGCAAAAATGGAAATCCAAAAAAAGCTGAACTTGTAGCAAGTCAGCCAAAGGTCGAAGGCCAAACAGTGCCAGATTTTTTTTCACTCGCTCTACGTGACGCATGGGCATCCCAGAAGAGCGTGACTGACATGCGACCCACACACACACACAGAAAAAGTGTGAAGTGTAAGAGGGTTGAAAGGTTTGTTTGGATGTTAGCAATCACCTTTGAACGTTTTTGCCTATGCCCAAGTGGCGTTGAACTGTTAGCCCAACACAATGAAAAAGTCAAACAAGTCACTTAGCATCAACTTCTACCAGAGATGCAAAATTGGCCCACAAAAAAAGATAAAGCTAGTGCTGTTGGATCTTGGGTGGAAAGTAAATTCTTGGCCAAGAGCCAAGCTGATTTAAGACTTTAAGTAAGATTATTCACACATATTGCACACATAGATGCACGGTGCCGGTGCACTTAGACTCAGTGTGAGATTTGCGGCAGGAAGTGTCCGATAAGGAACTTGAAAATGACTCTCCCAAGGGGCTTAATGGATATATAGCTGGGGAATCGAGTGAGTCGTTAAACTGCTTTGGCAAGTAATAATCGAAAGTGGGAAGTTAGAAAGTGCTGAAAAGAAAAGTTGCAATGAATTTGTGGAAAGACGGTAGTGGACAGAAAATATATTAAGATAAACTAGTAGATGAAAATGTTTTTGAATATTTATATTAATTTGAGCAATATATAACACATTAGGTAAGTAAGAAGGTAGTACATACCATCCATATTATACATATGGTACGGTACGTATTGCAACATATTATATATTATTTATCTACGTATACAAATATTTCCAAAATTATTTAATAAATGGAACAGAAGAGAATTTGAAAAGACATTTGCAAAAAAAGAGTAAATAATGATAATCTTATACGTAATTTTGAAATGCTCTCTTTGTCGATTTGCATAAGAAACAATGTCCAAAAATATATTTTGAGGTATATCTAGCAGGAGAGATACTAAGAGAACGGCAAAGAGAATGATCTGCCACAGACGACACATGCGAACCTAGCTGAAAAATACACAAACAGTTGTCGCTTGAACGTCGATCGTGCAGCTTGTGTTGCAATTGAGTTGTTGTTGTTGGACGGTCGCTGCGGCAGCATCTTGGGAAATACTTACGCCAAACAAAGTATCTACAGTTTGCATCTTTTCACGGTCTAAAAATAAACGGCGAGTTGAAAAAGGGGGACAAAAACAAACGCGCGCGCCAAGTGCAAAACGTAGGGTCAGACCCCAAATCTGAAAAAACGACGAAGAAAAAAGAAAATAAAAAGGAAATGCCCTATGTGAAATTGCCTACATCAATAATGGAACGCCAAAACGGAAGTTTATTTATGCAATCGATTTGTGAATCTAAAAATATTTATTTATTTATGTGAAAAAAAATCCAAATATTTAATCGTTGCCAAAAGGCCAGCGATCAAAGCTCTTGTCAAAAGTTTCAACGTTCAGATCAAAGTGCCTCGAAATCAAAATAAACAAATCAAGCGAAAAGCCACTGCGAAAATTGGTAAATGCAAATTGTCAGAAATTGATAATGCATTTAATTATTGCGTAAATAAAAAGAGATAAAAATCTGTGAACATTGCAAATATTTATTTGTTTTTACTCTATTTAATTCACACACTTAAATTGCATTTTACATTAATTCATTAATATTTTCACTTTTGTGCTGGCATTTAATAAAAAAATTGAAAAATGTGAAAAATCATTTTGCCAAATCGCTGTGAATATATGTTTAATTATTTCAGTTTAATTGATTGTTTTCACTTAATTTTTATGCCACTGTGTTGCAAATAGACAAATATTTTTATACTTTTGAAGTCCATAAAATCACCAATGCTGTCACATGAATAAATTGACGTCAAGCGGTAGCAAAACCGAAGCGCAAATATAATGCGATCTCTAAAAAAATAATAAAATAAACTAATAATATTAATAACAAACACATTTTGTTTTGATTTATGTGCTTTCACTTTTGTTTTGATATAGCTTTTGTGTAAATACATTATTTTTAAAAAAAAAGAAGTGCCTTCGCAAAACACGGAAAACTTATTTTTATGAATCCAATTGCTTTTATTTGCATATATAATATAAATCAAACAGTTTATTTTGAACATAAAAACAAAAGTGTCAAGAATTGAATATCCAAAAGTTTGTTGTCACTGACACAATTCATTAGCAAATTTGCAATACAATCCTTAAAGATTTGGCTTATAACAAAAATCTGGCAAATAAGTAAGCATTTTTAAGGTGGCACTTAAATTCTGTTTTTTAAAAACAATTATTTCATTTTGACTGTGTTTAATTATTTCAATTATAAGTCAATATTTAGATTGGCATCGCAATCAATTATTGCCGAAAATCTGAATTTCAAAATACACTCGCCGACACACAACTAAATACACACTCAATTCTTTTGCAGTTGTGTAAACAATTTGAAATTAAAACAGTTGGTCGAGTAGAGCCAGGGTATTTAAAACTGCAATATATATATATATATATATATGATTCACTTAATTTGCATGATAATGGGCCAGATTTATGCAATTTTTGCCGGCTCGCCCACTCCTTTCGAATATGAGGGGAGGGCGATGCTTCGGCAGCATTCTGCCCCAAAAATAAATCGCATAATTCGAAATAATTGTTGGTGCGCATCTTGTTGTGGCTTCGGGGTTTGTTGAACTTATTTTGCACAAATACGTTTCGTTTCGTTGCGATCTTATTTTGAATTTCTAATTTCTGTGCTCCGTGCCCCACATCCCCATCCCCTGTGGCATTTTTGCTTAGCCGCTAAAATTAGTTGCAGATAATTTGATGTTATTATTTCTGTAGCTCTTGTTGTGGTTTGGGTTTCACATTTTCAACTTTTCGCCTCGTCCCGTTGAACTGCGTGTCAAATGCGACAGCTTTCAATGCGTTGTCATGTCTATGCTAATTATGCAAATCTTCGCCCCTCGCAATTGCATGGTGTAGCTGCTGCTGTGCACCTTTGACATAATTTGCATTTCAAATCCGAAAGAAATTTCTTCGCTTGTCGCTCCTCTCACAGGTACCATATGATTTATGACATTCTGACAGAATGCACATAAAATACGCTGCAAATCACAATTTTACCAATACTTATTTCGGTCGTTTTGGTTTTTGCAGTCGCTGTCGCTGGAATATTATTTTCCTCAGCTTATATTTTTTACATTTGCATTTATTCATGTCATTCATTCTCATACATATGTGCTACATTTAGTGGTAATCAGAAACAAATTTGGGGTGCTTTTTCTTTATGATATCAGTATTTAACTAATTTTGCTTAGGCTGACCATGTTTAATATTGAAATTTCCACAATTCGAATAATTTTAAATACTCTGAGCTAAACGATAAACTCGAATTCCAAATAAAAGTTCTTTTTCAGATTGCTGAACATATTTTGCATAAATCGTCAGTCTGGAAAAAGAATACAACATTCTTGTAAAGTTAGATCATATTATATATTAAAAGCTGAACATTAGCCTTAAGATTGTTATATTCGTAACACGCAGCTCTGAGTACACCCATTCACATAAAGTCATCTTTCAACAGTTTTTCTCAAAGTACAAAGCATTTTCCAAGTTGTCTTCGGCTGCTCGGACCGTGTGAAGATCTTGGACCGGCAGCGGCGACAACGTAATCCAAATCAAATCACTTTACTTAACTTAAATTCCAATTGCAATGCGAAGAGTTCCTTTGTCTTCGCACTTACCAGCTGCCAGTTCTTGACAGTTTAGTTCGACTGCATTTTCAGTTTGTTATTTTCTTTTCTTTTGTAAATTTCTTATGGGAGGCGAGAGCTAACTGAATACCGCAAATACTTTTTGTCCCGCTTTTAGGATTTTATTTTTAAGCATTCGCAGTTTATTTTAAATGTTGTGCATTTTATTTAAATTCGCACTGTGTGCGTCTATTTATTATTTATTTGGCTTATTTTAAGCCAAATGCAATTTGTGCTCACTAAGTGAAAGTGAATTAAATCACCAATTCGGTATACATTGTCTGGCTAACAGCTGATATCAATTTGTTGTTTGTAGCACGGAAATAGGAATAATTTTCCATTTCATTGGTGCGGCTACTCAATGATATACTCTATAAATACCCAGCACATACATACATACCCAGTACCAACAGAAACCCAAAACAAACATCAGCCAATGTTAACTCAATTAGCCCCTACTCAAGTGAAAAGATTTATGAGACTTTTAACAAGAAACTATTATCGCGGCTGCTAAAGTGGGTGGAAAAACTTTACCAGCGAGTCAAGACTGTTCAAAAACTCCAAATTAATATGTGCAACTAACGCACCTTGACATTTGTGCGCTACGCTACTAAAAATAACGTGGAATGCAACTAAAAACAAAAATACAAAATTTAATTACTTATTTTTTAGGACTCACAAATTCTATTTATGGAACAGCATTTTCAGTGCACTAGTAAATAACATATATGTATATTTGTCAATGCTGAAACCTAAACAAATGTTTTCTCTTAAATTCAATTCAACTAAACTAGTAGTTTGACTAAAATTCGGAAAGTTTTTTTGCTGCAGTTTGTCATCAGTTTTCTTAGTTGATTATATTATTTTATTATTCTTTGGTCTGTTTTTGCTTCCTTTCGATTGCTTCTTTAAATTTGTTGTTATGAAGAAATGCTTTTAGACCGCCATGGCATTCTGTTTATTTTGATATATATTCCAAATTCACTCCACACTCGCACACATACACACACACACTCGCACACACACACACACGGCCAGCTATGCCACACATGTTGGGCGCATGTTCTTATGTGTTGAGTTCTTGTGCTCGTAAAATTCATTTAAATGGCTGTTTTTGCTTTCCGTTTTTAGATATTTGCATTGGCTTTGCTTTTATATGTACAGAATTAGTGTCAACAAATAAAACGCACACAAATACAAGGCTGAGTGGCGAATAAGAAGCTAATTGAATTTTTATTGGTAATTTTATGATTAATCGTCATGGGAAATTTCCTATATCTGTTGTTTGTTTATTCGATGATTTTGTGAATCTGACACTTAAATTACGAAACTTAAATGCTGAGCATTTGTTCTATGTATTATAAACTTCCGTTTTTTCTGTATACAAAATCGTATTAATGGATGCTCTTAAATCATTCATTGACTGGAAATTCTCAGACTTGGATGACTGCATAGAAAAACATTGAAGTCAATTGAGTTGATAATCCTTAAAGTGAGTGTTCCCAAATAACCAAGTAGCCTGTTACAACACATGTATTGCAACATAATTGTCTGCTGTCGAAAAGTTCAGACATAAATTTTCAAATTGGAAAAATGAAGAGCACTTTGATGAAGAACCTTGTCAATGTGAAGTGGAAAAACAGAATTGAATGATGGGTACATCAAGCTTTCGGGAAATTCAATTAAATTTCTTTTCTTTGAGCTAAAATTGAAAAATGTATAAAAAAACATCTTAAATTGAAATAAAGTCTAAGCAACACCACAAAGCTAAAATAAATATTTAACTGCACTGCACAATTTCCTGTTTAATTTCTAATGTTTTTGACCAACAACATATTCCACAGGCCATAAGTAAATATTTGCAATGGAAACGATAACAATAGGAAATAACATCAAATATATAAGCGCATCTGGGCAAAAAAGAAGAAAAAACAAGAAATTATTTACTACTTTGGGTTTCACACAATTTTTAGATTCTATCTCTTTTTTTGCACTTTGCACAAAAGGAAACTAAACCAAAGTTTTCCTGCAGATGGAATGTAGGAGGCGGGGCACAATAAGCAGTTCTCGCAGTAGAGGAGCCGGAAGCATGCTAAGAATTTCAAGTAAATAAAGTAAACAACTATTCAAGGCAATCAAGAAAATCCATGTAAATAAAATACTGGAAATGTGGCGATTTCGGCAGGGCATAAAACGCAATTAACAACAAAGAAAATCGTCACAAAAGACAAATACAAAAAAAACAACAAACGTAATGTGAAACTTGCGTTCGGCTTAAATTAAAATTGTAATTGAAAATTAAGCAGAAGAAGAAGCAACAACCGGGACAACACAATACTGAAAACAGGCGCCATGAAGTTTCGTTTGGGCTCCTTTTGGTTGTTTTTGTTGACAGTTGGCGGCAATGAGAAGCAATTAAGCCCTGATTGCTGCCACGGGCTAGCCACTTGGGGAATACCAACTGTGGCCGCATCCGCTGCACCGCTAAAGCAAAAATCAATTGAGCAGTCCGACGGCCGCAATCGTTACACACACAACGGAAATGAACTGGAAAATGCAACGATATTCCATTCTACCGCAAAGCAAACACCCACTGAGGCTATCCAGGTTATTGGGGACATAATAACACCAACCACACAAACAACCGCCACCACAGCAAGAACAACAATATATCCAAATGTTCAGCTGGATTCCAGTACAGTGACGGCCAAATCAATAACTCAGCTGGTTTTCAGGCAGGCCAGCAAGGCAAAGAGTTTGGAGTTGAGCTTGAAGGAGCACTTGGCAACACTCATTGCCAGCGAGCAGCATGAAACCGGTGCGGCAACGGCAACAACGGCAACAGCAACAACTGACAATGATACCAGCAGCAGTGGAACAAGCACACATCATCCGGAGCGACGTCATGTGGTGCCTGACAAGCTGCAGTACACGAAGGAGTTGCAAATTAAACAGGGTCGTCTGATGGGCATAACACGTCGCTTTCAGGTGACCAGCGGTCTGCGTGAAGTGGACCAGTATCTGGGTCTGCCCTATGCCGAGGCGCCCATTGGCAGCAGACGCTTTATGCCGCCAGGTGAGTAGCAACTTCAACTATCAGTGCTGAGTATTTAGCTTTTTTGCACAAAATAAGCTACAAAAATACATTTACAGTATTTAAGTCATAGATTTGTAGTTTTTTTGAAAGCCTAACTTTTGCTTACTTTTAGAAAAATCGGATATAACAATAATATTTCTGCAGATGAATTTAAATTAAGTTGGAATTTAGCTGCACATTACTTAGAGCATTTATTCGCTTTTCAAAAATACAAAGTGAATAATGCCTACTTATGCTTAACTTAAATGTCCTTATTATTGAATTAACAACATTTCTGATGCACACAATGATTGATAAGATCAAAAACAAAATAGCTGAGGTACTTATGGAAACCATCAGTTGGTCATTTAATACTTCAATTCAATTGCATCAAAATAGTAAAACTCCTTTAAACAAATTGAAAGCCGTTATGCGAAATGATAAGTTTTTTATTGCCAACACTGCTGCGTAGCACAAAAATGATGGCATTTGCCACTTTGCAGCACCGGCACCAGCAAAACGAGCGAAAATCAAAACCAAAATTACACGGCAAATTCCGGTAACACATTCTGTCCATGTCTAAACTGCCTGCAAGGCAACTCAGAATTTAGCCTGCAATTTAAGCAATTATCTTTGAGGCGCACATGGCATAACGCTTTTCCATAACCTGACACGTACAATGTACTCGTTGGTACACTTGGATGGGGGGGGGGGGGGTGACTATGTGGGCCCAGTTAAATGTTATTATTGCATGAAAATTGTTGGCTAGCTAGAATATTTCTGTATTTATTTCCATTACAAACATGTTGACGTATTTTTGGTATCTATGGCATTTATTTGGCTAGTTATCAGCAGTCATACTGTTGTCCTTAATTAAGTTTTCTCAATGTGGGAAAACTCAAGAAAATGCTTATTATCTGCCCACACAAAATGCAAATGTTTGCCAATTATGCCCTGGTT
Source organism: Drosophila cognata (assembly GCA_035041535.1). NCBI lineage: Eukaryota > Metazoa > Arthropoda > Insecta > Diptera > Drosophilidae > Drosophila > Drosophila cognata. The sequence continues at coordinate 546,232 of JAWNLC010000238.1, forward strand.
GATTTCAAAATACCAAGATTAAAATTCGAAACCTTCGAGAATTGAACAAGTAATTTCCGGCTATTGAATGGGCTGCTAAGACATTAAAACCACAAAAGCTGCAAGTCTGTGACTATTTCAATGCGGCTACACTTTGGCACAATGTTGCTGGCAGGACACGGGCCAAAGCGAAAGGGCCATAAATTATTTAGCATACTCGAATCAAATCGCATCGCCTCGCTTCGGTTGGCTATGGCAACATTTGTTGCCAAAACGCCAATTCCCCAGGCCGTGACAAAATTGCTTGTCACGATTCGTATTTGTATTTGTGTCTGCCTCTATATATATATATATATATATATATATATAGCATATAAACAAAGTGTCTGTGTGTGTCGGTGTCCTGTGTATTTTGAGTGTTTGCCATTGCGTTGCGTTTATTGAGCACTTGAGTGGGGCGCACTCAATCCACCGGCTAGTGCAATAATAACGGAGGACTGCGGACAGGCGCTGTCGGTGAACGCAGCATTGACGCCATATTTGCCAGCGGAAATGTTGCTCCGCTTGTTGTTGTTACCGTCGGTAAAGTCGACGCATTGTTGCAACAAGCCGCCGTCGAATTTTGCCAAGCAAATATAAAGCCAATGCAAATATGAGATTCGTTTGCGTATGCGTAATGTATGTAGAGTAGATACAGAACACACACACAACTCTCCCGGCCTTTCACACACACACACACACACACACACACACATAGCCACAGTCACGCATTTACGAGTTTGTGCTTGTGCGACAGACTAACAAACACAAAAGTTTTCGTCAACAGATCGAAAATGGTTTTGCGCTTTGTATTCCAGAATTTTTCTTTGCCATCGCTCTCGAAGGTTGGGGGTCGATGGGTTCGTTGCTTTTATTTATGTACTAGCAACTCGACCTTTTGCTTGCTGTGAAATTTATTAATAACAAAATGCAAATAACGCGACCGACTGACGCGCATTTGTGTAACGCCATTCTCGTATTCACAACGCCTACCAAATATGTTCTCTAGCCATATGCGTACTGATTTTTAGCGTTTCTTTGTTTTATGAGCGCCATAACACGAACCGAACCATTCGGAAAGCCAAATCAAATTCGCTTGCCCTTGTCAAAATGGAAATGTTGCATAATTTTGGGCGCACAGTCCTATAAACTTTAAGCAATGTGTGCACATAAAATTGATTGGAAATAATGTGCTGTTAAAATTAGCATTTCTGATAGTGCAAGTAGTTTTAGGCTTAAAGCTTTAGTGATATAAACATAATTTTGTTAAAAGTCGATTTGAAGTTAACGGCTTAATGCCTTTATATTTGGTTTGATGTCATGATGGTTACATCTTTAATAATAAGTTATGAGAAACGCGAAACGCTTTGGCAGCTTGGACCAGATTCTTGTCTACTTTCTTTGAGTTGTTTAAACTTTACTGTGAACTTTTTTTGCTTTAAATTTTTGTATATTTATTTTACTCCGATGATTTAGTACTATCTCCTTTCCAATCATATCGAAAAACCATCGCAACCAGCAATTTCGCTCTTGACCACCTAGTCAAGATTTGCATAATGGATTTCAGTATCGGGAAAAAACTGTCACTGTAGCCAAGCTGAAGCATTTTGGTAAGGCAACCCAATGGGTTTATATCGAATGAAGTGTGTTGTGGGGAAGGTTTTAGCTACGTGCTATGCTGCGACAATGCAAGGGAATCGTAACTAAGTCGACCAAATCGTGGTTCCATTGCCCCACAACAGTCTCGTCTTCGCATGCAGTCCGACGTTAACTGAAATGCCAAAACCTAACCGCAGTCAACTTGGCCACAGTGTTCCGAGTGTCCTTTCTGTAGCGCAGGAAGTGTCCTCTGTATGTGACTGTGAATGTGTTTGCGAGTTTGACTCTGATTGTGGCTGTCTACTTGTTTACGGTGCTTCCGAGTGCCTGTTGACCGTGTTACATAAATACGAAATTGACTTTGCGCTTTCCAAGTGGCACACAAACCAATCGAATGCTTGCTTTTCCTGTGGCCACACAGAAAAACATTCAGCTGGCAAGCTAAACAGACGGAGAAATCGGGGAAAATAAGCAAGCGTGAAATCTTTGGTTATAATGTGGGTAGTTTGTGATAAAATTTGGAAAAAGCAGCTACATTATATCAGTCAAAACTAATTTATATTTATTTTCAAAGCAAGTCTGCACACTACTTTACTCACAAAGAAGAGCGGAATCTTCTTCTTCAAGTGTGTGATCACACCACTGATATCGATCGATATCGATATCAATATTATATAAAGCTGTTATCTTGCACATCACTAGTATCCTGTTACTTACATTAAAAGTAGCCTGCTACAGCATGTAAAGAAAAATATATTTCTATAATCGTAAAAGATAATACATCAATAAAGCAAACATTTTTATGGCAATATTTATTCAACTTACATTTAACGTACGTTGATTCTGCAACCATCTGCAGTCGAGGGCTGGTCAACAGCAATTTATCATAGTTTCTTGTCGTTTATATTAAGCGTGATACTATTTCTCGCGGTTTTCCAGGAGCACCTCTGCCGTGGCAAGGCTTGAAGATAGCGCGTCATTTGCCGCCGGTTTGTCCACAGAAACTGCCGGATATGTCAGGAGAGAACAGCAAGAGTCTTTCACGTGCCCGTTACAAGCATTTGCTGCGACTGATGCCATACCTGAAAACCGAGAGTGAGGACTGCCTGTACCTGAATCTATACGTTCCGCACGAGGGTAAGTTAATGATGCGCCCACCAAAACTGAAACTGAACTGTTCTCTGTCCTCCATGTAGAGACTCTCGCTGCGACCAAGCTGCATGCGGTGCTTGTTTATTTGCATGGCGAGTCCTTTGAGTGGAACAGTGGCAATGCCTACGATGGCTCTGTGCTGGCCAGCTATGGCGAGGTCATTGTGGTCACCGTCAACTATCGTCTCGGCGTGCTGGGTAAGTGTAATCGAGCATACCCTTAATGGAAAATTTGCTAATTGCATAAAATGCCTCAGGCTTCATGCGTCCGGGCATCAATGCACATAATATTGCCAATTATGCGCTGCTGGATCAGATAGCGGCGCTGCATTGGATCAAGGAGAACATCGGCTCATTCGGTGGTGACAATACGCGTGTCACTTTAATGGGGCACAGCACGGGTGCTGCCTGTGTCAATTATCTGATGGTCTCACCGGTGGCATCAGGTAAGTGTCTCTCTTCTCTTGCAATTATACAGGTTACCATGACATTGTTCAAATGTATGAAGGCAGAAAGAGATAATTCTACCGATTACTCAGCAAGTTCTTCAATTATACATAAACATTTATTTTTTTCATCATCTTTGTTGGGAGTTTTTGAAGAATACTTTTCATATTGTCGGGTTCAGGGTATCTCTTAGTCAGACATTCTCGGTTAGAGCTCTTCAGGTTGAGTATAATTGCACTTAATTTTGTGAAATATTTTGGATTCCACCGCAGGTCTATTTCATCGCGCCATACTCATGTCTGGGTCGGCGATGTCCGATTGGGCCGCCAGCAATCAATCGCTGCAATTGACCATGCAAATATCCCAGGCTCTCGGCTGTCCATTGAGTGACCACAAGGATGAGGATGCTCTGCTCGATTGCCTACGCCAGCATCGGTGAGTCAATCAATTTAATGAATTATTAAGTGATACGTGTGATGGTGCGAGCGGTGACTGTCTTTCCCTCTCTCGCTCAGTCTGTGTTTCCCTCAATCTCCCTGTCCATTTTAATCGCACAACAATGCGTGCTAATGCCCTTTAGTGTTCCCGTCCATCATCCTCGATTTGGCTATTGAATGCGTTAATTTAATTTACGCTGGCATCTTCCAAAAAGCAGTCGGGTCAGCAGTATCCCCTACCTTGTTTCATCTGGCGCGTGTGTCCCTTCTCCGCTACTTAATGATTCGATAAATTTACGGGTTTGTCGCGTTGAGCTCTCAATGAGCCGTAAAGCCCCGCTCTTTGTCCTACAACTGACCATAACTAATCATGCGTGGGTTGAGACTTGGGCGCGGGCTAGATTGTTTCGCATCTAGATTAGTGCTTGTAATCCCCTGTGTCCATTCTGGCCGACGAATCATAAAACACGCGTCTCATAAGCAAGTCGTTTATTTTGTTAAAGCGGGGTGGTCGTAGTTAATTGCTTTTCAATTAATCACGTTTTTGGATCGTTTCCTTGGCTGTGGTACGAGGCTCAGGGGTCATCCACTTAGCCGTCCATTAAGTGTCAGGTTCAATAAATTTTTCGCTTTATTTGCATAATTTTGCGTACCTTTTGCTTTTGTTATACTATTTAGAGTGGTGTGTGGGGCTTGTCAGGTTTCTTGTGCCGTTTCGACTTAAGATAATTAATTTTATAATCATTAGTTATTCATTCTTTAGGCTAAATAGTTGTGTTATCTTAAGGAAGAAAAAAATTGTATTGCCTTTAATTAAAGCAAATTTAAAATGAATTTCACAAATTTCATGCATACAACACTTTAAAATATTTCTCTAAATACATATACAATTAACAAATAAATCATAAATAATCAAAATATTTATTTGCATTTTATACATACAAATTTCGTATTTGCTCATTTCCGTAAATATTTGAATAAATATTTATCGCAATTTTTTTCAGTCCACAACAATAGAAACGTGTTATTTTAATTGCATATTAGCAGAGTACACATACAAACGGACATATCCAATTTATCCGTCGCAATACACATGTAATTATAATCTGTGAAAAAAACAACATTAAAGAAATCGAATAACTAAAAACAATTTGCATACAAAGCGAAATAAAAGCGCATGGTGGTAAATAATGTATGTAAAACAAAATCAACAACGGAACAATAATAGTAATTATGTTAATTATGTCAAGCACTTGTACACTCTCTCACACACACACACACACACACACACACACACACATAAACACAAACACAAACACAGACGCTGTCACCAGGCAAACACTCGCTGCTTGATGTGTGTGCTCAAGTGTTGTGAGTGGTTGGTTGTGTGTGTGAGTGTGTGTACTTTTAAGTTTCTTTATTTTGCCTTCTACAAATTAACAGAATAAGTTGGCAAACTGCTGTGGCTCTATACCCTCTTCCAAAGCAAGTGCACTTTATGTCCAATGGGAGAAAAGCAACGAATCAGCATTTAAAACATATGTATATTAAAACATTGGATACCCTTACTTAAAAAATCATTTTAATTTTTTTAATTTAAGCAAAAAAAAAAAGCGTAATTTATTTATTTAGAGTCAGTAAATTGGTCTAAAAAACTTGAATATTATTATGACTTCAAATTAGAATACACTCACATGAAGTGCAAACTTAAATAACAAGTTGGAATGCATATCACAACTGGGATATCCTTAACTGCCACTTGGGGAAATGTGTTAATGAATGAGAAAAGCTTTGGGGTATATGAATGCCTGTGTGTGACAGTATAAAGGAGTAACGAAGTGAATGGGCGAAGTCCATGTGCGAGTGTTAAATGAAAGCAATGAATTATGTATGAATTACTGTGCAAATGTGCGCTACGGCGTACAAACATGCGCACAAACTCAAACAGATAAAATGAACGAGATGTGCAAACATTTTTGGCCACAATTGCACTTGCCCTGCAAGTGTTTGTGTTCTGTATGCTGTGTGCTGTGTGTGAATAGCCTTTGTCTTTTGGACTCACACATATTAAATATTTAATTATTTTCTGCTCTGGGATTGGGTAGGATATGTTGTAGTTATTCAAATGATTTGCTCATTTCCAATGTTTAATGTATTTGCAAGTTGTGATCTTTATTTGCACAGGCTGCAGCTTGTAAAATACATGATTTAATTATTGAGTATTACAATAACAATTACAGTTTGCCTTGAAGTGAGCATTTTGCATTTCATTTTCTTTGTAATTATTAATTTACAAGTGCACTTGCATTGCAGCTAGCTCAGTGATAATTTCGTTCAGCTGATTGCAATATACAAATGAATAATGAATGCTAATTGCATTTCTCAAAACACATTCACAAATGTGTGAAATAAAATAAAATGATTGCTTTTAGTGTCAAATCGAATAGTTATTAAATAAAATCAACAGCTTTTTGTTTATTGTGCTCACTTGAATGAAGCAGCAGAGAATTAAATTTAAGATGCTTTTAATAGTCTTAACGATAAATTAAACTAATAGAAGAAAACTAATTTAAAGCAAAAAGTAATCCATAATTAAATCTAATATATGGCAGGCATGCCCACAGAATTGTTCTGAAGCAAGACATTTTAGCGCTCCTAATTGACAATAGGAAAAGCCAAGCGTATCAAAAATGCATTAACAACAACTACAACAAATACTCAAATAGAAAACAAGGTTGATTTCGGGCTAAATAAATGTTGGGCTTCCGCCCATACACAACAGCGACGGCAACAACAAAAACAATAACCAAACTAGTAGCAGTTGTTTAAGTAACTGGATGCTGCTGCACACGGGCACAATCATCAATCTTCGTAAATAGCACACACACACACACACACACACATACATCTACAAACAATAGTTTATACGAAGTGTGTATCCTTAAGTTAGCCAGACAAATTTGTGCACTGTATGCGAGGGCCTGAACAAAACTGTCACAACATGTATTAAGTTCCATACTACAGTGGGACCATCAACAAAGAAACTTGAACACGCACAGGATATGCTTATTTTTCTAAAGATATCTAATGTCTCAAATTTGACTATATCACTAATTGGAAATTGGTATTGTTATATTAACAGCGATGGTACACATTTAATAATTAATGTTCCGCACAGGTTATTTACCTTGTAATTAAAGATTATAAATGATAAAGAACTCAGAATTTTAATCAATGAAAGTAGAACTTTAATTTTTTGCTGTTAGCATAATTGTGGATACCATTTGTTTCAATTATTGTATTATTATTCAAAGTCAAAGTAAGCATAACGATTGTATTCAAAATAATAAATGTGTTTGGGTTATCAGAGTCTTGATACACAAATTGTTAAAAGCATATTTAACTATGTATTGTGACAAATGATATGCGTGCATATGTGAGAGCATACATTTCTGAGCATTCAAATAAAATATATATATATATATATACATATATAAAACTAAACCAACTTTATCTAACAAGTTAATCGCAGTTGCAGTTGAACTTGTGACAGTTTTGCGCAGCAGCAGCAGCTAATAAGAGCCGTCAGTAGCGAAGCTAAGACAGGGACTTTTACAGTACATGAAAATCATAAATCACATACGCAAGACACATTCCAAAACTTTGCACTCCGCAGCTAAAGCTCAATAGCAGCTCCGAGCGAAGGGCAAGAACAACAGACGCTGGAGTCGTTGCATGGTTGGTTAAAGCAACAACCACAATTTGTGGAGCGGGTTGGAAAACAAAAAACAATAGCGGTAAAGCGATAAACTTGGTCAGCTGTCGAGAGCCCCGCCCACAGGCAATCAATGCGTATTGCAGCAACGGGTGCCGCTATTGACAATATCACCGTTAAGCGTATAGACTCCTGTGGTTGATGGAATCTTAAAGTGTTTGCGGTTGCCATTGGCTGGTCGGTTGGGTTTTTGTAATGGAGCATCGAATTTGCAGTGCAGCTTAAATGGCTTAAGATAATGCCGCAATTACTACAATTGCCCAGCTTAATGTGTGCTTATGTGAAATCACATGTGCTAATTACATCACATTCTTTGTCACGAGTGAAATGCTTCTGACCGAAATTGCTCTTTAAATCACATTTACCTGATTCAATTTGAGAAGGGACCATTTGAGTTCAACCAACTGCATATCTCCATTTCTACACACATTTGCTTGCTCCAACGAGAGAGAAGCTACAATTGACAATACAACTTCAAATCGCATTTCACAAATGTGGGCTTCAAAATTCCAATGGAATTTCTCTGCATTATGCCCAGTGAAATTCCAATTTTCCAATATTGCCCAGTCGATCATTTCGAAAAATATTTCTCCGGACTAAGTCTGCATTTGCGAGATAAAATTTGCTGCCTGGCAATTGAATATTCGGTAGAATTTTTTCTTAATGTACACCAATTGCACTACACTTCACATAACACTGAGTGCAGCCAGTGGCTGGTGCATTTTTATGGAAGCAACAACAGAAATTGGACCCAGTTGTACAATTCGGCAACCAAATATTGTATCAATGCCACTTCAACTGCAACAGCAGCATAAAAGCAAAACTGAATTCAGTTTGAGGCAGCAAGTGCATAATAGAATTTGTATATAATTCAAATATACCAAAATTTATACTAATTCAGATGTTGCATTCACTTGGAAAATGGAGGCATGCAGCTTGGTGTGTTGTTGACGTTCGCATTGGATTGGAGAAAATAAATTTATAGATTTTTTACAAACATCAAATTGATTTAATCTTATAGAGAGTAAAATTAACTTTTAATACATTTTTCAATATTTGTATTCTTTTCATTTGGGTATTTCTTCAGTGATATATTTTGTAGTTATTTCAAAGTTATTAAATTTTGAAAACATTGGAGCAACATCTGCTCTTTAGCTGGCCCCCAACATAGTAGCCATAGCGACCATATGTGTATCTGTTGGGTTGTATCTTTATGTGGTACACGTGTGGGCAAAGTTCAGAAGTAGCTGTTGTGGTGATTTGGGGTCGTGGCTGCTCTGTGCGTGTCCAGCAACAAATCACACATAAAATTTATTAGAAATTTCAAATCAAAGTGAAAAGTAGCCGCTGTCAGACACTCACTCACTCACCCTTGCTTGCACTCAGTGACTCATTCATCCAGTTATATGACCTTTTTACGCCATTTCTCTGATGCTTTTTATTACTCTTTGCAGCTACCAGGATATCTTGCACATACCAACATCGCTTCAACCATTTTCAACATCATTGGGTCCAATTGTCGATGGACACGTAATACCAAATCAACCATACAAGGTCATGGGGCATTATACGGAGCATTTCAGTCGGTTTGTTAAGCAATTGCTGTCACAGTTCCCTACTCTCTCTCTCTCTCTCTCTCTCTCTTTCCCACTCTATCTTTCTCTCCCTCTCTCTATCACTCACTGTGGCTTAACTTTTATATTTGCTTTTTACCTTGCTAACGAAAAAAAACCTGGCAAATAACCAAAGGACTATTTATTTATTGTGCGTTACTTGATTAGACGTTTGGCATTTCGGCATGTGGCATGTGGCATCTGGCCCCCAGGTAATATTAAATGGTTCGTGAAATCCAAGTATGCATTTTAAGCGAATTGAGCAGCCAATGGAAACGTCCCGGGTCCCATTAGTTAATAGCACCTCAATAGCCACTTGTTGGGCCTAACATCCACTTGAAGGCATGTTTTAATGTGTCACCGTTGTGGGCAGCCGCAAGCCCCAAGCCTGAAACGTGAAACTCTAAAAATTGTATATATATATATATATATATATATATATATATATATTGAAAAGCAGCTGGCAGACAAAGAAAATGAAATGAAGAATTTGGCTCAGACAGCTTACAATCTTTTTAACAAATATTTACAAGTATTAAAAGCCAACATATTCCGATAAATAAATGTGCAGCTAAGATATTACAATATATATACAATATATATATATATAATGTAGAATATATTCATTTATTATATAAAATGTACAAATATTTTTAATTTAATACATTTCATACTTCAAATGAAGTGCTGAAAATTGAAAATTTACAAAGGAAAATCTTGGCGAGGCGCACAAAAGGACTTTATTTAAATTTTAATAAGCTTGAACGTTAAGAATTTTTCTTGGAAAACATATTGATTTTAGATATTCAGCTGCCTAACATATTAAGCTGAGGAGAAGAATTTGCGATAATATCGAGCTGTGTTTGTGTTTGAGTTTGTGTTGTATCCCCATCAATCAATCAGGCAACAAGTAATAACTCAGTCCTTAACAAAAGGGTTCATTTCAGCATTTTCCTTCCCTTCATCAGCATCTTTTGTTATCTGAATTTCTGTCTCTCCCCACGTTCCCATTTTTTCGTAATGCTCTTTGGCAGGATGGAACATCGTGGAACGTGTCCATTTGCTGCTGGGATGCCGTAAACATAGCTGCGCATAATCAAATAAAATGCGTGATTAATTGGATTTTAATTGTTATCCTTTTGCAAGTCGAACGTGTTTTAGCCGTCGACAAGATGTTGAATGCAAAAACTAGAATAATAGCTGAAAGGAAGTGCCATTAATTTCGGTTTTCGTGGCTGGTGTGGGGCAGTGTAAACTGAACTTGGCCAAAGCATATATCTCGCACGATTTCAGTTCAGAGCAATGAATTCGATGCTTTTAATTTTGAGTTCTTTTCACTATATCAAGCAAGGACAACAATTTTCGGGCTAGCTCCACGCTAACAGCTCCCATTGTTTTTCATTAAACATGTTTCGCATTTAGTTTTCTCGACAGAACGCAAAACTTGCCCGAACACTAATAACTTTGCAATTCGCTTTGTTATATACCAGGCTATCAGGCACGCAACAGGACACACAAAATATGTAGTTGCTTGATGCCGTTCACGCTTTCGTTTAGGGCATTAGCATTCGAGTGGGCGAGAAATTTCTCGGCACGGCGCTCACCATTTATCCGGCAATGTAACAAGTAACGCCGCAGGTCTTCATTTTATTCCAGTGCTTTTAACTGCCGTTTACGGCGATTTCATTGGGCTGTATGCAGTAAGCGAATGATGCACGTGACGAAAATTATGGGTTGCACTAGAAGTGCACGTTGTAGTTTGGAAAAACTAGTTGCATTTTGAAGTCACTTTAATGATTAAATTAAAAATATAATAATAATACATATCAAGCATATAAAGTAAGTTTTATTTGTAGTTATAACACTAATATTTACCCACATTATGAATTATTTATTTGGAGCTAATTCTTACAACCCAGTTTCTAATTGCACGTGAATATGAGGTTTGCTCTTAGCTATTTAACTTAATTTGAATGTTTTGCCATTGATTTATTATTGAGCATGCATTTTGTTGATTTCCATTATCGAAAAGTTTCTTGCAATGTACAAAATTACGTTCGTGGCAAGGCAAGCTATAACTCTATAGCCGCCGACCCAGTCAAACCTCTCACTATCAGTACCCCGCACTTACTCAGATGTTTGCTGTCTCTTGCAGTTATGATTTATTATTCGGCATCACGGAGTCAGAATCCTATCATACATTGGCCGCATTAGCACTCGAGGAAGGATTACGTGAAAATGAACGTGATAATTTATTGCACTTCTATATGCAGAGCCGCTTTGATGTACGCCCCGATTTGGCATTGGCTGCTACGCTAAAAAAGTAAGTGAAATTTATGCGCTATTTTATGATATCGTGAAAAACAAGCCGACATCGCTGCAGATGGGTGGTGTTATTGGCTTTCGAAAGTTACAACTTGCCTGCATTTAACACTTTGCAAAGTGTTCACACACACACACACATACCCAGATATCCATATCGTTCATCTCAATTAGAATTGTTTATGTGGCAATTTGTTTGCTTTAAGTGGCAAGGATTAGTGTCGCCAGAGCCCACAAAACGCCTTAGACATTTCAGACTACAGACATCACTGAACGGTACGCATTAGCATTGCTTTAAATTGAAATTTATTCGGTGTGAAGTCTAGTTTTAAAATTGGAAGCATAAATTCAATGATTGGATTGAGTTTGATATACAGCTCAGATCAAATATGTATATGTATGTATATATGAAATGCATTTAACTTAATTATGAATAAATTATCAGTTTCCTGAGTATAAATCACAGATTAATTATTAGCTCAAACTCATTTAAATCAACAATAAATCCGAAAACTAACAAAATATATGAGATATTTAAAATAAGATAAATGGATTCAGCTATTTTGCCTTAAAATTTCTTACATTTTGCTCAACCTTAAGATATACAATATTTGTCACAATCAGCGTTGGTAAATATATCCAATTTACCCAGAGTGTCCCACAACATATATCATAATTTTGTATCATATTCAGTGCTATAATAATGTTTGTCTAATTAGTGTCAAGCTGACACAAAGATGAACAACAAAAAAAATGTATCTATGCATCCATAAATAATAATAAACGACCACGAAAAGGCGCTGCAAGAGAGGCCGAACTCTGCTCGGACCAGACACAATTATGCCAAGAGTTAGTTAGTTATTACTGCGAGCTGTCTAAGTCCCCATGGCTCCTGTGCACACATTCATTATACCGTTCATTTCATTTCGGAGCAATACAATGCTGCTGACTATCTCTTTGCCAGCAGCCATAAGCTAACAGGACTCGAGGCTGACTTTCAAGTTTTATTTGTGTGTGTGTGTGTGTGTGTGTGTGTGTGTGTGTGTTTGTGTGTGGGTGTGTGTGTGTGTGTGTGTGTGGGTGTCCTGCTTGTGCCTTGCAATAAATAAACAGCACAATGCACAAAATTTCGACCCTTCCGTCGCGGTCCGCAAACGTCACCACCCCTGCAGTCACAACGATTTAGCTGCATTTCTTGAGTGTGTGTGTGTTTGTTTGGTAGAATTGGATTCCTTAGAGATGCGTCTGAGTTTGGTCAGAACGACACTATATTCCATATATAAAGATATTTGCACAAAAGAGCGCAATTGTTTCTAAAGACACACGGCAAGAAGACTCTAAATGGAATGGCAATGGTCGAGCTGCACAAATATTTCAAAACTTTGCCCGCCAGCCGAATTGCAGATGCTCTAAAATCGTTTTTGTCGCTAATCTAATATCTAAATTACAAATTTTAAATTGCATATCAAAATACCGAATATAGAATTATAAAGTTCGAGATAGGGAAAGAAAAAAGTCCCGTTCCCAAAAGGGTGTAAAACAGGATGTTCAAAAATGCTGAAAGCGACAGGCCAGTTGCAAGAAGCGGATAACAGCAATAACACCCAAATAGCAACAACAGCAAAAAACATAAGGAAGCAACGACAAACAAACGATTGAAAGGAAGTTCACACAATCAACAACAGATGCGCTTTTTCACATGCGAATAACTGAACATGGAAACTCTCCAGGGAAATTGTTTTGTACGGCGCTGCTTTCGAGGCTTTTCTGCTGCACTCACTCACACACACACACGCAGAAAAACACACACACATTAACTTCAGTTCAACAGCTGCTGCACTGCATTCCCAGTGGCAATACTCTTGTTGTTCGTCATTGAATTAAATGGCTGAGTCCAAATAGCAGCGGGCAACGCTTCGGCTCTTTTTGTTTTGTAGCTCAACATGACGCACTGACTGACACATAGACTGGACAGCCGGATAGCCGGATAGCTGGATAGCTGGATAGATGGACAGCTGGACAGTTGGTAGAGCATCAACGTAGCGATTTGCCTGATCCCTTCGTCTAGAGGCTTTGGCTGGTTTTAACAATATTCCGAATCCCCCGCAGCCTACAAAATTTCCACTTGTCTGTGCTGCACGACACGTTTGAAACACATTACTTTGCGGGGTAAGAGATGCAATGCGGGAACTGACATAAGGTTTCTTTCGGGGCCATTCGGATAAAACAACTTTAAAAGGCAATTCAGTGAATCGATTGAGTTATTGTTTGCGGTTGCTGCCATCTGACAGTAAGTGCAGCTGAAAGCTACGCAAGATATTGGCTGGAATATAAAATATATAAAAAAAAGTAGAAATGTAGCGGAAGAAGCCGATGGAGGAAGTGACACAGAAAGAAAGATTATGAGAAAGAAAGCAAAAATAATTTTACTTTTTTTGATTTTCTATTTTACGATATTTAGTCTTTAAATAGCGACAAAATGTTGCTATGTTATTTTACATTCATTCACACATATGTTAAGTCCCTCATTAATGAGTACCAATTATGTTAAGTAACAAAATTAAGGCTGTCCCGAATAAACTTTGATTGAGTACACAACGACGGTGGTACTTAGTACTTATCTTATCCAGGCATTCCCTGACGCGGGGAAACTTCGCTCAAGTGCTGGTATTAATACAACGAAATAAACTTAATGCGACGACTACTTTAATATTCCACACAATCCCTTAAGTGTCTTAATGATACTTCCGTTTAGCTTAAGTTTTATATCAATATACATATACATATATACTTACAGCATATTTTTCTACTACTTGAGACATGCTTTAATTCATTCGGCTCCTAAAAGGATACGGAAGATTCACTATCAGAATGTGAAGCACTAAATAAATGGCTTGGACCTTTTAAACAATTTCAAAGGGCCATTAATCTGGTCTGGCAAAGCCAATGTGTGTCGGTTTTACGTTTAAGTCTTGCCGAAATAGCAGCTCAAGAAGAAGACAGAATGCTTTGTAATGCCGAAATGGACAATTTCATGGCTAGTGTAAATCAAACACGCCTGCAATTAGGGCAGAGTCGTACACACACACCCACATGACCTGGAGCACCTGCTGCCGACCAGAAGCCCAATTTGAGCGTAATGTGGCAGGCCGAAACAATTTAAGGCAATTGCTTGGCAACTCATTAGCATGCTGCTTGGAACTTGGGTGTGGGCCAGTTACAGAACCCTTATGCCCCTTTGTCATTGTTGATCCAATGCGATGTTTCATGTTAGCCGTAGAGCAGCTAATACTGGCCCTTGCTGTTCTGCTGGATTGCACAATATCGAGACTAGATGCACAAGCTCCTGCCGGTATCTGGAACGGTATCTGCACAGCCATAAACTGCAGCAGCAAAACATGTTCAGAGCATGCTAAGAGGGTCAACTTATCCACAGCCCACCCACAATAGACTAGCCTAAACGCCGAGGTCGGCAAAAAGCGTAGGTCGAAAAAAGTCTCATAAAGCAAACTGTTGAAAGTGGCGCAGAGCCTAAAAGTTAAAATGGTACCCGAAAACTTGCAACAGAGGCGCTGATAAAACGCTGGTTAAAGTGGCGGAAAATGCTCTCAAATCCTTAGTTCTCCATAGTGAGCATGTGCCGCCGAAATGAAATAAAAGTAAACCAAGATGCACCAAAGACTGCTAGCCCCTACTTAAGTGGCGCATCAAAGCGAAATTATTAGAAGTTATGCAGAAAGTTGCAACCAACTCAAGGCAAAGTTGCCAAGTATGAGCAAATTCAAATTTATTAACCACTTACGTATTGAAGAAGCACGGCAAAAGGAGCACTCATAAAACTTCCTATAGTTTTTCGTTTAAGCTATATACAGACACCTATAATTTATATATACATATATATGTATATACATATATACTTGTTTTTTGTACTGTGAAATATTTTTGATTTTAAATTGCTTATTAACTTTTCAGTCTGACCAAAATTGCTTGTCTGGTCAAGTCTTTAATGTCACAAATATGCAAAGTTTGCCAACTTTATAAAGCTTTATCGCTTTTTTTAATTGAATAGTAGTTAATTAAATTATATTACTGGTTACACCAAAAAAAAAGTATAAATGGGTTGGGAATTGTAATTGACATACAATCTGCTGTTTCGTTTGATAAGGCAGTTTAATTTTCTACTTCTTTGAGTACCATTTTGCACTTGCACTTTTACAAATATTTGCTAAATAAATAAACGTTTTAATAATATTACAAAAGCAGTAGGATTAAATCCGTAAATCCTTGTAAGACGCAGTGTATTTTTTTTTCATTATGCCACAAGCAATTCATCAGTGTCCAATGCGGTTTTATAAACTGTTGCGTAGCTCCAAAAAATGAGCATCTAAAATTAAAGCCAAATAGCCAAGCAGACACGACCTTAATAACAGCGAAGCAGCGAATATATGCAAAAAAAAACCCATCTCAAAGTGTCGCTGACAGCTCTATTGTCATTTTAAATTTGACAATTTATAACCCGCAACGGCAACGCCTAGCTCTTTAATTACCAGATAGCCATAGCTAAAGCCACAAAGCCAAACTGGCGCCGTGAGACACGTAGATAAGGCTTTTGCTGTTGGCCGCTTGAATTCTAGGGTCGTGGGTAGCTGGATCCAGAATGTTGGGTCACGGGATCGACGGCGACAAATGCCGCAGGCGTTTCTGCCCAAACAGACGTTTAAGAGCATAAGCTTATTTATTTTAATATTATTATTTACAAAAATACGAAGGGAATCCACGCGCAGCTGTTGTCGGTGTCTGAGCGCTGTTCTGGTTCGTGGTTGGTGCTGATGGTCGAGCCCTCGGGCTATGATGACAACGCACGGGCCGAAGCTCAGTATGCTGCTTAATTTATAGTCCTCAGGCTGGTACCGGAAGTTGCATACATTATGTGCACAGCACAGCACAGCACAGTCTGGCCTGCAGCAGATCGGATAAAGGGATGGCCAATTCAAAAGGTTATAAACTTTTGGGCGCCACTGTCTGCCATTGCCAGCGTTGTCTGCGTTTTGGCTTTAATGCGTAGACTAAATATGCACATTATTTGCCAACAACTGACGCCCTCGCTTTTAGTAACTCTCGCACGCTTCATTTCATCTTATTTATCAATCGACCAGATACGAGCGAAAAACTAACATTTTGCGAGAGCGTGGAACTGTCAGATTACGACTATTTTGCATCTAACATGATTTTGTGCTATCGAAATTACCATGATCTATGTGTTAAGGGCGATTCCAAAAATATGCGCTGTATTACACTCGAATTGCAATTTAAAAAAAGAAATAAGTACATTCATCCGTCTGTGAAATCTCAAATGAAACACATTTTGGAAAAGTGTAAAATAAAGTTTCTTTTATGCCAACTTTTTGCAGCTTGAAAGGATGTAGGCAGCTTAATTAAAGTTTTACTGCTTTTAAATTGAAAAAAAAAAACAAATTTAGCGTTAAATTAAAATGTTTAACACATTATAAAAGGTGCAAAACAAAACTTTTTGTTTTTTTTTTTTGGTACCTATGAGGTAGAAAACTTCGCCAACGTGTGTAACTTTCATGTCATATAGATGCTTATATCCGCATAAGCATAAGTGTTCCTTCATGGAATTGGGGCTCTGTGGAATTAGTGCAAGTACATATACAGTATGTATTTTGTATGTTTCACAAAGTTTTTCGGCAGTTGGAACGCCTCTGCTGCTGACGTTGTTGCTGCTCTTATGGAACGTGTTGTTTGCTCGCTGAAACATCATAAATTACATGCGTGCTTTTTGCCACACGCCTCTTGTGTGTATGCGTTCAAACTCAATCTGTTGCTGTCGTTGCAACCCCTTGCCACAGCCCCTTCGCGAAGACCACTCAGGCTACATGTTGTATGCATATGCATATGTAAAACTTATTTTTATTATTATTATTGTTCCGGTGAATAAGTGCTGCATACAGCGAGGGTGGCGTCGAGAGCCGCATATATTCGAGTAATATATTAATGTTTTCTGGCTCTATAAATCCGTGAATGGTAAACATTTTAATGTCGAAATTTTATTCATGAAGTGCGAACGCATTGCGTGGATTGCGGGTTGTGGGTTGTGGGTTGTGGGTTAACCGAGAGTCTACAGGCGCGAATACATCCACATGTGTAAGTAGCTGCGAAATAGTGCGGGCAAATGGCGTGAAGCTTAACTGTAAATATGTTATTACACTAGTGAGCGGGGTAGTAGCACTAACAACCACATTTATATGCTTAGGTAATTTACAATACATTTTTACATTTACAGTATATTTTGAGTGAAAGCTATTTCGCTAGTCATTTTTTTCGTGTGATTAAATTATGTATTTTAATTTTATATCCATTCATATTATCATATACAAACTTTAGTGCAAAATTTAAATTTTGGTGCATAAGTAAGATTTGGCAGAAAAGTTTCATATTGTAGTCAAATCTATGAACAACCTGTTTAGATTTCATGGATGTGTTAAAGTTTTGTATAAAAGTTGAATAATAATAAATGTTAATAATTTATATATATTTTTCATCTTTCCAAACTGAATAACTTCATTTTGTTGTAATGTGTAAGTGCTGAAGTGAAATAAAATCATGCTTATTGCAACCGAGGTATCATAAATCCTCTGGAAATCTTCCACATGCCGACCCGACACCCACACACAAATGACCCCACAGCCATACACAGCCTCACAATCATTTCGACCAACTCTACAATAGTTTTTCATAATCGTTTGTCCATATTTTGTGGCCTATGCCAACAGCAAAGCGGCCACACCATGTGGCATAGTAATTTCGAGAAGCACTCGAGGTGCACGTACTGTTATAAGCGGAATATATTTAGTTGTGGGGCAGACTAACCGAAATGGAACAGGACTCAGAACAATAAATAAATGCAATTTTTTATAATATGTGACAAAGCCATGGAGTATTGTTAGTGCATTAGAAAAATGAAAACAATTAAAAACACAATTTACTTGAATGTACGCCGTTATGGGTCCGAAAAGTATCGCCCAACTAAAAAAACAAGAACACACAAATATATATACAAACATATATCATGGGATAAATATTGTTCTCTCTGGTAGCTCTTTTAGTTTCGCATTCATTTGCGAGAAATCCCTGCGGTTTGTTTTCACTATTTAGCTAAAACTGTGCCTTCAAGGGCTGCAAGGCACCGCATCGCATCGCTTAATGGGGCAACGGCTCATGCGAGTCGTGTTAAGTGGGGTCCACGAACCCCAAGCACCGGCTCCCATTTAACCCTAACCAAACATAAACATTAACGCCTGAAAGTGTTTTCTGCCAGATACAGCTCCTTTTGGGTTAGCTAGTTATTTAAGCAAATGTTTGAAGTGCTCCCATATCAGTAGGTATCTCTCTACCTCCCTTTCTCTCTCTCACCTCTATCTCTATCTCTCTCTCTCTCTCTCTCTCTCTATCTCTTTGGGTGTGTGTGTGTGATGCCTTAGGACGATTAAACTGATTTGATTCTCGGGTTCGCACTGGCTCCGATTCGACTTTTGTTTATGTATGCTAATGTAGGCTGCATATTTGTGGCTGAGCTTGTTTTGGGATTATGAAATCCGAATTGGAAATTTGCCGCAGGGACTGATAAAATGGAAATACTTTAGCTTATATGTAACAAAGCTGTATTTAACAAAGAGTTATTCAATATTTGCAGATGGAAATTCTAATTGGCTCTAATACAGTGTTTCTTAAATAATTGAGAAAGAGAGTTCCTTAATCCGAAGTTAAATCAAATTCAGTCAGCATAAAAATGCAAGAAAATTTAGTTTTGTATAAGTTTCTATCTGTTAGCGAAGTGAAAAGTAATTAGATTTTCATTACACAGCATTTCTGTAACAATAAAGTTACAAAGTGTGAACTTGCTTAAATAATTTATAATATTTTCATTTAACAAATATATTTTTGAGAGACAATTTCATTTCGAGTTTTATTACACAGTGGTCCAGTTGAAAGAGATTTTATCGCCAATTTTATAAGAGTTCCGAAATAGGATAAAAAGTAATCGTACCAAGCTTCCCTATTAGTTGGTATACCGTAATTGCCCTGGGGGGAAAACAAAATCATATAAAATATACACATGCTGTGAACCCCACTTAAGCGCAAGTGTATTAAAACTAGCACATATACTATTAGCAAAATTGACTATTCAACCATTTGGAGCGACCTGCAAACTTTTATCCATTTCAGTCTTACAGCAATTAGGAGTTAAGCTGAAAGCGAACAACTTTCACTTAGGATCATTGGGGCGTAATCCAACGCCAAGGACTAACACCTTCATGCTGGAGGAGCACATGCTCCCGTATCCGGCAGCATATTCGCATTTAATGCAATTTAAAATGAAATTGCATTTTATTTGCACAACTTCATTAGCAAAACCCTTCAGCAAATTCATTACGACTCCGCCAATGACTATCAAAATGTAGGGCACTACAAATGGCTGCAGCCAGCCAAAAGTCGACTGCCACACATACCTACACTTATACCTACACGCACACTAAGGCCCAGATACACACTCCAGCACACACTCACCTATGAGCACTCGAAATGTCTCCTCAAGTGCGGAAATATTTAAAGTGTCACATACGCTCCTCGGAAATTAAATGTGAGCATTGCTTATGCTCACCCCCTACAAGAGTCACAGGATGACTGCTTTTTCGGCGAAACTGCGTAAAACACAAATGTCCTTTTTTAATTCAATTCGATTTAGCCCAGCAAAAGGGGTTCTGTCATATTTTTCAAAAAATTAATTTAATTTTCTCGCTTTTTAAGTTTTTTATATATCTACCACATAAATAACCTTAATTGAATATAAAAAAAGTTATTACTGAATATTTTTTACAGTGTTAAATGCGTTTAGTAGCACAAAAAATAAACTAATAACTAAGCCAATCAATATTTTTTTTTTTTTTTATAGCGCGTGTATTTCATTTTTCACATATTTGCAATTTGTTTGCCCTGCTTAAATTTGTATGTTGCTTTCATAAATGTGCATAATTGGTTACTACCACAGACTGTTAAGCTGGGTCTATAGTCGATGGCACTGTGCAATTTCTGTTAATCTGATTTACCTTTAAACATTAAAGGTTGCCAGGCATTAAGTAGTAATTTTGTTGTTTGGTGGCCATCTGCGCCAGACAGTCTACATTCAATAGCCTGAGCAAACGGCAGCAGTGAAGGTGTCTGTCTGTCTGTCTGTCTGTCCGTGTTCGTCTGTGGCTTTGTGTCCTTTTTGGTGGGCGTGGCACACAAACTAAATCACGCTATACGTTTCCTTTGTGCCATCTCCTACTTTTCGCACACTGCTGCCTCTCCTCTGCTTTAATGTTTGTTGTGCATATTCTTGGTGAACGCGTTTTGCGTTTTGGTTTTCAAGTGTTTGGCGGTTAGTTTTTGGCTTGAGAGTTTGCCTTATTTTTGCTTTTGCCTACTTTGTGGCGGGCTTTGCGGTGCTTATATACTTAACAATGTTCCACGCATCTCAAAACCGAATTTATTAAAATAAGCAATTTCACTGTTTCTTACAGTTTCAGCTGCACTTGCTCGCTCCAAAGTTCGGTTGTGAACTCTGGCATTAATTATTGCCGCAAAACTTTTAATAACGCCTTTGCTTTGGTTACTTATGTAATTTGCTGTTCCAACGGCGCATTTGCGATCCAACAATTGAGCGGAATCAGACTGTGACTTGCTACATATATAATTAGAACAGAATTTGTTTCGGCACTGCCACATACATATGCCTGATTAAACGAATAAACATTTATCAATATTTTATATTTTTTTTTCCGCAAATCAAAATATTTGCTTTTCCTGAAGCTTCAATCGCAAGTAAGCAATCCACATTGAAAATCTATTTTAAAAATAAGCCAAACACATGTTAAACATATTAAAGTACAATTTTAACTCAACATTTTAAAGATGATCTGAATGAACATTCGAGCTCTGCCTGAAATATGCCCCAAACATAATTCTCTACATACACAACGTTTTCAGTAAAGCTTTTTTCCATTTGTTCTCTCTGCTTTATTTTAATAATTTAAAAATGAAATTTGTTAGGAACGCAGTTTGAGCGCGTCTTAAGTAAACATTGACTTGACATCTTCACTTTATTTATTACACTCACATGAAAAGACGAAACATCCTGCCAGCTGCTAGCAATGACAACAACATCCAGAAAACACGCTGTAAGCGTTTGCTCAAGTGTGTGAGATTACATAATAGAAACCGCAAATAAATATACCGCGTACTATACCATATGACATTCGCAAGAAAAATAACAACAACAACAGCAACAAGAAATACAATAAAAACGAGCAGTATACAAGCATGTATCTCCGGAGACAGCAAGCACTATATGGCTTGTCCTGACACAGGACTTGCAGCTCGCAACGCAAAATCAACAGCAAACGGGTACAAATGTGAGAGAAAAAGGCAACAAAAACAACGAGGATACTCTTACCTCAAGCAATACATTCATGGTGCTGTTGCCACCCCCAGCAACCCACAACTGGCCCCCTGGAGGCAAACGCAGTGGTTGTCTTTGCTGGTGGCGCTTGGATGTTGTCTGTATCGAGGTCAAAGCGCATAACTTAAGTAGCCGACAATAAAATGCATAACATGCTACACATATAGGCCAAAAAGGCAAAAAGCAAACCTGAGCGCAATTGCAGAAAATACGGCTCTATTTATTTGTACATTAGGCCACGCCAAGTTGAAGCAGCAGCAGAAGCAGACGTTGAAAAACGCGGCTGACAGCCAGTGCTGTGTAGGATGGACCAGCGTACCTGGCTGAGGCAGTTGCTAGCAAAATCCAAGTGTGGCTCTTGACATGTGCAAAAGAACCCATTGAGAGCACACCCTGAAGTCAAGTTAAAGTTTTTTTCTTTTTTTTGTGTACTTTGTTTTGTGTTTGATGCTTGTGTCCCGCTGGGGTTATAATAATTTCACGCTGCGCTGCAAAATATGATGACAGCAAATGAAATTGTGACAAAATATGAAATTGACTTAAGACTTTTATTTTGCAACAGTCAAAAATAGCTACTTCCAAAAGCACAGAAAGAAAAAGAGAAGAACAGGTAGCATTTGACCGACTTTCGAATAATGATTTTAGCGAATTTTTCTCTTTACAACAGTAATCAGTGATTGCCAGTTGTAGCTACATTTATCTACTATAAATAAGTTGATAAGAATTACTCCATCTGTAAATGCTTTTCTAACAAATTATTGCAAGATGACGTATGTATATATATTTTGCCTTTTAAGGGACTCTTCAGTGCTTGTATGCAAGCTCAGCTTTTTGCGGAAGACCCAACAGTTTTGGAATCTTAATTTTACGTTGAAAACAAAGCGCTCAATTAAGCGCTGAAGTGTTTCAAAAAGCAGCGCCAGTTTTAGGAAAATTTGTTAACAATGCGCATTACAAATACGTCGAGTTGCACTTGTTTGACATTTTTTTGTTTTCATTCCACCCACACTCAAACACAAACACACAGATACCAGGACATGTACAACAATCCGATTAAGGCCACTAATTTGGAGCATTGCGATGTTGTCCTGGACATTCTCTCCGATGCGAGCGTCGTTGGACCCCTGTTGCAGACGGGCATGTTCCATGCAGATGTGAATCGACGCAATTATATGTACGTTTTCGGACATAACAGCGCAATGGGCCCCTATGCAAATGTAAGTAGAACCTTTACATTTCTGTGTGGTAAATGGTAGTATTTTGTGTGGGTTGTGTGGACTCATAATAGCAGTCAAGTTGTACTTCGCGTTTAATTTAAATACTGGGGTCAATATTCGCAAATTTCAAACATGCTGAGTTAGGCATTTTATGTGTTTTCATGAACTGTTAGTGCGCCAAAAAAGTTTTGAACCCCTCTGCGAGTGGTCGGATCTACTGGCTGCTGACTGGCTCCTCTTTGCTGGCTCATTACATCATTGGCTGCTATTTTGGCTTTTCGGCAAAACAATTCACAACTTTGCAGCTGTACAGGCCGCGACGCTTAACGATCGTAATAAAGACAATGAACTGCCGTTGAGTCCAGTAAAATCAACAACAAACCAAATGCACAGAAACAACAAGGAGCAAAACTTAAACTTGCGGCCAAGTTGCTAAGACGACGGCCAACCACTTCACTGGGAATACGCTTTTGTTCTTGGGCCGCAGGCGGGTCAATGTTTGGCGTCTGGTTTGGTTGCCTGGTTTCTTGACTGACCTGTCTGGTTATTTGTGTCTCTGCTTAGAGTCCTCTCTAAGTGTCCCTGTGTCCTTTTTATTTATTTTTTTTCTGGTACTGCTGTTGCCGCCAGTTTTTATAGCTTTGTCATGCTTATGGATTTGTCTCTGATTGCCATTTTGCGATAGCTTCTGTTGGTCTGGATATTGCTACCCTCTACTTGATGTTATGATTAAATGTGTCTATCGATTTGTAATTAGGATGTGAGCACAGATATTTGATAGAGTAGGATAACACAAATTTGATTACTTGATAGCTGAATGAAACCACTTTATTTGAAGCTAATGGAAATTGAATAGGCATTTCGAATTGAATATGAATTGAAAACAATCCAATCTAAAAAATAAAACCAGTTGAATAAAAGGTTACATTTAAGAAGTTGTCCACAATTTTATTAAACTTTTTATTAATAATAATTTTAATAATGCATATTTAATTTTTGATGTGCTTAGAGACTTTTGCACAGTAAAAAATTCTTCAGACAACAGAGCTTGACAAACTGTTAGCAGTCAAAACAAAAACAACAGGAAAAAACCATTAATAAAAAGCACTGAGGCTGAAATAATGAATGGGCAGAATACGAATAAAAAATCAAAATGAAAATGAAAAGAACAACTAACTCAGAAACTGAACAAAAAACAAAAAAATGGTTATTTGGCATTGTATTTTCGAGAACTTTAGCTTTGGCAGCGGTGTTAAGCGCATTTTTACGGCTGTAGCTCTCAATCTGGGTAGGGTCATAAACCATGACCAAGTCAACTAAACCCCAACGCAATGAAAAAGGACTTTATTCAAGTGGCTCATAATGCAGCAAACGGGATTTTGCAATGCGACACAATTGGCGGCTTATGCGTGCAGTAAGGAGAGTGCAACAACTTTTTAATAGCTGGCAATTAAAGCATAGTATAAAAATATGTATATAAATATAGGGAAACGCTATGACTGATAAATAACGAGCAGACAAAATACAGAGCTTACTACGTGTACAACTCTTATTATAAAGTTTATTTTTGTGCCATTTGAACTTCTCTCGCTAACGTAGCTAAATAATAGATGAGTGCATGTGCCATAGCTTAAGCGACATTTATATTTATGTGTTTGATATGAGGAAAAATGCGAGGACGATCAAAGCAAAGCGCCAAAGCGCATTAGTTGCAAATAAATTATGAAAAAAGAATGAAATTCACTTAAATAATTCATGCCAAAAGCAAAGCCAAAACGCTGCGAGAACAAACATGAACTGAATCCTGGGGATAACCAGGCCCAGGCCCAGGCCCAGGCTTGCCTACAAATTATCGCTACGAAAGACGACAGCCCAAGCCCCATGTGCTTCGGGGGCGTTGCCAGACAAATAAACAAACTAACCAGCCCACACCAGACACTTAAGTACATACACACATACATATACATGCAAGTATACAATTGTATAAGGCGAACTTCAACAATGCCGCAACATTTTTCCCGTTTTGGCTTAGACGTTTTATTTTTATTTATTTGGCCATTTTTGCGGCATTTGTTTTGTGCGTTGTGCCAAGCCAAAAACACAATTGTCCATGCACATTTCTGCATAAACTGCGCTTCTGCACTTATGACCAAGTTTTTTTTACCTCTTATTACAAAACTGGTTAAATGAAAGTAAGAAACCGAATCATTAAATCCTTAACAGATCAATTTTTATTTAAATTCACTTTCTTATGCCGGCGATGAATAAAAATAATAATTTAATTTATAATTGAGAGTATCTTGACACACATTTTCAAAGCAATGCCAACAAAAGTTCTTATTAAATATATTAGTTATTTATCTTATAATCCGATATTTAATTAAAATCTGAATTTAGGTATTTAATAGTTTTGCAGCGTACAGAGTATCTCTCAGTGGAGCACTCATGCCATGCATTTAAGATTTTTAGCTATTTTCTTATGCTAGGATAATACTTAAGCATCTTTCTGGCTGCTCATAGCCTGACAACCGGCTACGCCCACACTCCAACTTTAACTGACAAACTGACTGAGTGACGGTCTTCGCCCCATCTTGCCAACCCACTATAGACTACGAGTAACTCTGACTAAAACTCCGGGCATATTGTAAAACTTTTTGGCACATGTCTGCCATGTTTGCAGCTGAGCGAAACTGGCGCTCAAGGCGCTCACTTACCCCATGGCGGCTGGAGGAGACACTTAGTCCAGTCTGAAGTACACACGATGGCGGTCCAAGCCAATTGTTAAAATAGCAAAAATTATGCGAATAACAGAAGTTCTATATACATCAAAATTTTGTTTAAACAAGAAATTGCTAGTTTAAATAAATTGCATTAAACGTTGAAATCTTAAACTGAAAAGTGCTGCGCAAAAATTACAGAAATTCCATCACTTTAGTTTTACTTATAGTTGGCATTATTTACGCTATGCCAATTTGTATATACATGACAAGAATTTTGACTAATATCCAGGCATCTTCTAAATAATGGAACGAGTTTAATATATTCAAAAATTTGATGATACATTTACGGTAATAAAAAAAAATGTGTTTAATATCCCTTTGCATATTAAATTCAACATTTTTCACACACACTCTCAATGTCATTCCGGGAATTTCAACTATGCCCTGCATAGTCCTTTTTTTATCGTGTCTTGAATAAGTTTAAGCCAAGTGCTTTCGAGCTGCCTTTTTGATAAGAATGCGAAATAAAGTGTCTGAGGAAGGAAGCAAAACTTATGAAAATAAATAAAATAAAAATGAAACTAAAATTTGTATATGCATCGCACAGGAAAAACTTTTGTTGACCGCATTCATAAAAGAAATGTGACTCAAGACATAGGCAAATAATAAAAAAAACTTTTTTTACTTAACGCGAAATGTGTTGCATACTTTATGAGACAGCTACTAACGACCAAAATATGAATTAATAACTTGGCCAAAACTTAAGAAACTGACAGAAATTTCGTATTACGAAATAGAAAATATCCAATTAAAGAGCCGCCCCAAAGCAATCAATTGGGCGTGCCATTTTAAGCTTATAAAACCCATAACGCTGACTTACAAATTATAGCCACCACCCACGTCGCCCCGGGTGGTCGTGGGTCGTGGGTCGCTGGGTCGGGACACGCCTGCTGTCGCCTACATTTCATAAATTTAGCAAACATTTTTACAAATTTTCGGCTCTTGACTGCATGAGGTTTATTAGGACAAGTGGCGCTTAGGCAAATTGTTGCTTCCGTTAGCCTTGAGGAAAAGCGGATGGAAAGGGAGGTAGTGCGAGAGGCATTAGGCCACAGCTCGAGGGTCTGGATAAACAAAATCATAAATTACACAATTAACGATTTTACTCTAAAATTAAATTTCCGCCTATTCGCTTTATATTTTTAAGCTGCAATGTTCATTTCAGTTTCAGTCGAAAACGATTTAATAAATGTAAAAAACATATAGTTTACGCACAAAGAGCTGTCGCATAAAACTTGCAATTCATTTGCAATTAAATACAAATGTTATCCGTCCGCCATATATAAGTGCCTCTCAACTAAGGAATAATGTGAAATGAGCAAGACTGCCGTATATTTAAAATATGTGTTCAAGTCTTAAGCAGAACTGGTGATTACAATAAAAGCTCAAACTGAATTTCGTACATATAAGATTATAATCCGATATATCCAATTGCTTGAGGAAAATTTGTTCTATTCCACATGCATAGAAATAAACATGTGCTAGTACATGGCAACAATTGTTGCCATAAACAAGTATTTATGATCCATACTCAAATAAAAAGTTTATTGAACCTAAAATTGGTATGACAACTCGCCTAAGCCAATATAGCTACATTTATACTGATTTTTCTATAAGATTATGCGAATTTTATCAAAATAATGGAATAAGCAAAATCAAAAATGGCATTCAACATTTCTAAGAGACCCAAAAGCTGGTGACAAGTATGACAACGAGCCAAAATGACCTGAAGAAAGGACAACAATAACACCAAAGACAACAATAACCGCCGCAGAAGGCGACAGCAATTTTTATGAGCGCTAAAGCAAAATGCTTTGTGACTTTGTTACAATTTTGATGGTAACAGTAAAAAGTTTCCTTTATTTCTTACCCACTTACTGCAGTTTTTGCTCCTGTTCCGTCCCCGTGTGTCTGTCTTGTAAGTCTGTCTGACAGACTGACCAAATATTTATGCAGGCACTAAGAAGATTGATGCTGACTGCTGCTGAAAATATTCCATGCTGATCTGAAATTTTCTATCAATTTTTAGTGCACATTAAATTCTTTCAAAAGGCATATTAATTTCGTTAGAGAAACGGAAAAATAAATGAATGAAATGAGAAATTACCTAAAATATATATCAATTATGATTGATTTTAGTGAAATAGTTATCATATTGCAATTTTGAGTTTAGTTACTTACAATATCTATGTATGTCTATTCTGATGTCATTCACTTGCAGCTACCGCATAGCATTATGGGAGAGGAGCTTCCGTTTGTTTTTGGGGCGCCGCTGGCGCCAGTCGGCCCATATCCCAGCCACAACTATTCCGTGCAGGAAAAGTTGCTTTCCGAAGCGGTAATGGCATATTGGACGAACTTCGTAAAGACCGGGTGAGTAGAGTTGTCTGTGCCAAAAGCGAAATTGAAGAGTGCATTTGGTGAAAGTTTGCGATTGGAAACGCCACAAGAATGGCAGCTGGATTCGGAGTGAAAATGATTGCGGGGTCGGGTATCCGAGCCATCAACACGACGAGTCGCAGCTCTGCATGCAAATGGGATGCAGCAGCGAATGCGGATGTGGATGCGATATCCGTGGAACTGGTTACTGGCACGTTTTGTAATCTGCAACGCTCGGACAGTAAAATGAATAGAATTTTTACTGCCGCTTTTATTATTATTTCTCTACAAAAACAACTGCAAAAAAGGGCCATAAGCTGGGCAACATCCACATCAGCAGCAGTGCAAATATTATTAGTTGAAATGCGGCACTGCGATGCTCCCTCCGGTGAAATGGCAATCAAAGCTGAAATCTGAGATCTTTAGCATATATACTTTTTTATTTGTACATGCGTTCCGTTTACATTTCGCACTTAGCCCAAGCGGTCATTAGTCCTATGCCGGATAGATTAAAAAAGTTGAGCGAGGAAAATATGCTGAAAAATAATTCGGAAAATATATGCATGGATTTGCGGATTAGTGCGAAGTGCCATGAATATTTAGCGAGATGATTGATACTGAATGCGCTCATGAGTGAGAATGATTTGGCAAATTATGATCATTTTATATGAATGATATCCATGTGTAAGATTGTGAAATAGCATTATCAAAATATCTAATACAATTTTTAAAATGTTCTTCCTCTTTTAGTTATTCTTCTTTTTAGATGAAATAAGTTTATTATTTTATATTTTTTTTACTTACTCTCATTTTTTAGCAATCCAAAAGCGCCTTGGAAGGGCACATTTCTGAATTCGCATCTTTTGGAATGGGATCGCTATGATTTGGACTGGCCGGAGTTTAATAAGCGTGGACAGGCCTATCTCAATATTGGTGAGTATCTCGTGCCCACTCGTATGTATGTAGAGCAGCAGCAACCTCAACACCGCAACGAACTAACGCCTGTTCTCTGATGCATTGCCTCTGGTGGTAACTGCATGATTTCGTTCATGTTGCAGGTATACCGCCGACAGTGGGCTACAAGTACCGCCAGATCTACATGAATTTCTGGAACAAAGAGCTGCCGGATGAGCTGAATCAAATTGCGGCAATACAGCAGAAGGGGCAGCAACAGCAACAGCAACAGCTGCTCCCCGGAAACGAGGTGATTACGGGTCACATGAGCAAATACGGTGCACGTGACAAAGGCGCCGAGGATCCGGTGCGTACGCTAAAATTGTTGCTTCAAAAGCCGTTGCCATCAAAGGGCAGCGAGCAGGCAGAGACTACTGCGGAGAACATGTACAATGCACCTCCCACATTCGGTCAAGTGCACAGGCAGCAGCAACAGCAGCAGCCGGCCGTTGAGGGCGTGGCCTCCATATCCGGAGAGGACCCCACACAAACATCCCAGCACGTCAGCGACTACGGGGAATATGGCGCAACGGCTGCTCCAACGGAGCCCATTGCCAAATCGGAGACAACGTTGCAGTTCCTCATTGCACTCATTGCCATCTTCATTGTGCTGAATGTGGTCATCTATGCGACTTTCTTTTTCCGGCAGCGTCGCAAACAAAATACTTCGTTGCAACGCAAACTGGGCGGCCAAATGCTCAGCTACGATGGCGCCAACGATGATGAACTGAAGCGCTGCAGTAAGTCCCGTGATGGCGATGAGAGCTATTCGCTGGATATCGTTCGAAAATCCAATACTTATGAAGCCATAAAAACAGGGCAGCGTTCGCCCATCAATGGCTTTTCCATGCAACGTCAATTGAGCAGCTCAACGGTGGATACGCATACAAAGGTCTGCGAGTGGATGTCATCGCAGCAACAGAGTCCAGCACAGAAGCTGCTGAAATCGGGCAGCTTTAATACGACGCCGGCGCCGCTGCCAGCTGCACAGCCGGACAATCGGATCATCATCTGCGAGGACATTGAGGTGGCAGATGCGGCGCTTTTAACCCCACAGCATATGCACGAGACGCAAGAGGGGCTGCACTATGAGTTGCTGCTGCAGCGACAGCATTCGGCGCTAACCGAACCCAGTGAGGCAACGCTGCAGCCCCAGCATTCCCACACTCACTCAGATCCGGTGGACATGATTTTGGCTGCTGATGAGCAGGTGACCAGCTTTGTGCATGCCGATGATGTGGACATCAATGTGACCAGTCGCGATGAGTGTGAACTTCAGCTGCAACCACTGACCGTTGCACAGCAACTGGCATTGCTGCAGCAGCGCAACTATCCAAAAGTCCTGCCCACTGAACAGGATGTGCGACAGAGCTATAAGCGCAACTCGCTGCCGCCGCAGAATTTTCAGGCACCGCTGCCACCACCGAGGACCATTAGCAGCACACTGGGTCGGCGGCGACGGGATAGCAGTAATGTAACCACTTCGCCGGTTATGCTTGCCCGCGACTGCGCAGAGGATGAGCCGCGTGAGCCGCAAATCACACAAAATACGCTGATAGTGGGGCCCATAGTGCCCAAATCGCCAGCGGCATCGCTGAAGCGGATTAAGCGCCAGACAGACCCGGCAGCAATTTCCAAGCTGAGCGGCTCCTTTCAGTCTTTCGAGTCGGTGCCGCCGGCGCATGAGGCAACCCCGCCGCAGGGTCAACGCACCGAATGCGTCTATGCGATTGAGGCGAGCGCCAGTGTCAATTCCCTGCCCAGCTGGTCGGCGCCCAATGGTGACGTGTATGCGCAGCCCACCAAGTCTGCTTCGAGGACATCGCTCATACCGCGGCCGCTGCAGACGTCAGTCGAGACACAACAAGTGTCAACTGAAGCAGCAGCAAAAGCAACGACAGCAACCGTTGCGGTAATGCCTAGCCGCATACCGCAACTGCAGCGCCAGTCATCCAGCAAGGAGCTGCAGTCGCCTCGAGAGTCACTCGCCTTGCTTGACAGCGCAGACGGGCTAACATTAAATGATAGAGCAGACACAACTTCACGTACCAAATCCAGCATCTCAAATGATTCCTCGTGGCGATCTTCTTCGGCTTCTTCGTCCTCCTCGTCCACGGGCACAGTGCGAACGGAACTGCAGCAATACCAGCAGCCAAGCAAAACTATTGCCACTCATATATAGAAGATAGCAGGCAGTGCCTCAGTTCGACACCAACAACGAGGCAGGCAACATGCTGTGCAACGAGCCCAATGCGACGACAGCTGCAGATCCTGGCAGGCGCCAACCAAATCCTTTGACGGCTTGCGGTTTGAGCTCGCATGCACTTTCGAATATTTTGCACAAATTTAATAATACATTTTAGAGGAAAGTTTATCTTTGACTTGGCGGCTAAAGGATTGCAGAAGCAGCTACAGCTTGTGGTCGCTTTGGTTAGCAAAAGTTTTTAGAGGATTTGATTTAACTTATCGCAACAACTAAGGATATTTAAAGTGAATAAGAAAAATTACAAGAAACTTTATCAAAGCAGCTAATTATCTTGATTGAACAAAGAGGAGACCTTTTAAGGAGTCAAGAATTATCTGAGATAATTGCAAATAAAATATCAATTTATAACAATTTAGATGAGCTCAGTGCAAAATTTACATGTAAATTCAAAATATTTTAATTTAATCAATTTAATTCTGCAAAAACGAAATTCGCACACAATGTATAATTCGTAAGATTTAAAAATATGTTTTAAAATAATTTTGAATTGCAAATAGGCTTTGCATACGTCAAACTATTGGTTAAAAAATTAATTGATAATGAAAAGCTGTGTAAACTGTTCCAAGGGTCAGACTGCAATAAACCATGATAAGAGTATATAATTGGGCAAGATAAGAAAACTGAAAAGATATTAAAGGCCAGCTCAATACTCGTATATATATACATATGTGGAAAAAAGCAAAGAAATCAAGTACAACTGTACAGCAAGGGATTTTGTGTCCAATGAAATCATAACCAAGTATTATGGAAAGATAAGGTGGAAGCTACTGATTACGATACTTATTAGCTAGATTATAATTATACTAAATATTAGCAAATAAAAATACAAGTAACTATTTATGCAGAAAAGTTCCGTTTATTTATTTTAACTTTAACTTTAACAAGACAAAACTTTTGTTTTGCCTCCTTCGAAACTTTTTACCTTCGAAGTAGCATAACAATACGACATTTTACTGGCATCAATTTGGCCAACAATTGTGTCAGCAACTGTGCATATATAAGCTACTTACAAATGGAGATACATATATATATATATATTTATCAGTAGTTGCCAATACACAAAGCACACTTTTATGGTGCTGCCAACTTAATTTGAAGCCTTAGCTAAATCTGAAGCATGAAAACATTTGTGCAACTGCAAATATTTCAAATTTTTGGGATTCTGATTCTATGGTTGATGTCGCCTCTGGGAATTACATCAAACTTGTCACCGCAAAATAGCAAGCTAGCCGTTCCCTAAACTTAATCCTATTGAATTTTTGTTGCCTAGTTTGGGTAAAGTTTCCTGACTGGCTTTTATGCCCCTCTTTTGTGGCGCATTACTTTTTTGGTTTTCCATAAAATTGAGTTATTGTGTCGGCATTTGCTTTTCTTTTTTGTATTTCTTCTTTAGGACGTGGGTTTGGCATTTTAGGCAAATTGCTGTCATCCAATTGTTGCTGGCATGTTTTTATTCCGCCTGTAACAGGACAACATCTTTGCGGCAAAATGTAAAAGAGAAAGTTTCATTTTGGTAAATTGAAATCCTTGCCATAAACACAACGCAGAAAAGTTGTAATTAAATTCTGCGCCCAATTGAATTGTTTTGCAGCAAGGTGCAAGCGGCGAGTAAATTTCATTTCATCGCTTTGCATTAATGTTTGTTTTGCGCTAATTATGTTAAGTAACAGCAAAGAGCCCCGACGACGACGAACTAATTGGTGTAAACAAAAACTTGACGGAGTTTCAAAAAGAGGCATATTAATTATTTTAAGTCTAGAACAAATATTACACTGAGTTTACCCTTCCAGTTGCCATAGCAGGGCCAAAACCATTAAAGTATTGTATAATATATGCTGTTGCTTCTGTGGCATGTGTGCATAGCTAAATTTCCAACAGTGTTCATTTTCATGCAGGTCTGTTCACTCTTAATTGCCACAATTTGAAAATGCTTCGAGCATTCTCTCACTCCATTTGAACCCACATTTTTGTTCTTCTCTGTTTTGTTTGCTGCTCAGTCGCTTCGACATTTGGGTTATTGTTTGACTACTTTCAGTTTATGCCTTTGTACATTGTTGAGTCTGCAGCGGCGGTGATTGAACAGTTTTTACAGCATTTGGCTTATTAAATCAGGGAAGACTATTTTTTTATAGCTCAGCTATTTTTTGGGAAAATCCAGTGTCTATAGTTCTCATCAGTAAAAAAAAAAATGAAGTCAATTCAAAAATAGCCAAGCTTGATTTTCTCAACAGAAGAGTTAAGCCAGAGTAAAGCAACAGGAATAAATACTTTCCAACTTTTGGATTATTTTTATGAATATGTGTACACAGTTTGCGGGTTTGTATAATCAAAATTTCCTTAACAATTTGTTTGCCAATTAATTCCTTCATTTGTCGGAAGCTACCCACATTTTTCATTAATTTCATATTAAAATATTAGCAAATTCTTAAAGAGCATTAAAAATGTTTTTTGATCATTATTATGATATTTTTAACAAGTTAATAATGTTTTGTTTACAGTGTTACAACTTTTGCGTTACAATTTACAAAAACCTACAATGGCTTAACCAAAAACCAACCGAAAGTTTTCTGCCGATAAAAATGCCACACAAACTACTTCCAAAATAAACGAAATAATTTCCCGATTTTGCCAACAACCACAAATTAGTGTAAACTCAAGAGTAGATTAAAATGAAAATTGCATGCTTGGTGCGCTTCTTCCTCTAGCAGAAAAGTAAATTGAAAATATATAAACAAATACCAATAATAAAAAAAACACACAAAACAATGGCAGTAACCATTACTGAAATTTTCCGATGATGAAATTTGGGTATAAAAACATTTGAGTTGCACTCAAACGACTCTTTTGATTTATAGTAGTTCTGACTTTGCCTGATTTTTTTTAGGTTTGCAGAAAGTCGGGGCATGAGAAAATTGAAATGTATAGCGTGGAACAATAAAATTTAAATGGTAATTATGTGAGTTAAATTTTGCGATAATTGATTGCGACAGAAAGGTTAATAATTATAATTGCTTGTAATAAATGCATATGCGTTGATATATTCGGTGGAATTATCGTACACACATTAAACCGCATAAATGCAACATGACTAATTAATTTACTTTATAATTAGTATTATAAGACGCACATGATTAAGTTAATTATGTAGTTGCATTCATATATTAAAATACAAATTGGGTCAAAGGTCAAAATTCAATAGCATTCAACAATAAGCTAGTTACACATTCCATAATATGACAATCACCAACCAGATTGAATAAAAAAACTAATGAAACAAAAGCCAAAATGCATTATGGATTAAAAATTAAAAAAAAAGCAAAGGTAATTCATTTCACATTATATTATAATGGCTTCTTTTACTTACTGCGTGAAATTAAATTTTAATAATTTAATAAGCTGCTGGCACAACCCAACAACGAACATAACCTTAAATGTCCATCTGCAAATTAGTTGAACGGGATACAGTCAATTTATTCTGCGCTTGTGAAAAATTTTAATGTTATTTATGTTAAAATAAAATCATTGTATATTTAACAAATACACGAATATTTTTGATTTGGTTTAGGCCACATATTATGCTAAAAATTTGAATAATTAAATAATTTGTACACGTTGACTGACAGCAAGCAAACCTTTTATTACTGATGTCTCCCACCCAATAATCGCAAATCTAATTTCATTAGTTTTCTGCTATGAATTTAAATGATGTTTGTATTCATCTTATAACTTATTTAAGACAATTTAATTCCTGAGATCTGAAAACAATTTAGACTAAATTTACTTTCCGATCCATAACTTTTCCACTGTACAATGATTTTTTTAATTAAACGTTGTTTGGCGGTTTTCGTGATGTTGTTTTATCGTAATTGTTTTCGTAGGCAAAAACATTGGAACAGTTGTGTCAAAATAATAAGTTAAATATTTAATTACATATACACAATTACTACTCTCTTAATGTTATTGTTGATGTCCATTTTGTAGTATCGAGTGCATATTAAGCTCATTTTAGGTTTCATTCATCTGCATAATTGTTAATTTGTTTATGTTTCGCGTTGTGGCTAAAGTTCAATGAGCTGCAAAATTGCTGTTTTAAATGCGAGTATGAAACTGAAATATTTCCAAAAATTCCATTGCAATTGGAACAGTAATTAATTAGAACGAAAGTGTTTTAGAAAGAGGAATATTTTTGTTTTGACTGCCTCATTGCATTGACAGTAACGGAAATTAATTCAAATCGACTTAAATAGATAAAATATCCTAAATTAAGACTAAACTAAAATAAGGCAGTTCAATTTGCAAATTTTACAAAACTCCTTAGATTCCAAAATTTAAATTTAAATTTCGTCCCTGAGTTGACATAAATTCCGCATATTTTTTTACATATTTTTTTTTCTATGACTTTTATTTTGTTTTCCCATTTTGCTCTTTACATGCATGCATTTACTTTTGTTTCCTCCTGCGCAATGAGAAAACAAAGCATATCTGAACTACATGAATTAAAATATTCTTCAAGAGTAAATGGAAGAGCAAAAATGAGAAGGAAACTTTATAAAACGTGACTTGCAACTGGAAGTAAGATAGTAGTAGCAGGAACACTAGTAGGAGCGCCATCAATGCGCCGCCTGCAACGTGAATGGTGTGGCAATGTAAAAGTCTCCCGTCTGACTGCCTTCATGACTATACGAGACGAGACTAACTGCCTTCGAGTAGCAATTAGCGCCATGATATTGCGGCTTAGAGAGGCACGTGGCTTGCACCATTTGTGCGCATCGTTAATATGGCAAACGAGACGCATTGAAAGGCACACTTGCCACCAGCTAGTGGCAAGCCCCTTTTAATTTTAATTTTATTTTTATTGCATACACTGTAGCGCCATTTGCAGCTTATACATTCAATTTGCTTATTGCCAACGTAAACTTATGCAGACGATGACAAAGATGTCGCCAACTATCAGCCAAGTTTGTTGTAATTTGCAATTTGGGTCGTTTTTACTGTAGTTGTTGCTGCGTTGTCTGCTGCACATTTGCCGCTAATTTGGCGCGAAATGCCTCCAGTCTCTTACAGTCCGTTTCAGCCAGTTCAGATCGCGTCTCCCCTTATAATTGCTTGGCACCAATTGTTTTAAATGCTCGACGCGCGTACACAAATTGCTTGACTGCTGCCTCCAAAGTGCTGCACTGAATCCTTTAACCAAGTTGAGCACTTTTACACCACTCAACAACAGACTAAGTTTAAAGGTCATGCCTGAAAAGAAAATATTCACAAAAGCAAACTTTGAACTTTGTATAAAGTTCAGTAGCAGATAGAATACAAAATCTGTATCATTTGCCAATTTATTACCAACTATCTTTCTCAACTTTAGTTATAATATACATTATGATATATCGGTATACTTTTACTTAAATATATATATAATTTAAAAATATAATGTATAAGTAAATTTCTAAAAACTAATTTAGTATAAACAGCAACTCAAATTAGTATAAACAGCTTTTTCGTTTTTGAGATGCTAAAAAAATTTACAAAAGTGATCAGAACGCTGCTAAAAGTTCCCTTAATGAGTCAAGTATTTCTATATTTACTTGTGTTGTCTAGTGTTGAAGTCAGTGGTTTCCTATAGCAATGAAAAATTGCAAATGTTTTTATTATAAACAAAGTGTGTGTGTGCGTGTAGGTGTGTGTGTGTGTGTGTGTAAGCCTGTGTATGTTGGTTTGAACTTTTCGCTGTTTCAACTTGGATTCGATGCGCATCAATATTCAATATGTTGCTTTTACTGATATCGAATTCAGGCAACCAGCTCAACTACCCACCACAGCCCCGCCATCATCAGCGGCTGGAGCAGCATCGAGAGCGCAATCTCAATGAGAATCCTCGACGAATCCATCCGCCAAACGCCAGCTGATGTTTGCTTTGCGTAATGGAATTGTGCGGTGAATGGTGAGTGGTGGCACATTTTCGCCTTGGCCCCAGATCACAACGTTTTTCCACATCTGACTTTTCTCAGTGAGTGTGTGAATTTTCCTTGGCTTGGCGTATAGATTGCCGATTCAGGGGCTTTCCAATGACTTGCGGCGTTCTGAATGCGGGCTGCATGATGCGTAAATGTATCAACATTTACCATGCATATTTTCGATGCCACTTCATTTAATTTATATTCGATTCAAATTAAATAAAAATACGTCAATATTTAATTTGAACTGTATTACTGACACATTGACAGAAGTTAATTAGTCTGCAATGCAAATATTTATTATACGATGATTACAAGCCTTCTCGTTGGGAATATTTGCAATGAGTATGAGATTTTGGACACCTTTCGAATTACGGCTTCTTGCTGCAAAACACCTTGAGCGTAAGCTTATCATATGTGCACCAGAGTTGTGCAACAAACCAAGCACGTGCTCGTATTAGCTACCAACTAAGTGTTGTTATTCCACAGTTTTACACCACAATTACCAACACCATACCAAAACTGACTACGCCCTCAACCCAATCTTACGGGTTACGTGCCGCACGGCAGCAATGTACGTGTCGAATTCGCAAATATCCCACGTTACTCATAAATGTTAGACAATGTCTGCGGCAAGCAGACGTTTCTGTGCCGCAGTCAGTGTTGGTAAGTGAGAGAGAATGTGTCATGTGCATGCTTTGGCATCTTTTCACACATCCTTGCATAGCTCCTGGCTGCTTATAGCATATGCCTGCCCATTTAAAGTGTTTTCTTAGCACACAACAAAAAACACTTTGCACCTTCTTCACCATTCTCTATGCTATGCTACAACAACGTTAACGTTATAAACGCTACATTTTGTCAGTTGCTACTCCATACCTATGCATAAGGCAAGGTTCGTGTGTAGCAACAAACTTCTCATGTTGCTATTGTGTTTTTCTAGTTGTTTGCGTTCCACTTTTTGCTGTGTTTTGCCAGTTTCAATATTCCACAGCTTAACTATGCCTCAAGGGTCCGTTCAGAGTGCACTCTAAATGGATGGGGATTAAAAATAGTTGACGAACATGTTATGAAAATCAATGGACGTGTTAATGCTTAGGGCCAATCAGGTATTTTTGCAATGTAACAATACCCATAACATCAATTGATTATATTAAAGATATGAAAAGTGTACTCATAGTTTAATAACTTTAAATAACTTTGTTAAAATAAAATTTATTGAAATTAATTTCACTATTATATTTGCAAAGAACCTGTTGCAATAATAATAAAAATTAAAATATTATTATATTAAAAAAAAAAAAATAATATGATGAAGATTTAAATTACATTTAAATAATATATAATATATAATGTAAGTACACTATTGCTTTATTCGAGCTCCAGTCACGCAGAAACTAATTTTGATTGCAATTATTTTGCCGCCAATCGTCGGCATGGCTTTTTTATGTAGACGTCAGTCATTCCGAACCCACAGCAAGGTCAACTCTCATC
The DNA here is from genome assembly GCA_035041535.1 of Drosophila cognata. Taxonomy (NCBI): domain Eukaryota; kingdom Metazoa; phylum Arthropoda; class Insecta; order Diptera; family Drosophilidae; genus Drosophila; species Drosophila cognata. The sequence goes on from JAWNLC010000238.1 coordinate 585,157, forward strand.
CGCGCCCACACGGCAAAATATTCAACCTTTGCTCAATTTAGTTGTTGCTGTGAATTCTTCGTCGTACGACTTTGAGAAAGGTTTAGGTTTCCCCCTCAATGTGTCGCCATCGTCCCCCTGTCTGTTTTGCCTTTTTGCAGCTTCCTGCTCGGTGTCGGTTAGTTACAGCTGAACGTAGTTCCGCCGTAATTGGCGAAAAATAAAGGTGCATCATGACAATCATAAGGTGTGTACGTTAGAGATGCAATTAGTTAAGCAAAGTGCAAGTGATGAATATTAAATTCTCATTTTTTAATGTTTGGTTATCTCTTTTGGTAATGTAAATATTTCATTATGTCAAAAGAAATATATATTTAATTATGTTTAAATTATTAAAATTATATCCAGAGGAACATTTTTTTAATGAAAGTTGTAATTTAAATAAATTAAATACAATATGTGATTACTGAATCGAATGGAGTAACTGGGTTGGTAAATGTCTACTTTGATAAATTTGACATTTCAAAAGTTGAATACTCTAAATTGGCATATTGGCACTAAAATACACTGAGTTGCTATTAAATGGAGCTGCCTCATAGCAAAATCCAAGTGTTATTGTCAAAAAGCAGGCTGCTGGCGACGCTGAACTGAACTTTTCGCATTTCTTCCATATTTATACAAAACTTTTAATTCGAAACGATTTCTCGGTCCACTGTCAAATAGCTTGAGCAGGAAGGGAAACGCCGTTGCTGACGCCATGTCTAAGCAAAATGCTCCCATTTCCATAAGCCTGCTTCATGCCGACGGAGAAAGCAACAGCGACAAGCCAAGAGTCCATCCCAAGCAGTTGTTCAACGATCCGCGCTTTCAGATCCGCCCACTGCAGCAGGTGGCATCAGCATGCAGTGGTGCAATAATCACTGCCTTTCTAATGACTCCGCTGGATGTGATCAAGACGCGAATGCAGTCGCAGTCGAACAAGTGCTTCCTCTACTGCAATGGCCTGATGGATCATCTATTCAGGAGTGGCACCCAAGCGCATCAGACAGCCCGCAGCACATTGACGCCACATTTCCGCAGCACACTGGACGCCCTCATCAAGATTAGTCGGCATGAGGGCATGGGCGCCCTATGGTCTGGTTTAGGTCCCACATTGGTATCGGCGCTGCCTTCGACTATCGTCTACTTCGTAGCCTATGAGCAGTTCAAGGTCGGATATATTTCCCTCTACGAGCGATACTTTGAACGATCAAAGCATCTGAATCAGAAGCCGCCTCTGTTTGTGCCCATGTTGTCTGGAATAACGGCTCGCATTTGTGCAGTCAGCTTTGTCAGCCCCATTGAGCTGGTCAGAACGAAGATGCAATCGGAGCGGCTCAGCTACGCTCAGGTAATGCAATTTGTGCGCAACATAATTGCACTGCAAGGCATAACGGGCTTGTGGCGTGGCTTACCCCCTACCATACTGCGTGATGTGCCCTTCTCGGGCATATATTGGCCAGTTTACGAGTACCTCAAGTACTGGATCAGCAATGGCAATGAGGAGCGCACTTCGTTCGGCTTAAGCTTTGTGGCCGGCGTTTTGGCCGGCTCCTTGGCAGCGCTCGTCACGTGTCCCTTCGACGTGATCAAAACGCACGAGCAGATCGCGTTTGGAGAGCGCGTCATCTTTACGGATACGCCCAAGAAGGAGATGAACAAGCAGTCCACCTATAGTCGCTTAGTGGCCATCTATCGTGCCTTCGGACTGCGTGGACTCTTTGCAGGCTATGGGCCACGTTTGTTGAAGGTGGCGCCTGCTTGTGCTCTCATGATATCCACCTTTGAGTACAGTAAATTATATTTCTTCTATTACAATGTGCAAGAGCATAACAAGCAGCTGCTGATTAACAATCCCAATGCCAAGTTGGTCAAGTTTGATGATACGCAATAGTAAACTTCGTAAATTATATCATAATTTGGCTTTTGCTTTTATAAATAGGCTACGCATATATTTAATATCACAATTTTCAAAATTATTTATGTTCATCTCGTCTTAATTAACCACAAAAAAAAAAAAAAAAATCAATTTACACTTTCGCAGCTTGTGCCAGATTTTATAGGGAACTTTTGACATCTTCTGTTCGAGTTCTTTTTTGATTTAATTGAACATTTACACAAGCTGACACTTGACAGGATGTACACAAGCTGACACTTGAGAGGATGTAAAGGAAATTAAATTGATGAGCAATAAATTAAATATTTAAAGGCATGCAATGCTGCCCACTCACCGCATGAAAATTTGAAAGAAAATCTGTGAGGCTATGTCTTGAAAAAAATAATAATGCTTCATAGCTTCAGCATAGCTTCAGCAGCTGATCTGCGTCCCTCTGATTGGCAACCAGTTGGCAGGTCTGATTGGAGCAGGTGGCAACTCCCATTGCAATCGATAATTTATTCGATAATTTATAATATATTATTATTATGTTACGATCGTTCGTAATTGTTTTGCTTTTGCTTTTTTTTTTTTGTGGTGCCTCGAAGACGATGTGCACAACAAATTGACATGGTACAACAATAATAAAAATTATTATTCCAAAGGAATCGAAAAAGCCGTAAGAGATCGCAATACAAAAAAGTATTTTGACTAAATTTGTTAATTACAGATGCAGCAACAAAGTTTTTTAAGTTTCTGTTTCTAATTTTGCAATAAAAAGTGTATCAAAAATATAATTGTTTACATAAATTGTTAAGTGTTATTCTAGAACTTTGCAGCTTGTAAATTAGTTGGGTTGGTGTCTCAAAAATTAGCTCCACTTCATGATGATGATAACAATATATACCAAAAATGTTAATCTCCACTATATAGATGTATGTATATACTATTTATATATGTACACTACTGGAGCACAGATTTGCTCGCATCTCCTACGCTGAGCCGAGCACCTCGTTCAGTATCATCTCTCGCGTCATTAGCTGGCCATTGTTGACCCTTGTCCTCTATCGACTTCGACTTAGTTGAGCCCTCCTCTCTGCGCCAGCGGGTCGTTGACGACGTGGTTGTCGATTCCGAAGGCGGAGCCCGTTTGCAGTGCCTCCATCAGACTGTCCATGACGTCCTACTGCGTTTGGGCGGCATCCATGTCGACAACGGCTTTCTTGCGCTGCTGTCGTTCCATTTGCTCCCGTTGCGACTGGTCACGCGCCTCCTGCATGCGTCACATTATCATTGTGCGCCGCCTGGAAGGCATCCTTGAACGTCTTGATATCGGCAAAGAACTCCTCCATGGTGTATTTACTCGGATCGAAGGCATAATACTCGCTCAGATCCTTGAACAACCTTTCCATTTGCTCTTGCCCAACACAGTCTGTGGCAAATTTGCCCATCACTTCACAGAACTTCTCATCATCGCACTGCGGCACTTTATTGTTTTGCAGATCCGTTTCCAGACTTTTGACAGATTATATTACTCTCATTATTACAATCTCATTATTCTTAAGAATCTGAATGTATTATTTTTTAAGTAAAACTTAGTCATAATCAACATGAATTTTCTTTATTTGAGCATGAAAATGAAAGTAACCCTTGATCAATAACGTGTAACCGATTCTTGATAGCTTTGGGTTTGCTTATTTATTTTTTATTTATTTAACGCCAACGCAAGAGAGAACATCAAACAATCTACCCAATTGAACATTGAAGTAAAGTTATTATCTTCTAAAACAAGAAAAATTTGTCTATTTTGTTAGTATGATTATTTGGCATTGGCCTGTCAAGTCTCGACAGCATTGCTTGTTCAATTTTAAATACTTGAACAACAAACGAATTGGAGTTTTCCGATCACGTTCGCATAAAAAATAGAAAAATGGAAAATACCTTTGGCATCAACTTAACTCAGCTCGTGCCAATTCCAAACAATGCACAATTTCCGAATGACCTATTTATTGATTGCATGTTTTGTTGGCAAGTGCAGAAAATTCGATTATATAAAACCGAAATATTGACATTGCCAATAATGAAATGCCATTGAAAGTTGCCACTGGGATCGAGGAGTAATTAAGTTGTATTTTCAAAAATTATTGAAAATAATTAAAATATCCACTTACAGATTTAACATACAAATATAAATAAATAAAATATTCCCCAGGGTTTGAATAAGCAAAGTTTACAAAGCATGCCGAAAAGCGGGCTCTCAATGAAAACATCCAAAACCATTTTTTGTTTGTGTTGACCGCAATTTGCTAAAATACAAAAAAAAGGAGCAGGGAAAATGCGTTAGTTGGAGATGAGCACATCACATATAAATTTCAAATGTTTATACAAAGTATATTTGATTTTTTAAATTTAATATTTATTAATTGACATTTTATACAGTTTTCTTTTTTTAAATATCTGATTTTGATTACTCACTTTATTATTAAATCAGTTAAGAAGTTCCCTTTAAGCAGTTTCATTTAGATTTTTTCTCTTTAAAAGTTGCCATCTCCAGTGTCCAAACACAGCAGGAAAAAGAGATGGAATATATGAATGTATATATAAGCTGACGGGCAACTGGCAAATGGGCATTTAACGTTGAAGTTTTCTTTGTTAAGTGAAAATTGGCAATAAAGCGCATTTAAAATATGCTTTCACTTAAATAATTGAAATTATTTTAAAGTGAATTTCATTCATGCGTTTGTGTAAGCCAATTTGGTACTCAACCACATGAAGGCGGCCCATGCGCCACACACATCGCCCAGCCCCACAATTTATATAACCACTTACTCTTTTCTATGTGCACATACATATATACATATATTTTATTTCTTTTATTTTTTTGCACTGCCATTTACTTGGATTGGGGCGTGTCCATCGTCCATATATTCTGTCAGGCTGCTGCTTGGTTTTTTTTCGCTCACTGCCAACTACAAAAATATTTGCGCTAGTACCAAAAAAAAAAAAAAATACCAACGAGAACTGGAAATGTTGTTGATGGCCAGCCGAATTGGTTAGTTGTTGTACTTTCGCCGTCCAACAGCTGCTGCTGCGGCCATCCTTCAACATTTGCTAGGTTTTTGTCAGGAATGAGCGGGTATGGAGGGTGCCGGAGTATCGTTTTTGCTTGTTGCCTTTGGTTCTTGCATTTAATTGTTGTATTAAAAATATACCAGCACGCGCACAGTCACAGCGCTTTATTTATGTCTCTTACCACGTCTGTCTATTCTACCTTTTCTGTGTGAGTGTGTGTGTGTGTGTGTGTATGTTTGTACAGTAAAAACATTGACAGTTTGTGGGTGTGGTGGGCATTGTCAATACTTCATGGTCGTCGCGGGATTGATGGGTCCGACGCTTGTAGCTTAAGCAATAAAATTGATTTAATCTGATTTGATGGGTATTCAGTTAGAATTGAGTGGCCATCGGCTTACACTGAAAGCTCTGTGTTGCCAACTAATGAGCTCAGCATAATCTGAGTGTTGCGCAAATATTAAACGGCTTTTCTTAACAGGCTTTTAAATGGAAACTGAAAAATCTGATAAAAGAAAAAACAGTATAAAAACTATTGTCTTGATTGCTTAATTTTATGCACAGAATTCGCTATAGCTTGAATAAAAGAAATTTGTTCTGTTTTTTGGCATTTTATATATAGGTATTAGCTAACTTGCATTGGAGTACCATGAATAGAATACAATTTTCTAAGTGACCTTGCCGCGGCAAGCGTTAAATTAATTTCCACAGCTTAGCAGTATAAATGGCTGCTAGCGCTCAACCAAAAAAAAAAAAGTAGGCTGTTCATACATACTAAATGAAATGAGCAATTTTTCACGGTCTACAAAGTGCTGAAGACTTTAAAATGGACAAAATTTTTAATTAGCGAAGCCCTTTTGCAATTTTAACACAGGATGCGCGCAGACGAGTATTATCCTTTTTGCTGTTGCCTGTGGGTTTGCACCACGCACCTGAGTGGCCCTGCCCGAGATGCCAGAGTTTTAATTAAAAAATACAAAGTGAATACAAATAAAATAAGATATTTGCTTGTTTGGCGAGAATATACGAATTTCAAGGCTATGCGCAAAAGTTGTCAATATGCTGTGCGTAACCTTTACTGTGGCCTTGTTAATATTTAGTCCGCATTTGCAGGGATCTTCGAAGTACCTTATTATGCCGAGTTTTCAAAAGTGGTTTATAGCAGATCTTCAAAATTATAAAGTGCTGTTTATGTTGATTTAAATTGCAGTGTGGCTCATTTGCAACAGAGCAAAATGCCGCAATTCGCGATTTGCCGGCATCTTATGCGCAATTTGCCTGCAATTTTCTATACGAAATCATTTTTCATAAATAATTTTCTTTATTTTTTCATTTTCTCTTTCACTTTTTAAGCTCGGTGCTTTATTTTCCATTATGGCTGTGTTTATTTCGTTATTTACGCAGAGCCAACTATATTATAAAGGCGATAATGGCCAAGAGGACTCATACATTTTTGCGGGCACGAATTGCAAATGAGTGCTGTGAAGAGGTGTGCACTGCCTTGGGCCTGCCGTTAAGTGTTGTGTTATTTAAAAAGGAGCAATGGTTTAATCGCTCTCATTTCGGATATCAATGTAGCCGTGGAACGTCTTGTAAATAAGCGTTTTCATGCTTAATTTAACTCTGACTTCTTGCATTACTTGGAAATTATCTGCTTTATTTGATTTTCCATTTCCTTTCGATTTGTATTGTACGTCGTTGTACGTCAATCGTTCGATATTATCAAATTTTGATTATTTTATAAATTTTGCTCCTTATAAGTATTTAATTCAAGCAGGCAGCAGATCCTTTTGGTCACAATGAGCAATGCTTTACAATCTTTGCGAAGACTTCTTTTATTACATATTGATAGAATCTTATGAATAATACATGAGACACTTTTAGGGACGAACCGTATCGCAAATGATATCAGTTTGAAAACGAAGTAGTCACAATGTACCAAATACGTGGAAGGAAAATAAATTTCCCATTTTTTTTTTTTGATGCGAAATATACGGCTTTAATATGATAAACTATTACATTGGCCAAATGACGTTTCTCAAATGAGGGTACATCTTTTGTTGGCCGCGTTCATTGCTTAAGGATTTAAATTTAATCTATTTGTATATTTAATGGTTTTACTCTCTGATTAATTTTGTCTTCTACAGATAATTTACCTGTGTTTATATATGTGTGGCTTTGAGATTCGTTTCAGTGTGATCATTTTTGCATATAAAAACATAAACATAATTTATTATGCAAAAAACTTTTGCGCCCAAAATATCAGAATCACTAGTACAGAGTCAAGCCTTAAATTCATGTAGCTTTAAAAAAGGTAATAAATAATCCACCAAGTTTCAGTTGAATAAAATTTAGGTTTATGAAAATTTAAAAACTCGGAGATGGCGTGGCCAGAATTTAGAGCAAGGCAACCGCTTAAGTGCAATTTGCATATTCAACAAAATTTCGAAAATCAACAATAATAACGTTAAGAGTACCTGTATATATCGGCGCTGGAAAACTTTGAGGATTGTTGGCGCACAAAAAAGGTGACTACAAAAATGGCTAATTTGCATAGAAACTTTTGTTGTCCACAAGCGACTGTTTCCCCGCAGAAGAATTGTTTATCTTTTTTGATAACACATCGTATGCAAATGTTTACCACCACAGCTCATACATACCCCATACACATGTTGACCCAAGGTAAAAAAAGGTTCGAGACTTGTGTAAACTTCGCGCACTTCCTGCGGAACAAAAGCATTGCGCTTTATTATGACAGCCATTGTTGTGTTAGACAAACACCGGAAGCACCGCGGGGGAAGGGGATCCAAATTTAATTAAATGTCGCCGGCGTTTATTTAGGAGTGTGCAAAAATGAACAATGACACAATTTTGTCGACTTTTTAAACAACACGCAACTTAACGAACAATTGCAATTAATCAAATCAAAATGGGAGGTACAAAATATAATATTAAAATAAATCACAAAGATAGAGACACTTTCACTCCATATGCTCTTAATGTACCAAAATAATTATCGCAAAAATCGAATTTAGTTAGTTTGTATACGATAAGTCAGTTTAAAGGGTGTACATATTATTTCTTTAACAAAGATATTCACATGAATATTAAGAAGCCTTTGAATTTTTTAATTATGTATGCATTGAGTTAAAAATTAAGCTTTTATATTTTTACGAGGTATTATAACATATGCTTTTTTCCATATTGTTCTTATATCTCATATTGTCACTTAATTAATATTGTGCTGCTTTTATTACTGGCAAAGGGAAATTTAAGCTGACAAATATTAATTTGAGCGGCGCATATTAATTGTAATTTTACGTATTCCGCTCAGTGCCAGAGACGCACATTGACTGAATTTTATAACATTTACCTTGACAACAGAGTGGTGCAGATTCAACAATAGCACCCAGAGACTTGCGAAGGACGAAGGATGAAGACACACATACACTAACACTGATGGGCAATGGCAGGCGACGCTGACGGCGTGGATATGAATACTGGCAATGGCAGTCCTATACGGCTGTTGACAGACAGCTTTCGTTATGACGCACATACATACATATATACATACATACATACCCTGTGCACATGCACACATACAAACACACACACACACATCATTCAGCCCTACCATTTTTTTGTCGCTCTTCGCTTATGAAATTTGTCTCAAATTCCACACACGTTGAGGCACCCTCTCCCAAACCTATACAAAGCCAACAATAGTTTATGGCTGTATGGGATTCTTGGAAAACTTTTCTTTACAACATTTTTAAAATGATGTGGCATGCTTTTACCGAAAATAAAATTTTTGTTTGGTCAAAGAGCCGAAGTGCCTGAAACTTTTATTCAAAGTGATGGTACATATGTTCATTTGCATTTTAAGTGCTCTTTAAATAATTAAAATTTGAACATTTCCATGACCGATTCCTAATTAATATTCCGATACAATTTCCATAGTTTACAATTCCAATAGTTATCTAGTCTCAATTATATTGTGAATTATTAAGACAAATTGATTGTGATTTCAATTGTAATTTAGATCAGTTCCCCACAAAATTAAAGACAAACAAGAATAGAGTAATGATTGTCGCTTTAATCACATACATACATATATGTAAATAATGACTCTTGAAGACCTAGTAATTTAGTTACTTTTTTTTTTGTATGTGATGCAAACACAACACCACTGTCGACAACCAGGACAACGACTAATGACTTGGAATTTGTTGCCCGCCAGGCAAATGAGTAAAACAGTCTGCATCCCTGTGTGTGCGGCTGACTGTATACATAAAGCAGCTGTTGTCACTGCTGTTTGCCATTAACGCCCAACACAAGCAACAAAAAAGGGAAAACTGCAACTTAAGTGGAAAAGCAGAGTAAAAAACATTAAGCTGCAGCTGCCAGGCATCACATTTTGCACAGGCGAACTACAGACAGTCTGAGGGACAGGCAAATGTATCTTTTTGATGCCGGCAGACATGACGTATGAGTTATATATATAAATTCCATGTTACATCACCCATGCGCCCCAGTAGCTTTAATTACATTTACAGTGGCCACGCTGGAGGAATGGCATGAAACGAGTTCCTTGTGTATGGAATACCATTTGAATTATCATATTATTGGCAAGCACTTTATGAATAGTTCCAATAGAGACTACTTAAAATGCTTCAAGTAAGTAGTAAGAAGGAATAGGAAATATTTCCAGTAATTCTAATTATATTTGGGAATGAATCTACTTAACAAGAATACGTGTAGGAAGTCTAAGCAGCTTACCTCAATAATTTATAGCAAATGTGTTGCCTTCCATATTTGTTGAGTAACAAAATGCTCTTAACGATTGTCATCAGGTCGATAGAAATATGTGCGGTTAACATTGGGTTTCAGTTATTTCAAACGATTACAGACTAAATTTATTTGGCAATCAAAATAATATAAATGCCAGCAATAATTGATGTAATTGCATGTTAAATATGATTCTGATTTGTGCTATAAATTTACAGTAAAATTCATAATAAGTTAGAGTGACTTTTCCTTTGCATTTTAGAGTCTAATATTGTAGAAGATTTTCCTTGTTGGCTTATTGTTTGTTTGAATATTATAGTATATTTTAGATTTTAACTCTCCTTTAATAATTTGCAGATATTTATTCAATAACATATTAATAATTGTCATAGTTTGCTTTCATACTTTGACTTTGTTAGCTTTAAATGTATAAAATATTTTCAATTGACTTTATTGTGTAATTTCTGATTTAAGCGACATGCACTTGACACTATATAAAAAGCAATCATCATTACAGTTGTGAAGTCGTGGTTGCACCACAAAGCCACATGGAAAATTGTCCGTAGTGTGCAAAAATCATTCTATACAATACATTTAATGAACAACAGAGAATGGTGGCAATTACAGTGCTTTTAAAATAACAACACAAATAGAGGACTGGGACTGTGAAACATTACGTTAAAGAGCAACTGTGACTACAAACAGCAATCGCGTGAATATTATATTTATTGTGGTTACTTTATTATTACACCTGCACAAAAGGATGCGCCTAAAAGCATGCAACATAAAATGTCGAGCGCAAAAAAATAGCAGCGAGTGTTATTGTTGGTATTGTTCCTGCTCTTGTAAAACAGTCAGACGGGGCGGCAGACCATCAGATACCCATATTCACACGCCAACACACACAGACACACACACACATACGTATGTACATATAAAGCGGCATTTATGCTGACTGATAAACAACGACACAATTGACTCACAATCGCGCGCACGTTATCGCACGCATTGAGAAAGAGGAAGAGGTGCAGAGAAAGTGGGATATAGTGAACCGGAAAGCAAGATAAATTGATGGAGGCAGGTTGACACATAGCGCTGCAAATGCTGCAGTGTAAGCCATTTTCGTGAGTCACGGCAATTTTGACATTATTTCAAACATAACGTAAAATTTACAAGTCTTAGTTTTTTATTTTTGAGTGGTAAGCTCCCATCTCAAATTCAGACGTTTCAATTTATTCACCATTTTTGAATAATCGGCACGACACTTTCACGCTGTTTTCTCTAGCTCGTCGCATTTGTAAGGCTTTTATGATTGCCTTTTCACAAATTTTTTCACATGTATATAGTTTCATATTTATATGACATGCTATTTTTTTCCATCCAACTGTTAAATGTATTATTTGTTGTGTATCAATATTTGCTTTTTGTGTGGCCTGGTGCGCATATCGATAAACAGAAAGTTTTATTAATGACCAATATGTGCAGATTTCCTTTTGACAGCCCTATATGTTCAGCTTTAGCCTCCTGTCATTATGCAATTTAAATTTCATATTCACTGCCTTTGCCCAGTTTAAAGTGCCCGTAATTTATTTTATTTTATACAAAAAAGTGATGCAAGCCCTGTAACTGAGATTGTTCGGTATTATGCAGCGTTCAATTTAAAATTCGTGGCATCAAAAAAAATTGATCATGATTAATGGCCGACCGTATCAAAAATATTCATAGCGTGTGCCTTTATTTAATTTAACTGAAGAAGAGGAAAAAAGCAAACAAACAAACAAAAATGAATTGATTTCAGCTAATGGATTTACCTACAGCATATCAGCATCCGAAATACGTTTTCAAGCCATTGAGCCAAAGAATACAATAAGCTCTAAAGTCGATTTTCATGTTTTTTCCATTTAAAGCCAAGAGAAAGTTCAATATAAGGAAAGGAACTCAAGTTAAGTCTATTTAACGATGTTTCCTTAGCGAGGTTAATCAAATGCCCGAATTTGCATTGTGGAAAATTGATTGGTCCAGAGAGCAAATTAAAAATTCGGAAAAAATCAAAGAACTTCAAAGAAAATGTTTAGCTAAATTTTGACTTCATTTTGAATTAAAAGAATAACAGGTAATAATAAGTACTAAATAATTTATTACAAGCTAAGTACATACTTTCCTTATGCCATTAATGAATTTCTAAGCAGAGAACATTTTTGACTAAAAATAATGTCCAGCTTTAGGTTATTTATATAGCATTTGCAATCTCAAACCATTTCAAATAAATGAACAACTTTTTATCAGGTGTTCATTGATCTGAAATCTGTCCTCGGACTTGTTATGTGCCGCCTGCCGCGTGGGTTCAAGTTAATTATTACGCACGTTTAAGACTTAATTAAAAAGGCCTTATTGTAATTAAAAGTCTGGCCAGCTGGAGCGCGCAGCAGCCGCCGCTTTCGATTAACAGGAACAATGGACAAATGTCAAACTTCAGCATGCTTCACTGCATACTGATATATGGTATATCCAAATTTTCAAATAGATCTAGAGACATGAATACCGATACGGCTGAATGCCTGGAAGCTTATGAAAACATTTCCACTGCGCTGATTTCACGCCATCGATTACAATAATTGATCATTTCGCAATCGATAGCCCTGCCTGAGCTTCCATGTAAAGTCAAATCTATCATCAAGCGTTCAATTATGCAAATTGCAGCAGCGCACAGCATTGTCAAAAGTTTCGTGTTGCTTGTGGTTGCTGTGGGATGATGTTAGTTGGGGTGTTGGGGGGTGGGGCGTGGTAAATTTTCGCCACGTTGTTCGCAATTAACTGTAAAGCTGTTGTCATTGTCATTGCCTTTGCACAATGTGGCTACAGCAACTATGTTGCTGATGCCTCTCATGCGGCTGCTGCTGAAAAATGAATGCATTTCGCGGAAGCGGCTACCACCAGCTGTGTTGGTCCCATTGATCCCTTTTGGCTGCCATCGTCAGCAGGAAAAGCCAAGTGCAAGTTTATACCCACACATATACACATACACACACACACACACATAACCACTTCACAACTCAAGAACCATATTTCGTATGCATCAGTCGTCCACATTTCAGCTTACTTTTTGTGCTCATCCATTTTTCACACATTTCTACCATTTTAGCTTTGGAGCAAAAAAAAAGTAATTAATGTTGATGGAATTTTCTGTTGTTTTTCTTTCTGTGTGTATATTTCATGACATGCTTACACTTGTTGTTGCAATAGCATTTTATATGCTCTTCGGCTTGCCGGCAACACCTTACAAAATGCTTGCAGGCGTTAAGAAAGTAATTTCGCAATTGTGAATTTCACTCAATTTTTTGTTGTTCTTGCTATTGTTTTTCTTGCTTTCTTGTTACGTGGCCAGATATATCTGTAGGTGGTCAGATTGCTCCCTATATTTTCGTTTGTTGCTCTCTGCTGTTGTACCACATTTGCCGATTTGCACTTTAATTGCAAGAAAAATACGTAAAGGTGCTGAAAAACGGTATCACAAATTGAGGAATGTGTTGAAAAATTCTTACACACTGGTATAACTTTATCAAAAGATTTGAATAACTCATTTTTAATTAGACATATTAGTTATTAACACAATAAAAGCAACAAATTCAAAATTTATCAATAACAAAAAGAGCTGGACTAAAAAAAAATGGGATTGGAAACACTCAATTTAATCATTAAATAAAAGGAAATGTATTTGAACTGAGCGAAAACCATAAAAACGAATTTATTTTAAATTAAACCCACTACAGCATGTCATTTTGATTTAATTTGCGCTTAATTCGAACATATTTTCAGCATACACGCATTTAGCATTGTATTCAATTATTAACGTAATGGATTTTTAATGATTGCAATTAAAATGTTATCAAATATGTTAGATTAAATACAGCATTTGTTAGATACTTTATAATGGTTTAACTGAATTGGTGTCTGCAATAACCACATGAATAAAATAATGTAATTTCGGAGCCTCAAAGCGAGTGTATGGTAAAGCGGATTTATTGCATTGTCCTTCAACTCGTTTCATTTGTCACTCTGCCGTAATTTCCATCTGGTACAATTATGGAGGGTTTAACATGCTCATCAGTAGCGTAAGTAGTGAATGCCAAATAGGTGAGCGTATATCATTTCCCGCAGGGAGAAGCAGAGCAGAACCACAGCAGCAGCAATTCCTTTCAGTTGGTTCATCCTGCTCGTAACGCTGAAGCAGTAATAATAATCGAAAGGAGTGTCGAAAACTGGGAGTACACAACTTGTAGATACCCTGACCACAGATGTTAAGTTGAATGTCCTTAGCTATATTTGTATTATTATTATAAATGCAACTCTTGACTAGTAGTTACTGAAGTGTGTACGCGGCTTACAACTATGCCAATATGTATAATCATAAGTATCATAAAAAGAATATACAATTTTCATGGCAACCTTGTAATGCCAGTTACGATGCCAAATTACGAAAAAGAAAATTCTTTTACAGCTCACGTATGCAATATTTAAATAGTTTTTTGCTCGCAGAATTTCATGAGTGTATGCCACGTCGCTAGTGGATTCCGTTTCACTCGACGGGGTCCACTGTACTTTGAGCAGGTATTAATTATCTTATGGGGCCCAAACATCTTGCATATGTGCCATATAAAGTGTGTATGCAGATATATTGCATATAATTTTCTGCTTCAACTGTTGGGTACAATGACAGTGCAATTGCGTATTGATGATAAGGTTGGATAATAAATATGAACGAAGTGCACATTCGATGAGCATGCCGATTGGGGTTGAAGTCCCACTTGGCTCGTAGGGCACTCATTCATTATTATATGAATTAAATTCATTTTATTTTATTTCAATATAGCTTACCGTTTGCTTCAACTTGTGAGTTATGTTTTTTTTAATGTTTTTTTTTAAGTTACAGATTGTTTTTTTTTTAATAAAATTGGGTCAGAAATTTATTTTAACCTTTCGGTGTTTTCTTTGTTTCTCAGTGCTTTTTAATTAAATTCTTCATTCTTTTGTTCTTTTCGCACGACTTACTTATTACTTACATTTCATGGCATGTGACCGCTATGCCTCTTTTA